>CM053593.1:313674459-313705814 GCA_028646575.1 Pseudocheirus occidentalis | reverse complement strand
CAGAGGACCTACGGACAAATCCTGTGTCAAATGCTACCTGTGGGCAGTTGGGGAAGCCATTTATTTCTAGTCTCCATTTATCTCATCTATAAATAAGTAGTTTGACTAAGTGTTGCCTAAGATTCTTTCTAGTTCTATATCTCTGTATCTATCTGTATCTATATACTGTATCTATGATCCTCTCATTTTACAAATAAGAAAACTAAAAACTGGATAAGTGACATGACTCATTGATGGGTCAGCCTATTTGCAATGTTGATGGGTCATAATGTTAATAAATCAGAGAGCTAGAATCTGCATCCAGGTCCTCTGATCCATGCTAAGGAAAAAAATGACAAAACATATTCCAAGGAAGCTAATTTCTAGGCAGTGAGGTGTTACAGTGGTGGAGTATTGGGCCTGGAGTAAAGAAAACTTACCTTCCTGAGTTCAAATCCAGTCTCAGACACTTACCAGTCATGTGACCCTGGTAATCCTGTTTGTCTCAGTTCCTTGTCTATAAAATGAACTGGGGAAAGAAATGGCAAACCACTCCAGTATCTTTGCCAAGAAAACCCCAAATGGGGTCAGGAAGAGTCAGACATGACTGAAACAACTGAACAACAAGCTAATCTATCACTATTCTATAATGAAATGTTACATCACTGGGAAAAAATGTTGAATGTTTTTCTTTTGTCTTTTGGGCATTTTTTGTATGAGAAGACAGATTGTCCGAAGTCAGACAGTGGAGAGTTTGATGCTGCACAATGTCACCTACTGTAAAGATCATCTCACTGAATGGGAAGAAACCACTCAGTGCCCCTTGCCACAGTTTGCTGGCAGTAAACCTTCGGTAAGGATGATCCCTTAGTACCTTTTTCACAAAAAAAAAAAAATTCGTTAAATATGAATAAATGAGATTTTTTAATTTATTATTAAAATAGGAATATTTTATGTCACTAACAGCCACATTCATCTTCTGATTGTTTACAGAGAAGAACAGTGCAATGGCTTATTCCAAAAGGCAAAAGATGATTCACTCCATTTTGCCTCCCTTCCCACCTCATCACTATATTTGATTTTTAATATATTTTATACTCATGTAATGATGTGGATATTCCTGATTTTCTGGCAATTCACACTTCAAGTAAAAATGCAACCCATATAAAAGATATTACTCAAGAAGAATTTTATTTCCACTCTGTCAACCTGTTCCTCCCAACCCTCATCATTTTCTCCCAATTCTTTTTCTGCTCTCTGTTCTACTCTAGGAATGGACAGGTAGACTTTAGTCAGAAGCTTGGGACCCCATAAAAGAGATACAATGAAAAGAAATAAGTTGAAAAATAGGAATCAGCAGATCAAAGAAAGGCTTCGCCCCCCAAAATCCCATAAATGAGATATTAATACAAGAGAATCAGGTGATTAAATGACCAGTATTAAAAGAATATAAAGCAATTACTTAAAAAATTCCTCCCTGTATCTTAAAAATACATTAGGTCACTTTAGTGCATTGTTTTAAAGAGGAAAAAATACAAGGAGAAATGTTAAAAACAGAAGGAAACTGAATAGACATGTCCATTAGACTGTAGCTCTTTTAATGGCCAGTATAGATTCTCTCTATCTTAAACTAAACTATCGTTAGCCACTATCCAACCTGCATATTAATGAAGGACATGAATGCCTCTCTAAAATTTTCAGCTACAGTGTCTCCATAAAAAAATCAATACCCTCCAACGCACCATGAATACAGACCAGAGCCTGCTCCTTGCTGCATGCACTGACATTAATTATCATTAAAAGGGGGGAAACTTACCCATCTCTCTGTTAACTCTCTCCTGCCACACCTCCTTGCACACCCAAACTCATGTTGTCAGTCTTTCCCATTATTTTTAATGGATCCTGATTCAAAGCTTGTGTGGGCTGTACAATTACCGCTTGGCTGAACTGTGCAGTATTCTATCTGATGTCTAGTAGACCCTGAAAGGAAAAGGCATCCCAAGGACACAAAGAGGTTCCTGCACTCCACGGCATCATACCTATTTTGTCTCTTTATTTCCTATCTTTCCATTCAAGGATCTAACTCCATGTAACCCTTGGCTTCCATTTAATGTAACTTCTGTGCAGACAGATTTCCTACTATTCCAAGAACCAATTTCCATCACATATAACCTCCATATTAATTAAACCAATCACAGGGACAAATTATGACTCAAGCAATTCTTCAGCTCCCCAAGACTCCAGTTCCAAAGAGAGATGTTTACAGCAGTTCACAAAGATTCCTGGATCCTTCTTAGCCAAGCAAACGGCTTTAACATTCTTTGAAAAATGTGTTGTTTTTTAAAGCTGTTTGTGAGTAGTCATGACACTTCAGAAAAAAAGTTTTAGTTGAGTCTGAACAAAGGATATAAAATAGTCTTTTCTTATGCTATGTTTTATTTTCAGATGAAGAGAGGCAAAATGTAAGGGGTAGAAACATAAGAAACTGCTGGTACTTGACTACTACTATTTTATTCCTGGTAGAGAGTTACATGAATTTGAGAAACATAGTAGGACAAAGAGCAATTACAAGAAATTCTAATATCCCATATACCACAAAATATTCCTAAGGCATGTCACACAAAAAGAAACCCAAAATCAACTTTGTAGGACATTCAGGAGAAAAGACTTTAGACTTAAAACAATGGGCCACATGGACAAAGATGCCAGTGTGCCATGAAACCACTACCACAGAGCTTGTCTTCCAGACAAAACAAGAGAGCAGGGCAGGGCCAGGTCATGAAGGAGTTCACCTGGAGTATTACTACTAGGAGAGTTCACTGACTAGTAGCTTCCTATGTTAATTAAATATTTTTTGCTAATTTGTTACTTAACCCAGTTGGTTTACCCTATTCAAGATGTGAAATTAGCAACCTCTAAATTTTGACACTATAGGGTAACCCTTGATGGTCATCTGGAGTCAAATAAAGACTTTGATGACACAGAAACAATAGAATGTCACATCTGGAAGATATCTTAGAGGTCATCTAATCCAGCATGCTTAATTTAGATATAAGGAAACTGAGGGATAAGAGGGTTGAGGAACCTGCCTAATTTTATGCTAAGCCAAGACTAAAAATAAGACAATCTTACTTTCATCTAGTGGTTTTTCCACAGCTACATATTTGTTTGCTTTGTTTAATGCAGTCTATCAGTTACTTCTGGATATCTGGGCAGACATTTTCTTGAAATTGTTCTTCATAACATGATGAAGTTAAAAATGATTAGTAATAATAAGAGATTTGCCCAGAATCCATACAATGGATAGAGTGCCGGAATTGGAGTCAGGAAGATGAATTCAAAGCCTGACTCTGCTCTTTAACTCTGTGATACTGGGCAAGTCTCTTAACTTCTCAGTTTCAGTGTCTTTACTATAAAATCATGATACTAATAATTCCTACCTCAGAGGATTGTTGTGAAGAATGAGATGCGAAGTACTTTGCTAGCTGATGTAATCATTATTATTAATTATTTTTAACTTCACATTATTTCAATTTCCTTTCTGTCCCTACTCTATTTTGGATTATTATTGTGTCACTTAGCTACCTGGTTAATCAAATGCATAATGTGTGCACTTTAGAGATTACTTATAATCCAAAATAAAAACCAAAGTCAATATTTATAGGACTAGACTTCCTTCTAAAAGAAATTTGTGGGAGAGTAGATGGTAGAAGGAAGTAGGTAGAGATCCTGGCACAGGAGTGGGGACAGAAAGGAAATTGAAATAATGGAAAGAAAGAAGGAGATAAAGTAATAATTTCCCTATCCTCAAATAAATCTGCACAGTAAGTAACTGTATTAAGTTCCTACTATGTACAACGTACCATATGTGCTTTGGGGAAGCAATATGTTGAGGTGGAAAGAACACTGCTCATAAAGTCAAATGGGTTTGAATCCTTGCTCTGCCAATTACTAGCTCTAAAACCTTAGGTGAATCTCTTCACCTCTCTAAGGCTCTCTTCTCACATTTGTACAAGGGGGGGGGAGTTACTCTATAAGAGACAGAAGACATTTCCACCCATCAAAATGAAATGAAAGTATAAAATATGGGGAAAAGAAAGTTGGAAAAGATGTCTTTTGAGATTCCAAGCCTAGAGAAAAGGGAACAAGAAATCTAGGTGTAATCAATCCTTTTCTTTTTTTCCCTTTCTTTTTTAAAATTGATTTCTTTATTTACTTTTAGCTTACAGGATTCCATTCCACAATTCCTTGAGTTTCAAATTTTCTCTCCTCCCTCCCCTCCCATGGCAGCATGCAATCAAAGTATTGGATCTGCAAATACTTTCACACTGGACATTAGTCTGGTTGTATAGAAGGGTTGTAACCAATGGAGTGAACAATGGGAATTAAGAAAGAAAATCAAACATGAAAAAGAACAATCGCATGTAGATTGCTTCAGTCTCCATTTAAACTCTGTTCTTTCTAGACCTTTCTCTGAATGTAGATATCTCCTTCCATCCTGAGACTTGTAGAGTTGTCTTATAACTGTGTGTTGCTGAGAAGAGTCAAGTTTATCAAAGTTGGTCGTCACACATACGATGTGTCTGGATTGTGTCCAGATTTGTCCTGGTTCTGCTCTTCTCACTTAGCATCAGTTTGTATAAGCCTCTCCAGGTGAATATGATGACAGTCTCCTCCCTATTTCTTATAGCACAATAGTATTCCATTACACTCATAAACCACAACTTGTTTAGCCATTCCCCAGTATTGCCAGAATATCAAGGCAATTAATGAAAAGAAATGCTAGGGAAGGTGGCCTAGCTGTACCAGATTTTAATCTGTATTATAAAGCAGCAATCATCAAAACTTCTTGGTACTGGCTAAGGAATAGAGTACTGGATCAATGGAATAGATTGGGTACAAAAGACTCAATAGTCAACAATTATAGTAATATACTGTTTGATAAGCCCAAAGACCCCAGTTTTGGGGATAAGAACTCACTATTTGACAAAAACTGCTGGGAAAATTGGAATATAGTATGGCAGAAACTGGGCATAGAACATCATCTAACGACATACACCAAAGTCAAGTCTAAATGGGTGCATGATCTATGTATAAAGGTTGATACTGTAAGTAATCTGGGGAAGGAAGGAATCATTTACCTGTCAGATTTATGGAGTAGGGAAAACTTTATGACAAAAGAAGAGTTGTAGAGCATTATAAAATGCAAAATGGATAATCTTGATTGCATTAAATTGAAAAGTTTCTGTACAAACAAAGCCAATGTAACCAAGATTAAGAGGGAAGTAGGAAATTGGGAAAGAATTTTTACAACTAGTGTCTCTGGTAAAGGCCTCATTTCTAAAATACATAGGGAATTAAGTAAAATCTATAATTGTACAAGTCATTCCCCTATTGATAAATGGTCAAAGAATATGAATAGACAATTTTCAGAGGTAAAAATTAAAGATATCTATAAGCATATGAAAAAATGCTCTAAATCACTATTGATTTGAGAAATGCAAATCAAAACAACTTTGAGGTACCACATCTCACCAGTCAGATTGGCTAAGATGACAAAACAGGAAAATGACAAATGCTGTAGGGGATGTGGAAAAAAATTGGAAAACTAATGCATTGCTGGTGGAGCTGTGAACTGATTCACCATTCTGTAGGGCAATCTGGAATTATGCCCAAAGGACTATAAATAATTGCACACCCTTTGACCCAGTAATACCACTTCAGGACTTGTATCCCAAAGAGATCATAGAAGTGGGAGGAAGACACATATGTACAAAAATATTTATTGCAGCTCTCTTTGAGGTGGCAAAAAACTGGAAATTAAGGGGCTGCCCATCAATTGGGGAATGGCTAATCAGTCCTCTTCTAATGGAGTTTATACAGGTCAGGTTTTTAAACAATTCTCCCTTTTAGGTACAAAGAATAAGAAGGAAAACTATAGACAAACTACAGCAAATGTGCATGCGTGTATGCGTATGTATGTGTGTGTGTATGTGTGTGTGTTAAAAAGCCAAAAGATAAAAAGTCCAGATGCGAAGGATTGAGTATAAACTGAGTTACCAATCAGATAAAACAACAATAAGACCTATACGGAGAGAAGGAAAATGGGTAAAATTCAAAAGAAAGTCATAACAAATATTATACTTCAAAAGAAAATTAACCTCAGATTCTCAATTCAAAAGGAATTCTCTTAATTCCCCAGAAATCATGGAACAATAGCAAAAAATACAAAAGAGAAATAAATCTTTTAAACAATTTTAGGACGGAAATTATGTTAGACACCAAAGTCCTTAAAACAAAAACAAATAAAAAGTTCAATAGACAAGGTGGAAGAATTCAAAGATTTGACAGACAAAGTGGCAAATCTGGAATTCAAAAAATATAAAAATGAAAGAAAATTTTTCAGAAGAGAAGCAAAAACTTTGCAAAAACACAGGAATTTGACTCATGATAAAGTGACTGACCTTAAACAAATGATACACAAAGATAAATTACAAACCACAAGTACCCAAAGGGGCATGATAAATTTTAAAATCTTATCATATCAGAAAGAATGATACAAGAAAACTGTAACTTTTAAATAAGTACTTATTTATTCCATGGATTAACCCTTGAAACTGCAAGACATTTTGTGGTTTAATTTTAGAATCTTAGCACCAAAGAGCACATTATGTAAATGATCAGACTTTCAGCCAAGAAGGAACATCAGCTTAGCACATTAGCATAATAAATAGATTAGTCTTATTCTAAAGCTACAAAAATAAGAGAATGGAATAAAATAATATTTTTTAAAAAACAAAGGAATTTGAGATACAATCTGAAATAACATATCTTGCCAAATTGATTCTAATAATTATTGAAAAAGATAGACCCCCAAAAAAGAAACATTTGAGTTGCCCCTGTCCCCCAAAAGATAAGAGCAGGCTTTCAAATTTTCACGAACTCCAAACAGTAGGCACACAAAGATAAATAAATATAAGCAATGAAATCATCTCTCATATTTATGTGCTATTGTTTAAAAAAAAGGAATTGCATGAAGGGGCAAAGGGAGGGGGCATTATCAAAGGACAAAAAGCATCTAGTTACTAAACAGTATGTGTCAAGGAAGGGAAGAGGAAGAGTAGAATAATTTTTTTGTGGACTAAATCTCATGCTCCCTTATAAGCAAAACAATATCTTTTGTTATAGGGATGATGCAGTGAGCTATCATTAAAATAGAGAGAAGACAAGACAGAAAGGAGCAAAAATTGATCCCAGTGCTGAGTGAAAAGGAAATGAAATGGTAATTTTTTTAATTTATCAATGAGAATGCAGAATTAGGGAAATGTAGAATAAAAGTAATGGGAAAAATGTCTAGGATAAAGGTCTTGGACATTGGAAGGTGATTTTCAATGTAGCAAGGAAAATTATGCCATTAAAGCAGATAACTATTAAAGTAATGATAAGAGACAGTGTCTTTATAGTGGATTTCATCTGGAGGGAAATGGGCACAGCAGACAACTACTTCCTTTGAGCAGTGGATTCCCAAAATCAGGAGAAGGGATTTATGGGTCACTACGAGCATTTGGCACCTAGGGTGACAAAATCAAAGACAGTGTAACTTGGTCCTCAGAGCATTGAGTGATCATTAAAAGGGTACAGAGTAGAACTATTCATTATAACTTCAGATATAGTGATGCCCTCCATGAAACAATGCTTTATCCCTGAACTGATATTTCTAACAATGAAGCATAACAGAAGAAAGGCCCCACAAAAAAAGAAATATAAAATAAGTAAATGAGTACAAAAACATATACATACATAAGAGAAAGAGAGAAAATATGATGAGATCTAAAAACACATTAACACAGAAATGGCATAGAGAAGGAAACTCAGATTTTGTACACCAGGAGATACTTCATGAGATACTTAAAGAGAATAAAGAAAGAACAAGTGAAAGCATAACACAACACAAATGAGATCATCTAATTCACTGTAGTCTAAAGGGGAATCAATATAAAAGAGAGTACAAAGTAAATGAAAACTTCTTGGAAAAGAGTGCCACAAAATATTGTCCTGTAAGCTAAGGTTGTTGGGATGAGGAAAAGATTCTGAACCATATACTTTTCTGAGTGGAGAAAGGGAAGAGTCAAAACAGAAGTGAGGATGATGAATTAATTAATAAATAAAACAAAAAGAAATTAATAACTTAAGTAAATTCAAGGACAGTTCAATGGGAATAGAGGAGAGCCTGTGGGAACAGACTCACATCAAAATGATATAAGCAAATTTAATTACAGAGACATAGTGCTGCCTTAAAGAAGGAGGAGATTAAAAATCAGTTTAGAAGAAATAAATAAAGAAAAACATAAACCTAACTGGTGTGTAACCTTAAATGTGAATAGATTAAGCAATCCAATAAAATTGAAGTGGAATGGGAGAAATTATAAGAAAATTTTAAAAATCCAACAACTTGCTACATGTGTGAAACATTTCTAAAAGGCAAAGATCCATGTGAAATGAATATGAAAGTTTAGAATAAAATTTCCTGCACATCAGCTAATTCCAAATAAGTAAGAGCTTCAACCTCGTGAATACAAAGTAAAAATTAAAAGTACAAAATATTGATAGAGATAAAGGATACTATGTTGTACTTATAGATTCAATGGACATTAAAACAGTATCATACTTTAAAAAAGGATATGAACCAAATGAAATAGCATCTAAATTTATAAAGGAAAAGTTAATTGAATTGCCAATAGACATAGAAAGCATATAACACAATAAGTGTTGATTTAATTTATTTGATTATTAAGACTTTAATGCCTCTCCAAGAACCAGAAAAAATATAACAAAAAGCTTGTTTTGTTAAAGAAAAATGTAGAGCTGAAAGTATTATTGGAAAAGTTAGATTTAAAAGATTTGTGGCATCTTCTGAATGAGGACTTTAAAGAGCATATATATTCCTCATCATAATCTGGTACCTTTATAAAAATAAAACTGCACATAATCATACATAAATAGACCATAACACAATAAAATGGTAACAAATACATGAAGCACAAGGAAAAGAGACAAACTTAAAGGAGACTTAATAATGACATCCTAAATGAGGAGCAGGTAAAAACAACAGATCTTAGAAATAGCAACTATATGAAAGAGGATTAATAGTGAAATAACACAGCAAATTTGGGGGCAGGAGGTATAGGTAAAACAGTCCCATAAAAAGAAATATATCTGAAAATAAAATTATTGTTATCATAAATTATATATTGATAAAATAGACAAAGAGAGGATTAATGACTAGGGTGTGAATTTTTTAAAATAACTAAAAATCCAACAAGAGGCAAAATGTCACAGTGGATAGGGAACTGAAATTGAAACTGCTTATATAAGTTTTGTGATCCTAGGTGAGTATCACTTAATCTCTCTGTGCCTAAGGTCCCTTCCAAATGTAAATTTATAATCATTTAATCAAATAAACAATGTCAAAATGAATGCGAAAGGGGAAATCTTGAAAATTAGAGGACAAAACAGAGGAAGATGGAAAATAACCTACAGAAATGGTGAAAACTAAAAGTTAGCTCTTTGAAAAGATTAGTAATATTGAGAAACCTTTAGCTAAACCATTTTATAAAAGAGAGCAAAATGAGGATTAGATAATGTCTAAGGTCTTTTCTAGCTCTAACATAATGGGATTCAGAGACATAACAAAAAATAAGAAAAAGTTTCTGCTCTCAAGAAGTTCAAAACTTAAGTAAGAAGTTCATGATTGGTCCAAAAATATCCCATATGAATGTTAATCAACAACAAGAAGAAAACATTTATTACATTTAACTGACAAAGAAAAATTAAAGACCACATATTTAGACATGAGGAAAATATGCCATGTCCAAAACTTCAAATAACAAGACAATTTAAATCATGAGTATGTTTGCTCACATACATCTGTCTATGATTTCTGTCCAACCTATTTCTCCAGAGACTGCCCAGATTTATGTAGGGTTAGGAGAATTGCCATTTTATTCCCTTGCCTCTTCCTTTCCTTTCTACCCCCTTCTTGTCCATGCCTCCTGACATAATCGTTCTCCTTTTCTCTATCATCACTTCAGGATCCCCCCAAAACTTATAGGACAATGGTCCATTTCTTATCTGGTTTGATACATTTGCTAAGCCTTCCTGAGGTGGGAATGGTTGGTTTAAATGTACTTCACACTGTCAGTATAAAACAAACCTCCAGTGGATAAGATTTATAAGATTAGTGCTGAATTTTAGAAGAGAGTTGATGGAGCAAGGTTAGGCATCTGATGAATGTTGACTTTTGAGAGGAGAATAGACTCAGAGGCAAACAAAAGAGATAAAAAGAACAGCAAGAAGAAAAACTTAGCTATAGCAAAAGTAAAACAGAAGGGCTTTACTCAAAGTAATTGGAAGAGAGAGGTCAAGAACCTGAAAGTGAAAGTTATAGAAGATTGGAAAAGTAAAGCAATCAATCAAAAAGGATTTATTGAGTTTCTATTATGTGACTAACACTCAACTCAGTGTTATGGAATTGCAAAAGCAGTGTAAGACATAGACCTTGTCCAAAAGGTGGTGTTAAAGGTGCCAGGACAAAAGTAGTCAATGTGGTGAATAGAGTTTAGATTAACAATAATGTTTCTTTTGGAAATTTGCAGAGGGTAGACCTGCACAACCAAAGAAAGGTAAAGTAGGATCATGGGGTCATAGATTTGTGTTGGAAGAGACCTCAGAACCTATCTATGACAACACCTTTATTTTCCAGATGAGTAACCTGAAGTCCAAGCAGGTTCACTGACTTCCCCATAGTCACACAGACAATGCCAGGATAGAAACTCAGGTTATTCAATACCATGTCCAGTGTTCTTTCCACTGTCCCATAAATTATCTTGTGAATTACTCTACATAGCTAAAGCACCACTACTATGTGAGGATTTCTTTACCCAACTCTTAAAAGTTCTTACCACTTAACTTTATTTTCTATTGCTTTGTACATGTTTCATATTTACTTATCCATATACATGTTGTCTTCCCCCAGGACAATGTAAGCTCCCTGAAGATGAGGACTGTTTGGTTTTTGTCTTTATATGCACAAGTACTAGCCTAACATTATTGTTGTTCGGTCATTTTCAGTTGTGTCCAATTCTTCATGACTCCATTTGGGGTTCTCTGGGTAAAGATAATGGAACGGTTTGCCATTTTCTTCTCCAGTTTATTTTATAGATGAGGAAAGTAAGGCAAACAAGTTAAGTGACTTGCCCAGGGTCATACAGCTAGTAAACATCTGGGGCCAAATTTGAACTTAGGGAGAGGAGTCTTCCTAACTCCAAGTTAGATACTGTATCTACTGCACCACCTAACTGCCCTATTAGCATAATGTAGGCATTTAATAAATGTTTGTAAGTTACAATTTCCAGTGGTGGCTGGAGATTCTAAGCTTCTTGAAAGCAAAGAGCATGTCTTATACTTTTACTATAACTGCCGATATGCTCAATAAGTAAAAGAGAGCAGCGTTTGGTTAGTCCATTCAATCATTTATCCAGCAAATATGTATTTATTCTTTACTATAGGGGCTATGAGAAAGACAAAGATAGTAAGAAAAAAGTCTCTGTCCTCAATGGTCTTATACTTTAGTAGAAACTGGAATGTAGGAATAGTCCAAACATTTTTATATTCATATATATCAACGCAGGTTGACCATAGTTTTAAGTTTTCCTGATAGTTATTCTTTTCTGTTGACTTGGTAAACCTGGCACTAGTATACTGTATACTGAACCTGATTCTTTACATTATATGAAGTGGTATGTGGGTATGTCAATCCCTAACTCACAAGGCAGCACAGGCTAAAATTATTGATTAATAGTATGTTATCAAGTTGTAAACTAATTAATGTTGCGTTGCAAACCTTGAACTTGGTGCAACTGGAAGCAGTTATGATCCTCTCTCAATCAAAACAGGCTCTCATCGTTATCTTTTTTTAATTTTTTTCTAATTAATATAAAGGCTCCATTGATCAAGTAAGCATAAAAATCAATACCAAAGGGTTTAATCCCTTATATAAGCACTTCCCATGAACTTCAGAGATTAATTGGATGGTTTAGCATTTAGTAAAAGGATATTAGTTCTTAGATAATCAGCAAGAGTTACAAGGGAAATATCCTAATCCCATCATGTCATATATTGGTTTGGTCCAAAGTAAAAATATTGAGATCATATTTTCAGTTCCTTTTTTTCTTTATTTTATTCTCTACAGGCTTGGAAATGGGTTTTAGGCCCTATGGTCTTGTATATGTGTGAAAGGATAATTAGGTTCTGGCGATTTCAACAGAAAGTTGTCATTACTAAGGTATGTATGCAGCTTTATGTAGGAATAAAAGCCAGAGTGTAGATGAAAATTTTTTATTAGCCCAAGTTTTAATTTGCCATTTTTATTGCAGAACTGTCTATAATTTAGAGGCTCATCTTCTGTTCTAATAATTGCTTGCATCCTGAGCATCTTTTAGTGTGACTAATTTTATAGAAGAGAAGGTAGGTCTAGTGATCAGACCAGTTTACAGAATTCTGCCAATGGTTTATGAGGCAGTAATAGGGATTCCACCATGTTTCTTTTCACTTCAGCTTCTCTTTCTGAAAAATAGCAAGATATACTTGCTACTCTGGTGACATTTTTGACCTGGACCTGTCAACTGCTCCCACCTTTACCTATCTTGCAAAAGCATCACTTTCTTTGTTTTTATCCAAGAACAAATGTTTATGATTCACTTCCAGAACCACTTGACACATACACAGAGGTAGCTAGTCTGAGATCCAGAAAACATAAATAGACATTGAGAAAATTTCTCCTCCTCATAGGCTAGGAAAATCTATCTGTAAAGGCTTTCACACGATCACAGAACCTCAGAATTAGAAGGAAACCTGCAATTTAATCCAGTCCCTATTTGTATAAAACTCCTTTTTATAATATGCTCAAGTGGTCATTAAGCCTTTGTTTGAAGACCTCATTGAGAGAGGAAAAATCTACTACCCTTTGAGATAGATCATTTCACTTTGGGACAGGAATACTTATTAGAATTTTTTTTCCTCATTTAAAGTCTACAATTGCCTCCTCACAGCTTTCACCCATTGCTTCTTGTTCCATCCTTTGGAGACAAGCATAGGATCATAGGAATATTGTTTTAGGATTTGAAGAACTTTACATGTCATTTATCCAACATATTCCTCTTTTACAAATGGAAAAACAGACCCAGTGGTTTTAAATAAATTGCCCATGGTTAAACAGGTACTAAATATCAGTGTTGTGGTTTGAACTTAGGTTCTTCTGACTCTAAATTTAGCATTTTTCTATTATGATACAAATCTAATTCCTGCTTCACATGATAAATTTTTAAATACTTGAAAATAGGTATCATTCCTCTCCTCCAGGTTTTCTCCTCTCTAGGTTAATTATCTCAGTTCCTTCAACTGATGCTCAGAAGATTTGATCTCAAGATTCATTACTATTCTGTTTACCCTCTTTTGGATGCACCCTAGCCTATTGATGTCTTCCCTAATATATAGTACTCAGACATGAGTAAGGTATTCCAGATGTGTCCTGACCACAGCAGACTGCAGTGGGATTATCTCCTCTTTAGTTCTGGGTGTTAGGTCTCTTAATGCAGCCTAAGATTGCATTCACTTTTTCAGATAGCATATAATCCTGCTGCCCACTAAAAACCCCAGTACTCCAACTTGTACTTTTGAAAACTGATTTGTTGAACCCAAGTGTATTACTCTATATTTATTCTTTCTAGATTTCATCTTTATAGATTAGATCAAGTGTTCTAGCAGGTGAATATATTTGTGGATTCAGATGGAAAAAAAATATTGATGCCACATTGCCCTAAAAGTCAAAGCCAGAACCAGCAATTATCTATATGCTCACATAGGCTTTTGACTCTGATAAAATGTTTGCAGTAAATATGGAAATTCTTTTCTTTGGGAATATGAGGAAAATACAGTGTTCAATTGAATAGTGTGAAAAGAGTTATAGGTTATTGAAAGGTGTAATCTATTTAATAAAATTAAGTAATTTAAAAACCAATCATTAAAAGTAAAACTTAATCATGAAAAATGTTTGCATGTCATTTGTGTAAATATGGATACGAGGTACTTGTTATTGCTATATAATAAAAAGTTCTATTTTTATCAAAAATATATATTTAGTAGAAAATTTTGTTAATCTGTAGGTTCTTTGACTCAGTTTAGAACACCCCTGGGGAGGTCTAAAAATGTGGGTCATGTAGCCATACCCTACCAGGAGTGGGGAAGCTGAGGACTCAAGGCCACATGCAACCATCTATGTCCTCAAATGTGGCCCTTTCTCTGAATCCAAACTTCATTGGACAAATCCCCTTAATAAAACAATTGGTTCTGTAAAAGTTGGACTCATTCAAAAGGCCACACCCAAGGACCTAGAAGGCCACATGTGACTTGAAGCTACAGGCTCTCCATCCCCAGTAGATATCACTACTACCCATCTAGGAGTTACCCACATTACAGATGTGGCATCATACTTAGAAATAAAATAAATAGCTTTGTATTTTTCGGTTTTTGAACATGTAAAGCTTTAAGATGATGTCAAATGACAAGACAAGTTCAATATGGGTGCCTTCACAAATCATTTCATTCTTCCTTTCATGTAATTAAACTTGAACAAAAAGGCCAATCACTCTCTTGTTATAATTTAGGTGGTAACTCATCCCTCTGAAGTTCTGGAACTTCATATGAAAAAGCGTGACTTTAAGATGGAGCCTGGACAGTATGTCTTTCTGCAGTGCCCTTCCATTTCTCCGTTGGAGTGGCATCCTTTCACCCTCACTTCAGCCCCTGAGGAAGACTTTTTTAGTGTACATATACGTAGGGCAGGTGATTGGACAGAAGCTTTGTTTAAGGTTTTTGGAGCAGAAGCAACAGCTTTTAAAGATCCCTGGATGCTTCCAAGGTTAGAATCAAATTTCAACTTAAAGTGTGTATTATCTTCAGCATGCAATATTACAATAACAGTCTTCTTCAAGGTTGTAAGGGTGTATCTCTTGTTTTCTTCCTTCCTTCCTTCCTTTCTTTCCTTCTTTCTTGCTTTCCTTCTCTCTTGCTTTCTTTCAGAATCTGTGTGTCAGAGTACTTCAGTAAATCCTGGATAACACTGAGGAAATTTACCAAGGACTATTATGAAAAAACATATTCAAGTGAAAGAAATACTAAGTCATGATTGAGAAAGATAGAATTGAAAGCACCTCAATCCTAGAAGCATCTCTTGCGTGGTTGCATACATTCTGTGAAAAGTAAAGAATTACAGAATAACACAATATCAGAGTAGGAAGACATCTCTTAAACCAGGAGTGAGGAACCTGAGGCCTTGAGGTCACATGTGGCCTTTTAGGTCCTCACAGGTGGCCCTTTGACTGAATCCAAGGTGTTCTGTGAATCAACATGCTTGTTGATTGATTGATTGATTGATTGATTGACTGACTTGAAGATTTCCAGGTAGGGAGAATCTATGATATACTCAGAGATTACTCTTATATAATACTCATACTCATATACAATCCTATTAAATGCTAAGTTAGCTATAGTTATTATGAAGTTTTTCCCTTCATTAAACCATATTTGCCTTAGTAACTACACCTGTTGCTCTTAGTACTGCCCTTTGGGACTGAGCAAACCAAGAAGAAAATACTCAGAAAATCTGGCGTCCAAAATAACTAATAATAACAGGTGTTATTATTACCCCATTTTATAGATGAAAAAACAGAAACCGAGATGTTAAATAACTTGATCTGGGCCAGACAGCTAGTACGTGTCAGAGGCTGGATTCAAATACAGATCTTCCTGACTCCAGATTCATAGCTGTGTCCACTATGCCACCTAGTCATAGGGACTCTGGTAAAGAAAAGACTGAATGATTACCAGTAGGAGACTCATAAGATAAAAATATGATATATAAGTGAAGAAAGTTCTGAGTTTGCTCATTTCGGGCAAATAGGTTGTGTAGTGGATAGAGCAATGAACTTGGAATTGGGAAAATATGAGTTTAAATTTTTCCCCACCCACTTACTAGTGTGACTCTGGGCAAGTCATTTAACCTCCCTTGGTCTTGGTTTCCTCATCTATAAGATGGGCATAATAATAGTACCCACCTCCTGAGGCTGCTGTGAGGATCAAATGAGTTACCATGTGTAGAGTTCTTGGCAAACTTTAAAGTGTTATATAAATGTTGGCCATTTTTATCATCCTTCACCAATGACACAGCAGTATATTAAGAACAGAATTTGCTTAATGTAACAGAGGTCAGAGTATAAATCATTTCCTCCTCAGCAGCATCTCATAAGCAGCCTGTTAAAATAGAGAGATTAAAACACCATTATCATGGAATGTGTTATGTTGCTGGCCTAGTTACCTATGATGTAGGTGAGGTACAGTGAGTTCCCTGAGAACAGACTTTGCAGTGGACTTTGAAGAAATCCAAATGAATGGTTTCCATTACACTTGAATGACATACAATATAACTGTTCAGTTTGTATACACTAAATCTTCTGATTAAACAAGTAAAAAAGGAAGGGGATTGCATTCCAAAAGGGCAAGATAGGTCTTCCAACTCAGCTTAGTTCTTCTGCTTTTCATTTGGCCAGCTTAAGATAAAAAGGACTTATTTCTCTAACCTTGATTCCATGGACACAACTTCCAATGACTGCAAAGCGAGCCCATCATGTAGGAGAGACAGGAGGTGCCAAAATAAGTCAATATCTGTCCTTTCACCAATTGAATCTGCCCATAACGACAGCCTCATTGTCACTACAAGAAAGCAGCCCCATACATCTTCAAGTCTCAACTCCCCAAATAGAACAATCTTAAACCCATAGCTTTTGTTTTTTCTCATTTTTTTTCTTTTCTGAACTGAACCTAAAATATTTCACTAGTTTAGGAAACTCCTAGTGATGAACTGCCTTGACCAATCCCAGAACTACACTTCTTAACGATCATTAGGTACATCCTGAAGGGGGAGTGGGCTCAAAAAGTTATCCTTAAAATCACATGTTTCTCATTCTGTTTCTGAACATTAAATTGCATTTTATTTTGTGCCTTTAGACTGGCAGTGGATGGACCATTTGGAGCTGCTGTTACAGATGTTTTTCACTATCGAGTCAGTGTGTGCATTGCTGCAGGGATAGGAGTCACTCCCTTTGCCTCAGTTTTGAAATCCATATACCATAGAAGTTGTGGTCCACATTCAGAGCTGAAGCTGGACAAGGTAGGGACAAATCATTCACATAGATCTTCCCTGGGCAAAATGTTCAGCTACCTTATATCATCTGCAAATTCTTGGGGAGGATTTTAATTAACTACAAGGGATAAACTCAAGGATCCTTAACTACACTTATGTTCTTAAAAATCTCCATTCAGTATGATATTTATGAGAAGGGTTATGTCTAATCTTGTTAAAGATGACAAGACATAAATTTTATTGCTCCACTGCCATTATAGAACATGTAATTGCTCATTTTGCTAAAATATGGACATGCGACAATTGGCCGTGTGATGAGACAGCAGCTATATCAAGAGGCAACATTTCTTTGCCAGGTTTGGTTTGAAAATATTGTTGCAATATTGTTATACCATCTTCCACTTGTGAGTCCTAGAAAATAGCTAGAGATACTAAGGGCTTAAGCTTTTCATCTTCCTCATTCCCAACCAGCTCCTCCTCCCTACCTCCCTCCTTCCTTAATGGTATCACCATTCTCCCAATCACCCAGACTCAAAAGTCTCAGGATTGTCTCTGTTTCTGTTCTCTCCATTTACATTATGTCAATTGCTAAGTCCTCTCCATTTTTCCTGTGAAATGTTTCTCAGCTCTGACTCCTCTTTTACCTCCTCAATGCTATCACTTTAACTCAGACCATTATTACCTCTCACTGGGACTATTAAAAGTGGCCTTCTGTCTGGTCTCTTACTAGTAGTCAAGAGTAGCTTCTTCCACCTCTGACTTGTGCTACCACTATACCAAAGAATATGAATGCATTATAAGAAGTGTCATGACTATAAATTTTGAAACTCTAAGCTAATATTCCATAAATGAGTTCATTTGAAATAATGAATAGAATTTCAGACTTCATATAAGGTAGGAGTTACCATAAAGATAAATCAGATAAGAATTGAGGAGAAAGAAGATAACTATTAGTGTATTTTCCTTATAACTTTGTTAGCAGAGGGAACTCTTTTTACTAATGAAGGTCACAATGTGTCTAAGACCTAAGTCTCAGGCACTACGTGTGGCACAGAAAGGTTAAATGCCATCAGTACATCACATAAACTGATGATCATTACTACATAATAGAAGGCACATTCGAGGTTTGCCTATTATTTATTCCTTACCCACCCTCACTCCACCCTCCAACACATACACACATAGAGACACCACTCTCTAGGCTAGCTTGGTTCCCAACTATTCTTGAATTAGTCATCACATCTAGGTGGAGCTCAATGAACCTGGCCATTGGGAAGTGGAAAAAGAGAGGCAAAGATCTGAAAGAATTTAGTCCCTTCTGTCCATGGATTTTTCACTTTTGAAGGGTCTTGGATTTAATTGGTAAAGCCTACAGATCCCTCAGAATTATGGCAGTCAGTGTCAGAGGGACTTGGGCTCAGATCTATCACTATCATTGAACTTCTCCAAACCTCAGGTGTTTGGTTTGGGGTTTTATTTATTTCAAAGACTCTTTTTACAATTAAATTCTATAAAAAATAAAACCATTATGATGATTTCGAGTTTCAAACCAAATGAAAATGAAACCACTATCCAGGGACAGAAGACACCATCTTCCTATTTGTTCACCTCCCTTATTCCTCTTTTATGTAAGACTTCCTTGATATTCTGTGGATTCAGTTAGTTAAAATATCAAGGGTGGCTATATGGAAAGCACCAGAAATAAGTATTACAGAAGATAACAAAGAAATGTAAGATCTGTTATGCTGTTTCACAAAATTTAACTTTTCTTTCCCCCAAAACAGTAAGATTTTTAACTTCCTTCTGAGAGCTCAGAAAAATATACATAGTGAATTGCAGGCTGACAAAATTAAGAATGTTTATAATCATTAAAGATGAATGAACAAATGAAAAAGTAGTTATTAAGTGTTTAATATATACCAAATCTACAGTGATGATCTGATATTCTTGGACTTTTGCATCCCCCAAAAGGTTTGTTGTCAAGCAAAATCCAAGAATAAAATGGCATGGTAATATGGAAGGTCTATAACCATTGTCCTCTGACACCAGTGTAACATCGCAGCCCCACAATCATTTCTTGTTCTATTTCACTTAGAATCTGCCAAGAACTTAATAAATATACTAAACTCACAAATTCTTTTTTTTCTCAGAAATTGAAAAAATAAATAAAATCCTGAATTTTCTCTTTACTGCCATGAATGCTAAACCTCAGAAGGGGCTGGAAAAATACTAAGGATAGCGAGAGAATTTCTTTGGGTATGTTCAAATGTAATAAAAAGAACAGAATTTCAACGGACAGAAGTTACAGTAAGGCAAACTATTCTTTAACATAAAGGAAAAAATTTCTATCAATTAAAGTCTTCCCAAAAGAGAATGCCTTCAGAGAATCAGAAGATTTCAAAATCAGAAGAAACAGTGTCCATAAAGCTCAACCTATGTTCCAGGGGTGGTCTGACCAGGGCAGATGACAGAAGAATTGTCACCTCCTTATTTCTAGAAGCTATTCTTCTTTCCATGATGCCAAGATTGAATTAGCTTTGCGGGGGCGGGGGAGGCTGGAGTGGGCAGTGCATCATAGAGCTACCTCGTTTTGAATCATACAGTGACATAACTGAAAATAGTCAATAAAAGGCTTGATAAGAATGTATTAGGTATAGGGTACTGGGAGAGGGGTTACCTTCACAGGGCATGAGATTAAAATAGATGACTTTTAAGGTCCATTCCATCTCCAAGAGGCAGCAAACACTAGTGGAAAATGTGTTGGGGTTTTAGAGCAAAAAGTTGGGTTCAAGTAGCAATTCTGCCACTTACTGGAATGGCAGGTCATTTCTTTCTCTATGACAGTGTTACTTTATCTGTAAAATGAAGGCTTTGGACTAGATGGCCATAATGCCCTTCTAGCTCCAAAATTTTTTTTATTTGAACTTCAATGAAATTATTTATGAAGGAAAATCCCTTTAAAATCTTCAGAAGTTTCATGGCTATATTTTCCTCATCAAATTCTTCCTTAGCTCAATTTTAAGTCATCCATCTACATGTAAGGTCCTCAGGATACTGGAATAGCAACAAATCTGACTTTGCTGAAAGAGACAAAAAGACCCGCACAAAGCTAGTGATGCAAAATTGATACATATATTAAAGACACCTTAAGAACAGAATTTTTGGAACTGCAAAGGGAGGATAACATGCCTCTCATTTGTAGTCCACTAGGTGGACATGATTAAGAATGACTATGGAAATATCAGAATAATGAGGAAAGGATAGTCAAAGTGAAGGATGGCAAATTACTAGAATCATATGTTAGAGTTGAAAGGAAGTTTAAAGATCCTTCCATTGAACTATTTTACATTTCTCTAACCATCTGATCATTTTACATTTGTTAAGGGATGCCAGTAGTTGTCCTTTTAATGATTAAACTTGGGAAGACAATATTTAATTAAATTAAATTGAATACACATTTATTAAATACATTCTATGTACTGGACACCATGCTAGCAACTGGGAATGTTGTTCAGTCATTTTTCAGTCATGTCTAACTCTTTGTGGTGTCATTTGGGTTTTTCTTATAAAAGATACTGGAGCAGTTTGTCATTTCCTTCTCCAGCTCATTTCACAGGTGAGGAAACTGAGGCAAACAGAGTTAAGAGACTTGTCCAGAATCACATAGCTAGTAAGTGTCTGAAGACAGATTTGAACTAATAAAGTTGAGTCTTTCTGACTCCAGGCCTGGTACTCTATCTACTGTGCCACCTAGCTGCCCATAAATGGGAAGACAAAAACGTAAAGGAAATAGTCCCGGGCTTCAAGAAGCTTAAATTTTATTTGGGGAAGACAATACATACATAGATATCACAGGCTGATTTACCAAATTTGTATAATATAAATGCAAATTATTTATAGTGAAGGGAGGGAGACACTAGCTACAAAGACTAGGGAATGGGAAAAGCATCGTATAAAAAGGAGCACTTGAATTGAGCCTTTATTAGGGATAGGTTAAGTGATTTGCCAAAGGTCATACACTCAGACATAATCAGTCTGGAATTAGAATCCATGCATCCTAACACTGCCCAAAAGTTAGTGAAAATCTAGTTTTGGTTGCCCACTAGATGAAAAATTACATGCATAATCTGCTTCATCAAAATCTAAAACATTTGGAAAAGTTTATGAAGTGCCCCCACCCCTTTTTAAGCAACTTTGTGTTTGTTTGAATACAGCTATCATTAGGCTTATATAACTAACTAATATTTGTCAGGGCCGCCCACGTGCTTTTGCAATATAAATACTATTCCTTCTCCTTAGCTTTCAGCATCTGTGTAATTTTAAAAGTTCAGCATAGCAAAAGAAGTACATATTTATCTAACAGTTTCTTCACAATTATAGATCTGGGCTATAGTTTTCAGTTTGTTCCCTTCTGTAACAAGGAGGAGAATGAAATGACGTGGGGGTTTGGAGCTGGAATGTTAAGGCGGGATGCTGGGCTGCAATTAGACTGGATTTTTTTCCCTCCGTGTGTAATGCACAGGTTGGAACATAAAAAGGCAGTAATTTCTCCTAACAACAAAGCTTCAACTTTCAAGTCTCAAGTCAGAACCTGTTTCCCAATGCCAGTGTTCTCTCAGGTCTTTATAACATCAAATTGCCACCTCCTTCCACTCCCTTGCCCACCCTGCCACACCACCCTTTAAACCTTCAAAATAAAACACAAGAGAAAATTAAATGGGCTGCCTGCCACCTTCCTGGAGTCTAGTAATAGTACCCTGTATTTGAAGCTGCCCTTGGACTCCTAACTATTTTTTTTGGCTGCCCAAAAGGACAGAATACATGCTAACCAGTAAGGAGCTAATGATGACTTGCAATGGAGAAAGTGAAATTAAGCTGCCATATTATTGAAAAGACATTTTCAGCAGCAGCAAGAAGGGCCAGCATTCTCTTTTATGAGAGCAGGGATGTAATGCCACGCTCCTTTGAGACGAGGGAAGGAAACACAGGTGATTGAAAAGCATGGTGGGAAAAAAAAGCAGAGGAAAGCCAAGGGGTACAAATGCCCTGTAGATATTAGAAACTCCTCCGACTCTGGTCTAACATGTGTGATTAATTCTGCTTCACACTCAGTTTTTGAAAAGAGCACTTGGGAATAAATTTAGGACAGTTTACTTATGTGAGCCATCAAGAATGATAAATGAAATGGGGGAGGGGGAATGCAAAAAAAAAAAAGGAGGAGTAAAGGGGAGATTACTATGTAAGTATATTGGATTACTACTTTTTTAAGATTCCCCAAATTCTAAGGAGATTTGAGTCCCTGGAAGTATGACAGTTAAAAAAGTATTGTTTTCTTTACTTCCTTAACTACACATGTGTGTGCATGTGTGTATTTGCATTTATATGCACATATATGCCATATTCTATGATTTTGTTTTTAAAGTGCAATAGATTATGGAAAAAAAAGAGACCATCATATTTCTTCATAAATTATCTTCATCAATTTAATAATACATAATTGTGATAATGGGTATTTATTTATTGTGCATTCCATGGAAAATGGCCTTTGGGTTCCTAACTTAATCGAATAAGCAGATAATTCAAATAAAAAAGGCAGCAGGGGCCAGTGGGAGCCAGGGAAAGAGACCAAGAAAGACAAAAATCCTTGGTCTACTTAAATATATTAATAAAATAAGGGAGGACTTTCTCTCTTTTGTAATGAATGAAAAATGTCTTTAATTTAATCTGTTTAGTCAGAGAAATTATTTATACTCCTTTTCCCTCACACCAGAGCTCTGCCTCCTGCTGGAAGGGATCATCTGTCCTAATCACGTGTGTAGTAGCAAATTGAGTTGGTGTGGTCCAGGTTATATTCTTCTCTTTAGAAGAGGCAAATAATAATACTGTACTTAGCATCTTTCACGAGAGGACCTCAAACCATTTTAGCCTGTACATTATTCCTCACAGTTGCCTCATTAGGAAGGTGGCAAATGTGATTATCTTTAATTAGGATAAACTGAGGCATAGTAAGTCTCACCCCAGGTCATAGAACAAAGCAGCAGTGCAGCTAGAATGTAATCACAGTCAGCAATGTCCAGAGCTTCATATTAAAGCTAATGATTGTGGGGAAAAAAAAGTCAAAAGTACTAAAGACTATCGAGAGAGGCTATGCAAGGTCATACGTGCTTAAAGTGAAGAACAACTTTATAATTGTATCTCTTCTAAGAGCCCCAGAAAGAATACGCCACATCTGGGAGGCTCCTTCCTGTGGACAAGCCTCTTTGCCACAGAAAATTTTATACTTGCTGAGTTGACCCCAGGCTGTTCTAGCAGAGGTGACCTTTTACATTTCAAAGTACAGGCACTTATAATTTGAAGGGAGCTCATTATACTGAACTTCAAACTTTCTGTAAGGCTGGGCACTAATTTACTTTACTGAACCTGGAAGTTTGGCTTGAGGGATACTTAAACCAGAGTATATTATGAAAGGGAGGGTGGAACCTACTGGAACAGTATGATATTGCAATCTACCTCTATTAGACACTAAGAAGACCAGGGAAAAGGAAAGAAGCTTGACATAATAAATTTAAAGACAGAAGGGACCTTAGATGGTCACTTAATCCATCTGCCTCATGGTTTATCATTGAAGAAACTGAGGTCTGGAAAGGTTAAATGACTTACTTAGATATTCAGGCAGGATGTGTCAAACTCAGAATTTGAATCCAGGCCCTCTGACTCCAAATCCAATACTTTTCCCACTATATCACTGTCCCTTTTGGAAGGTGTCATAGAAGTGTTTCTCAATCAGGAGTCCTTGCTGCCTTGGAAATTTAATGATTCTGAGATCATGAGATTCCATAATTTGTAGTCATATCGCATCATCTGAATAAGTGGAAATCAATTTGTAAGAGCTAAAATATAAGTCTATATTGGAGTGATCCCTAGTTATGGGAGGAAGGGCATAGTTACAGGTAAGTACAAAGAGAAGATCTTGGAATCAAAACAATTACTTTAAACAAACAAAAAATCGTTAAGTCAGATCAATGGTGCATGAGTTCAATATTGTCTGAGTGGAGCCAAGAAAGAGCTCAGTCACATCTCTAATACCAGCCTCAAAATGTTTGAGAAATTCCTCCCAAATGTGTATGTCTTCACTTAAATCTGCTATTAATCAATCATCCAAAAATAAACCTTTGCTGAACGTTTTCAGTCTTTATAATCTCCCTGGCTAATGAATTCTATAGTACCATTAACCATTAAGAGTGAAGATCTCATTTCTTTTCTTTATCCTAATTCTTCAAGTCCAATAGCATTCCCCAAAGTTCTAGTAGAACTTTCTGGGTGAAAATTAATGATTTTACAGACTTTACTTATATCTTACTGTTGTAGATGGAACTTAAATCAACCCAATGAGAATTTATGGGGCATCTGCTACCAACCAGGTGGTGTACTAGGTGTCAGAAATAAAAGTCTCTGTCCTCCAAGAGTTCACACTCTTTTTATTTAGTAGGGAGGAGGCACAACATGTACACAAATGAGTAAATAAAAATTAATTTGGAGAGAAACATTAAAAACTGGAGGAATCAGGAAAAATATTTTGAACTTCAGATGAACCTTGGAAGAAAGAAACACACTTCCTGAAGGCAAAGATAGGATGAAAGGCAAGGGAAACATTCAAAGTACAGTGGAAAGCCTGTGCAAAGACTTGGAGATGGATAGTATACAGGAAACCACAAATGAGTAAGTTTGACTGGAATGGGGTATTTTAGGAGAAGAAAAATTAAATGAATCTGGAAAGAGATTTTAGAGTCAGTTTGTGAATGGCTTTAAATACCAAACAGAGGAGTTTGTATTCAAGACTAACTGAATTTGCTTGAGAAGAGGAAAGACTACACTTTAGGGATATTAGTTTGACAACTGGGTACAAGATGGATTGGACAAAGGAGAGGCTAGATACAGGGAGACCAATTATGAGATTAATGCAATAGTCGGGTAAGATGTGATGAACCCAGGTATTGTCCATTTAAGTGAAAAGGCAGACATTGTATTTTTTTTGGTCTGTCTCCTTAGTGCCAAGTATAGTGCCTTGCACATAGCAGACATTTAAACATAATTGCTGAGTTAAATTTAAATTTTAAATTCAGTCATTTCCTAGTTGCATAATACTGAACAGGTCACAACCTTTCTGGATCTCAGCTTTCTCATCTGTGAAATTGGGATAATATTACATCTTAGGGTTTTTGAGAGGACAAATGCAAGTATAGTATTTTGTAAACCATTAAGTGCTTTGGAAAGTCAGTGATGAAAAAGATGATATCCTCTCAGTTTTCATCTTTCTAAACAAAAAAAATCCTACATTTCTTTTCTTAGTCTGTGCTCATATAGAAGACTATCTTCCTAAAACTGTTTCTATATCAGGAGGCATCGTGTCTTCCTTGGGATCTAATGATGAGAATTGTCTTTCAGAACAGGAGCAGGACCTTGTAGCTATTCCTGAAAGTGCACTAGCAAAGCCTGAATGAACCACACTACTATTATGTTAGACTTATATTAGACTTACTGCAGCATATTACAGTATTTTGACCAAGAGCTTGGCAATACATTGGCCCTAGATGAGTGAGTCTCCCCTTGAAAGAGACATAGGCCCCATAAAAATGGAGACTCAAGGACAGATGCCAAAAGGACAAAATTTTTTGTGGGTTTCCCCCCTCTGCAAATCTCGAGGAACTTTAAGGAATAATCTTCATTCATTCATTTAATACTTTGTGCCCACAATGTGAAAGAATGTCATGTCTTAGGCATGATATAAAATTAATGGCAAGGTCCCTACCCTCATGGAGTTTTTAATCCAATAGGGAGCGATAAGGCATCTGCACAAAATAATGAAAGCACAAAATAAAATGACATGAGAAATATGAGCAAAGTATGATGAAAACCGATGCGAGGGAGAGATCTCTTCCAAATGGAAAAGTTCAGAGAAGGCTTCATGGAGAGCGTAATGTTTGATCTGGAGTTTGAATGATGAATAGGAATTTAAAAGACTGAGGTGGAATGAGGGGAAAGGATTCTAGGTATTAGGAATATCACAGAGTCATGGACTCACAAAATTTTACAGTTGGAAAGAACCTTTTTAAGTCATCTGCTAGATGAAGGTATAATGTACCCAAAAAGTGATCACCTAGCCTCTGCTTACTAACCTCCAAGGATGGAGACCCACCATTTCTTGGGTAACCCATTCTCTTTTCAGATAGCTTAAACAATTGGGAAGCTTTCCCTGACATTAAATCTGACTCTTTATAACTTTCAGCCATTACTCTTGACTCTGCTGCATGGGGCTAAAAGAACAAGTCTAATATCCATTCCAAACAACAGCCCTTCCAATACTTGAATACAAATGACACACTCAGCTCCTTCAAACAAGCTTCATGTTATGAACGCTGGGTTCTTCACCATACTATTTGCCCTGTTCTGAACCCAGTCCAGCTTATCATTGTTCTTAAAGCAGGGTGCCCAGAAATGAACATAGAACTTGATATGAAATCTGACCAGGGCTTAGTACAGTGGGAGTTATCTCTTTGTGGAAGTGAGGTCCCTCCTAACACATGAGCAAAGGTACTACAGCAGCAAGAAAACATAGTATGCTTTCTGCTTTAACAACAATGTATAGGGCATAGAAAGAATACAGTGGAATAAGGTAGGTTAGAGTGAGTTTGTGGAGAGTTTTGAAAGTCATGCTAAGAAATTTGGACTTTCTTCAGTAAGTATTCAGTAAAACAATATTTGACTTCTACAAAGTTTCCATTTACCAAATGATTTATCTTAAAGGGCAATATTATAGAGGTTCTATAGAATGCCCCAAATGTATTAATTTTGAAAATTATACCCTCAATTATGGCCTTCTCCCTATTTGATGATTCTGTGGTAACAATAAAAACAGCTCTTCCTTCCCCTCCACCCCCTACTTTAAAAAGTAAGTGACTTGGTTCCAAAATTGGAACTTGGTTCAGGTATTTCAAATTAACTGATCTCTGATGAAAATCAGTTTCTAGACCACATCTAGCTTTGACAAACTAAATCTAACTTTCATAATAAATATGATATAGTAACATTTACAGAAAAGACTGACCATGCTATCTAAACATAACATTTTTAAATGGCTCTGAATCATTTTGCAACAGAGATTCAATGAGTCAGTGATCCCAAATAAAGAACTGTTATTGTTTGTTGGTAGTTGTTAAATATAAATAATAGAAAATAGAATGTTCCAGCTAGATAAAGACTCTTAGAAACCCCGTATTGTCCCTGCCTGATTTTAAAGAATAGGATACTGAGGAATAAGAGATAGGATTAAGAAAGTGCCCAGCACCACAAATTAGTCAAAAAGGTACATAACCATAAGAAACTGATATGTAGGATAGTTCAAAATTCTTATAGACAAAAGTCTGTAGTGCCATAAAATGACATGAACAATTGTTCTATGATGGATAGGTGGTTTTTCTTATGTAGTTTTCTTGTAATTATTTATTAAAATATAGTACATCTCATATTTCCCACTTGCTTGGGATGATGGTCAATCTGATCTGGAATTCCTAAAGAACTCCTAGCAGGAAACCTGGTCTGTTAAGGAAAGTATGGGAAAGGATCCAGGCCTGTGAAATGTGGCATATGTGGACTTTGCAAAAGTCCATTAAAATAGCTAAGTGTTATTGACAGCTAGGTAGTACCGTAAACAGAGCACAGGAATTGGAATCAGGAAGAACCAAGTTCAAGCCAGGCCTCAAACTGGATGTTTGACCCTAGGCAAGTCACTTAACCCTATTTGCCTCAAATTTCTGCCTCAATCTATAAAATGAGTTGGAGAAGGAAATGGCAAACCATTCCAGTATCTTTACCAAGAAAACCCCAAATGGGGTTGCAAAGTCAAATACAACTAAAATTACTGAAGAGCAACATTGACTTAATTCCTGGAGTAGCCATCAGTCCAGAGGGTCTTATTAGCACACAATATGGAGCTCTATTCGCACTATGCCACTATTTTGAGTATTTGAATTATTTTGTATCTGACTCTAATTCATATCTCTGGGATCGTTCAGAGAACTTACATGCTATGTTCCTTGGTTTTCCAGCTGCAATTAGTATAGCCTGTATTATAATATCTGGTCCCTACTGTGCCAATGTCTGGTGATGATACTAATCAAAGTATTTATGTTGATCCATTATACTTTCTGTGCATAAGGCTCATATCTACATTTACATTAGGTTGTCCCAATTGAATATCATGGGAGGGGCGGCTAGGTGGCACAGTGAATAGAGCACTGGCCCTGGAGTCAGGAGTACCTGAGTTCAAATCTAGCCTCAGACACTTAACAGGAAAAACTAGCCGTGTGACCTTGGGCAAGTCGCTTAACCCCAACCTGCCCTCCAAAAAGCAAAAAAAAAAAAAAAAAAAAAGAATATCATGGGATTATCAGACTAGCGATAGTTGCAAATGTCACTTAGCCATTTCCCAGTTGATAAAAAATACCAACATTTTTGCCACTGAATGCCCTAGGGTTTAGGAGTTTGGGGACTTGGGAAGAAGAGAGGAAGGGAGATGGAAATGGCACATTGTTGCTGTTATGTATCCCTTATCCAAGAAATAAACATTTGGATCCATCAGCAAACAAGTGAAAAAAACCAGAAAGGGCCTATTGGTTCAATTAAATATGACTGATACAGATGGCGAACAATTGTCACTGCCAGACTACCATAGGAATACTGTGTAATAATACATTAATAATAATTATTATTTAGGGCTCATAATGACCTAAATCCAAGAAGACTTAAATAAGGCTTCCAAAACATCTGTGATTCTAAGGAATTAACTTAGCAAGATCACAGATATTGAGATATAATATAATACATACTGTAACATAGCATAAAATGATATTTATAAGATAATAAAAGGAACTAAACATAATATTTCATTGCTATTGAGAAGTACTGAGTGAGAAAATCAGCCCTTTCCTCTCTTCCTCATCCCTTCCTATTTTTTCTTTCTCATCTTTCTTCCCTTTTCTACCTTCCCTCCCCCAAATCCTTCTTTCTCCCTTTTGACATGATATAAAATAATACAACATCATAATATGACATAACATAATATGGTATGGTATGACATAACATCATATTTTGTTATGTCTTCATATTATATTGTTAAATCATATTTTATGTTTCATATTGTATTACTTTTTTACTATAATAATGTATTAATTAGATTTGGTACATAAAAGTACTATTAAAACCCTGGGGAAGATTGAAAATATTGATAAGAAATAGAACCTGCCCCACAAAAGCTTATAATTTAGTAAGGGGATAAGACGTACACACACAGAAAGCTGTTATAACAACAGTGATAGCTAACGTTTATGTATCACATACCAACTGCTGGGTGCTTTGCTAAGCACTTTGTAATGTTGATCCCACTTGACCCTCACAAAAACCTGGGGAGTGAGATACTATAATTTTCTTCATTTTGCAGATGATAAAACTGAGATAAGCAGAAGTTAAGTGACTTGCCCAGGGTCACACAGCTTGTAAGTGTCTGAAGTCACATTTGAACCCAGATCTTCCTGATTCCAGGAACAGCTTGCTGTTCCACAATAAATTATATGACATAATTATTTAGTAAGTCAAAAAACAAAGTGGTATGGAAGGTTGGAAGACTTGGGTTGTCATTGACCAGGATAATCAGGGAAGACTTCCAATAAGAGGTAGCATTTGAATCTGTAGTTTTGAAATATATACACCAACAATCCAATTTTTAAGGAATCAATTCTTTGAAAGGTTAATGTCCCTCATTATTTTACTGATAATTTTTAGATTAATTACTATTCCATGTGCATACCAAATACCTCTGAACCCTGATATCACTGAATTCTTTAGGGTTTTTCCCTACAGATCAGATTTTGTGTTTATAAAAATAAAATTGGAGTTTGAAAAGCACAGATAAGATACATATATACATATACATATGTCCTCAATCCAGCATTGATGGAGCATTATAGAGGACAAAATGTAGAGGTATTATGAAACAATTATCCCTCTTCAGACTTGGCTTTGCCTATCCATTGAAGAGATTAAAACGTATCAAAGTAAATACCCTTTTCCTACATCCAACATTTCCTTTCCTGCCTGAAGCACCTCTGCTGAGTCTGTTCAATTTCTTCCATTGCCTCTTGAACTGAACAAGCTCAAACATCACCCAGACAGCTTTGCAGCAGTCATTTAAAGAGGAAGAAACAGGAAGCTATTGTGAGGAGGCAAAGAAAATAAAAAGGGTGAGGAGACACATACACACACACACACACACACACACACACAGGTTAAGCCACAAGAAAATAAGAATTCTATTGGGGGGGAAGAGTTAATGTGGGTTAATATCTAGGAAGAACTGGTAGATCTTTTTAAGTAATGAAGATTAGGACAGTATTTGAAATGTTCACATCTCTCAGTTCATTCATAGTAACATAGGATTTAAAGCTGGAAGAAACTTTAGGGATCATTTGATCCCACTCTTTCATTTTTCACACAATGAAAGAGAAGTTAAAAAAAGTAATTAGAGGAAGTTACGGAAGTAACTGGAGGTAACATCAAGATTTGAATTCAGGTCTTCTGACCCCAAATTTGGTGGGGTGGTATTTATTTATTTTCTTGTGTACATCATTCATTTCCATGAGATTTTGAGTTACAAATTTTCTTCCCATCTTTCCCCCCACCACCACATCAAAACAGCCATCCCACTGTATAGCCCCTCCCCAACTCTGCTCTCTCCTATGTCCTCCCCCATCTCCCCTCTGACTTTCTGGTAGGACAAGATGGATCTCCCTACACCAGAGCCTGTATATCTTAATTCGCAGTTGCATGTAGTTAACAATAATAATTATATATATTTTTAATTTGATTATAGGACTTTAAATTCTAGATACTTTCCCTTCCTCCCTCATCACCCACCCCCACTGGAAAGACAAGCAATTCAATACAGGCTGTACATGTGTAGTTACACAGAACATCTCCACAATGGACCTATTGTGAGAGATTGATTTTATGTCCCTCCTTCCTATCCTGCCCTCCCCTTGTTCTATTCTCTACCCTGTCCCTGTCC
>CM053593.1:313652998-313673959 GCA_028646575.1 Pseudocheirus occidentalis | reverse complement strand
CAGTTTAGAGTTTATGTCATTCTGTCCCTAAGCCAAATTCAATGAGAGTAAGGTTGACCCTTTCCCTTTTGCCTTCCTGTTCTTCCCCTCCATTGTAACAGTTATCCCTTGCCTCTTCAATATGGGATGATTAACCCCATTTTGTCTCTCTCTGTCTCCTCTCATTCTAATCCTCTCCCACCTCAGAATTTCATCTTTGAAGTACCATCCCTCCCTATTCAATTGATCCTATGCTTTCTATAAACTCATATACACACATTCTCAGATATGTATTCATACACATATATACTCTCCTATATAGACATATATGTAGGTATACGTGTATATACATTTGCATTCCCTTCACCTATTCTCATACTGAGAAAAGTTTCATAAGTTACTATTATTGTTTTTCCATATTGACATGTAAATAATTCAACTTTGATAAGTTCCTTATGATTTCTTTCCCATGTTTACCTTCTCATGCTTCTTGTGTTTGAATGTCAAATTTTCTGTTCAGTTCTGGTTTTTTTGTTTAGAGTCATATTTTATGGGTATTTTAGGTGGTTGTGGAGGAGCTGCTGAGTTTCCCTGCTTCTATGTTGCCACTTTGGCTCTGCCACCAGGGTTTTTTTTTCTTTTACTACATCAGAGGGTCCTTTCTACTTTGTCACTATTTGCCATGAGTTGGGTGCTGTCCTTGGTGCTATATAGAGCAATGATTTGACTTGCCATTCTAGACTTTCTTTTCTTTAGATCTAAAAAAAATTTCTCCTAACTTCCTTTTGCACATTTGTCTTACTTATTTTTATAATCATGTATTATCTCTCTCCCTTTCTTCCCTCTTAAACATTAAAAAAGAAATGTAAAACCCTCATAACAAATATGCACACTTCAGCAAATTAAATTCTCACATTGACTATGTCCAATTCTACACTTTCAGTCCACCACATCTCTTATAGCAGGTAAGTTCTGTGTTTCATCTTCAGTGCTCTGGCTGCATGGTTTATCATTGCGTGGATTAGCATTCTAAAGTCTTTTGAAGCTGTTTATCTCTAAGAAGTTTTCATTTTATAAATTGTTCTCCCAGCTTGCTTCACTTATATTTGCATCAATTCATAGAAATCTTACTAGATTCCTTTCAAATTATTTCGCCATTTAATTTCATTTCACCATTTCATCACTTCTTACAGCAAAATAATATTTTGTTATATTCTTATGCCATAATTTACTTAGCTTTTCTTTAATAGGTGGGCATTTAGTTTCCAATTGGAGCTATACTAGTAAAACATAGACTTAACTTCTTTTAAAAATTTTACCTTCCACAGAGTGAAAAGACAAAGAATTGTAATTCACAAAGTGATGACCACTGTGTGTAAAATAAAATATCACCATAAACAGGATGTCAGTTAAAGTAATACAACTAGAGGAAAAAGAGGGCAACTGAGTGGGCATTTCATGTACTTGATGTAGGAGTTATTTTCTACTTCTACTGAGGGCAAAATCAAGGAGAAATGAAAACAAATTCCATTGGGTATGACTAAGATTGACACTGGTCTAAAAGAATTTAGTTTCTTTTCTCAAGAATAGATATAATAGCTAAGTCTTCTCCAGATACTTTTAAGATGAAGAGTAGCTTACATTTATACAGGGCTTTACACATAGTTTGAGCTCTACAATCCCAGCACAGTCTTATCACCTGAATTTTACAAATAGAGAAAACTGAGACTTTGAGTTGTTAAGTGACTAACCCAGAGTCACAGACCTAGTCAATGGAAGAATCAGAACTCAGAACCAAGTCTTACTTCAAGCCCAGAGATCCTCCAATCTCAAAATGCTGATACTTAAAAGACAGGCACCTATTCCAGCAGAAAATATAGGTGTAAAGGAGACAGGGGAAAAGAATCGATATCTCAGTGTCCCTTTAGGCTGTGTTCATCTGAAACTAATAGCAGAAAAACTAAGCATTTACTTCAGCAAATTGATGCTACATTTTGTTCCATGGCATTTACTGAATGGAGAGGGTTTGTCTACATTTTTAAAAAACAGAAGAAAGTAGAAAAAGAAAAACCTTTCCACAGTGAAAGTTGCGTTATGGCAGTAGACACGCATGCATATACACCACCCACTAGATTTCATGGATGCTGATTATGTCTAGCTGAGGGGGAAAATGCAACCCATTGAGGCTCACAACTGCAATTACCATAACCTCTGCTCTCTCAGGGATCTTGCTGGTGAAGTGGATTAATACACAAGCTGTAGGGATTCTCTGGAGGACTGAGTTCAAATCCTGAGCTTAGGTCATAAGTAAAGATGAAGGTAGTCAGTGTAATGCTTCATCCCCATCTGGGAACATTGCAAAGCCATTGCGTAGTTTGTTATGATTATTAATCTTTGTTCAGGAAAAGCACAGGATTGAATTTAATAAATTGATCCTTATGTAGAGACCTTAGTAAAAGCCCAAATCCTAGGCATTCCTTGAATTCATTCTTGATTTTTACAAAGAAAAATTGCTTTTTTTCTAAAGGCATTCAGACACACTGAGACTGTTTCTACATTGGCACAAAGAAGAATATTATTTGCAAAACATCCCAATGTGGACTAAATGTGAACAGAAGGATCTGTTTGCTGCTATAGGCATAGATGATTACTAAGAGCATGGTGAAAAGATTTCCCTGTCCAATTCCCTGCCTTTTTTCCTGACAGGTTTATTTCTACTGGATTTGCAGAGCTCCAGGTGCCTTTGAATGGTTTGCTGATCTTTTGTTTTTGCTGGAAACTCAGATGACTGAGAAGGGGAAAACCAGTTTTTTGAGTTATCATATATTTCTTACTGGATGGGATGAAAATCAGGTATTAATGAAACCCTGAAACCAGTGGTGTGCTGGTAAATATTTAATAACCAGTTCTTGTGGGGGAGGGTGGTGTACACAAACTTTTAAGTTTAATCTCCATTATTAACATTTGATTCAATACTTTTTTGAGTCTGGGCAATCAACAAAATCAACAAACCAAGCCCTGAATTATAGTGTTAGCCTACTTCCAAGGTGTAAACACTCATAATGAAAATTTAACAAATGGGGCAAGGTGGTTTGAACTGCCTACAGCACATTCCTACCTGAAACTGAGTATGGCTACCTTGATTTTGATATATCCAGTAAATAGGAATGATCTCAAAAAAAAGAAATGTACAGAGAGGTAATATGGTAAAAAAAAAAAAGTAGTCAGTCTCTAAATCAAGACCTGGCTTCAAATTCTGCCATATATATATTGGCTACATGACTCTAGGCAAGACATTAACTTCTCAATTATTGTTCAGTTGTGTCCAATTCTTCATGAGCCCGTGGACCACAGCACACCAATACTGTCCACAGGATTTTCCTGGCAAAGATACTGGAGTGTTTTATCATTTTCTTCTACAGGGAATTTAGGCAAATAGAGGCTAAGCAATTTGCTCAGGGTCACAGACCTAGTAAGTGTCTGAAGCCATATGTGAAATCAGGTCGTCCAGACTCCAGGTTCAGTGTTCTATCCACTGAGCCACCTACCACCTCCAACCTCTCAGTACTTCAAGCAGTTCTCTAAGATGAGAAGCTACAAAACAGGTGTTGTTCTGCCTTTAGATTAAAATCACAATTCCAGACAAAGCATGACTATGTCTCCATAATTAACAACTGACATAGCTTAGAAATAGAACAATTAAAGGAAGATTACAGAAAACCCACTCCCTGAGAAGAAAAAAAATGTTGGTCAATGGGAAGCAGTAGCAAATTTGGAAACATGTGGTCAAATTTATCATGTGAGGCTACATTGTTCACTTCAAGAAACACACTGAACTTTATGTTCATAATGAATTGTAGCCAATTTCCTAAGTACCTTTTAGGAGCATAGCAGTGTACTGGGAACTAACTGTACAGATTTCAGTGGGAATCTCCCAAAGGCTTACCTTCAAAGATGTGGATTACAAACTGTGAGAGCTTCAATAGAGAATAATTAAAAATACCCAGTAAACTGAAAAGACTATTAAGGATTCTATCTCTTTAGGTATTCTTATAAATTGTGTATGAATAATCTAAAAAAAAAAGGAAGGCAAATTTTGTGCTGTATATATTTGTAAAGTACTAGGTTTTGATTTTTACTAAATAGAATAGATGCCAAAGATGATATAAGGTTTTATATCAATAATGGCCTTTTAGTGTTGGTAATTCTGAATAATGAATATTATATCATAAACCTTCGCTTTTTTCTCTTTAAATAGGACTTATCAATGAACCAATTATTAGAATAAGGATTGTGCTATTGCAACCAGTATTTTGCAGCAGGTGGTATTGATATTTACTTCCAAGTAAAGTGTGTTAGACCCAAGGAGATTTGCATTAATAACTGCATTTACAAATGGATTCTCCATCTCTCTCTTGGTTTGGCCCTGCAGAGAAACACTTTCATTTGGCTCTATGCTTCTGCAAATGAATGAGGGTTTTCTTGCTGGTCTACCGCTAAATGAATTTTTATGGTCTGTTTGCAACACTAGTTAAATATCTTGATTCCTTGGCATTATGTTGAAGTTAAATTTCATTGGAAGCCAAATTTCACACTTCTAGATGAGTTGAATAATGTTAACTACATTTTCTAAACAGTTTTTCTCCTTCATTTAAGTGGCACACGAATAAATGGGATTTTTGATCAATAATATAGCTCCTTCCTATTTGTAGAATTCTTTACAATTACATAGTCCCTGCTTTACATACATAATTAACTCATTTGATTCTCACAAAGCCCCTGTGAGATAGGCAATACAAATACTATTCATCTTATTTTATAGATGAGGGACTGAGACACGGGAAGGGAAAGTAACCTGCCTAAACTCACACAGTGACTAAGTAGATGAGCTGGAACTAAAACCCATCCCTTCAACTCCAAGTATATTGCTATTTCCAGAATCCCAGCCTACCTCTCATATAATAACAGCTCATGCCTAGACAAGGGTTCTTGGTGGGAGATACTAGTACAGACATCACTTTGGTCTTTATGCTCTAGAGCAGTGAACCTAAACATCATGTAACCTGATGACAAGATTTTAATGTTAAATTAATACACTGCCACAAGACAGGAGTTGAACTATTCATTTCTGTTCATTGATAAAATACAATGGCAGTTCTTGGTATACGCATGGATTGGATTTATGGACCTCTCACAATAAATCATTGCTGACTTATCCTTACCAGCTACCCTCAATCTACAGATCAGGAATTAGTTCTCTTCAATGCTTTGCTTTTCTACATCTGCAACTGATTGATTTTAGGAGTTAAATACATTGGGATGGTATCTAACAGTAACAGCTATTTTTAAATTATACAAGTGTCTCATTGCTTGATTTTTTTACACTACTGCTAAAGGCTTTGCAAAGGTACTGTATGGCTGTGTGGTGAATGCTTATTTTCTGTATTCCTGGGAATTAAAATTTTGATCATTTTAAAAGTTTTGATCATTTTTATTCTTGATAAAATTGGAAGCACATTACATTGACACAGAGTTGAGGCATGGTGGACAGGATGGAAACTGCTTTTACTAAGTCAAACAACCATGAATTAAGTGGTCATCTTACAAATAACTATTTAACCAATCCCAAACTTTTTACCAACTTGTCAGTAACAAATTAGAATTATACAAAAGTCTTGGAAAGGATTTGAAAATTACCAATCCACAGAATTAATTCATTCACTGGATGATTTTAATTTATTTATCCTTTATGATTGCCCTTAAATTAAATATATATGTACACATCTACACATACATATATACATGTGTGTATACATATATATCTACACACACGCACGTGCACGCGTGCGCGCACGCATACACACACACACCTATAGACATGTCTGCTAACTTGGACATTTTGACTCAATTGACTAGCCAGCTAAGTCAAATAGTACATTCAGTCAATCTTTGAACAAGCATTTATTAGATGCTTACTGTGTTCTATACACTGAGCTGAATGCTGTGGATATAAAGAAAGATAAAAATAGTCCTTGTTTTTGCTTTAGTCAAAAAAAACTAAACAAAACAAATGTTTGACTAAATGCAACTAGCAATTATCTATATCTCTAATTTAATCTTTATTTTTTAAACAGCTCAAGCAAACTCCTGGTGTTTATTGAGGACCTGCTATAAACAGGATCTTTCATTAGATACCATGAGGAATAATATGGCATGATCCAGTCCTTGAGTAATTTTTAAAACTTAGAATAAGATGTATACATCTTATTCCACAAAAAAGGGGGAAAAATGTAAGGTCATATATGTCAATGGAGTTCACTGATCATTTAGCTTGATGAATTGGGTTCTCCCTAGAAGGATGTAGAATACAATTCATTCATATATTCTTATGCTATGCAACTCTTGTCTGTGTCTTCCACACATCTCGTATAGATCCACCAGACATTCTAGAGCCCTCTTCTGATTCTTTTATATTGTGTGTATGCCAGTGCAAATGCTTGTTGATTCATTGATTATACATTGAAACTACAAATCCTTTACCCCTAATTCTCTATATGTGATCAGCCAAATTCTTTATTTTGATCTTTTGACACTGCAATCAACTGTCTTTGCTAAACAGCAAAAGCTTATTTGCTAAGCTGAATTCATTAATATTTGGAAGTGTTGGAGTTTCTTTTATGATGTTTTTAAATAGTTTCTCACATGGAAAAATACTGTCATTAGCCTGTTGCAATCTTCCTATACCATCATGAACCTTTTCATTACTTTTTATGTTTGTTATTGTTTTCCAGTTGTTAGAGCCTTCCCCTCTAAAGTTAACTTCCATCTACTCTGTAGGTATGATGAATATATTTATTTGCAAGCTGCCTTCTCCATTCAAGTGTAGTCTCCTTGAGGGTAGAACCCATTTCTGCCTTTATTTCTATCAACCAATCCAGTGTTTATTAAGCACTTACCTGTTATATGCCAGGTATTGTTCTAGGTTGTAGAAATACAAATAAGGAGAATTAATCAATCCCTATTTACAAAGAGCATATTCCCAGAGTATTGAAAGCACTTAATGAGTATTTGTCAACTGTCTTTTCTGTGATTTATTTCAGATTATTGTATCGCATAATACAAAGCTACATTACATCACTTGAGAACATTGGTGTAAAAAAAAAAACAAGGAGTTTGAAATTTTCAAAATCACTGCACAATTTTCCAAATGTAATTCATTGCAACTTCCTCCCACTCAGTGCTGGACCTACCTTCCAGTGCCAGTTCTAGATATAAGTACTGGCCGACAAAAACAATCAGCAAATACAAATTAGCAATACTTTTGTATTTATAGAATTTATATAAATAATATTTGTTTAAATATCACTGTATTTACTTTTACAACTATAGGTCATAATTTAGAAAATAGTTGTTATTTTTTCTCCTTTTTGGAAGGCTAGGCTAATCTCATTTAAATGATCATGGATCTCAGTGCAATCACCATAATGTCATATGAAATCAGAAGCATTTATAGAACAGCTCCGTCAGTGTCTATCTGAATTTTATACATGGATTCCCTTTGACAGTGGTGAGACACAAGTACCAAATAAGCATGATAAGTAATATAGACTAAAAGAAGGAGAACATTATGATCTAAACTGATTAGGGAAGCCTTCACAGGGAAGACAGACATTAAGTAGAACCTTTAAAGATGGATAGTATTCAGAAGAGAGAACCAAAGTAGAAGAGAGAAGTATTTAACAAAGAGAATTGTGTATATAAGAGTAAAAACAGGGACTTTCTGGAAGAGTGGAACAAACTAATCTGATTGGAACAAAAAGTTATGTAGGAGAATAATATAATGATAAATTTGGAGGAAAAAGCTAAAAAGTAGATTTTGAAGGACCTTGAATAACCCGTATTTGACTTTTGTGAACGGCAGAGTTATTTTTTGAAGATTTTACACATTGTAATACTACAAAAGTAATATTTCAGAAAGGTTTGTGAGTAATAGTATAAAACAGGGGTTGATGGAGAAAGAAATTGGAGAAAGAACATCACTTAGGGACCCACAGGCACAAGGTGATGAGAAATTGAACCAGGATGGTATCAGCAGGGATAGAAGGAAAACAATATGCATAAGAAATAACAAGACAGAAGCATCACACAGACTTAGTCGCTTGATTGCTGAATCAATATGGTAAAGAAGAACAGGAAAGGGTCAAAGATGAGTCAAGTTTCAAACTTGAATGACAGAAAGCACTGACAGGAAAAGGGAAATCATGAAAGGAAGCTGACTTTGAGGGGGAAAAGATGAGTTCCATTTTAGACATGTTGATGGATTTGAACTGACAATGAGATAATAAAGGGCAAATGTCCAGCATGTAGAGATACAGGATTAGAGGTTGGGAGAGCTGTCTAATCTAGAAAGATTTGGAAGACATGTTTATGATACTTGTAGCTAGGATGGATTGAATCTCTGAAGGAGAAAGTCTATTGAGAGTAAAAGATCAGATAGTCCAGGAGGAAGCCTTGAAGAATATGCATTTTTAGAGAGCAGAAGGAAACAGAAGAGTGAGAGGAATGGCAGAACAAGAACCAGAATAATGGGGTAATAAGAGGGAGTTTCCTAGGAGAAAGGAGCAGTCAACAATGTTCAAAAATCAGTCACACAAACAGGTCTGTTCAGATATGCTGATTAGAAGTACACAGTTTCAGTAGTAATTGGGGTGGGAGTTAGATAATAAGGAGTTGAGTAAACGGATGTTAGGAAATAAAGACAGGGAATGTAGAATACTCATTTGAGCCAATTAACAATGAAACATTCATGGCTTACTTCCATTCAGTTCTGACTATCCCTCCTTCCATGAGAATGCCTACTAATGATTAAATTTTATTTTAATCTTATCTTGAAAGAGACAATGGAAGGGATACTGGGTGTATAGTCAGAGGACTTGTGTTCTGTTTCTGAAATGTACCATCTGTACATCAGTAACTCTGGACAAGTCACTTAACCTCCCCAGGTCTCAATTTCCTTGAATAAAAAATAAAAGGGTTGGCTGGGATGGGTGGTATCTGAGGTCTATGATCTCATGAAATGCATTAAACCAACAGTTCTCTAACTTTACTTTATACTTAGGAGCAGGAACCTTTCATTGTTTATTCAAAAAATAATAAACCCATATAATATATAATAATCCATATAATAATAAATCCAAAAATGATTTTTCCCTTAGGCTTCCCATATAGCATTACATTGGGATGAAAATAATGATGTAATTACTGGTCTAAAGCAGAAGACATTCTATGGAAGACCTAATTGGAACAATGAGTTCAGACAACTGGCTTACAACCACCCCAGGTAAGGTAAATTCCCTGACTACACATCTTCTGCTCCTGTCTGGACAAATCTACATTGCTTCTGAAGTTGAAAGTCGTTGGATATTAATTGTCTAACACATGTCAATGTTTCTAAATAAGATTTTTCTTCTCAGGGAGTAAATTCTGCATCTTTATTAGAAAAGGTCAGAGTCAAAGATGTCAAAAAGTTTCATTCACTAAACTCTTTTGACTGACTCAAAATTCTTCCCTCTGTATCAGTCCAAACTATAATTTTTGAAACACCTCAGTGCAAAGATATTTCTCTCCCTACACATACCTTCAGGTATTCTCTAGTGAATACAATTTTTCCTTAATTATTCAACTGGAGAATTCAGTTTTGTTGGCCTGAAAACCTAACTGGAATTTTAAAAAAGCTTTAATATCAAGGAAGTATAGATCATCATTTGACACCCTCAGTTCAACCACTGTTGATTGAGCAGTGGGAGTCAGAAATTCTGAATCATTTTATATGCTTTATTGGGTAAGGTGCTATTTTTAAAAAAATAAAAGTATTGTACTCTGAAGTTCCCAATTATTCTAAGAAATTAACTAGTTTTTGTAATCAAACATATGGCCAGAATTTTCATGATATAGCAAGGAGGAAAAAATCCCTTTCCAGAGAAGACAGACCTGGTGGGTAATTATGTAGTGCTTCCCAAAGAAACTTTAAAGGTTCTGCTGCTGTTAGTAATAAATCCAATCCATAGTCAGATTTTCTTTGTTCAATTTATCTTGGTTTTACCATGTTCTTGTCATTGACCTCACTGTCATCTTTATCATCATTGTCATCATCATCAGAAAGTCTTTATTAAATGTCTTAATTGTGTATGGAGGCATGGTAGATGCAATGCAAAGAGACAACTAGACCCCATTGTAGACACATTGATACAACCCCTTTCCACAGTATGATATTCCATCATTAATATAAAACTAACATAAAATTTAGGGAATACATGAGTGCACAGTGTACTATCACATAAAAATCAATGGAAAGTTAATTTAATTAGCGTATGAGCGTATAGTTCAAAGGATCATAAGATCGTAGAGCTGGAAAACACCTCTAGTTCAACTCTCTCATTTTGCAGGGTAGGAAAATGAAGCGCAAGGAGGTCTGGTGACTAACTTATCTAAGGTCAGACTGATAGGAAACACCAGAGACAGCATTTGAACCAACTGAACAGGGAAAAAAAAGAACTTTGATAACACCACGCCCAAACTGGACAGACTTTTTTAAAAACTGCAAAGCACCTTAAGAATTGAGGGTAGAGGGAAGCAGTCAACTCCTAAATAATTTAAGAAAGTTCATAGAGAATTTCAATAATTATTTAGATTTTGTAATGGATATGAAATGGCTTGGTTGTGAAGGGACAAGGAAAATGTATCAGAAGACTAGGCAGAGGGGCGGCTAGGTGGCGCAGTGAATAGAGCACCGGCCCTGAAGTCAGGAGTACCTGAGTTCAAATCCGGCTTCAGACACTTAACACAAAAAAACTAGCCGTGTGACCTTGGGCAAGTCACTTAACCCCAACTGCCCTCCAAAAAAGCAAAAAAAAAAAAAAGAGTAGGCAGAAATTCAGCAATAACCAAGCCTTTAATAGATATACTAATAAAACAGAAGCATGGAGTTGAATCTAGGCTATAGTGAGAAAGAGAAGTATCCAATGGGAAAGGCAAAGATATTCATGGATATGGGATTTATTACTGAAAAAAATTTCGAATGGCCTTTCCTCAGAGCCCCTCATTTTACAGATAAGGAAGCAGCCCCAGAGCTTGATATATCAAGGCAAGTTGAGTCTTGAAGTCTCTTCAACCTTTGAGGGGCAGAGGTGAGTCTGGCCAAAGTAATAGGTTAAAAAGACCATTTTAGTAGTTTTGATGATGATGCACTACAGGGGAACAGTGGTTAAAGTGGGAAATTTGTCCAAATAGGATTTGTGATTCTTCAGTTGAGAGCTGTCAAGTAAGTTAACTGGCCTAATGCAATCACAGTGGGAATAGAGTTGAAAGGGGGCTGATAAAGGAGATGTGGAGAAATCAGTGTCAGAATTTATAGATAATCAGGTGTTAGTAAGGAACAGAAATAAGTGGAAGATTACTCAGAGGTTGCTGATGTGGAAGAACAGAGCTGATGGTGCTGACAAGTGATGGGGAAAATGGGCATAGGGACCATCTTGAAGGGAAGATAAATAGGTTCTAACTGTGCAATGGTTGTTTAGTATGTAGTTTCTACAGAAGGAATAGGGATGGAAAAAACTAGCATAATAATGCCACTTTATGATGGTACAGCAGGCTTCTACTTTTATTATTTTCAACTTTTCATCAGAATAAAACAATCATTTGCAGAAGCATTTTACAGCCACCTCTCAATTATCCATGAGTGGGATTTTGACATTGTAGGCTTTTGACTTTTCTCTTTTTTTCCACATAAAAATCTTGTCTTAGAATTCAAGTCAATATCATCACCTATACCTCTTAGAAATGTCACTTATTGACATCTTACCATTATCTCTGCTAACTTATCTTACATGCAGCCTGCAGCATGGTCTCTTAAAAAAAACACATCTCATTATCTCCCTGCCCAGGAAAGGTGTGAACCAGAAACCTAGAGAAGGAGAGAGAAGGTTGGGGAGAGAGAGAGGGAGAGAGAAAAGAGAGAGGGAGGGAAGGAGGAAGAAAGATAGAGAGAAAGAGAAACACAAGTGATGGAGCATAAGCCCTGCCCAGGCTGTTGCTCTGCTTGGTTACTAAGATGCAATTTTGTCTAACTCCAGCATGAAGTAGACAATAGGAAAGAGGAGCAGGGCAGGTTGGAAAAGGCATAAAGAGCTCTAGTCTCTGTGTAAGATCTTTATATTTCAGCTTCATTGTTTTGTCTAAAGCCTAGTCCTAAAACCTCAGATTTTCACTTAAAAGTATAAAAGTGCATTTAAAAGCCAAATATAATTTTTGAAAGTTTTTACTATTTAGGATTAAGTGTGCTTCTCCTCCTAACCAATGGCTTGCATAACAAAATGTTGACACTTATTTTATTAATATTACCTTTGAAATATTGTGTTAGCTTTAATAGGAAACACATGAAAACTAGAAATTTTTTTAACATTAACATTTTTTAACATTTTTACCTCCCTAAGATAGTAAGCAATCAGATACAGGTCATACATGTATAAACCATTTCCATTTCCATATTAGTAATTTTGTGCAAGACTCTAATAAAATAAAAAAAGGAAAGGAAGGAAATGAAAAAATAGCATGCCTCAGTGTGTAATCAAACAATGACAGTCTTTCTCTGGAGGCAGATTCATTATTAGTTCTCTGAGATTATCTTGGATCATTGTATTGTTGAGAATAGCTAAGTCATTCACAATTCGTTATTGCGTAATATTGTCCTAACCATGTACAACATAGTCCTGGTTCTGTTCACTTCACTATGCATCAGTTTGCGTAAGTCTTTCCAGGTTTTTCTGAAATCATCCTAATTGTCATTTCTTATAGCACAGTAATATTCCATCACAACCATATATCACAGCTTGTTTAGTCATTCTCCAATTGATAGGAATGCCATTGATTTCCAGTTATCAGCCACCATAAAAAAAAGAGCTGCTATACATATTTTTGTACAAACAGGTTCTTTTCCCTTCTTTTTTTGGATGTCTTTGGGATATACATCTAGCAGTAGTATTGCTGAATCAAAGGTTATGTATACTTTTATAGCTCTGGGTATTGCTGTCTAGAAGGTAGAACTGTTTTATACATATATATATATATATGTATATATATATATATACTACCCCTTATGAAAAGGATTGTTTTAAAAGTTTTATTGAACAATCATTTTAGCTCATATTTACATAATACTTTAAGGTTTGCAAAGTATGTTTTGTATATTATTTCATTTGAGGTTCATAATAACCCTATAAATTTAAGAAAAAGCCTGTCATTCTCATTTTACAAATGAGGAAACTGAGTCTCAGAGATTAAGTAACTTGCCCAAGGTAATAAAACCAGAAAATTTCAAGGCCCAAATAGTAATCAGTAGCCTTAATAATAAGATATCTTTTTACCAGAGTTCTGGTATTCCAGAGATTAAACAGTTGATATATTTATCTACCTATGTTGTGACTTCTTGTCTATGTTTCTAATTTTTTTCCCTGTTCCTACAAACTTGAGTGAAACTTTGATAATGCTGTAGTCATCCTATTTCCCCCCACTCTTTACTAACATTTTAGTAAGAAAGATCTGTTTGCCCTTTCACAAACTCTAATGGAGCTGAGTGCCTTTCAGCCCAATAGCTATATAAACTTCCTCAGCTTCTTGAAAAAGGTCTTGGTATCTTCCAAAACAGATGGAGGCCCCAGGGATTGAATTTCACTTAATGCTTTCACTATAGAGTATTTCCTAGCCCCGAGAAAAAGGATTAAGATTTTTTAAAATTTTAACCTTTGAATTTAGACCTCTGTTGCTTACTAGACAATTTCAAGTGCCCATATAATGAATAATAGACACATGTAGGCAAAAGTCAATTGTTGTTTTATCCCTGGAATACCAGAGCTCTGGGAAAAGTCATCTCACCAATGAGACAGCTAAGCATCACCCTTCAGAAAGACAATGACCCCTTTAAAATAATTTTGTTTTCTGCTTTGTAAAAAGAAGATTTATGTTTAATGAAGCTTTTAATGAAGAAATCTCGGAAAGAGAATGCCAATAAAATCTAATTTTTAAAAGAGAAAATCTAATATTTAGAAGTATTTCAATATCCTGGCCTTTGTCCAGATATAAATGAAACACACAATCCAATTACTGTTCTGCACAAAGGACAAAGTCACATTAATTTTCCTCAAGATGGTTATTAAAGAGATAAACTGTATTTTTTTCTTATTATGTCAAGGATATGTTTGTTCCCAAGCATACTTGGCTACTCTTGCAAGACTGGTCTGTTCTGTCATTAGCTCATCTCTATTGGCAGAGATAGGTCAGTAGGAATTGGTGGATTTGTTAGTGGTCTAAGAAAAAAGCCTTTGTTCTTGAGGGCCTTTGAAGTGAGAATCTCAACCATTTCTATTCATCACCAGAAAGCTAAGAATCCCTTTGACTTACTCTTTTAAAAACATTTACCTGTTCACTCAAAGCTGTGGCTTACTCTTGCTCCCAGAAGAAAGAGTTAAATAAAAAGAATAAAGGAAAAGGAGAGAGAAAACACTTTTTTTAGAAGATGAAAACCAGCACCAAAAAAAAAAAAAAAAAAGCTCGAAGGGAAGCAGATCAAAGAGAAAGTGCTAGCTACAAAAAGAAGCAGAAAATTGCAAAAATAACAGTAATAGGGAAACAAATTGATGGACATCAAAATGAATACAAATAAGGAAGGAAGAAGGAAAAATTAAAAATAGATGAAAGACTGAAAAGAGGAAATATGACAGCTTATACTTTTGTTTTTGTTTGTAATTAATTTTTGTAATTATTAAGGCTTCAATATGAAAATAGAAGTATAATAAAAACATTTCAGCACACTCTAAGGGTATATATTAAAAAATAAAGTCAATTTACTGACATGCCCACACTAATATCCACAAGGCAGCTTACACGTTGTAAAAGCTAGATGACAGAAATCCTTAGGAAATAACTCTCAGTACTTTGAACAATGAAAAATCCCCCCCCAAATTGGTCATGGTGACTCAGACGGGGCATAAAGGAAAAATGCTGGGTTCTAATCCCAGCTGTACCACTAGCTAGCTACATAGCACTGGATAAGGTCTATCACCGCTCCCGGTGTCAGCTTCCTTATCTATAAAAAAGAAAGAGTTGAACGTAATGAACTCTGAATTCTCATCACCCTCTGAATTGCTATAAATTACTCAATGTAATCATATCTATTAATATATTTTGGAGCAGCTACATGGCACAGTGCATAGAGTGCTGGGTCTGGAGTCAAAAAGACTCATCCTTCTGAGTTCAAATCTGGCCTCAAGCACTTACTAGCTATGTGACCCTGGGTAAGTCACTTAATCCTGTTTGCCTCAGCATCCTCATCTGTAAAATGAGCTGGAGAAGGAACTAGCAAACCACTTCAGTATCTGTGCCAAGAAAATCCCAAATGGGGTCACAAAGAGTCAGATATGATTGAAAATGACTGAACAACAATGTGTTCTCACTTATATAAATAGGTACCCTTCACAGTAATTAAGGTAAGCTTTCTCACTGTTTTTCATGCTTTTGACAAATGTTTAGAAAGGCTAGTAGTATAGATCCCAAGAAAAGAGAAAGATAAAAAACCATATTTTTATTATGTCCAGTTATCTCCTTGATGAGAACACTCAAGACATATCCCTCAAACCTCAGGATTTGTGGCTCTATAGTTCTTTAATTAAACCAATAAAGTGATCTTTGATTATATTTTTTCCTTTTTTTTACTTTAAGCATTATTTATACCTTGCTACTTCAAATATGCCTACTAACACTCTGCCAAGATTTAGTAGGGGGTTAAATGCTGAGTAATTAATTATCATAATGCATTTTGAAATATCAGGTATAAGCCATTTCATAATTCAAATAAAATATATTTATCTTTAAAAATTTCATGTATCGTAGAGAAGTCATGCAGAATAGTAGACTGCCACCATCTTTTTTAGGACAGTTCAATACTCCATTATTACCTCAACTCAAATCAGAGTCACTGTTTTCTGTACCATTTTATTTTCATTCATTCAACAAACATTTCTTAAATGTCTACCATATGCATAGCATTGTTCATCATTATGATCTCAAAGGATGCCTAATTAAAAAATAACCATAATATTATCTTCCAAACTTTTCATCTCGTCATATTATTGAAAAATTGAAATTTATATTTTCTTTGGCTACCTTAAATCGTATCCCCCAAATTAAACACTACCTTTAATTTTATAGGAGCTTTTTTATTCTGAAACTATTGTGCATGTTTTTTAAAAGAATTTCTTTTGGAGAGCAGATTAAGTTGCCCTACTGAATCTGTTAATGTTGTGGAAGATGATAGTATATAGGTTATGTTAGATTCTGTTCTCTCCAGTACAACCTCCTTCAACCACATCCCCAACTTGGCTTTCTCTCTGATTTCTGCTGACTTGTAAGTAATCACTATCATTGCCAATTCCAGAAGTTTTCTGTACGTCTCCAAGAGATACACAGAATACTGACATAACAAACCCATAGGAATGTACATGTACAACCAAGATAATCCCTGCCAAGGATAAATGGCCTTTTGAGCAACCCACAAGAATGACCTCTAGGCAAACTCTTGAGCAAATATATGGCCACAGGCCAGACCCTCTTTTGAAACCACTCCATTTTTAATACCTTCTTGCCACTACTCGGCATCCCCAATTTGGCATCCACCCTGAGACACCACCTGTATTATCTGCTGCCATGATGACCCAGTGAATCTTTGTTGGCTTGAATTTTAGCCCAGTAACTCACCTATTCAAAGCTGTTTATCCAGGCCAGTGTCCAGGGCTATTCTTTGGTATACTGAAAAATTTTATCTGTTAACATCAATTTAGGGCTTTCAGCCTTAAGACCCCAATAGTAATTTAAGATCTAAGTTAAAAAAAAAACAACAGGCAGTGACACCAAGTTTATTGATGGTGGAGGCAGGTGTAATGTTAATGGATATAAGATCATCTTCCCCACCCATTAATAGGACTCACATGGAGCCCATTAAGGGAGGCTTGCTTGGGGGTGGCTTGCTTGTAAAAAGGCTTTCACACCTTTTGCTGATTTCTAATTAGGCACTGACTCATGGGGATTGTGATGACTTCTGATTCTGAGAAGTGTATATATGTATATATACACTTTGAGCTGGTATTTTGCTTTGGGAGCTCACTTATGAAAAGGATCTTGTGATTCCCTGGTTGAGATTCTGAGTGGCCATATATTCAGAGCTCCTTGACTGCTCAGATGTAAAGACTTTCTCAACCCAGGAATGTCTGTAAAGTATATAGTTGATTCAGGCAGTCAGAGACCTGTCTGTTGGTCTTTATTTCTCTGCTTATTTTTCCTCTGAAGTTCAAGGTGCTGACTTTCCCTCTGAACTAGTGAATGTAATTTTAAAAGATTGTTGACCCCCTTAAACAGCTCTCCAATAAAGGAGATCTAAGAATCTGGGCTGGCAGTCATCCTGGCTATGCCAATATGGTTGCTGCTACAGTAGGTTAGCAGGTCCTTTGGCCTTTATACCCTGTTGGGTTTTAGGGAGTTGGGTAGGGCAATAAGGAATGGCATTGATAATGGGTAACCAAAACTTTAGAGTGGAATATAATTGATTTGGGGGAAGCTAGGTGGCACAGTAAATAGCGCACTGACCTTGGCATTAGGAAGACTCATCTTCATGTATTCAAATCTGGACTCAAACACTTACTAGTTGTGTGATCTGGGGCAATTCATTTAACCTTGTTTGCCTCAGTTGCTCATCTGTAAGATGGGCAGGGGAAAGGAAATGACAAACCAGTCTAGCATCTTTGTCAAGAAAACCCCACATGCAGTCACAAAGAGTTGGACGTAACTGAAAGACTCAACAACAGTATTGATTTTGGATTATAATGGCAATCAAGAAACACAGGAGAGCAAAGGGACTGAAAGGTCTACCCTTTTAAAAATTGGATTTCAAGCATCTTCTGTATAGTCTACATATAAGAGAAACTTAGTACAATGTCCAAATAGGCACACACTCTGCTACTATATTTATGCAACAGTTCTCACCAAATTACATATGATTTTCTTTCACAGATTAACAATCATCCATTTTCCCACCTACCGAGTACATAATTGGATAGTATTATCTTCTAATCAGTGTTTCAAAGCATCTTGTCCAGTGTCCAGAGGTTAAAAGTGCTATTGTTTATATTATATAATCCAGCTACTTTAATCATTAATTATGATGATGAACCTCCACTAAGCTATAATTCAGATGCCTCATCATGACCTGGAGGTAAGCAACTCTTGGTTGTTAAAGATTATGCTGAAGGAGCACAAATCTTGGTAGAACTAACAAGCTGGAAATGGCTGACCAAACACTATGGGTCTGGTGTTAGAGGACCAATCTGGCTAAGTTTGGAGCAGCTCTTCAGCAGAAACCTGGTCATGAGATGACAAATTATTTTGAACACAGTAACTCATGAAGACTATCTTCTAAGGGGTGGGGGACTCCTCTCTATCTCAGTGAAAAGAGACCCTACATAGATGGAAATGTTAATTTTTTGTTGCTTTGAACTGCCATCAAGTCCAATCAATAATTTCAGATGGAATTAATTTTCTGAATGCATTTTTTAAATTTAGGTATAGGGCTTTATAGGAATCACCTAGATTTCAAAAGGTCATTTCAGGCACTCAATTAAATTTTGTTGGTCTACTTCCAAGTTTCCTATATTTATACTTAAGTCTTACTTTCATGTATTATGCTGTCCCCTTTATTTATATTGATTTTCCCCACAAGTTCCATCTTTTCTCTTTCCACAATATCTTCAAAAACTTTCTTGTGATAAACTTTCTCTTAACTAGTACTAGGTGATGAATTTGTTTAGCCCATAAACTGGGAGGATCATCTATAGAGAAGTAAAAGGGACTTTGATGAGTTCAAGTCCCTCATCTTACAAATGAGGAAAATGAGCCCAAAGAGGTTGTAATTTGCCCAGGGTCACAGAGTTACTAAGTACCTGATGTGGGATTTTATCCCAGGTCTTCCTGACTCCAAGTCTAATACACTCTCCACAAAACCATACTTCCTTGCCTCTCATGAAAATGTTAACAAGGACATGGAATGGTCTTGATTTGAATCACTGGAGGCAGTGTCCACACCAGTGAAATCACTGATTCCTGAAATATTGATGTTGAAGTAATATAGTCAAGCTGCCTATATTCAGCTATAACTCATTTCTTTTTTTTCATAAAAAAGTCTTAAGAGTATTTTCTAATTACATGTAAAGACAGTTTTCAATGTTCATTTTTGTAAAATTTTGAGTTCCAAGTTTTTCTCCCACCATTCTTCCCATCCTGCTCCCCCACAACAGTAAGCAATCTGACATAGGTTATACACATACAATCATGTTAAACATATTTCCACAATAGTAATGCTGTGAAAGAAGAATCAGAACAAAAAGGAAAGAGAAAGAAAAAAAGTGAAAATAGTATGCTTCAACCTGCATTCAGACTGGATAGTTCTTTCTCTGAATGTGGAGAGCATTTTCCATCATGAGTCCTTCAGGACTGTATTGCTGAGAAGAGCTGAGTCTATCACAGTTAATCACTGCACAATGTTGCTGTTGCTGTGTACAATGTTCTCCTGGTTCTGCTCATTTCACTCAGCATCAGTTTGTATAAGTCTTTCCAGGTGTTTCTGAAATCTGCCTGCTCATCATTTCATATAGTACAATAGCATTCCATTACATTCATATACCGCAACTCATTCAACTATTCCCCAATTGATGGGGGAATTCCTCTATCTTCAATTTCTAATTCTTTGCCACAACAAAAAGAGCTGCATTTTTGTACATGTGGATTCTTTTCCCTTTTTTATGATCTCTTTGGGATACAGACCTTGTAGTGGTATTGCTGGATCAAAGGGTACACCCAGTATTATAGCCCTTTGGGCATAGTTACAATTTGCTTTCCAGAATGGATGAATTAGTTCACAACTCTGCCAATAATGTACTGGTGTTCTAATTTTCCCACATCTTCTCCAACATTTATCATTTCCTTTTTCTGTCATATTAGCCAGTCTGATAGGTGTGATGTGGTACTTCAGAGTCATTTTAATTTGCATTTCTCTAATCAATAGTGATTTAGAGTGTTTTTTTCACATGATTATAGATAGCTTTAATTTCTTCCTCTGAAAACTGTCTTTCATTTCCTTTGACCATTTGTCAGTTGGACACATGACTCCTCATTTCAGTGTAGAACTTTTCCCTACTACCACCACCATCTTCTCACCTGGGGGACTCCATTGTAAACAACAAATATCCCAACTTGTGAGAGTACTAGCGGAGTTCTCTGGTTATCTGTCTATCATCCCTTGTTCTTGCCACTGATACCATTTGTAAAGCCAAACAGCAGTCGATTCCCAAAAGAATGCTACTGTGAACAGCTTTTAAGATTTGGATTACACAGTAGTAGTGAACACCCTGCTTATTCCATTACAAATCAAGATTCAGTACAATATTCACAGTATAATATCTTATTACAGAAAGTCACAATATTTAGAATAAGGAACAAAAGAAGAATCACCTGGTTTCCCTAGGAGGGAAACCAGCTTAACACTTAAAAATTCAATCAACAATCCACAATATACTGATCTTCCACTCATGGGGCAACCATTAACTTTAGTCTCCAATAAAGTCCTTAGAAAGCCACACAACCTCTCTACCCCTTGATTTCCAACAAACCTCAGTTTAGTCCAAGGGGAGGCCTTTTCTTCATTTTTACTCTGGGTGGTCTCTCTGATTCCCTGGATCCTCTTCCCTGGTCCCCGCTCCCTCCTGAATCTGCCAAACAATCACCTGGATTCAGGAGCTGCCAGCTGCCAGGGTCTCCTCCAGTCCTCAGAGATAAACAGCTCCCAGGTCCTTGTCCAGTCCTCAGGGCAATCCCCGGCACACGCTG
>CM053593.1:313631102-313652498 GCA_028646575.1 Pseudocheirus occidentalis | reverse complement strand
AGAAAGTGAGGAAGCCTCCAGTTCATTGGGCAGATCTTCATTATTGGACTTTTAGGACAGTGGCAATCTATGAAGCTGAAGGGAGTTCACAAATCAGTGAGGTCACAAATCCATTTGAGTATTTGAGAGCCCCACCTAGTGGACAATATTAATGACAACATGAATCCGGGCAACATTTCATCCCTGGGGGATGATACAGAACAATCTTCCAGCAGAGATCTCTATGTGTGAATGCCTGTTTGAGAGATGGTTTCCTGCTTTTAAATATCAATATGGATTATTTTTTCAAGATTTGCTTAGGAGGTGAAAAAATTAAGGTATATCAGAATAAATAAAATGAGCTTTTCATGTACAAATAAAAAGAAAATGTAGGGCTATGCCTGCCATATAATTAGAAGCTGACTAGAACCATATTGTATGAATGAATTTTATCTCACCCATTGTTTTCAGGAATGCAAAAATACTTTCATGTTAATTTGGGTAAATGTGTCCATCTGGTTTCACATTTGCCTGTCTGCACACCCTTCATTTCTCATTTGTACATGTGCATAGTGCTTTTAGTACCACATTTTTTTAAATTTAGCATTGAGATTATAGCATGTAGAAATTCTATTGACTGGCATATCTTACAAGTTCATTAACTCTTTTAAATACTCAAACAATTAAGTGATATTGCAGTATAAGATGGATTATACTATAGCTAAGCAGGGGGCACTCTTGCTTTCATTAGCATGTTTAGTATCTTTACATAACATCTTTCTATTCAAAATCAACTAGCCCCTAGCAATATCTATCCGCATGATAGGGGAGATTTAGTAACTTAATAACTTAATCTCAAATCTACAATCCTGCTTTACTTTGCTTGTAGTAAGAAAAGTTTGATTTCTAGATGATTGACTTTGGAATTCTTTCCTTGACTTGTAGGACGTATGCTTTGGGCTTAGGTGGTACCTAGCATGCTAAGACAGATCTGGTTCAACTATTCTAGCACTCTCCAAAAAGTAACAGGGCCCAAAATGTCTGCCTAAGTGGGAGATTGGGGTTGACAGCACTGTGTAGTATTCTCCAGTCACTAGATATGTCCACTGGGAATACAACTAGAAGAAAAAAATAACTGGTAACACTTTTCATTGACTCTACAGTTATAGGGGACAATAGATTTGTATGTAAAATAGATTTGGTTCTATTATTTAAAGCCTTGCCAAAATGACTGCCCTAATAGTGATAAACTCAAAACCCAAGAGCTTTAAGGAGAAAGAATATATGGACATGATTATATTTGATTTTGTTTTATATGTTTTGGGATGATGGAAAAACAACTTTGTCCTGTCCCCAAGTCTGCCTTTTAAAGTACAATAAGGAGGAAGGGAAGAAGGAAGAAGAAAATAAAGATGACAATTCAGACCTTCTGAAGGGTCTCAACAACAATTAGGCAAATCTTTAACGAGCAAAGAAGAATGGGATGAGATGAAGTTAGCCTGAAAAAGCTACTCTGTTATGTCCAATAATATAATGGAACATTATTGAGGTATAGTTGTAGGCATTAATTAAAGAATACATAATAGGGAGTTAGAAATGAGTAATGGTGATTCCAAATAGAAAGATATGGTAATACAAGAACATTTACCTTAGTGCGGGGTCAAAGTAACTAACAACAACAACAAGCCCCTAAAGACTCTTCTATAAAATCTAATAATATGACAAATTGTTTGGGAGGGTTTCTAGTTATAAAGAATGTTTACCCAGAAAAGATTAAATCAAGGTTGGGCCTACAATCTAGTCCAAAAATGAACTTTGAGTATGTAGCCCTTGTGTCTTCTTTCTAAGTCCCCATAAATCCAAGGGAAAGCTTCTATTTATTGATTTTATTTGTAGAATGCACTCTGGGCATAGAGTAATTTGATTTCTTTTTTTAAATGGGGCTTAGAGTCTGTCTTTCCAGGCATATAACTTACCAAGTATAAAAGCCAACACATAAAAACAAACATACAATTTAAAGATAGGGTGCTCAAGGCAGTAGGAGCAAAGAAGGCAGGGAGGTGGTAGGATTACTCCTGAGCTTACCATGCTCCCATATATCTGCTGGATTTAAATCTCTTGACATACAATATTTTGAATCCCATTCGTCCATAGCATAGCTGAAGTGTTTGGGGGCGGGAGGGAGAGTCCCCAGAGAACATGATAGATATTTAGCCAATGTAGAAGTGAAAAATTGAATTTTCTTCTTTGTTGGTAGCATTTTTTATTATTAAATTCCAAAGACAAGGCTCTTAACAGGTTTAAGTACTTTTGTAGCTCATTTAAATTTTGTTCTCTTCTCAGCAAAGTCAGCAGCACTAGATGGATCAATGTCGATAATGCTGCTTCTATTCCAGAGCCTTATGGATTCACACAGATCTACAGTTTTTAGACTGTAAACCGAAGAATGATGCACCTTCTTTCCACATTTCTTTTACTGGGAACATTTTTCTTATTTCTAAGTAATGTTGGATAATTATATTTTGTGGGAGGATTTTTCCCCATTTACTGAATTCTATTCAGCGTCTATAGGACTTGTCCATGCACTCTTCAAATGGAAGCTACCACATCTGTGTTGTAACAGCTTTGTGAGGGTTTTCTGCTTTATGAATTACAATATTTATTCAGATATGGTTGTTTTCCTACAGGAAAACATAAATGCTATAGAAGGAAAACATAAATGCTGAGGTAAAGGAGGTCATCATCATCATCATCATCATCAATGACAATAATTCATACAGTGTTTTAAGGTTTGCAAAGCACTTTGCATATGTTATTTCATTTGATTCTCACTACAACCCCATGAGGTGAATTAAATTATTATCCCCATTTTACAGATGATGGAATTAAGGATTTGCTTAACGTCATACAGCTAATAGGTGACTGAGGTAGGATTTGAACTCAGGTCTTGGGCATGCCCAGTCCTATATTATATCCTCTGTGTTACCTAGCTGCCTCTAGATATGAGCATTGGTCCCAGAAATATTGGGAAAGGCTGGATTTTTTTGCCACCTTAGCGTATAACCATAGTACATAAGGAAATTGTCACCCTTGCACATAGTAGATATTTAATAATTTACCGGAGATGTGTTCCAAGGATGGGAATGACCTTTGTGAATGCACATTAATGGAAACATGACCAACAAAGTTAGGGAACAGCCACCTTTCCAGTTTGTCTAGAATGAAGAGATTGTGAAGGAGAGACTTGTAAAACAAATTGGGAAAAATAAGTTATAGCTAGATTGTGGAGCAACATGTATGTGTACATCAATCTTCCTAGTCATTACTAACTTCTTAAATTAATATTTATGTGGTAATGGATAAGTAGGACTACCTAATACCTCTACAAAAAATCAATATTCTAAGAAAATGAGAACTAAAAATGTATAAATACATACATAATGTATAATATTGCAGTCATACATGTGCTGAAGCCCAAACAGTAAAAAAAAAATCTTGGTTTTTTAAATCATTTGATGAACTGTTGAATGTCCCTAGGAAGGAAATTAGTGTGGCAAATATCCTAGAGGTCATGTTATATGAGAATCAATTGAAAGAACTTGGAATGCTTAGCCTGAAGAAGAGAATGCATGTGGGGAACATAATAAGTAACTTCAAGTAATTAAAGAACCGAGTATGCAGGACACTGAGGATACAAAGACAAAATTAAAAACAGTCCTGTCTTCAAGAAACTGACATTAGGGGGTGGGAAGGGAAGAGAGAGTAAATAATTTAATAAAGACAAGATAGTTTGAAAAGAAAGTAACTGTGTGTGGAATCAGGAAAACCTCCCTTATAAAAGTCAATGATCTGAACCTTGAATGAAATGAGTGGCACACATAGGAGACTTGTATTTAGCATTTGAAATTGAAATCGCTCCTTTGAAAAATGAATCTGGATTGAGAAGACAGATTAGGACTATGACGTAAAAACAACAGTCACCAGTAAAATGTATTTTTAATTTTTATTATAAATATAACTGAGTTAGCATTACACATAGTCACATATGTATATATTCAACTACATATGTGTATATATACACACATGTATATACGTATACATATGTGTGTGTTAGTTTTAAGGCTTATAAAGTGCTTTACATAGTGCTTCTCATCTGATTCTCATAACAACTTTTTATTATCTCCATTTTATGGAGGAGGAAACTGAGGCTGAGAGGTTGTGACTTGCCTAGGGGCAAACATCAGAAGCAGAAACAGAAGTTGGGTCTTTCCTGATTGTGAGTTTCACACTCTATCCACTAAACCAACTAGCTGCCCCAAAATTTTTAAGTGAAACCTAGAGGCAAAAAATCTAAGACTATTAGACTCTGCAAATAGTGACTACAAGTACAATACATAGAACTGTCTTAACCTAGGCATAGGGAGGTAGTCGGTCCCAGGAGTCAACTATATAGATGGTAAAGCATCCCCATCAGTGGCATTGCCTCCAAATCTAAAGGTCAGTAATAAAGTCATGCAGACTTAGAACTGATGTCTGAGGACATATGTCAGGAGTGGGCCAATCAGGAGAATTCCTGTGCCACAACTAGCCTTACACTCTCCACAGACTTTGAATACTCTCTTTAGGATTCTTTTCATCTTTCCCTTATGGTGCTTGTTGACTTTTGGTCTTGTATTATATACAAAGGCTAGTGACAGAGCACCAAGAGTTAAGCATGTCTATCCACCTAACCCTACCCCAAATATTTAAATATGGCTGCCAAAGAAAGGCGCCCAGAGCTTATGAGAGAGTAGCACTATTATCTAAATGTTAATCCACATAGATTTATAATAACCTCAAGGTATGGCACCTTGTCATAATGATGGCTCATTCTAGCACTTTATCCCTACAAGTCCTTTCTGGAGAAAGCAGGAATTGGCCCAGAGAGCATATATACCTTAGAACAACTTTATTGAATCAAATAGTTGTCTGTGTTACTGGGCATCTTTTTCGAAAAAGAATTTTCTGGAATTTTGCCATGGGGATGAGGACTTTTCAAGTAGCAGTTAGAATTGAGAGAGGAAATTAGTTTAAATGTACTGTAATTATAAATTACTGTAATTACCTTTTGCAAGGTACCTTTGAAAGCAGGGTTGGAAATTGTGTTGAACCATCAGTTCCTGTCACAGATGTCATGTCCTGGAAGTATTCCTTTTTATTAATGACTCTCAGAGGCATAATAATAATTGCAATACAGTTAAATGAGGAAGAATGTGTTGAGACATATATTGGAATGGTTTGGGCTATAAGTACTTCCCTGCAAAAAGTCAATTATTGCAATAATAAAGAATGGTATTTGAGTAATTTCTATGGGTGCTAAAAATTTCAGTATAGAGTGGCTATGGTATTGTGGGCCTGGATTTTGAGGGTGCCATAGAAATCAACCAGAAAAATTCCATAGCTATGTAACATGAATCAAAACTCTGTGAGGGTTTCATATACTGCCAGAGATGAGGTAGAATATGAGCGCTATGATTATTAGAATTTCTAATCCCATGATATTCATACACAACTGAAACCATTTTAATAGGGTGGCCTTTTGTAACAGTAGGAATAGACAGTAATTTACCTGGTATGACTTGGGGGATACAAGAAAGGCCTCATGATTCTAAAATATCCCACAACCTCTGATTCAAGCATGGTCATATTCAAAAGATCAGGGGCACATAGCCATAATTTGACTTGTGTCCCCAAAAATTAACTTTTAAAATTGATATCTTTCTTTGTATTTTCTTTGCTTATCACTATGTCTAGAACATAACCGATGTTTAATAAAATGTTCAAGTCAAATCAAGAGGAGCTCATTAGGGGCCTACTATGTGTCAAACACTCTTCTCAAGGGGTCCACAGTCTAATGGGAGAGACAATATGAAAACAGCTATGTCCAAAAAAGATATATACATGATAAATTGGAGAAAATCAGAAGAGGAAAAACCTTGGCATTAAGAGGGATCAGGAAAGGTTTCTTGGATACAGTACAATTTTAGTTAAGACTTGATGGAAGCCAAGGAAGGAAGGAGGGAGAGGAGTCTAGGCATGGAGGACATTGAAAATGGTCAGCCAGTAGATGGTGTGTCTTGTAAAAAAGAATAGCAAGTAACCAGTGTCAATAGATTGCAGTGTATGCATGATTAAGTAAGGTTAAGGAAGACAGGAAAGATAGGAAAGGGCTTTGAATGACAGAGGATTTTATATGTTATTGTAGAGATGAGTTTCCTTAAAGCAGGAAATCATACTCAATGGACTTTTTGTCCTTTCTCCTTTTCTCTGAAGGCACAAAGAGGCTAGTGACAGGAACTGGAGTACACCATAAAATAGCAATTAATTAACCCTACTTTTCCATATAAAAACAGTTAAGCAATACCTCCCAACAGAATGATTGCAACTGAAAAGACTTATTTCCATATTTGTAGCTTATGCTGATAAAAGAAAGAAAGTACGAGTGCTTTAATTGTTTGTAACCAACACTATCAGTTGAATTTGAACTGGGTTTTTTTTGCCTTTTAGAATTATTTTCATGTATGTATTGCATTCATTGTGTGTATTATTCTTTTTTTCTTTTTTACTGTGTCACTCATGTAAGGCTTCTCATGTTTCTCTAAGTTTTTCCTTATTTATTTGTTCTTACAACACAGTAATATTCCATTATATTCACATGTCACAATCTGGTCAAAATTCTCCAATAACTGATAATTTTTCCAACTTTAGCTCTCTGATTTATTCAGTCATTAATTCATTGAATATTTATTAAGTTAACACTATGTATAAGGCACTGTCCTAGGCACTGGGTATACAAAAAAAATAGTCCTTGCCCTCAAAGAGTTTGCATTCTATAGGAATAAAACAACATGTATACGATCATGGTTGTGCACAGAACATGGGTCAAGTATACCAGCACAAGTAGTGCTTCAATTACCAATTACATAATGAAGGCTTCACATGCGTGCCTTTTTACACCAGTCAATACAAAATATATACAAGGTAAATATGAAGAAACTGATGGGAGGGCATTAACAATTAGACAGATGAAGAAAGGCTTTGGGTAGTGTGGGGGTCTTGAATTGAGCCCCAGAGGAGACTGGTGACCTTTAGAGGCAGAGGCAAAGAGAGGGTGCATTCCTAGGCTGGGGGGTTGGGGAGGAGAGAGAGACAGTCTGTGCAAGAAGCATGGAAAAGGGAGGTGGAATGAAATGTATAAAAAGACCAAGTTTTAAGAAACATAGCATGAGTAATCCAGACTGGGAAATCAGTCTGGAAAGATATGTTGGAATCAGATTGCAAAGAGTTTTAAATGCCAAACTGAGGAGTTTATGTTCCATGCCAGTTATAATAGATAGTCTCTGAAGGTTCTGAATAAGGGGAGTGATATGGTCAGACCCATGCTTGAAGAATATCAATTTGGTGTCTCGGAGGCATGGTGGAAGAGGGTATTAGGAGTGGAGAGTGAATTATATTGGGAGAGAGTGGAAATACCAGACCCTGACAATTGCAGTGATTCACCATGAAGTCTCTCTTAGCTTGCTCTCTAGTTTTCCCTTCTTCAAGGGTGCTGACAAAATAATATGACAAGATAATCTATGACATCATCAAAACCCTACTTCTTCCTTATTTTATGGATTGGGTCCTGGAATCCCAAGCAGGGGAGTGACAGGCTGATGTTCTTCTAAGGACAGCTGACAACATCTGCTTCTTTCCACAACTCATTAGGTCTAGCTCCATATTTTTTAGTAACATGAAATACTTCATCCATTCAGATGTGCAAGTTACACCAGTAGGGTCTATTCCTTTCAGCAATTTTTTTCTTTTGGCCTCTTTTTTAATTTCATTCCAACATCAAGTATTGTCCTTTCACTTTGTCCTTTTAAAAATGCAAATAAATCTGGAAAGAAGCACACATTAAATCAATAATTTCTTAATAGGAATTGGTTTTTATCAAATTAGTTTCCTATCTGTAATGACAAGAGGGAACCCACAGCATAATTGTAGAAAATCTAGTTTGGAGAGGGGATTCTAAAAGTAAGGTGAAAGTGGAAGAGAGGAGAAATAAAAAGGTGGAGAAAAACTTCATCCACCTCACACTATGAAACCTGAACTAGCCTTGTTTCTTCTAACACTTCTCTTGCTTTTGTCTTTACTACAGCAGTGACATTGGTGTATTCTTCTGTGGTCCCAAAGCTCTCTCCAAGACTCTCCAAAAAATGTGTGGCTTATATTCCTCAGCTGACCCCAAAGGTGTTCATTTTAATTACAACAAAGAAAACTTCTAGGTCACATTTTGTACTTTATCATTATGCTTCTACATTGGTACTTTATGAATATGCACATGTGTACATATATGTGATTTTAATAAAATGTATATCTTCTAAGAATGCAGATCACCTCTACAATTTTTAATCCTGTATGATTCTTCTCTATGACTTCCCACATGTTTCCACCCAACATACTGGAGGCCTTCTTCTGGTCCTTCTGGCACCATCCATCTGTTGCTTCTAATTCTCCCCCATATAACTGACCCACCTCCTTTATGGGCATATATGTTCTTATCTATAGTTACATAACTTACAAGTCACCATCACCAAAATGTTTGGGGATGTGTATAATTGTGGTGCCTTACCCTTAACATTACCCTTTCGGCTACTTATAATCTCAAATCGTATTGTTCTGTTACCAAATTCATAGCTAGATGACAAAGAAAATTATTGTGAATGAAAGGAAGATTTGTGAAAGCAAACAGTTTTTAGATCAATGACAGTATTGTGCAGCTTTCCCAATATGATTTAACTTAATCTGCTCTTCCTATCCAATTCTGAACCCAAATCATTGCCCATCTGTGTTGTTTGTGTAAGATACAAATCACTGGACTAACTGCCCGTCTTGTTGTAATATACATTTTCATTCACTTTGTTTCTATGCTGTTGACAGTTAGACCAATATCTTCCATATCATTATAAATTTCACTTAAAAGACTTTGTATTATTTAAGGGCTACATGCAATGAGTATAACGTAATGTGAACAGAGCGTTTTAAATTACTATCAATAATATACTCTTAGGTTTGGGAGACTCTTCAGGATATCTTCCAAAATAGCAGTGGGAAAATTTTATGCTCATGTCACCCTGTCTTACATCTTCTATGAAGTCATTACTAAAAGATTATCAAACATAATTACCCCCAAAATCACACCCATCAATGACAGTCTTTCATTATTGTTCTATATGTTTGGGAGGCACCTTATTGGGGGCAAACCTTCAAGCCTATACGTTGTTTATCAAATCAAATGCTTTGAAAAAAATAAATAAATAATATACATAGCATATTATGTCTTTCACAATGACTGTGTGGCTTTAAAGATGTGGTTGAACTACAACAATAGGTTGTATGAAACAGCAACTCAGGTCCCTTCCAACTTTCAAAATCAGTGATTTTAGGCAGCTGGAGTATCATGGATTTAGTAGGGGAAGAAATCTTAAAGGTCATCTAGAGGGGGTTCTTCACTTTTTTGTTTCATTGACTTCTTTGGCAATCTGCTGAAACCTATGGATGTTTTCTCAGATTAATGTTCCTAAATGCATAAAATAAAGTACATAGGATTATAAAGGAGTCTAAGCATATTGAAATGAGGTTAGCAAATTTTTTTAGAAAATAAGTTCACAGACACCAGGTTGAGAACCTTTAATCTAATTCAACCATCTTATAGGGAAAGAAAATGAAGCTCCAAAAGGTTATCAATTATTGCATAATACAACCAGGTTTCAAATCCAGATTTTTTTTTACTATAAATCTAGCTCTCTTTACATTTTATCACACTGAATTGTCTATTCCATTCTCATGCTTTCATCAAAGATGTTCTTGCTATAAATACAGAAACCAATCTCCTAAGGTTGTTTATTGAAATAATAAAGGAAACATATGGGTTGGTAGTTGTTAATGTCATCTTTTTGTAGTTGGAGCACCATCTGCAATATTTCCATTCCTTTAAAATCTTCCTCACAGAATCACATCATGTGACCTGAGAGGTCATCTAGTCCAATCCATACCTAAGCAAGAATATTTGCAACAACATCACTGATAACTGGGCTTCCAGCATTTGCTTGAATAACTCCAATGATGAAGAAATCACTATTTAATTAGGCAACCTCTTTCATATTTCTGGATAATTCTAATTGCTAACAAGTGTTTTCCTTACTTGGCACTGAAACCTGCTTCCTTGCCAGGTGTATGCATTGTTCCTGGTTATATCACCTGGGGAGAGCCACACATTTAATCTCCTTTCTATATGAAAGTCCTTCAACTATTTGAAGATGGCTATAATTTCCTCCCCAAATTTTTTCTGAACTTAAACATTGAGTTCTTTCAGTTGATTGTCACATAGAATGATGACCCATCCTCTAATCAATGATTGCTTTCCTTGAGACATACTCTACTTTGTCAGTATCTTACATAAAATGGTTCTCAGACCTAATACATCACTGTAAATGTAGTTTCACCAAGGCAGGACACTCCTTCACATTAGGTCATATTAAACTATTGATTTATTTTATTTTCATTCCACTAAAACCTCGAGATCTTTTTTTATACAAATAATTGTCTGGTCACAACTCTTCAGTTTTTTTATTTTCATAGCTGATTTTTCAAACCTAAGTGCAGTACTTTACATTTACTTCTATTGAATTTAACCTTTTAAAATCAGATCATGATTCTAGTCTGTTATGGGATTTTTTGAATCTTGATTCTGCTGTTTAATGTGTTTAGTCATCCTTTCCTGCAAAGTTGATTACTATATTTCTATGCCATTATTCAAGTAATTTATACAAACTTAACCAAGTGATTCCAAAGGGAATTCCTGGGATGCTCCAGTAGAGACCTCCTTCGAGGTTAACAGTAATCTGTAATCTATCAATATTCTCTTTTGGGGGCAGCTAGGTGGCTCAGTGAACAGAGCACTGGTCCTGGAGTCAGGAGTTCCTGAGTTCAAATCTGGCCTCAGACACTTACATACACACAAAAAACTAGCCATGTGACCTTGGGCAAGTCACTTAACCCCAAATGCCCTACTTTCTCCCCTCCAAAAATAAAATTCTCTTTTGGTCTAGTTATGCCAACAGTCCCTAATTCACTTCACAGTCATCTAGCCTGAATCTCTCCATCATTCCCACAAGATTATCATTAGGGATTTTGGCAAATGCTTTGTTAAAAATCACAGAAGAGTATGTCTATAGTATTCCTATGATATACAAATTTAATAATCCTGTCACAAAAGGAAACAAGTTTAATCTGACATGATCTTTTCTTGATGTCTCTGTGCTAATCCTTAATAAACATCACTTCATTTTCTAAATGCTCACAAAATATCACTTTAATAAAATGTCCTAGAATTTTGCCAGAAAGTAGTGTTTTACTAACCTCTCATTTGAAAGACTGCAAAGTCTCAGGAATAGATTCCTAAGTCTGGAGTCAAGACATTTGGGTATCAATCAGACATTGTCAAGCTAGTGGTCTTATCACTTCTTTGATATTTTTCTTGCCCCCAATATAGCTGTAAAAAGCCCTTTATACAGTCTTTGGCATTTGTTGCCAATTTCATGTTATCCTGTTCCTAATGCTATGCTTCAAGGGCCATGCCACTCTTCTGATTTGACATCAATTAACCACCTTTGCTTCTATGTCTTGAACATGGCTTTTGAACATTACACTCCTCAGTGAATTTCCTATACATTTGTACATTTCATTTTAGATAGTTCCTTCAATTATTCTTTATCAGCAATTTGGATCCATACTTCTTCGCAACTCCTGCTCTTGAAGAGCTGTCTAGAACATTGAGAAATAAAATCACTTTCTCCAGGTCACACAGCTAGTAAGTATCAGAGCAAGGATATGAACTCAGTCCTTCCTTACTGCAGATACAATGCCCTACCCATTTCACCACTCTATCTTTTCTTGCTAATGCTAAGTCACTGATAACTAGCTTTTGTTTGTAGGCTTAAGGCATGAAATCCACCTGTTTAACAGTAAAATATCAAGACCATACTTTCTGAGCCTATAAATGAGAATGTCATATGCAACACAGGCAAAAAGCCTTCCTGAAATCAAAACAGATTACATTTATCACATCTGCCTTATCTTTGTGGCCTGTCACTCTATTGTAGGAGGAAATTAAATTGCCTCATATTACTTTCTTTCACAAAACCATGTTGGTTGCCATGTAATGCCTTGAGCTCTTCTAGATGATTGGGAATTGGCGATTTCTTTTGCAATCTTCCCAGGTACTAGATGTCAACACTGTAATTTCTTGGTTCATCCTTTCTTTTCCCTTTTAAAAAAAAGCCACACTTGTTTGATAAGCCTCAGGGATTTTTTTCTATATCCCATGTTTTCCTAAAAATAATGACTAGAAGCTCTGAAGTAATATTTATTCATTCCTTCAAGGAGTCAGCCAATAAAGTTTATCAAAGTATGTGGATTTGAATACAAACAGGTCTTGAAAAGATACATGTATGAAAATATAACTGTATATTTCCCCTTTTCCAGTTGACTCTCCATCTGCTATTCACAACTGAAAACTACTGAAGTCGCAGTTTGCATCTGATCTTTAAATAGATAGAAATTAAGATCTTAAAAGCCTCTCCTTTTCACTATCTCATTACCATCTTCCATCCCTTTCCATTCAGAAGCATTGTTCTTCCTTTAGTGCTACTAAATTTGGCCTATTACAAATATGGGTTGTTTTGTTTTGTCTTGTTTTAGTTACTTTCTTTGTCTTTCTAGTTGCAGCTCTTTTCTAGCTTTGAAATTTCTAATCGTCCATATGCCACCTTATATTACCCAATCTTGGGGCCATCATGCCACTGCCTAGTCAAGTCCAAGTCATGTTGCCTACACTCTAGACTCTTCTCAACTGAAGGCAGATTCCTACCCCTGAAAACCTAAACCCTGACTGCTGAGCTAGCACCTTGTCTTACCCAATTCTAGGTCCATCACAATACTTCCTAACCATCTCCAAACTCTGCCATCATCCTACCCTCCAGCTCTTGCTCCCATATATCTGATATAGGTTGCCTTTCTCTATTGGAATGTAAGCTCCTTGAGGGCAGGGTTTGTCAGGCTTACCTGTGTTTATATCCCCAGTGCTTAGCACAGTCTCTGACATAGTAGGTTGCTAAAAAATATTTTTTTCTTTTCTTCCTACCTATCTTCATACCTTCCTTCCTTCCTTCCTTTGTTCCTTCCTTCTTTTCTTCTTTCCTTCCTTCTTTCCTTCCTTCCTTCCTTCCTGTCTTCCTTCCTTCCTTCCTTCTTTCATTCATATAAAATCTTATGTAGGGGCAGCTAGGTGACAGAAAGAATAGAGCACAAGCCCTGGAGTGAGGAGGACCTGAGTTCAAATGTGGCCTCAGACACTTAACACAAAAACTAGTCGTGTGATGTTGGACAAGTCACTTAACCCCAATTGCCACCCCAAAAAAAGGGCAAAAATAAAATAAAATAATTAGTAAATAAAATAAAATCTTATGTAAATAGTGTATTTAAGCAAATGGAACACTTGTCTCTCAGCAATACTGCTACATTGTCTCTGAGCATAAAACAGCTATTCTCTCTAAATAGTCAGTGTTGTCTCATTTATTTCCATTGGATCCTTCTTACTAAAGTACATAATGCAAAAAAGATTGTTCCTTTTATTTATTTTTCCTAATGAATTTTTTTCTTGTTTCCCTTCAGATCTAGTTTTTGCTTTTGTTTCTGATGTTGTGATCACATTACTCAAGGTACCTATTTACTTTTAGATCTCAAACTGGTTCTTTCCTCTTAAGATATAAATTAAATATAAACAGCATCTACCCTAATTAATTCTTTTACTTGTTAGGAAACAACTCACTGAATTGTCCTTCTGACATATATCTGAGTAGTGCCAGGCAAGTATAATACAAGCTCTGACTGGTCTTACTGAGCTAAAAAGGCTGAATACAGGTCCAGCAAAGGGACATGTTCATCTGTCACTCAAGAATCAGGCTAAGTTCAGAAAGACTCATCCTCAGAGAGTTATTTCCAGATGATTAATTTTTTTAACGTAAAAACTAGTGTTCTATTTCTAAATATGCCATGTGATAACCACAGTAACATATAGGAAAACAATGGTGAAAGACTCCTAGACCTTGATCAACTCATGACCAACAGTGGTTTTCAGAAAAGATATGATGAAAAATTCTTCCCTATTCTTATCAGAGAGGTGATACACTGATGTCACAGAATGAGACATTTTCAAGCATGAGCAATTTTAAACTATTTTTATAACAAAGTTGGGTTTATTTTTTTCTTGGGGATTAATTAGCAAGAAGTGTAAGAGAAACAAAACAAAAACAAAGAAAGGTGCATCAATAGAACATTTAAAATATATAGAATACAGTGACTGAAATAGTGTAAGTAGAAAGAATAACCACACACGTGCAAAAAAATCAAAAGTAGATGTTGCAAAATCATAAATAACAGGCAGGGCTTGAAAAAAACATATGAGAAGATACTCCCACCCCATCCCCTTTGCAGAAGTGGGAGTTCCACAAGTATTATTCACAGCACGTATTTTTAGACTTTTTCAATGTAATGATCAGTTATGTTGATTTTTTTTCCATCTTCTTTGACTTTGACTTTAAAAAACATTATTTGTTATATGGGATGGCTCTCTGGGAAGAGGAAGGGTACTGGGGAAAAATATAGTGATGTAAAAAAAGTAACATCAATAAGAACTTATTGAAAAACTAAGGAAATAGTTTTAAAATACACAGAATGAAAGAAAAATAAATTCAGAAGGATGAGAAAATAAGGCTATTTTGTTGCTACTTTGTTGAATTCAATATATACTTTATAAAAACCAAAGTATATGTAACAGAATTTCATGCTTTTATATGTAATCTTATTTTTTTGTTCTTTTACAAATATAATATTATGCTTATAGATGACAGTTAAATTCTAATTGAAAAAGAGGAAGGACATTTGCTTTTTAAATAGTTGGCAGTATGTATCAGAAAAATCATTGGACTTGTAGTCCAAACCAACCTCAGTTCAAATCCTACCTCCAGCATGGATTATATTACCATGGGCAAGAATATGGGCTCTCTGGAACTCAGTTTCCTCATCTAAGCAGGAATTATATCTCTAGTACCTATTGCATAGGGTTTTTGTATTGAGTGAGGAAATATGTACAGTGTTCTGTACACCTTAGACAGCTATACAGATGCCAGCTATTAGTATGTGTGAAGGAACATTGCTCTTCAGTGGAAGGAATGCCCTCATCAACAAAACCACTGTTCTCTTAAAGTACTATTTTCTAGCAGCACCCTTAGATCTTTCCTGACCCACACCTATTTGGGGAAATTAACCAAAGATATTTTTATCCATACTCTCATTCTAATTTAGGTCCTAAATTGACTCCTCATTATTTCAGCTCTATTCTTATCAACTTCAATTTTAACTCATATATCCTGGAACAAATAGAGGCATTATATACTTTGTAATCCTGCCAACTACCAACAATCCTACCGTCAATGTAAAGCCAAGCATGAGCAGCTCTCCAGAAGACTGCTGCTATGAACAGCTTTAAGATTCTGATCACATAGTATAGTGAACTCTCTGTTCATTCAGCAGTAAATTAAAGTAAAATATTCACAGAAACCCAAGTACAGCATTCACAATGTTACAAAACAATGGCTTATCACTAACATGGCCACATAGTTTTCACCAAATTGGCCACATAGTTTTTAAGTTTAAAGGATATAATTTAGTATGTCTTTAACTCAATCATCCTAAAGGAGCAGGCCTTCTTAACTCACACAAAGTACAATCATCCAATAAGACCTTAACTCAATCATCCTTAAGGAGCAAGCCTCCTTAAGGGACACAAAGTACAAAGGTCAAAGTTCTCCACCCCTAGGTCACAGTAAATCATGGTCTTCTCAGTCAGCACTAAGTACCCAAGGAAAGGTCTTTTCATCTTGACTTGAGGCTGGCTCTCAGATTCTATGGTTCCTCTTCCATGGTCCCAGTTCCTACCTGAATCTATCCAACTGTCACCTGGATTCAAAGGCAGGCAGCTCTCAGCTCCTTATCTAGTTCCTCATCCAGTTCCCATTCCATATTGAAGCTCACAGGGTCCATTCCACCTCAAGTCCTTCACAGTTTCTGTTTCTGGGAAGACAAAGCTTAAGAGAGCCAAAACAACATTCACACACATTGCTGGTACCATCATCAATTCACTTTCTGCCTGAGAAATCAACACAGACCCACAAAGTCTGAGAACTCAACACAGATTGTCAGCATAGTCCCAGGGCCTCTGAAACCCTCCTCCAGGACTTCTGTAAACAGACAAGAAAGTTTTTTTCAGGACTTCCAGTAAGGTCTCAGGGCTTCAATATAAAGTATCACAAACAAAAATCAACACAGACAGACAAATAGAGTGCCTGGCCACCAGGAATTTCCCCTTCTCAGTTCTGCTCTTTCCTAGCTTGAGCTTCTCCTTATATGTGATCATTAGATCCTCCCTGTTCCTCCCCTTCATGTTGCATCAGCAGGTTCTTCCCACTGTGGGATTCACAGGTTCTGTTTCTTAACAAAGACTTGATATAATCAGGGCAAGGCTCAAAGACACTTGAGGTACTAAATACTTAAGTAGCTGAAACAAGGTGCTAAGTACTTCTTTGCTTGCCATTATTCTCTACTATTTGCCTGTCTCACACTCTTAAGGTGGTCTAAGTTGGCTGTGTAACCAGCTGAATTAGTACATTAGTATGCACATACTGAACAAATACTACAGATGGATAACAGACTTAAGGGATCTCAGAAGCCATAGAGTACAACCTTATCATTTCATATATGTAGAAACTGAGGTTGAGGGAGAATTAAGTGACTCATCCAAGGCCATGCAAATAATAAAGTAGATGCTTATTTGAATCTAAGCCCTTTGATTCCAAATCCAGTGATCTTTCCACTGTACCAGTGAGGTGAATTTAAATTCAATAGGAAGAGAAGATCAAAACTCTTTCAATGAGCCCAGCTTATTGATTGCTGCAAAAACATATGTGGGTATATATATATGTGTGTGTGTGTGTGTGTGTATGCATGCATATGCACATATATATTTCAACACACATATTTATATACAGATGCATGTGTGTCAATACGTGGGGTACATGGGGTATTCAGGGAGAAGTAACATGTCCAGTGTGAGGGTTTGCTGAGCCCTTTTCAAGGCCACTCATTCACCTTTGGTGTTCTCCTGTGACTCCAGTAAGTTACAGCATACATAATAGCCACACCTTGGTATACCATCTCAACAGACAGGCTAAACCAAGTTGAGGGTAACTGACAGGCTCAAGCCCTTTGGAGGGTTAGGACGGTGTCTACCCCAAACGTGTGAAGACTTCCACTCCCCCTGCTCCCCAGTAGATGAGCAGATCAGAACAATTTACTGTGGCAGTCATGGAAGTAACTGAAGCAGGCACTGTGGAGAGCTTAGAGCTTGGTGAGACATCAAAAACACCAAGGTGTTTTTGCATCCCCGGCCACTGTCAATCATCCTAACTTACATCTTGCCACTAGACTTCAATGACTCCGCGAGAGAGAGTGAAGCTGGTGACATTGTGTAACTCTACCTCACTTAAATGCAATTCACACATAAGCTGAGACATCACCCTATGATGTTACTGGTCCTCTTCAAAATGAAGAACAAGCAACAGTGCATACAGTAAATATGTGTGTCTACTTACATATGAATATATGTATGTATGTATTTATAATATGTGTGCATGTGTATAAGTGCATACACATATACATAGACACTTCTATAGAGAGGCTGCAATTTTATTAATGAGAAAATATCCAAATAGCAGGCAGGAAGATGACCTCCAAATGGGTACGATCAATCCTAGACCCTGTGATACTCATGCTACACTTGGAATAGACTCTTTCCTAACCTCTGACTCTTAAAATTCTTGGCTGTCTTCAAGGATCAGCTTATATTCCACCTCCTTTAGGAAGCCTGGCCTGAGCCCCTTAGTTTTTAGTGCTGTCTCTATCCTAAAATTTGCATCTGCATACTTATCTGTTTACATGTTGTCTCCCCAAGTTTAATGTCAAGGATGATTTTTCATTTCATTTTTGTATCCCTAGCACCCAGCAGATTTCCTTATACATAATAGAGACTCAAAAAGTACTTGTTCAAGTGGATTGGGAAAGAGGAGGGGAAATTTAGTTGATAAGAAATACCTGTGTGAGGGCTGCATGGGGGAGAGAGGGGAGGAGGCAGAAATTTGATAGATGATAGATTTGTGTCTACAGACACATATGTGTAAATGTGCATTACGTATGTAATTAATTTGTTAGCTATTCAGAAATGTGAGGTTTTAGCAGTGACACAAAATATCCTCCCACACAGCAATTCTATCTAGGATCTTTAAAACAATCAACTTCTCAGCCTCTGATACCATAGGGTCTGGAGCTCTGGAGCTCTAAATCTAGAGCTGGAAGGGTCCTTAGAGCCCTTGTAATCCAATTCCCTCATTTTGTAGATGTCATTATGGCTACATCCCTTAGTTAGCATGTGCCAAACCAAAGTTCCCCTAAAGAGTTTCCAAATTCCCCCATTCAAAGGTTCTGGGTTCCAAGGCATGTGGGTTTAATTATAGAGAAGCCTTTTTTCCCCAAACACCATGAATAAAAATCCTCACTGTGGCTATGTCTGGGAACCCCAGCTCTCCAAACCAAAGATAAAAAAAAATGGCTCTTTTAGGTTTCCCAGAAGTATGAGGTCAAAAGGAGTTAAAAGTCCCTCCTCTCTTCACAGACTCCCTAAAATAATAGCTGGTGACTGAAAGCACCCAAAATCAGCCGTTATGAATCTAAGAACTTTCCTCTGGGTAGCAGTGGAGGGAGGAGTACCAGGAAATTACACAATACCTTAGCAACACAGTCATAGTGATGACCTCTTCTGGCCATCAACTTATTCTGGGATACATTTCTAGTATATCTCCATCCAGTATCTGACCCCATGCCCTTTGCTTCAGACCTTGCCTCTTCTCTTTTTAAATTATGCTTCTTCATTTCTCTAGCTCCTTCTTCATTTTCCCAGTTCCCTGCTGCTACACAATCCTCTTGCCCCAGCCCCTACCATGTATTATTTAGACTTTGTGCAAACTGCTGTACAACTAGTACAAGAGAAGAGTTCTAAAATGAAGTAATGTTATTGTATTTTAGAACCATGAATCTTTGTTTTAATGTTGCTTAAGTTTTTTTTTCTTTTTCTTTTTTTTTTTTTTGGAAATGTCTACCTATCAGGAATGATTAATGTGATGCATAGAGGAAAGCAGCAGAGTGAGTGGAGAATTAGAGCCTGTGCCAGTTCACCTAGAGGCATTTATCTTTTATTTTTTCCCCTGGTGCCTGTGCTGAGCCTGAGGGTAAGCTGACACTTTTTTTAAAAATGAATTAAGCTTTATTTTCTCTGTGTATATGTGTGTGTGAGTGTGTGTATGTGTGTGTGTGTGCATATGTGTGTTGAGAACCTTGAAGGGAATGAAGAATGTGTGGCGCCTCCAATACCAGCTGCCATTGCATGAAAGAGAGAGGTGACAATTTCCTGTAGATTCAGAATGATTGTTTTAATGGGGCTGGATTGGAGGTAACAAGCACAAAGATATTGCACTGCCAGGAAAACAGGAGCTTTTCTCCCCTGGCCTCATGCAACATGATGTAACATTTAGCTTCTGGCTTCGCATGGCATCTCTTGGCTGCTTTGATTTATTCTCACTTTTGCAAATCACTGTGGTATGCTACCAGAGATGCATTTAGAGCCCTTGTTATAGTCCATTGAGGAGCAGAGCTGTTATCACCACCAGAGGAGAATTTCACTTGTATCAGGGGTGAGTGACCTAGAAGAAAAGGGAGGAAAGAAAAAAAAAGGGAGCAGGAATATAGATGTTATGCTTGGATGGAATTGTATTTACCTTGATTGAAAACTCTTTTATTATGAACACAATTTGGATCCAAATGGAAAATAGAAATATTGGGCTCCCTGCCTTGCCGGGAGTGGCACTGAGCACACAGCAGCTGCAATAATGTAAGTGCATATGTAATGACTGTGTTATTGTGTTTATATATGAAAACATTATACGCAGTCAAAGGAAATGAAAAATATCTTCCTGCATTTGCCCAGTCAGCTCCTTTAGCAGAAAGTGCTCAGAGGCATGGAGAGTAGCAATGGATAAACAGAATCTAAAATACAGTAGAAACTGTGTCACCTTATCTTACAAGGGACCAATGTGGCAGCACCCCACCTGTAAAAGGGAAATTCCATTGGGGCTCTAGCACCTTCAGAATATTTACTGATATATCAATTATGAAGAGTCTCCTGATAAATAAGATACATAATCAGCTACCCAGTCAACTATAGAGCTCAGGTACTTCGTGCTAATGGCATGGGAACACGAAAGAGATAGCTTGCCAGTCCTCAAAGTGTTTATAATAAACTCTGTTCCATTCAAACTGGCCTGCTAGCTATTCCTTACATGCAACATTCCTTGTCCTACCTCCTTGCTTTTGCACAAATTTTTCTCCATGTCTGCAATGTACTCCCTCTTTAACCTCCTTCATAGAATCCCTCTCATCCTTCAAAGTGTTGCTCAGCTGCCACCTCTAACATAAGACTTTTCCTGAGCTTCCATGTTATTGTCATTCTTTCTGTCTTGAAATTTTGTATTATTTTGTATATCCTTTTTATTTACTTACTTGTATAATTAAGAATTTGTACTTGTATTCTTAAGAATATTAAGTCTCTTAAAGGCAACAACTATCTCATTTGTATCTTTGTACCATAAGGTCTAGGTGTTTCAGGCTGGTCCTCATAGACTGGTAGGTTATCCATTGACAATGGAACAAGATGAGACCCTTCTAAGTCATTCAACAGTAACAAAAGGATATTTACTCAGCCAATGCAGGATAAGCATTGAAGACACCTCAAGCTGATGCACCAAAGGGGAGCTCTCTTGCCTGATTTGTTTCAGAGATGGCATCTGGAGCTTCTCATGGCTATGTGGTACTCAGGCAACAAGGAAGCAACATCAGTAGCTTAAACCTTTAGGCTCCTGGGTCAATTGACCATGATTTCCAAACTTTTTAAGGAAAAACTAGCCACAGTTGCATGGGCCATGGCTTAGGATATTGTACCTACCACTAGCACAGTGCCTCACCACTACCAGTATTAGCATAGTTGTACCTTGTATGCAGTTGGTTCCTAATAAATGTTTATTTCATTGAACTGAATATGGTTGTAAAGGTAAGACAAATATACACAAAAAGTCATTGACAATACAAGGCCTGGGGGGCAGCTAGGTGGCG
>CM053593.1:313604087-313631002 GCA_028646575.1 Pseudocheirus occidentalis | reverse complement strand
ACCTGAGTTCAAATCCGGCCTCACACACTTAACACAAAAACTAGCCGTGTGACCTTGGGAAAGTCACTTAACCCCAACTGCCCTCCAAAAAAAGAAAAAAAATTTTAAAAAAAGACAATACAAGGTCTGATGTAATTATGAAATGAATAGTGTGGTACAAACAATACATTTTTTAAGCAAGATAGTTTAGGAAGTCATTTATTTCTTAAGTATAATGTATACTTTTTTCCAGACAAGTTCAATCCTGAAGCATCAATTGTTTCACTTCTCAAGCTTTCAAGTAAGGAATGTAGCATGAAACATACCATGAAATAAACGGAGGATGGCAATATTTCTATCATAGTATCACAATAGCCCAAGCATCTCTGTGCCAATTGGGATTTTCACTTTTGATTCGATAATGTTCCAAATACTCCTTGAGAAGCTAGCTCCTTCAACATATTATATCCACGTACAATGAAGGAAGACACAGGAAAGCTGCAGGGGGCACAGACTATATTTTTTATCTTCCCATTCTCTTGCTTTTTTTTGCTGTTGTTAACATGGTGAAAATTAAGATGTGTGATTTTTATCAGTAGGAGGTAGGGATGAGGAAGGAACCCCAGGTACTGAACCTCCATATATTAATGCAGATTGGCACCTCTTCTATAATATATTCATAAAGACTTCCCCAACTTAGAGGCAGCTGAGCAGGTAGGGGACTAGGGCTGTAGTAAGAAAGACCTGAGATCAAAATGGTCCAAGATACTAGCTGTGTAATCCCAGGCAAGTCATTTAGCCTTAGCTTCCTCAACAGGAAAATGGATATGACAATAATAGCTCCTACTTTGCTGGGTTGTTGTGAGGACCAAATTCGATAACATTTGTAAAGTGCTTAATACAGTGCCTCGCACATAGTAGGGAGCATATAGATATTTATTCCCTTCCACCAACCCCCAAGGATAAATGACTTGCCTTCATAAACTAACATGTGTAAGAAGCATAACTTCAACTAAGGTTTTCCTGACTTTGAGGATGGCACATGTTAGTTAAAATAATCTCTACGCTCTATAACCCAAGTTGGCTGCAACATCTTTCTAATGACAAGCTACCTTCAAAAAGTAGCATAAGGGATATCATGAAGGAAACATCATCTGAAATGGAGGTTCTGAGGTTAGAATACGGGATGAAGGAAAGTGAGGGATAACTGCATATAAGTATAATGAAGTAAACTAATAAAATTCTGAGGAAAATATTTTGTAAAAAAAGAATTTAGCAAAAACTAACAGAAAAGACAATTTATTCTAACTCCCCAAGGACTATTACCTTGTTTCTCTTATACCTACTGCCCAGTGTCATTTAAGCTTTGAACAAATGCTATTTTGCATGACTAGCAAATCAATGTATCACATTAAGTGTATTCTTCCTGAGATAAACTGTGTTACACATGAACAGCTAATTTTTCCTTACAATATTAGTAACTTTTTTTTAAAAAGCTGCATCAGATATAGCCTTTCTTCCTAGACATCAGATTTACAGAGAATAACCTCCTCCCAAGAAAATTTAGGTTTTCATCTCATGGTCTAGAAGGTAGACTGCATTGTTCCTGGAAGAGATGGTGAGTAGAGTGGTGTGTCACAGTTTCTTTTTCCTTAAAGGACCCCTCTAGGATATCATTAATTCCAGGAAGCTTCAACTCTATTGTCAGGATGATATGTGGACAGAATTAGAATCAAGATACTTAGCACTGTAAGTCAGGCATTGAAACCAAAATTAAAAATAAATCAAAGCAAAACAAAAAGACTTGAAGACAAAATAGGCAGGAAAGGTGACTACTGACATGAGAGACAGAAAAATAAGTGAGTTTTTCATCCTCTGTGCCCTTCACCAGCACATCAATTGTTTGCCTATGGCCTTCCCCACTGGAACGTGAGCTCCTTATAAACAGGAACTTGTTATTTACCTTAGCACTTAGCACAGTGACTGGCATAAAGTGTGAGTGCTCAATAGATGCTTTTTTAGTGAATGAGTGAGTGAGTGATTGAAAAATGTACACAGCTAAAGGCTAGAAAGACAGGAAGGGCTAAAGAAATAAAAGAGAGATATTAGAAGTCCAGTCAGGTAATTTCACATCCTCTTTCTGTTGCAGCCAGAGCCAGCGACCAGACCTCTAAGAGGAAACTAACAGGCCATGACCTGACCTGGCTAATCCCAAAATTAGAGCTTCTTTAGGAGAGTGCGATGGGGGTCCAGGACATGTGAAAACACCATCAGTTTGCTAAGATTGTGTCATCCACATGGAAGACACTAAGGCTGTCTATCTAGGAGAAGTAGGAGGACTGAAGTGTGTCTGGACTTTCTGTGTTGGTCTACCATGATTTAAGGAGGAGGCTGTTTCCACTGCCTTTGTAACCAGAACTGTTAGATGCCTGAGGCAGCACCAGCCAGTATATTTTCTGCATTTCAAGGTGACTCCTTCATTAATGATTTCTGGAGATAGAACTATCCTTTAGGGGGAAGGACCATAGGAACTGCTCCCTCATGTCCCCAGGTTACATAGGCTCCATAGTGCAATGGCAAGCACAGAAGTAGTTCACATCTTGTTTCAACTATTGAATTAATACCTTGTTTCAGTTCAAGTTTCTTTTGAGCCTTGTATCAAGTCTGTTTAGAAACAGAACATATGAACCTCACAACTTGTGAAACCCAGAACTCATGAACTCCTGAAACAGGAAGAGGAGGAACTATAAGAAAGAACACAAGCTGGACAGACAGAATTTCCTGGGGTAAGCATTGTGGAGGCAGGGCAGCTGCTACTGGCCTGAAGACTGAACTGAGAACTGAGCATAACTGCGAAGAGGATTCTTGTGGTGGCAGAGTCAAGAAGGAGAAAACTTGTGGTATCCCAGCACTCTGTTCGTCTGCTCTGTCTGTGTTGATGTTTGTTTGTGATACTTTGTACAGAAGCCCTGGGACCTTACTGGAAGCCCTGAAAGAGGAATTTCTGGCTGTATGTTCATAGAAGTCCTGGAGGAGCATTTTGGAGGTCCTAGGACTTTACCGTGCTGACCTCTTAGACCTTGTTGGTGGGTCTGAGTTGATTTCACAGGCAGATAGTGAATTGATGATGGTGCCAGCAATGTGCATGAATATTATTGTGGCTCTGTTCAGCTTTGTCTTCCCAGAAACAGGAACTGTGAAAGACATAAGGTGTACTGGACGTTGTGAACTTAAATATGTAATGGGAATTGGACAAAGAAGTGGACAAGGAGCTAGACAAGAAACTGGGAGCTGCCTGCCTTTGAACCCAGGTGACAGTTGGAGCTGGGACCACAGAAGAGGAACCATGGAATCTGAGAGTCAGCCCTGAGACAAGTTGAAAGAAGACTTTATTTGGATACTATGTACTGACTGAGAAGATTGTGATTTACTGTGACCTAGGGGTGGAGAATTTTGACTTTTGTACTTTGTGATTGAATTAAGGATTTTGTGATTGACTAAATGAATGTACTTTGTTGAAAACTATGTGACCACTTTGGTGAAAATTATGTAGCCATTTTAGTGATAAGTTGTTGAGTTGTGACATGGTGAATGCTATACCTTGATTTTCTGTCAATGTTTTGCTCTGATTTGTTATTGAATAGAGAGCTCATTATACTGTGTAATCAGAACCTTGAAAACTGTTCACAGCAGCTATCTTCTGGAAAGCTGCTTGTGCATGGCTTTACACAGAGAAGTAGGTCTGGATCTTTCACCTGTTTTTTTTTGTTTCTTCTTTTCCATTCTAGGCACAAGGATTGGAGTCTCTGATTGAGACTGGGAATGTAAGCCATGGGCATCCAGGAGTCCAGGAATCAGTACCAGGTGTTACAGTCTGCCTTATAGCTATACCTGGCAGATCAAGAATTCTAATTCATCTGTCTTAGCTTCAACTATAACATTGCCTCTCTAAAGTGTTATAGCCTAGCATCATGGATATTTGGCCTATGTTCCACATGGAAGAATTGAGTCATAGAGGGGAGGGGAAAATATACATTTCCTTTTGGGTTTTGTCTGATTAATCTTAAATGATGGAATAGTCTAGCAGCATGCTCATAAATGTTTAACAACCAGATCTTCAGAAGAAGAAAAAAATTTACTCATAACACACTTCAGCATTATTAGAATTTTCTCTATCACCTTAAGTCTAGATAATCAATGAAACAATAAATCAAATCCTGATTTGTTGCATTGCCAATTTCCAAGACTCTCCAGCCAATTTAACAACTGACTCTAACACACCCCTGGAGCTACATCAAATTATCTGTAAGATCTGCAGAACACTGACCTTAGAGCCACAAGGCTTGGGTTCAAATACTGCTTCAGACACTTGCTAGCTATTCAGTCTACATGCTCATTTATAAAGATGTCAAAATCTTTGCTATTTATCTCAAAGAGTTGTTACAAGCAAAATGCTTTGCAATTCTTGAAGTATGTGTGAGTTATAAATGTTATATAATATAAATGTGAGTTATTATTTTATTATCTAAAACCTTGGTAGGATTTTGCCCATTTTTAATATTATCATGCAATACTTCTATGTTGGAAGTTGCATTGACTTAACAGAGGCTTATCAAATACCCTGAAAAGAGATTTCCAGAAGAGAACAAAATTGGAGGCTGTCATGATTGTCACATTTGTGTAAAATTCTGGGGTAATGAGTGAGCTAATTCAATAATAATGTCACCGGCAATTTGACCTTTTACTTCAAAACAATGGCTGGTAAAGGATGATTTCCCAGCTTTCCCCTTTTTGTACAGGAATGGACTTATCTCTGATATGTGTTAGTTTCCTTGTTTCTCACGTATTCTAGGGCAGTGACTGGAAAGAAGTAGTGAGTTATCTGTTATTTCCACTCTCAGAACTATACACTGAGATTTTTGTTAAAAGTAATTGGTTGTAAGTCTTAAGGAGAACAGAAAAGAATGGGAGTATGAATAACTCACCTTGATGACTGAATTAGGCCTGTACTTAAAAGGGTTACTCTTATGGCCTTGGTTAGACTTACAGCAACTTTTCCAGAGTCAAGGAGCTCATCCCCTTACGAAAGTCATTACCTCAGAATAGGCTTCATGGCAAAATAAAGAATAATGATATTATTGTTTGTTTATGGTCAGAATTTCTGATGTAACTTCGAACTTTTCAGAACTGGTCTCCAGACTCAAAAATATGCAATAAATACAGGAAACATATTAACATTCACATACAGTTTTTTTTTATCAGTATTTCATATATAGACATATCTTGCCATCTGTTTGGATCCTCTGTGATATTTTACTTAACTACAAGTGTCAGATTTCTGTGTGCCTGCTTCTAATATGTCTAACCATCAAATCCAGTCCTCTGGGGGCCCTTTGCAAATAATGATGAAAATCTTCTGGTTAAAACCTGGGATCCCAAGGCAATTGTAATATCCTTTCTTTTGGAAAAGTCTCCTCATGCATAGAACTGATCATGCATAGAAGACTCTAGAAATATATTGTTATTAATGAATACTGTTCAATATACTAAAGCTATGGAGATCCTTAAATGGTTATTGTAACCAAATATTTTAAAAGCACAGTTATCTTTCTCAGTTGAAAAAATGGAAAAAGTTGAAAAGTTTTGTGTGATTCTGATGGACCAATGGGTGTTGCAATCTGACCTTTCATAATTCCCCAATGACTGCTGGACATGGCCATTTGTTCCACCTTTGTACCCTGAGGACCAGTGTGCCTTAATGTGTTCCTTACCACTTTGCCATAAGAACTATGGGTCTGTCCAACCACCCTGAAGTTGGACCCTATGTGTTTTGTCTCCCTCTTTTAGAATGTGTATTCCTTAAAAACAGAGGCTATCTCATTCCTCTCTTTGTGTTCCAGCACTTTGCGCATAGTATGTACTTAAAAATGTCTTTTTTTCAGTCACTTGTTATCATCAATTAAATGAACCAACAGGCAGTTTTTAGGAAGTAGAATGGACCCTAATGTATTCCACCCCATTAGCAAATGTATACATCTCATGAGGCTATTTAGAGCATGGATGGCCAGACCCACTCCTAGACTCTTGGGGGAGGATGAGGAAAAGAGAAAGAGTTCTAGAATCAATAAAGAGCCTCTGGGAAATAGCATAGACTAATATTCATGCTATTTGCATTTAACAAACTTTATATCTTGCATCTACATATTGGAAATGGGTGATCATTTAAATACAAGTATATGGAATAGCTTGGTGGTGTAGTGGATAGCGCACTAGCCGTGGAGTCATTAGGATCTGACTCATCAAATCCAGCCTCAGACACTTATTAACTGAGTGACACTGAGCAAGTCACTTAACCCCAACTTTAAAAAAAATTAAGAAAAGGAAAAAAACAGAGGAACATAGTGGCTGGCTTTTACATGAAAGCTTTTCAGCCCCCTATATCCTGATTACTGTGAATTCAGGCATGTGTAATAGTAGTAACATTGAGATTCACTATCATGTATTTGGATATCTCCTAAAGTAGGTAGGAGAATTTACTCTTAGAGGTAGAAGACAGACATTCTTATAACAACAATAAACTATTCTGTCAGGTATGGGTTTAAGAGTTACAGTTGACCTTTCATAGTTATGCTAGGACAAAATTCCCTCTGCTCTGTACTTCTTCCCTTGATCCTGCATAAAGGTCAGAGTTTTTTTGGAATAACCAACCCATGCATTACAACGTTCCATTATTCAAGCACCAAAATGGCAAGGTCTATGGTCTAATAGGTGGGAAACTTTCCCATTCAAAAGAGAGAAGTATAATAATTAGGCATAGGTCAGAAGATCTCATCACTACCTTCACAGGACTACTTCCATGACCTTCCCAGCAATCTACATCAATCAGGAACTCCTTTAAAATACAGATGTACAGCCATAAACACCATTGCCAGGATCAAAGTGAAGTCATAGGAAATAAACAAGGCAAATTTATGACCCCTCAGGGGTTCTACCTCACACAGCAATTTCCACTGCTTACGATTAAGGCAGGATGCAGTTATTTTCAAGTTAGAATTAATATCAACAGGTTTTGGAATTGGTTTATAGTAGTAACATAATATGTAACAATAATTCACAACATCCATCTTTTGGACCCATTAAGCTCATACAAAAGGTTTCTATCAGTTCCTAGTTCTTTTCTTTTATTCCTAGTATAACACATTACAAAGTAATATGAATGGACCAAAATTACAAAAAATAAAATACTAACATTGTGAGATTTTCTATAGAAAATGAGGAGGTAATTCTATCACTTAAATAGACCACAGCAGTGGTATTCAGATTTCTAGGGAACAATTTACAGAATTAAATTAATCATAATGCATATTTCATTTCATGGTGCATATATGATATATTTTGTTTTATTTTGTTTGAAATACTCTAATTGAAGGATACACAAATGTTTGTTAGAGGGCTGATAAAGGGAATAGTTACCATTCAGGCCCCTGTCTAACATTTACAACATCTTTTAATACAGAAGGAAAAGCAATGTAATACTGAAACTAATACAATCATGAAAAATATACATATTATACCAAACTGAAGATTCCCATCTTTCTAGTGGTACTCTCCTCATTTCGGATGCTCATATAGCATCCTTTTGGTCATGCCCTAACACAAAGGACAAGTTCCCTAGAGGCTCAAGATAGCTGTATAATGGGCACCTGAATCCTTAAAACCATAGCTCTTAAGTCCTAACTGAAATGTTTACCTTTCAATAGACAGTCCTAGGACAAAATTAACTCAAAGAAAAGCGATTTACTCAAATAACAGGAAGATTTATACTCTTCCATAATCCTGAGAAGCATTGTTCCACTAATATTCATATTGTCAAGGAAGAAAGTGAGGAAGTACAAAGATTACTCATGAGGGGCCCATACATAATGAGCACACATCAATGAGCAACTCAGGCCTTTGACCTACAGGACCTTGATATTTTCTAATGATGTCCATGACATGTCCCTTGATGGGCAAGATGTCTTGTCTGGGTATGTTGTTCCAATGGGTTCCCTGGGTCTACTTTCTGCTGGCTATATTCTTCAGAAGAATTCAAAGGGCTAGCTCTCTATAGGAAACATTGTTTTGACAGCTGGTAATAGTCTACAGAACTGCCAGCCTTTTTGCTAAGCTGAAATTCATTAATAGGTCATGGCCAAGCCCTTTCAGATATAATCAGAACTCTTTCCCTAGAACCAATGCAGCAATTTATCTCTCTCAGAGTCTAGACTCTGAGGATTGCCATCTCCCAAGCATCAGGATCCATGTTCCAGGCAACAAGTTTTTTTTTTAATTTCTCTCTCTTAAAAAGATTAGGGTTAAGTAAGCAATATCCTTGAATTCTTCTCTCAGGCTGCATGAAGGCATAAATCCTACAGCCATTTTTTCTGCTGCAAAATAAAATTGCTGATAGGCAAGATGGGATAGTTCCTTCTGCCCTTGCTACATTCTTCAAAAGGTGAAACAAAGTTCAGTAATGGTGATTAATTTTAATTTGAAGACCCCTTTTTTGTATTGGAAAGTAAGCAGGTACTTAGCACCTTGTTTCAAGTTAAGCAAAGGTAGCAAGTACTTAGCACTTAGTAACTAATCAAACCTCTGTGAAAGAAACAGAAGGTATGAACCCCTGTTTCTGATGTAACAGGAAAGGGCTGGCTGAAACAGGAAATAGCTAATGCTGTGTGTATATAAGAAAAGCCCCAGAGAGGCACAGTCAGAATTCCTTGGGACCAGCATCTGGAGGCAGAGCAGTTACAGAAGGGAATTGAGAGTTGAGAACTGAGTCAGATCTTGGAGCAAACCCTGGGGAGGCTGAGGAGAAGCCCAGGAAGAGCCCAAGATGCTGAAGAAGAAAGCACCCCCTCCCACTGGATAAAGTGATTCTAGTTTTTTAACAACCTGCAGAAGACTGAGGAAACATGACCAGGATGCTAAGACTTTGTCTGTTTGTGGCTTGGTTGAGCCTTGAATTCCCAGGAACAGAAATTGTGAAGGATTTGAGATGGACTGGACACTATAAGCTCCAATACAGAGCAGGAACTGCCCAGAGAACTGGACAAGGACCTGGGAGCTATCTGCCTCTGAATCCAGGTGACTGTTTGGTGGATTCAGGTCGGAGCTGGGACCATGGAAGGGCATCCAGGGAATCTGAGAGACCACTCCAAGTCAAGCTAAAAGAATACCTTACTTGGATACTGAATACTGACTGAGGAAATGTAAATTCACTAGTGACCTAGGGGTGGATGGTCTATGTATTTTCTCATGATTGAATAGTGAATGATGAAGCAAGAATGACATACTAAATGACTATACTTAGTAATTGATTATTGAATAAGTGACTGATTGAGTTAACTTAGTGTGCCCCATGAGTGGAAGACTTTGACTATTGTACTTTGAGATGATTGTTCTTTGTTCAAAACTGTGGTCACTATGGTGGAAACTATGTGGCCATTTTAATGATAAGCTGTTGTGAATATTATATTGTGATTTTCTGTGATAAGCTGTAATATTGTGAATGCTGTACCTTGTTTTTCTGTGAATGTTTTGTTTTGATTTATTATGGAATGAATAGAGTGTTCCCTATATTGTATAATCAGAACCTTAAAAGCTGTTCATAGAGCATTCTTCTGGAAAGCTGCTCATGCATGGCATTACAAGTCCTCATAAAAGTGCTCTCAAAAGCTGAGTAATTCCTCCATCAATGTCTTCTGGACTCAACTCCATTTTGAAACTTTGTCATTCTCTCACTTCTGTACATTAAAACAAGTGGATAGAAAATTGCTTACACAGCAAATCTGAGTATAATCCTTTGGGGGTGGGGGTAATGGATCTTTAATTAAATAGAGGACTTCCAAGCATTCCTGATGAAAACACCAGAGCTGCATAGAAATTTAGAAAAACTAAACAAGTAGTAAAAAAGGTAAATATAAGTGAACAATCAGAAAGAACTAAAAGAAAGATAAACTGTTCACATATAATATGAGGAGATGACAAATATATAACCTAAGAACTCTATCAGTATCAGGGACTATAGAGAGAGTCTAATTAGAGAGAGGGCCTGAGAGTTTTTATATTATGTTCTAATTATCTTAGAAGACTAGAAAGAAAGGGGGAGAAGAAAAGACTGGGGGAGAGGGAAAGAAAGAGGAAGTATGGAAAGATTCATCTTACATAATTGGGGTGTTCAAACAAAAGTCTATAAAAGCAAGACAAAAGGAATGCTAGGGCGCCCACTCAGGCAACACTTGAACCTCACTCTCATCTAAACTGGTCAAAGGAGTCAGCACACGTGTATATACATGTGGATATACATTTCACCCAACAGGGAAGGATATTAAGAGAAAGGAGGAAAATGAGTGAGAGAGAGAGAGAGAGAGAGAAAGAGAGATTGAGGGAGAGAGTAGTAGTAGTCAGAAGAAAGAAAAATTGTTAAAGTGGGGGAAAAAAGAAGGAAAAACATATGAGAATAGGATTAAGGGAAATACACAATTAATATACACAACCATGAATATGATGGTATGAATTCACCCATGAAATAAGAGAGATTAGCATAATGGATAAAAAGCTAGAATTTAACAATATGTGGTTCAAAATAAACACACTTGAAATAGAAACATACATTTAAAATAAGGGATTGAAGGAGAACCTATTATACTTCAAATAAAGTTAAAAGGTCAGAGGTAGCAATCATAATTTCAAACAAAACAATAGCAAAAATAGACCTAGTTAAAAGAGATGGAGATGGAAACTACATTTTGCTATAAGGTACCATGGACAATGAATTAATAGCAAGGTGTAACATATATGCACCAAAGGGCATAGCATTTAAATTCTTTCTTTTTTTATTTTTATTTTTTGCTTTTTGGAGGGCAATTGGACTTAAATGACTTGCCCAAGGTCACACGGCTAGTTTGTGTGTGTGTGTGTGTGTGTGTGTGTGTGTGCGCGCGCGTGTGTGTGTATGTGTAAAGTGTCTGAGGCTGGATTTGAACTCAGGTCCTCCTAACTCCAGGGACGGTGCTCTATTCACTGTGCCACCTAGCCACCCCATATCATTTACATTCTTAAAGGAGAAGTTAAATGAGTCACAATGAGAAATAGACAGTAAGACTATAATAAAGGGGGATCTCAATTTTCCCCCTTCTCAAACTAACATAAATCTAATAAAAAATAAACAAGAAATGAAGGACATGAATAAAATTTTAGAAAAGTTAAACATGATAGATCTCTGGAAATTACTGAACAGAAATAAAAAGGAGTATATATAGTACTCAGTTCTGCATGATGCCATCACAAAAATGAACCTGGTATTTGATGATAAAAACCTCACAGAGAAAAGTAGAAATATTAAATCTTTTACCAATACATTAAAATTATATCAAATAAGGGATCCTTAAAGCAAAAATTACAATTTAATATAATTGTAAACTAAATTATAATACTAAATTATAAACTATAATACTAAAATATGGGAGGTTCAAAAAACAAATGATAGAAATATTCAATAATTTCATTAAAGATAATGACAGCAATTAGACAACATACCAAAATTTGGGAGATGCAGCCAAAGTAATACTTATGGGAAATTTTGCATCACTAAGCACTATCATCAGTAAAAGAAAGAAGAAATCAATTAATTGTACATGGAATTTTTTTTAAAACCTGGAAAACTGAGAAATTAAACTGCTAATTAAGCATAGAAATCAAAATCCTGAAATCAAGGCCTAGATTAACAAAAGTGAAAGAAAAAAATCATTGAATTAATAAATAAAATGAGGGACTGATTTAATGAAAAATAGAAACAATGAAATAGACAAGCCATTAGAAAACTTGATTTTTAAAAAGGAGAAAACTAGGGTAGAGGCAAGATGGCAGAGTAAAAGCAGGGACTTGCTTGAGCTCTCCCCAAAACCCCTCCAAATACCTGTAAAAAATGATGACTTTAAACAAATTCTAGAGCTACTGAACCCACAAAATGATGGAGTGAAACAAATCTCCAGCTCAAGACAGCCTCGAAGGCTGACAGGAAGAATCTATTGCACATAAAAGAGGCAAGAAAAAGCTTTCACTTTTTGGAGGGAAAGAAGAGGAAGGCAAGAGGGAATGGGCAAACCTTACTCTCATCAAATTTGGTTTAAGGAGGGAATAATATGCACACTCAATTGGGTATTTTACCCTACAGGAAAGTTGGGAGAAGAGAGTAAGAGGGCAGGGACCATAAGAGGGAGGGCAGATTGGGGGACGGAGTAGTCAGAAGCAAACACTTTTGAAAAGGGACAGGATAAAAGGGAGAGAATAGAATAAATGGAGGGGGGATAGGATGGAGGGAAATATAGTTAGTCTTTCTTCCATAATGACTATTATGGAAGTGTTTTGCATAACTATGCATGTATAAGCTATATTGAACTGCTTGCTTTCTCAATGAAGGTGGGTGGGGAGGGGAAAAGGGAGAGAATGTGGAACTCAAAATTTTAAAAGCAAATGTTAAAAATTGTTTTTACATGCAACTGGTAAATAAGATGTACAGGCAAAAGGGTATAGAAATCTAGCTTGCCCTACAGGAAAGAGGGGGACAGGGATGTGAGAGTAATAGAGGAGAGGGCAGACTGGGCAAAGTGGTAATTAGAATGCATGTCATCTTGTGGTGGGGGAAGGGAAGAGATGGGGAGAATTTTTGGAACTCAAAATCTTGTGGAAATTAATGTTGAAGACTAAAATATAATAATTAATGAAAAGACAAAAAAAAAAACCTAAATTACCAGTATCAAAAATGGAAAAAAATCACAACCAATTAAGAAGAAATAAAAGATTTTTGGAAGTATTTCACACAATTATACACCCCAAAAACTGACCATATAAATGAAATGGGTATTTACAAAAATTTTAAAAATTAGCAAGATTAACAGAATAGGAAATAGAGGATTTAAATAATCATATTTTAGAAAAAGAAATTGAACAAGCCTTGAATGGATTGCAAAAAGAAAAAGATTGAAAAAAGTAGAGTCATATGAAATTGCTTCTATAAAATAAATATGGTTTTGAAATCTAAACCAAAAAGAGTCAAAACAGAGAAAAAATTATAAAAATACAACATCCCTAATGAATATTGATATAAACTTTTAAAATAAAATATTAACAAGAAAACTACAATAATGTATCACAAAGATGAACTGTAACCAGGTTGGATTTATACCAGAAATGTAGAAATAATAAAATATTAGGAAAACTATGTCTAATTAAGCATATTGATATGAATAATAAAATATTTGATTTTATCAATTGATGTAGAAATAGCTTTTGACAAAATATAATACACATTCCTGTCAAAATATCAGAAAGCATAGGAATAAATGGAATTTTCCTTAAAATGATAAGCAGTATCTTATTTAAAATCAAGAGTTAGCATTATCTGTAATGAAGATAAGCTAGGGTGCTTTCCAGTAAGGTCAGGGGTAAAGTACAGATGCTTATGTTCAACATCACTACTCAACATAGTGCTAGAAATGTTGGTTATAACAATAAGACAAGAAAAAGAAATTGAGGGAATAAACAAAAACAAAGAGAATTCAAAATTGTCACTTTTTGTAGATGACAGTTTATTTAGAGAACCCTAGGGAGTCAGCTACAAAATTAACTGAAACAATTAACAACTTTAGCAAAGTTGTAGGATATAAAATAAGCCCACAGAAATCATTATTTCTGCTTATTACCAAAAAAAAAAACAGCAGGAAGAGAAAAACAAATTTCAATTAAAATACAAACTATTTATACCAATAGTCAGTATAGAGTACTTAATAGTCTACCTGCCAAGCCACACATAGAAACTATATGAGCAAGATTACAAATCACTCTTAAACAAATAAAAGACAAGTCTAAATATCTGGTGAAATATTAATTACTCACAGGTAGACTGAGTAGATATAATAAAAATGATAATTCCATCTAAATTAATTTAGTTCATCAGTATCATATTAATTAAACTATCAAGGGATTACTTTATAAAACCAACAAAATAATAATAAAGTTGATCTAGAGGAGCTTAGGAAATTAAAGAAAAAAATGGGAAGGGAGGGAACGTACAAATATCAGATCTCAAATTTTGCTTCAATACAGTAAGCATCTAAATAATTCAGTACTAGGTAAGAAATAGAGAGATTGAGCACTGGGTTAGATTAGGCATAAAATATATGAAGCAATCAAAGACAATAGCCTAATGTTTGATAAACCCAAAGATCTCAACTATTGAGCCAAGAACTTGTTCTTGACAGAAGCTGGTAGGAAAACAGGATATCAGTCCAAATGAAACTAGGGATAGCCCAACATGTCACACCATATACAAGCTCTAAACAGGTATTCAACTCAGATATAAATGAAGATAACATAAACAAATTTAGCACAAGGAAAAAATGATCTGTCAGCAAAGGTCACAGGAGGCAAAATGGACAATTTCAACAAGAAGAAGTTGAAAAAAATCCACAAACAAAACCAAGGCAGCTAAAATTTGAAGACAAGCAGTAAATAGTGGTGGGAAATCTTTGTAACAAGTTTCTCTGATAAGGATATGTGGGTGGTCTGGTGAGGGGAGAAAAGTAGAAGAAAGCAGATTACATAAAATACAGATCATGTATTAAACATACTATTTATTTCTCACCACCCTCTTCTTTGTTGTAAAGAGGGAGACAAGGAGCAAAGAGAGGAAGAAATATAATTTTTTAAAAGATAGAATAAGGGAAAACACACAAACAATAACAATGAACATGAATGACATAGCCATCCATTAAAGGGAACCTGGTAGCAGAACATAATAGAAAGCAGACTCCAATAATATACTTCTTAGAAGAAACACTCTTGAAACATAAAGATTCAAGCAGAATTAAAGAGTCAGGGACAAAATCTAATATGCTTTAAAAAGGGAGAATTAACAACTATTATCTCAGACCAGAAAATGGAGAAATTTGCTTGATTTAAAGAGATAAACAAAGAAATTACATTAGGACTAAAGGCATCTTAGAAAATAAAGTAATAAGTAATACCAGTAAAGATGGTGTTTTTATCTTTTTATTGGTAGAGTATAGAAAGGAGGAGCTAGCACGAGTGTTCCCCCAAAAAAGAAAAAAAAATGCGTCACTGAAACATCTCTAAAAAAAAAAAAGGAAGAACAGAAAGTTCATAGGTAAATATAGACAAACACAAGTTTTGAAAGTGAGATGTTAAATATATGAAACTTTCAAAGTGAAAAGCAAGTTATATGTAATGGAAAATTCATGTGTTTGTGTGTAATTCTCTTCTATTCTACTTTATATAAAAAAGGCTTCTTTTTTGGTGTTTGCTAAATTCAGAATTTGTTTAAATGTCTAGAAAAAAAGTCCTTTACTATCACAATAGTCTCCTGTGTAGTCTAACATAATGAAGGAACAGGAGAAAGATTTCCCTGTTTTTCTGTTATCTCTCTTTTTTTCCCTTTCTCCCTAGCTGGACCGAAAAGAAAAAGAGGGGGAAAACAACAACAAAACTTTCTCAAATTTGTTTCCAATTCAAATAATTCTTTTAAAAGTAAATCCAACTTTATTAGGAGATGGATTCATCACATTTACACATACACATGAAAAGACAAGAAAAATAAACATTTTTGCCAACACACACATTCATACAACCAAAAACAGCACAGCATTTTCGGTTAACTTTTCTGGGATCCATGCCAGCTCTCACAAGTTTTCCTACTCTTTTACAGGGAGGGGGGAAAAAAGGGACTGTCTTATCTCTGTTTCTTTTTGTATTGCAAGTTCCTAGCTCTAAAAGATGGTTGTTTGTGCTCTTGCTATCATAGAAACAGTTAAATTTTGTTTTAAACAAACTAAGGCAAGAATGTATGGTTCAGTAGAGAAAAATATTGAATCGAGTGTCTGAAGTAGATTCTAGAAGATTCTTATCTGAAATAGAACTAGATTCAAGTCCTATCTCTATCCCTTTCTACCTGTGAGAGCTGGAAAAGTAACAACTTGTCTGGCCTCAGTTTTAGCATCAATAAAAGAATGGGTTACACTAGACGCCTTCATCTACATCTAAGGCATCTACATCTACAGCAAAAAAAAAAAAATGCAGTTTCTTTCCCAGGTAACTTTGATACTGTAACAAGTTGAAAATCAAGCTTCCTCTGGACTATATGATAATGTCATATAGCCTCATATAGTCCTGATGAAATTAAATAATAATAATTTAGCAACCTGCCAATGACTGAACAATTAGCTAAGTATTTAATATTGGCTTTTCAGTGTAGTTCAAAACTAGGCTCCTATCAACTGTAGTTTTGTACTAGGTTAAGGCCAAGCAACTTAATTCCTTCCTGATTCTTTGGTTGGTGAAGACTTAAAATGATGCTGCCAGGAATCCTCAAATAACCACTAGAGGGCAGATCCATCATTTCTTTTTTTTTCTTTTTGGAGGACAGTTGGGGTTAAGTGACTCGCCAAAGATCACACGGCTAGTTTTTTGAGCCGGATTTGAACTCAGGTACTCCTGACTCCAGGGCCGGTGCTCTATTCACTGCGCCACCTAGCTGCCCCCAGATCCATCATTTCTGATGACTTGTAGATACCTTGGTCCAAAGGTTCCCCAATTTATATGCTCTAGGAAGATGATCTAAATCAGGGCAAATAATGGTTTCAATTCACTGGGATGCACTTAATCTTAACTCTAAGGTCCACTAATTTATGAGCCAATTACTAGGATCCTATAGGACTCACAGAGAAATAATTTCAAGAATAAAAGGTCCTAAGAAAACTAATCAGTAAGAAGTAGACCCTTGAGCCAAACGTGTTGCACTGCTAAACTCCCACTTGTGGTTTTGCCTTTGAATTTTGTTCACCATTTATATTCAGTCACCCAAAATCTAGTTCTGTTGAAACTATATTATTAACGGCATAATGTGTTTGGGTAAGAGTCACAAAAAATTAAAATGCCCACCAAAACTAACAGGGGAGATTCATATTACCAAGAAAACACTTGTTCTTTCAGTCCTGGTGCCAATTTACATTAACTGTAAGATGTTGGGTTTTTTCCCTAAAAATGAATCAACAAATATACATAGAATTCTCCTACCTATTTTAAGTCCTATATTTGGCAGCAAATGCCTCTCCAAAGAAATGACTTTGCAGTATGTAAAAGGTTTCACACTAAGAAAGGGAAAGAATGTCCACATGGAAAAGTTAAACATTAAACAAGACCATATAGAGAGTTAGAGTCGGAAGGGGCTTCAGATGCTACTGAGTTTAACCATATCATTTTATACATAATGAAACTGAGGCTGAGAAAAGTTAGTACATGTCTGAGGCAAGATCTGAATTTAGAGCACACTAACTCTAAGCTCAGCACTCTACTGTACCGCTTACATTCTGCATAGCTGACCACTGCCTCTGTGCACACTGAAAATCCTCACAAGTATATTAAACTAGTTCACTGTAAGCAGCATGGGGGAAACTCCAAAGAAAGCTTTCCAGCTTTTCCTCCTTTTATACAGGAAGGATATTATTTTTAATGGGTCTTAGTCAGCCTTCTCTGATTCCCAGAGATGTTAGGGCATTGTTTGGTAGAGAAGCAAGGTATTTTCTGTTATTTCATCTTCTTGAAGTATACTTTAAGATCTCTAATCATTATAATTGGTTGAAGGGTATAAGGAACAAAGAAAAGGAGGTAGAGAGTTTGATTCATCCCTATTGATGACTTTAGACCTAGTCACATAGAGATTGCTTTTAGAACTTTGACTAGCCTCTTGGGAATGCTCCCAGAACCTAGAGACTCATGGCCTGCATAAGCAGCCATTTAGCTTATAACAGACAAGAGAAAGAAAGAAAGAAAGAAAGAAAGAAAGAAAGAAAGAAAGAAAGAAAGAAAGAAAGAAAGAAAGAAAGAAAGAAAGAAAGAAAGAAAGAAAGAAAGAAAGAGGGAGGGAGGAAGGAAGGAAGGAAGAGAGAAAACAAGCAAAAAACAAGTGTCATATTTATTCATTGCCTCTATTTCTGATTTAACTCAATTCTGATGAGCCAGTCTCCACATTCCATACAATAAAAACAGGTTAACATTTACTCAGGTTTTTTGTTTGATATTTGATATATTGCAGTACCTTACAAATATAAGATGGGCCAGCAGACAATATCCTGGGACTAGAATTGACTCACAATATAAAGGACTGGCCTAAATTAAATCTAGGTCCCTTCTGGGAGCTGAGATGATTCCTTATAGGTCTATGCTAGCTATTATTATTTGCTATTATCAGCATTTCTATATGATAGGAGGGTCATAGTGGCTAGGATGTTGGATTTAGAGCCAAGAATATCTGACTGAGTTTGAGTCCTGCTTCAGAAAAAAAAATACTAGTTACTCAATCCCTAGATATGACAATTAAGTGATTAGTGGCAACTCTGGAGACAGTGATTTCAGCTGAGTAATGAGCTTAGAAGATACATTACAAGAGACTGAAGAATGAATGAGATCAACAAGATCAGTCCCTTTCTAATACTAATATAGTCTCAATGGTGTGATCCTGACCTAGTTCAGGCCCAACTCTAGACCAGAACAGCTTAGAACCTTCACTATGGCTCTAGTTGATCTTGAAACAATTTCAAACTGTGCCTTTAGTGCACACACCATCCCTGAGTTTGAAGAGAGGATGGAGTACAGAATTTCAGAGCAAATAGCCTTCCCATCACACTCTCTTTCTTCATTTCATTGCTATCTCCTAGGGTACTATACTACAAATATTACTATGATTCATGAAATTTGAAATAATAGGTATAAAGAATATGTAGGATATTGGTACTTTGACAGACATATTTGAAAATATATCTAGGCTTTTTGAGGCTGTTTGTGTCTAGAAGAAAAAGAAGTAGGTAAATTATATATGCAGAAAGGGACTGATGAGAAGGGACAACCAGTCCAAACCAGTCTGTTCATTTAAATAGCTCAAATAGAAGCAGATAGTTCATACAGTCTTCAGTAAGCAAATTGTCACGAGACAATAAATATAACAATCAATTATAAACTAAAAATGTGGAATACTAGAGCTGCAACTCTATGTGATTTCAGGGAGTAATGTTAATGTGTGCGAATAAGTCTAAGTACATTGCTGTTATTATTCATCCTGGAAGACCTATGATGACATTGTCTAGGTTTTGATGGTTTAGAATGAATAAATATAAATAGCAACTGTGTTCTGTTCTGACCAGAAACCTGGAGGATCTTCCACTCCCAGACTGATATTTTTGTGATAGTAAATCAGACCATCTTTTGTCTCAATTCTTCCCTAGCCCTTAGTCTTTGAATGGGCATTGTCTCAGACAAACTGAAGTCTATTAATTGAAAGACTAGAACTGCAGAGAGTCCAAGTTCATTGCTTGGACTTTTTTTTAGAGCTTTTAGAGCTTCTATCTAAACTAAATCTCACCTCTAACTGAGCAGAATGAATCATAGATTCCTTATCCTTTACTTCCCACTCTAAGTAATTCTATATATTCCATCCATTTTTAAATCTCACTTTTTCCTCCTTCACAATATCTCTCATAAGCATTCCCTTCACTCCACTCATACAAGCCATAACTCAGTTCAAGCTCTCATCACTTTTGCATGGACTACTGGAGAAGCCTTCCTCTCTTCTGCATTTCTTCCCACTTCAACCCATCTTCAGCTCAGTTGCCAAGGTGATTTTTCTAAAGTATTCTTAGAAAAGTTCTTACCTCCAAGATCACATACAAACTATATTTGGATTTTAAAACACTTCATAATTTGTCCCCTTCCTACCTTTACAGGCTTATTACTTGTATATGATTCCCCTCTACATACCCTAAGATCTAGCTACACTGGCTTACCTGCAATTCCACCAAGAGACCCCTCCATTTCCTATTTTGGTGACTTTGCACAAAAAGACTGTATGAGGACTGCCCCCCATCCTTGGAATGCTCTGGCTCCTCACCTCTGCCTTTTAGTTCATTCACTTTGTCCAAGAGTCAGCTCAAGTCACACTTTATGCAGGGGGCTTTCTTAGTCTGTCCTTCCTTCTCTACCTTAGTGCCCTCGCCACTACTTTCCTGTGCTCTACATATATTATGTATCTATTTAGTTATCTACATGTTGCATCTCCCATTAGAATATACATTCCTTGAAAGCAGGAACCTTTTTCTGCCTTTCTTTGTTTCACTAGCACTCAGTACAGTGCTTGGCATGTAGCATACACTGAATAGATGTTTGTTAATAGACTTAAAGAATGTTATAACTGAAACAGAGCTCAAAGGTCATCTAGTCCTCTAGAGATAAAGAAACAAGCTCAGGAAGGCTAAGGGACTTACCCAAGATCACATAGGGATGTGACAGAGGTAGTAGCAGAGTGAAGACTGAAATGCCTAACCTGATGCACATTCCACTATATCCTGTTTTGTTTTTGACTTTTTTTTTTGGAGGGCAGTGGGGGTTAAGTGATTTGCCCAAGGTCACAGGCTAGTTTTTGTGTTAAGTGTCTAAGGCCGGATTTGAACTCAGATCGTCCTGACTCGAGGGCCGGTGCTCTATTCACTGCACCACCTAGCCGCCCCCACTATATCCTAAGAGAAAAAAAATGAAACCATCCCCCTTGATGGGAACTATCTTCCTCCCTCCTGATGCCACACTGCCATCTAGGATTTCTCTAAGAGGAGGAAACCAATTGTATAAATAGGTTTTAATGATAATAGTCACTGTATCAATCAAGCAAGTGGGAAGCAATCAAATAATTATTGATGCAGACCTTTTAGTTCATGAGAACCATGAGCTGAATTATCTCTGGTATACCAAATCAACAGATTTCCCATGATAAGCAGTTAGCAAAGTAGAGCAAGATACCCATAACATGGTTATCAATAAGAGGGGAAATCTTGCAAGGGCAGTGATGGGGCTAAGGAAGAGATGGCTAAGGATTAGAATAGAAAAGAGAAATCTATGATTTTCAAAAAATAAAACTCATCTGAAAAATTCTTATTTATACTCAGATTTTTTTAAAGACTTATAAAAAATATTCCTAAAGGCAGTTCAGTTTCTTCCTCTTTTTCTTCTGTTGAATGAGTCCAATTCAATATTTATTATCATTGTATGATCAAGATATGTTTAATAATGGATAAGCTCTTTTACTTGTCCATACAACCGTATATCATAATCTTGGTAATAAGCATTCTTCATCCGCTTAATGTGCCCTGTGTGGATGATGAGGCTAAGTAGCTATTATATCTTAATCAGGAACCTTTGCAATGTTCTAGGGATTAACAGTGACATCTGAAAACAGGTGAAATCACAAAATTCTAGATACTAAACTCTCTAAAACAAAGGGTTATCTTTTTAATATCAATATTCTATTGTTGCCAGTCAGTTAATAAATGTGCATTAAGTGCCTGCTATGTGCCAGGCACTGTGCTAAATGCTAGGAATACAAAGGTGTGCAAGAAGGCAGTCCATGGTCTCAAGGAGCTCATAGTCCAATGGGGGAGATTATGTGAAAGCAACTGAGAATAAGTAAGATATATATAGATATAGATATAGATATAGATATAGATATAGATAGATAGATAGATATAGATATAGATATATAGGATAAATTGGAGATAATGAAGAGAGGGAAGGCATTAGCAGGAAAGACGTTTTATAGAAGGTGGGATTCTTGCTAGGATCTAAAGGTAGCCAGGAAGCAGAGATGAGAAAGGAGAGTATTACAAGCATACAGAATAGCCAGACAAAATGCCTGGAATTGAGTGATGTTCAAAGAACAGCAACACGGTTCATGTCATTGGATTATGAAATCTGATGAGGCAGAATAGGATATAAGAAACTGGAAAGGTGGGGTTTGGGGGTTAGGTTAGGTTATGAAGGGCTTTGAATGCAAAATTTTCATATCTGATACTATAGGAAGCAACTGGAATTTACTGAACACGTGTGTGTGTGTGTGTGTGTGTGTGTGTGATGATTAGATCTTTGTTTTAGGGAGATTAATTTGACAGCTGAATGAAGGATGTACTGGAAAACAGGGAGAATTAAGGCAAGGAGACTACCCAGCAAGCTATTACAATATAAGTATATGGTGACGAGGAAGAACAAGAAGACACTGCTAGAGTAGTTTCAAGTGAAGAAGACTTTCAGTTTTTAGGAGACTGTAAATTCAATGCAAATCAATAATATCACATGAGAACCAAATAACCTAATGTGATTTGGGTCTGCTTTATCAGAATCAGAGTTCCAGAATGAGTACTGCGTTTTTAGGGATGGCATTGATAAACTGGGATACATCCCAGGGAAGGTAAACAGCATGATAAAGAAGAAAGGAAAGGGGAGGACTCAAATTCATAGCAAACAAGGATCAGTTAAAGAAAGTGGGGTTGTTCAGTCTTGAGATTTAGGGGGAATCTCAAGTATTCAAGTATTCAAAAAGTATTCAAAAAGGTGGTCAAATTACAAGAGAGAGATTAGACTTGTTCTCAGGGGAGAACTAGCTACATGGCACAGTAGATAGTGTGTTGTGCCTGGAGTCAGGAAGAATTGTCTTCCTGAGTTCAAATCTGGCCTCAGACACTTACTAGTTGTGTGACTATGGGTAAATCACTTAATCCCATTTGCCTCAGTTTCCTCATCTGTAAAATGAGCTGAGGAAGGAAATGGAAGATTACTCTAGTATCTTTGCCAAGAAAATTCCAAACGGGGTCATGAAGAGTAAGGCAAGAACTGAACAACAACAAAAAAGAGTAGAACTAGGATTAACGGTAGGGATACATGGAATATTTTAACTCAAAATAAAATTCCTAAAACTTAGATCAGTCCACAAGCGGAATAAACAGTGGATAGCAGTGTAAAGTTTCCAACCATCTGAGGTTTTTAGGGGAGTTTTTATCAACCCCTGTAGGGAATTTTGTACAGGGGTATTCTTGTTCAGGTATGAGTTGGACTAACTGTCCTCTAGGGTTCCTCCCAACTCTAAGATTCTATGTTAGAGTCAGGAATGTACATATTTAGACTAATTAATAATAAGGTACTTTTATTATCCATGCATTGATTAGTGATCATCAAGATGAGATTCAAAGGTTTTTGCCTAAGACAAATGATTTCTTCTTAAATAAATCCATGAAGAAAGGAAATCCTGGACTTGGCTCTGAGGATACAAAAGTACAGGAAGTATCTGTGGGTGGAGCACTGTAATAATGATCACAGTGCCATCCAATCTAATAAAGTCAAAAAGATACATAATCCAGTTAATTTAGTCTAGAAATGGAAATTATAACAGAATGGAGGAAGAAGTGAGGAAAAATATTAAAGGAATAGCTTTTGAAAGTCATTCAAAGGAAAGCTAAAGTCTATTTTAAAGTATCTTGTTGGAAACCCAAGAATAATGTGTGCCACAGATAAAAAAGACAAAACAAAAACCTAGCAAAACTAATTGGCAGAATAAAAATGTCAACCAAAAAGGAGAAAAAAGATACCTTTTAAAATTGAAACATTGTCAAAGCAAAAAACATATAGGAAATCTACAAAATTTGATTGGACAAGTAAAGAAAAGAAACTAAAGAAGAAGAAAAACTAAAACACAATTCAAAGAGGACCTTGGTAGGGATTCCAAAGTTAGTGATAGGAGGTTGTATAAACAGAAAAAAGGCAAAAGTCGAATAAGGTCAGTGGGACCACTTGACAAACATGGTACCAGAGGGGCATTCAGATATGAAAAAAGACAGTAGGGTTACTAAGTGCCACACATTCTTTGTGTTACTCTTGACTGAAAGAAGATGCTTAGGAATTTCCCATTCTCCTGCTGTCTTCTGAGGCAAACAGATCACAAATTCTAAAGCAAGTCTGGGGGAAAAAAAAAGCTTTCTACACATGGTTACCTATATTTATTCCTCCATTCCTTAATACCTTCAAGTCTGGCTACCAACATCATGGTTCAATTAACACTACCATCTCCAAAGTTACCAATGACCTGTTCATTGTCAAATCTGATAGCCTTTTCCTCATTCCCTATTCTTGACCGTTCTGCAATATTTGAAATTGTTAACCACCCTCTCCCCCTAGACACTCTATCCTTCCTATGCTTTTGTGACACTGATCTCTCACATTGCTCCTCCTATTTTTTCAACCATTTCTCAGTCTCCTTTTCTAGATCAACATCACATTAGTATGTATATAACCTCAAGTTTTTGATCTGGACCTACTTCTCATATCTATGATTCTTGCAATGACTTCACTTTATATTTAAGCAGATGAATCCCAGATGTAGATAATCACCCCTAGTCATTCTTCTGAGCTCTAGTCCCACATGAGTAGGAAGAGATTATTAACAACAAATAAATAAAAAGAAAATAAAAGGAAAAGGAAAGGAAAATGAGACCTCAGCTTGGTCTTGGAAGAAGCTAAAGATTCAAAGAGGTAAAGATGATGGGAAGTACATGCTAAACATGTTAGATAGTCTATGCTAGCAGTTCTCAACCTGTGGGTTGCGACCCCTTTGGGAGTCAAATGACCCTTTCACAGGGGTCACAGGGGTCGCCTAAGACCATGGGAAAACATATATTTCTGATGGTCTTAGGAACCAAGACACCACTCTTCTATGGTCGCAAGGCAGGTCCACCCACATGCAGATATGCCCACAAATGAATATTAAAGGATCGCAGCATTAGAAAGGCTGAGAATCACTGGATGGAAAGGCATGGAAATAGGAGATGAAATGGCAAGTTTGAAGAATAATTAGCAAAACAGTTGTATTAGAGCATGAGAATAATATAAAAAAATAAATAACCAGAAAGGTATGTGGGAACCAAACCATGGAGAGCTTTAAACATTAGGTTTAGGAAAGTATATTGCCAACAGGCAAGAAGGAGACACTGAAGACATTTGAGCACGAGGATGCAATAGTCAGAATCATATTTTAGGAACGTTATTTTAGCAAGAGTAGAAATGATAGATCAGAAAAAGGAAATAATGAAATAAGTTATACAATTAAGAAGTTATCACAATAGTTCAACTGAGAGATGATCAGGTCTGAATTTGGGAAGTGGGCATATGAACAGAGAGAAGAAAGCAGTTGTAAGAGATATATTGGAGGTAATAATTGGCAAGATTTGTCAACTGGCTGAATATGAGGAGGAAGAGTCAAAGATGATTCTGGAGTTGCAAACTTAAATTATTTTAAAATAATTTATTCCCCAATTAAAGTGGGGAAGTATAGAATAGGAGGGGGTTGATGGAGAAAAAAAATAGTTCTGTTTTGAACATGTGAATTTTGAGAGATTATGAGGATATCCAGGACGCATTAAGATACATTTCTAGTTTTTAAAGTTTGATATGAAGGAATATACTCATGCTATTCCACAAAACACCCCCTTGATGTCATAGTCATTGATACTAGGCTGAATGAAATGTGAATCTGACTAAATGTAATGCTTATTATGTTCTAAAGGGCAAAACCATTTGCATTGTAACCTTCCCTTCTATCTTATTGTCTTGGCTGAGCATTAGTATCTTCAAGGGTGAGGGTAACTGGATAAGGGAGAAGAATGATATGGCATCATGTCAGAATGAAAATATGTTAGTTCTATTTTGGAAAGGATAAAGAAGGAAAAACAGAAATTGAATATCAAGGCAATAAAAAGTTTATAATAGTTTGTGAACCTAAAACTTGTACAACTGTTAAATGGGACACTGTCAAATAGATTAATTAGTTAACATTTGAAAAGTGCACTGAAGAAGAAAAGTGCCAAATAAGGACTACACATAGCAGCTAATTTCTCATCCTTTATAAACTGATGGAATAAGAATGAGTACATCAATTAATTTGCTAGAATGCAGAGGACCTTCTGCCCCCTGGAGGCAAGGGTTAGAGAACTACTGCAATCCATGAAACAGACAGCAGGATGACCAGTGGTGAAGATGAGAGTAGCTGTTTGGTTCAGCACTGAAGGGGTAGACATTCTGAGTCATTGGCAGATGAATAGCATTGCACCACTGGTGTAGAGGCAGTTACTGGAGACATTGAGAAAGAGGGTGAAGGGGAGGAGGAAAAGCTATTTCTGGGACTTCAAGCCTCTAGGACTGGTCTGGATGACCCACAAAGGAAGATTAAGATATAGGTAAGTCTTCAGGGTTAGGAAAGGAGTCCCATAGTCTGTTTTTTCTAAGGAGAAACTTTCTAAATGATAATATATTTTTACATCTCTTCCCAGGAATGTTAGCCCATACCAGAAGCAGCCAGGGGAGAGTATGCATCTCTGCTTGTGTGATAGTTTGTGGTAATACTATCTCTATCTGGGGAAGGATAAGTGTTCTAGTAAGGGCTCAGTCTGTGATGAGATGACCATTCAGAGAAAGCTTTAGCAATTTTTCTGATTAAATATGTTCTGAAATTCATATTAAAGGTATGTTTTAGAGCCCAGACATTAATAACTTACGTGATAAGACCATATTTTCTAGGGTTCTGGGAATGATTGTAAATATTAAGTCAATAATCAATTATCAGCATTTATTAAGTACTTATTACAGGCCAGACAAGATTCTAGGCATTGGGAATACAAAGACATAAATGAAAGTTTCTTCCCTCAATGAGTATACAGTCCACCAAGGGAGGCCCTTTGTATACATGTGTGTATACAAAATAAACACTAGGTGATTTTGATTGGGAAGGCACCAGCACTTGGAGAGCTAAGAAAAGCTCCATATAGAGGTAGCATTTGAGCTGAGCTTTGAAGTGAACTAGGAATCTAAATATCCTAGAGCAACTTCTAGCAACTACTGCTCTCTCCTGCTCCAACTACTCAGAACTCTCTCAGCCTTTAAATCTGCTTTGGGTCTTGTGTAGGAGACTACCTAAGACCAGAGAGGTAAGGTTTTATATTGATCCTGGAAGGATGGTT
>CM053593.1:313590603-313603587 GCA_028646575.1 Pseudocheirus occidentalis | reverse complement strand
CTCAACGCAAGAGCCCTTGGCCCTTATGGATTGCTTCAGCCCCCCTGCTATCTGCAGGCCAAGGGCTCTGAAGCAGCCCAGTGGGGGCTGCTGCAGCTCTCAGCCGTTCTGCTGCCACAGCCACCTCTCACTGCTTCCTTGCCTTGGGAGCAGTTTGGCTGGACCCGCTCGTCCCCAAATTTAGCAAAATCCACTGACCTTTCTCTTAGCCTTTTTTTCTTCTGGCTTGATAAATGTGGCAACTGTGCCTCCAGGGCAGGTGATTTGCTCTCTTATAGACTGGGCTCCGCCTGACTGCCCCAGGGGCTGACCCAGCCGGGTTTCAGCCAAGGCTCCCAGATGGCTGGGAAGAGCCCCACCTGTTGAGCTGCTTGTAGCAACAGATGTGTTTTCTGTCTTTTGGAGAGTTTTGGAGCTTGAAAATCTGTTTTAGAGTCCCATTTTATGAGTTTTTAGCATGCTTGTGTGGGAGCTGTGGTGCTTTGCTGCTTTTATGCCGCCATCTTGGCTCCGCCCCTAAAATACATTTCTTAAAAAGTAAAATACCTTTAAAAAAAAAAAAGAAAGAAGAGGGGTAGCTAGGTAGAGCAGTGAGTAGAGCACCGTCCCTGGATTCAGGAGCACCTGAGTTCAAATCTGTCCTCAGACACTTGATATACTTACTAGCTGGGTGATTTGGGGCACCTCACTTAACCCCAATTGCCCTCCAAAAAGAAAAAAAAAGAAAAAGAAAAAAAGAAGAATCCAATCTCAGCAGCCTGCCCAATAGTCATTCAGCATTTCAGTATTTATTTAGCACAATGCTAGGCACGTAGTAAATGCTTAATAAGTGCTTTTGAAAATTCACTTATGTGAATTCACTAGTCACTTGTGAGAGGAAATTCAGTTGTTTCTAAAGTACTTCTGTCCATTTCTAGACAGCTATCATTTTTAAGCCTTCATAAAATCCTACCTCTGATGTCTTGCTGCATCATAAAAGTGACCCTGTGTCTTTTTGTTTCTTTTCTTTTTAGAGGGCAACTGGGGTTAAGTGACTTGCCCAAGGTCGCACAGCTAGTTTTTGTGTTAAGTGTCTGAGGCTGGACTTGAACTCAGGTCCTCCTGACTCCAGGGCTGGTGCTCTATTCACTGCGCCACCTAGATGCCCCTACCCTGCATCTTCTAAGGCCATTGTGGCAGGTTCTACCTTGCTAGAAAGCAGGCAGGGTCCCTACAACTGACTCTGTCTGCTTTTGAAGCACCAGCCTAGCTACTTAAGTATTGAGAGCTTCATCACCCCTGGGCTGACTAGCTGGTGATAAATTCTTTGACCATGACAAACCCGCAAAACCAATTAAAACATAAAGTCCTGGGCAGCTCCTTTATGTCCACAGTAACAATGGAAGGAGCAAAGAAACACAAGCTCTAGACTGACTATTTATATTAATTTAGCTGTTGATGCTCTAAGTATGAAATCATCTAGCAACCAACCAGTTAGGCAACAAACATTTATTAAGCACTTATTATGTGCCACTACTATGGGCATAGTTCTGGAGGAATTGAATCACAATATTCTTAATGTCCTCATTATAAAGACAAAAGAAAGTCTCAGAAAGATGATGAATAAGGAACAAATATTTATATTAAATTCCTACTATGTGCACCATGCCAAGACCTTTATAGATGCATCATTTGATCTTCATAACATTCCTGTTAGATAGTTATTATCATGATTCCCATTTTCACAGTTGAGAGAATGGAGGCAAATAGGTTAAGTGACTTGCCCATAGTCACATAGCTAATAAGTGTCTGAGGGCAGACTTGAACCCAGGTTTAGTAAGTGGAGACCCAGTGTTCTATCCACTGTACCACTTAGCTGCCTACTAGTTCATTAGTTCCCCTAAGAGGAGCAGATAAAGGAGTTAACAGGGTTCATTTTTATCATGCATCTAGAGGAAACAAGAAACATCACTTCATGTAGTAGTTGGTCATCTCTTATTGAAATAACTATGATAAGCATTTGCAGAACGACCCCCGTGTAGATAATTGCAACTTACACCAACAACAACAATTGTCAAGGATGAAGAGGTAGAGAAATTCTATTAAGAAATTGATACTCCAAATTAAATCAACCCATATTTGAAAGGACTTAGAGCTTACTGGTATATAATCTGTAGAAAACATTTAATTATTGATTCTTAAGGGCATGATTTTGGTGGCTTTCATGCTGGGTTTTTTTTAAATTGGTGTTTAGCACCTTGATTAACATTTTAAAACCTTCAATTCTTGGAATCTTCTCCAGTTTCTATTTACAAAAGAAGATATTACTTTCTAAAGATGGAAGGATTCCCCCCTAGCAGCTGTTAGAGTAGGTGGCATTCTGGTACTATCTTAGGAAATCTTTTTGTCCCAGTTGGCATCTAGAACATATGACCTGGTAAGGAATAAAGCCAAGCCCCTGCCACTCTGCTACAAGACAAAGTATAGGTCTTCTCTCCTTTTATCTTTCTAATATCTCTGCCTGAAATTTTCAAATTCAGTCTTTTTTTGGAGATGAGGTAAAGACACGTGAAAGGATTATCTCCATCTTCTTCATCTCTTTGACCTTCCCCAACTAAACTGAGCACTACTTTCCACAGGTGAAATTTCATGAGATCCTTGTTTGACTCTAGTTGAGGATTCTAGCTACACACTATTCAATAATTAAAGTCAACAGGCAAATATTAAGCATTTTCTAAGTGCCAATTGCTATGCTAGGCCCTGAGAATATAGATAAAAAATGAAACCATCTAGACTTTCTAGTAGCTTACACTGGGAAAATCAAGAACATTGAAAATTAAATCTTATTACATGCAAAGCAGTTTCTGTAGGGCAGATACAAGCAACTGGAGAGATCAGAATAGTCTTCTATAAGAAATATCACTTGAACTTTGAAGGAAGCTAGGGATTCAATGAGGCATTAGTAAGGAGAGTGAACATTCTAGTCATAGATAATAGACTGCAAATGGAAAGGGCAAGGCTGTGCTGGTAAAAGTTTAACGGTTGGTTCTCAGTGGGGAAAGTACATGCGGCACACTTTCAAGTTTAATCTGCATTACTAACACTTTCTCCATCACTTTCTTAAGTCTAGACAATCACCAAAGTAATAAATCAAGCCCTGATTTATAATATTTGCTCATTTCAAAGGTGTAAATGCTCATACTGAAAATTAACACTTGGCTCTCCTGTCTGATTCGAGCATACCTCTATGGTACAGATAGGAAGATCTCCATACTGTACCTACATACATCTAACAATATAGGTTAGTTAACTGGTAGGTAGAAATTGTGAAGGAATGTAAAAATCCTGGGAAGGTAGACTGCAGCCAGGTTGTAAAGGGCTCTATAGTCAAACAGAGGACTTTATATTGATCCTAGACATAAGAGAGAGAGACATGAGCTTCTTGAGGAATGGAACAACACAGCTTGACTTAAAATGTGATATCCCTGTTATTCCATATCATATACCAAGTACTCCTAGAATTCTAGCTTTATAATTGGAAGGGATCTTAGGGGCCATCTGATCCAATACTCTCATTTTATAGACGAGATAACTAAGCCCTGCAAAAATGCAGGGAGATGACCAAGATCACACAACTAATAATTGATAGAGCTGGAATTTGAACCAAGGTCTGACTCCAAATACAGTATTTTTACCATGTTTCTTTTCTGAGGATGTTCTGTCCCCTTTTTGAAGGGGCCGTTTAAAATTCCTAAGATGCTCAGGTCATGTTCCACTCCTCAAAGCTAGAGATTCTTTGGGGGAGAAGATACAACTTTTTCTACTGAAGAAGACAGAAGTTCTTCTGTTGCACCATTTCCCTCCCTAATACCCAACCTCTTCTCTCAGAACTTGTAAATCTAGTTCAGTAGTCTTGGAATTCTAAAATATCTCTTATTAATTCTAAGGAATGACCCTTCTGTTCTAAAAATAGTACCTTGTTTCCTTTGGGTCTAGCTACTAGATAGAGTTCTTTCCTTTCTTAAAGCTTCTTGCATCAAGGATCTGAGAGATAATTTCCCATTGTGTTTTCCTTGTTTCATTGATTTCTGAAGATCTATTCTGATGAATGTTTCCATGGACCAGGTTCTTTTTCCCAGGGCAGACTCAGAATGGTGTGTAAAATAAAGAGATGCAAGAAGATACTCCTGCTCCACCCTTTACAGAAGTGGGAAGTCTACAAGCATAGCACAGTCGTCTTCAAAAACAAAGGACAAACAGCAAGTGCATATATTGTTAGACTTTTGTCAGCTGTGCTGATTTTTTTCCTATATAGTTTTGGTCTTTTGGGAAGTCTTCTAGTTCATTAAAAACCTGTTTTCCCCTGCTTGGGATTATGCTGAGTTCTGTTGAATAAATTATTCTAGTTGTAAGCCTATATGCTTTGCTCTCTGGAATACTATATTTTAAGTTCTCTACTCCTGAATCCTGAATTTGGAACATGAGGAGCCTAATCTAGGACAAAAATCTGATCACTGGCCCCTTGGTCTGAACTCTGCAAGTTCTTTTCTTACCTGACCTGGGTTTGGGTCTGAGTAACCCACCAGTCTGGAGTTTCAATAGATTGTTGTTGAACTTGGCCACTATTGGCCAGTTGAAACACTGTTGGTTCAGAGAAATAGAACTGTTGGCTTCCATTTGGCCTGAGATGCCTACTTTCATTAGGCTCTAGACTGGCCTAGAAGTTGGAAGTGAAAACCTGCTCTTCTCCTGAGGTATGAACTACACAGCTGCTACTTGCTTCTAAACTTGCTCTTTACTTGGTACACAACACTAGACCTGGGGCTATTTCTCCCCAGGGAATACCAAACCTAGCCGCAGATGCCCTTTTCAGTCCACCGTGCATGTATTACCCAGAACTGGATAGTAAGTGACAGATCTACCAGTTTGTATCTGTTCTTACACCCTACACAACTTCAGGCCCCTCTATTCATTACCTGGAACCTCATCTTGTCAAGACACACAACCTTTACTTAGGCTGGGGTGCACTGCACAGTGTGCTCCTACCAGACCATGTGTCCAATGTCCACAGACTTCTGTCTCCCAATAATGACTTGGGTGAAAAAAAGTGAACTTTTGGCTTTCCTGATCAATATACATTCAAGTGTTTTGGTTTTGGTTTGTTTTATTTTGTTGGTGGAGGAGAGTTTGTTGGGATAAGGGGCTCTCACTGTACTACTTAATGCTACTCAGTCATCTTGGCTCCACCCATCTCCGGAGAACTTAAAAGGGATGCTTTTACTCTAATGTACCCTCTCTCTTCCCATCCATTGGGCTTAGTATGAGATTTTGAATTCATCTCTCATGCTCTTCCTCTGAAAAGAGCAGGGGCTCCTCTCCTTCTAGCACCTCTAGTGGCTGGATGTTCATAGATGGAAGTGGACACAGGTAGTTGGTAAAGGATCCTGAGACTAGATCCAGGCATCCTGGCTCTCTCTATCTTTCCCTAAGCATGGATGCCCAAATAGCCGTCATGATGGATGTACTTTTCTCAAAGAAGTCAACCATCTACAAAAGGAGGAACTTAAGCCAAACTCTGACTTGCTAGAATATACAGACCTGAAAAGAACTGTTCATACAATGCATAGCTGAGGTGAGTTTCAGCAGCCCAACTAAATGTTTTGAGCTTTACTGTTTTAGGTACCTAAGTTCTGGGAGAATATAACAGAAGTTGTGGACTTTCTGTTTCATTTTGAATTATTTTGTCAATGGACATTTACGAATCTTTTGTATGAAGGAAATAGATAACTATTCTATATGATTCTATGGGGCAGCCAGGTGGTATAGAGGATAGAGCATAGAGCCTGGAGTCAGGAAGACCTAAGTTTAAATCCTGCCTCATTGACTAGTAGTGTGACCCTGGGCAAGTCCTTTAACCCTGTTTGCTTCAGGTTCCTATTCTTTAAAATGAGCTGAAGAAGAAAATGGCAAACCACTCCAGTAATCTTTGCCAAGAAAACCCCAAATGGGGTCACGAAGAGTACATACATGACTGAAACAACTGAACAACAACAACAAATACTGATCTACATTGAACATTGGGTACCTTTCTGATCCCTTTTAGGGAGACTCTAGATTTGAGACTAATCTCCACTTTAAATGATTTTCCCTGGACCTTTGGGATAAGTGAATAAAGAACCAGGGATGAGAAAAGAGTCTTACCCCTCTTGTTAGATGCCAGGTTCCCTGAAGACTAAATCCTTATGAACCCAGAGCTGTGACGACTTAGTGAGAGAGGGGACCCCCAGCTCCTCTAAATCAGTGGGTCCTGTCATTATACCTCTGTCAAAATTACCAAAGATTAAACAACAGAAATAACTTTATTCAATGACCCAATTCAGTGATGAATATCAAGAAAAACACGTGTATGCTTACTGAATGTATTTCCACCTCTCAAGGAAGATGTCCAGCACAGAATGGTGATGTCCACCAAATGTTCATCTTTGTGGTTAATATTGTGCTGATTATATCAAATGTTGGGTCATTACAGAGTTTCTTAAATTAGATCTATAGTCTCAAAAAGAGTTGGTCCAACCTTTTACACATGAAAAACCAAGAGAACAAAGAATGCCTTATTGTTTAAACTTACATATTCCACTGGATGGACTGTTCATAAAGCTGATCCCATTACCTATATCTGGGGCAGAAACTTCAGAGAGAAAATAATTTGGGTTCAACATTGAACAGGAGGAAGAGGGTAGTCTTGATTGCCTTTAGAAAACTTGAGAACTTCCTGAATACCAAACTCTTATAGACCCTTTTAAGGTCTCCTTCTCCCATTACAGACTAGACCTCTACCATCAGAGCATCCTTCAATGAAACAAACCCCTTTCCACCACAGATTCTAGATCTCTTCTCTTCCTCCTTCCTTTAATCTCTTGATTTGTTACCTCTTTCATTCTCCTGTACCTCATTATCTTGACTAGAGACACAAGAATTATTTTCCCTTCATTGTTTACCAGTAACTTGACTATAATACATTACATTTCCCCTTCTACCTTCTACTTCCTCTCTCTCATTTTTTCTTTAGTCTGGTGCCAAAAATACATTGATTTACATGTGGGGAGGATTGGGGGATGGGAGGAAGAAGGTCTGGAATAGCAATTCCTTTTGTTATTTCCTCTGAAGGAAGCTGGTAGGTGGCAGAGTGGATAGAACACTGAGTCTAGAATCAGGAAGACCTGAGTTCAAATTCTATATCATATGCTTACTATCTCTATGACCACGAGTAAATCTCTCAACCTCCATCTGCCTAAACATACTCTACTATAAAGCAGAGATGATAAAAGCACATACCACCAAGCATTACTGTAGGGAAGAATGAGATCATATTTATAAAGTGCTTAGTAGCACAGGGCCTGGCACATAGCAGTGCTAAATGAATGCTTATTTTCTTCTTTCTGCTCTGCCTTCATACAGCTGAAATTATTAGCAAGCTGTAAATGTATCAGATACCTACTTCCAGCAGAAAATTAGAGCAGATATACAAAGGGATAAAAGTTTCCCATACCAACAATACTCACCCTCTGCATTGTAAGTATGGCTACATCATCCTCAGTTTAAGAAAATAGAAGCTCATGGAAATGAAGCTGCTTATGCAAAGTCCCAGAGCTGAGCCAAGACTGAAATCTAGGTTTTCTAAATCCAAATCCATTTCTCTTTCCTTTGAACCACACGATGTCCCTAACAAGTTTGATGATTTAGTCCCCCTTAGACCACAGTAGATTAGAAAGAGCAGATTAGGCGTTGGAAGAGTCTAGTGCACCAGCGGAAGGGAGATTTGACACCTGAACATCAAGGGAGGAGAAAGAAAAATATGGAAGCACCTTAGTCTCAGGGTACCCAAGTCTAGAGACGTACCTCACTTGCCCCTGAAGCTTTCGTTTTATTACAGCACAAATAAAGGGAAAGGAGATAGGAAAGGGAGGAACAGAGATGTCTACTATGTGCCAAAAACTATGCTAGGTGACTTTAAAATATTGTCTCATTTGATCCTCGCAGCCATCCTTGGAGTTAGCTGCTTTATTGGCAACTTACAGTTGAGGAAATTCAGGCAAACAGAGGTTAAATGACTTGCCCACAATCACATCAACAGTTAAGTGTCTGAGATTAGATTTGAACTCAGATCTTCCCTGACTCCAGGCCCAGAGCTCTATAAGATGCACCACCTAGCTGACCTAAGGGGTTGGAATAGTGATCTTTAAAGTGTCTTCAGCTCTAGATTTAATGCTTATATGTTCACAGCATTGCACTGAGTCATCAAGAAAAGATTAAAACATTTTTTGTAAATTTTGTTCAGGAAATTAAGGAACACATTTAAGAGAGCTTCATAACCAAAACAATTTCAATAAATATGCGGTGCCTATAAGGACAAATCTTTGGCCATTCTAAATGACACATTCCATAGGCTAAATATTCTTCCAGGGTTTTACTGTAACCTGGTTGAATAAATTTTCTTGCTGTAGAAAATATTGGAATCTACCCAAAATGAGTGGGCCTATCTAAATGTGTCCTCATTCCTGGAATGAATATGCATAAATAGCAGCTGAATATAAGAATTTATATTATGAATATACATATAAAAACTATTTTCAAGTTTTAGCTATTTTTACTGACTTAGAGCTTATGGAACCTATGGCTTACTCCCCCCTCCCACCTGCTTTTCTATAGTGTTCTCACTCATCTCATCCGTCACCCTTTAAAGACAACCTGGAATAAAAAACCTTTTTCTTCTTTTATCCTTTCTTCAAAGGTTTTTTCCCCCAGTACTTAGTCTTGAGTTTACTACTCTTCTCATTTTATATTCATCTTTCTTAGAAACACTGGTCCACAATTTAATCTCATATAAATAAAAACACTTTGAATTTGTTTGGTGCCTTTCATTAAGGAGACCAAAGTCCTTTGCAAAAACTGACTCATAAAAAACTTGAAGAAATGCTGGTCCCCACTGGGCTTGTTATCTTTTCTTTCAACTTCCTTCATGACAATTACTGTTGGTTTCTCCAAATTCATGCTCAGCTTGCCTCAGTCTGCTCAAATGTCATGCTTGGTTTTCACCACTCAGATGTTTCCCTTTTATTCACCACATTCTGATGGTTTCTAGCCTTCCTGTTATTTTTAAATTTTTACCTTGATCCTCAGAACTACTTACTAAACTAATCCCTGTGACCATTTCCATTTCCTGGTCCTTCCCTTTGTTTAAATTCTCATATCCTTAGCCATTTTTGCTAAATGTCATACATCTCCTGCATAAAAATCTCCTTCCTCTCATTTTTTCTTCTTTCTTCTTCTCAAAGATGTAAAATCTCAGCTCAGAGTTTTATGCTTCTCCTACCCTGAAGGATATTTTATGGTTTCCTTCCTTTTCCTAGATTAGACCTATGCAAAACTTTCACTGGGGGTTACTGGAGGGCTATCATTTCAGTAACTGACTATACCCAATTTCCACTAGCTTTCCTTTTCCCTGCACATTACCATTGAGGTGCTAAAATGTGAAAAAATAAGTAAATCTAATATGATCCATTATGTAGCAAACCTAACTAAAGTCAGGAGAAACTAAGTGCCTTTGACATTTCACATTGCATACTTTCTAAATTATCTGTATGTGTTCTAGTTTATTGCTTTGTTTGCTGGGAAAGTTTTATTAAAATCAGTTGACAGCCTTCTATCAAGCTATACTGCCTATGCTAATATCTCATGCTTAATACTAATCAGCAAAAAAAAGACTACCTGCTTAGACAGTCGTAATTCACATTTATATTGTGCTCTGCAAATTTGCAAATTTGCAGAGCTTTTTCCTCACAGGTAGGTAAGGAGTGCAAATATTATTATCCCTATTTTACAGATAAGGAGCCTGAGGCTTGGAGGGATTAAATTACTTTCTTCTTAAGGTCACCATAAGGACTCCAGTAGCCTCCTCTCTGCACTAGTCAGCCTAGTCTAAGTAAGGTATGCCAAAATCCCTTTTCCTACTGGAGGGGGGTTTCAAATGTCAGATTAGCTGTCCGTTCCCAGCCCTGGGTTTTGAGTTGTTTGATCTCTCCCTTCCAATGTCTGCTCTTCTTGACTAAGATAAGAATTCTATTAAAAAACCCACTGAACTTTACTGGTTTGGGTACTCTTTTCCATGGGGACCAAGCAGATATGAATTTCTTCTATCATCCCTTTTTTTTGTATTTCTCCTCAGTAAAGGTGGCTTATTTACTTTCTTTGTGCTGACTCTATCTTCTTGTGATTCATGTTTCCTTGCACTGGACCTTGGGATCCCAAACACAACTGAAAGCATCAAGGTAGTCATACAGACTATGTGCAGCAAAGCCAAGACTGGAGCCCACACTTTCTTACTGAGCACTCTGTTCTTGACACTATATCTTGTTATCTTATGGGGAAGGTGGTAGAAATCTGTCTCCTACTGCCCCACTATGGGATTTTCTTCTTCCCGAATTGAAAATGAAAAACTTACCATTGAAATAACTAATGAGATGGAGCAATTGTCTCCTAAACATATATATATATATATATGGTATAAGTATGATATATTACTATATTTTACTATATTATAATATTTACAAGATTACTATGTATTGTAAAAGTATGATAGTGACATAAAGAAAATTAGATAAAGACAAAATAATATCTGATTCTAGAGTCCATAGGAAGCCATTGGGATTTATTGACTAGGGGAGTAATACAGTCAGACCTTCATTTAAAAAAAAAAATCTCTTAAGCAAATGTATGGAGAATGGACAAGAAAAAGGAAAGATTTAAGGCAGAGAAACCAATTAGTAAATTACTGCAAAAGACCAACAGAGCCTGAATTAAAATGATTATTGTGTTAGTAGAGAGGAGACAGATGCAAAAAAATGCTAAAGAGAGGGGAAAATATAAATATTTAGTCACTGATTGTTGGAGGAAGAAAAGTAAGGAGTTAAAGATGATACCAAGGTTCAGACCCAGAATAACAGAAGCATGGTGGTGCTATTGACAGAAATAGGGAAATTCAGGAGAAAGAGAGAGATGGGGGAAAAGATAATGTAAATAGCTTTTATCCATGTCTGTTGTCCTATGTGTCTCACTCCATACAAAATGAAAAAGTGGGGTGTGGAGGAGGGTGGTGGGAGAGCTCTTACCCACAAGTTACTACCACAGAATGAAGACAGAGTCAGCCCTCCAGGAGCTGCTTTCTATAGCCATGAGGTACAGGGCTTTTATATAAAGTGCATAAGGAAGGTCAATTTTCCCAATGACATTTGCACTATTGCGTCAGTGGGTGCCTGGGTAATTAGATTATAATTGTCTGAAGGGCCAAGAGAATGGAAAATTTGCTGAGAGAAGGGTGGCAGGAGTAGAGGAATAGTGTGGAATAAGGGGAGACATGATTAGTTATCACAGAGAAAGTAAACCATCTTATCACTCTCTAATTGGCTGATCACATTCTCCTTGGCATCAAACCATTCACCCTTCAGCTCCCTTCCCCATTTTGGATACCGTTGGACTAGAAAATACTGGGTGGGAGACATTGTCCCCCAAAGACCACAGTTAAAATATATATTCTACCTAAAAGCAAATGACTCCCTTTAGTGCATGAGCGCAGATTTGATTTGTTCATCACATTAGTCAGCTGCAGGACTAATCCTAGCTAAAATTCTGAAATAGGCAAATTTTGGTACTCTACCATCTTCCTGTCAGTTCCCTGGCCTGTCTCTTCCATAACACCTCTCTCCCTAATGGACTAAACGAAGTCCCATTATTGTTCATCTCTGTTAAGGGGTCAACTAATAACTAAGACCTTAGCTAATAAAAAGTTAATGTAGGGGTGGCTAGGTGGTGCAGTGAATAGAGCACTGGCCCTGGCCTCAGGTCTGAGTTCAAATACTTACGCCTCAGACACTTAACACAAAAACTATCCATGTGACCTTGGGCAAGTCACTTAACCCCAACTGCCCTCCAAACAAACAAAATAAAAACACAAAAAAGTTAGTGTAAAACTGTTCTTGCGGTATTTTCATTTTAATAGAGGATTCAGAAGATTTTTTTAAGAAGTATTTATGATTCAAAGGCTGAAGTTAAATGGTATGATCACAAGGGGGAAAATATATTTGGGGGTAAGAAGACCTTCCTGACTCCTCTTCCTGGCTACCTGATACTTTGTAACCTGACAGGAATAAATATAAGAGAGGTGAGGTATTTTTGTTACTGTTTAGTTCATCAGATTTGGGAGAGGAGGACCCTAAAACTCTTCTAACCCAATCATCTTATTTTGCAGATGAGGAAGCTGAGGTCCAAATGTGAGAGGAAGTAACTTGTTCAAGGGCACATGCAAGCATTCACAGAATCTTAGAGCTGAAAAAAGGAAGAAGAAAAAGAATCTTGGAGCTGGAAGGGCTCCCCAAGGCTGTCTAGATCCAAGTATATATGGACTAGAATCCAATATCCCTGTCAAGACTTCAATTAAAAACTTAAAGTGAGGGCATCCCACCCCCAGAGAAGCCTATTCCATTTTCCTATGACTACTGTTATTGGTGTTATTATGGTGGTGTTTTTTCCCCTTGACATAAAATCTAAATGTGTCTCTCTTGTCACTTCCATCAGTGTTCCTAATTCTGTCCTCCAAAGCCTACCAAGAACAAGTCGAATTCCTCTTCCGTGTGACAGCACTTTACATATCTGAAGACAGATTCTCAATCCTCCCCATTCTGAGAGTGCAAATCTTCTCTTTTCAGGTGCTTTAACTTCTCACTCCTCTTATGGTATGATCTCAAAGCCTGTGAGATAGGTAGGAAACATCAGAGACTGAAACTGAAGCCAGGTCCTCTCTGACTTTAAATACAGCGCTCTTCGGTCTGTTGTTGGTCTCAGTGTTGTTGTGGTTCCCGGTAGTAAACAGAGGAACAAATCAGAAATGCTAAGCGCTGAGAACAGTGATTGGGAAGGGTAGCTTGAGGGTATGAGAGAGAGAGAAAAAAA
>CM053593.1:313571457-313590503 GCA_028646575.1 Pseudocheirus occidentalis | reverse complement strand
AGGAAATTCGGGAGAGAAGGAGGTTGGGGGGGGGGGGGGGGGAAAGAATTCACTTAACTGCTATCTGTTTCTTCATCCATCGGTAAAATTGAGCTAATAGCACTGACCTTCCTCACAGAGACTGTGTGCAATAATTAATTAATAATCACCAAGCCCTTTGAAAGTATAAAGTGCTACATAAATGCTAAGCATTATTTCCCCGTGCTCTCTGCGAACACTTCTAATGCACATCCTGGTCTCAGCGCCTTTGATCTGCTGTTACCACCTGAAATAGAGCAAACAATGCCATTTTATCATTAAGCAAATGCATAATGAATACTGTTCATTGTTAAGGGGTTACTTAGCAATATAACTCTTTTTATGTCCCTCGAATGAGGACATCCTCCTGTGAGCGGATTATGTAAGCTAATAGCTCATGTATCAAAGTGAAGGGGAGAAAAGGCGGAGCCATAGCAACCAGAGCCATGAGGCCAAAGCTTTGGCCCTCACGAGAAACCTGTTTCCATTCATCAGAGGGGGAAGAGAGGAGGTAACTAGGATGAAAATCGGAGGGGAAGGAGAGCAATTCGGTCAACAAAGGAAAATTGCAAGCTGTTGCCTTCTGTTCCCTTCTCCATCCGCGTTCATTTCACTGCCTTGTAAATGCTTTTGCAATATCTGGGAATGAAAACCTTCCATGTTAGAATTCCAGCCTGCCATCCATTATGTCTCCAGGTCTTCTTCCTTACACCTACGGAATTCTACCACCTCCTCGGTTTGGGGACATTTTTTTTTCTTTTTAACATCACCTTTTCTTGAAACTGAGATAAGCAGATCACAAAGCCTTTATCTTCCCCTTCATTCCCCCTGATGCCTGTTCATCACCACAGAAACAGGCCTTTGAGACAGAATGCACAGCAACCTACCACGCAGAATAGGTCATTAACTAGAGGAGGAATATTGCTACCCTTTCAAAAGAAGGATATATAACCTTAAAGAGGCACAATCAACTTGAAAACAGGAAGATCAAAACCTGTTGAGTAGGATGCATTTTAAAATATTAGAATGGTATGTGTGAGAATTACCATTTATGTATCTCCTTCCCTCCCCCTCACCCCCGATTTCACTTGGCTTACACAATAGAAAAACTGTGCTGGCTTTGTCACATTCCAATTCATATAGCTTAGCATCAGCTTAGGATATTTGTTAGTTTTAAACTCTGTCAAAGAAATGTGTGAAGAAGCCTCCAAAAATCTGAATCTGGAAAATAAACTTGTTTTTATATCAGGGTTTAAAAACCCATTTGCTTTTCAAAGAAAACATAAATTTGGGGTCTCGTTTACTAGCCTGTATCCCTTTAAATAATCTAAAAGCCACAACTCTCATTTATCCTTTTATGTTTTGCTACATTTACTTTAGGGGTTTTATGTCTATTATTTGGCAGTGTTCTGTTTATCATTGTTCCTCCATGTTGTCCTGTTTTTGCTGACCTGCTTTTATTTCAGTGTTCTTCAGAAAACCTGACTTCACTATGCTTAGTTAATTCAAACTTTGCAACTGTTGGAAAGGCTGTAAAAATCCCTTAACATGGAACAACATTGCCACCCAGTGGCCAGACCAGCTGCCTCCATTGTACTCTTTTTTTCCCCTAAAATTTACATTTCACAGAATGTCAAAAGTTAGGTAGAGACAATTTAATCTGGCCTCTTATTTTATATTGTAGATGAGGCAACTGAGGTCCAGAGAGGGTTAATAACTTGTCTAAGGTCATGCAATTAGTCAGTGGAAAAGTCAAAACTGGTACTAGGGTCTCCAGACTCTCAGTCCACTTCTCTTTTATGAAATCATAGAATTATTAGAGCTGAAAGAGACTCAAGAGATGGGCTAGTTCAAATCATCATTTTGTAAAGTAGAAAGCTAAAACATCAAAGAGAAATTCAGTGACTCGCCCAAGGTCATTCAGTGACAGAACTGGGTCAAGCCTTCATCCATTATACAATTTAATTTGTTTGATTTTTAGAAGTTAAGTGGTAAAGTGGATACAGGTCTGGGCCTGGAGTCAGGAAGGCCTGGGTTCGAATATCTCCTTAGATACTTATTAGCCATATGATCCTGGACAAATCACTTTAAACTATTTACCTGAGTTTCCTCAACTATAAAATGAAGATAATTATAGCATCTACTCCCAGTATTCTTGTAAGGATTCAAAGAGATAACATTTCTATAACACACTTAGCACAGTGCCCCACACAAAGTGAGTATTTAACAAGGAATTGTTTCCTCTCTTCCTGTGTGACCAGGATGAGTAACTTAACCTCTATGGGTAATTTCTTTATCTGTAAAATGAGGGGGATTGGACTTGATGGTCTCTAAGACTCTTTACAACTCTTAAATTTTTTATCCTATGACTGAGTTCAGAAGAAGGGCACAGGGCTCAGGTCTTGTATAGTCCATCCATGCTATGGATTCGATTTTTTTTTTCTGATGGGCGAAGGACTGAGAGGGAGGGCTAACCTGTAAACCTAACCATCATTTGTAATACTATTTCTGTGAGATAATGCATTCTAAATTCTAAACAGCTAATTTAGAAATGCACATTTGGAATGCAACCCATATTTAAATCGGGAACCTCTTGTACAAAATTTAAAACACTCCACAGAGACATCCAAAATGAACTCAAAAGTTTGCCTGTGGCAAATTTTCCCTGCCACTTCTACATCCCCCAGGGCAACTTACAATCTATTTAGTGATGCTGCCTTGGCATGTAGAGAAACCTGGGTTCCTATCTCATTTCTGACATTTAATACTTATGTGGTGGCCCCTCTGAACTTTGGTATCTGACTTGTAAAATGACTACAATACTAATCAGAGCTATCTCACAAGACTCTTAGTATTTAAAGGTCTTTGTAAAGCTTAAAGTGTTGTTGTCAGTTGGTGTCATCATCGTCATCATCATCATCATCATCCTTCTTCCTTTCCACCTAGTCCACTAGAATAGAAATAACATTGCCACACTCTTCCAAGGCTCCTCTGTGGTCTATCATACCCCCTGCCATGATGTCAGCATGTGAATAGTAAAGTTTACTAGTTAAAAAAAATTTTTGGCCTAAATGAATATATCATCACTATCATATAATTACCTATGTAATAGCAAAAACAAGAGAATAAATTGCTTTATAGATATATCAGTTCTAACTAGTGAATGTCTTCTTCGAGTGCATTAAAGGATATCCAAGTAATTATTGAATTCACAAACACTGAGTGACCATCTTGTTTCTTTCCCAATGTGAGAATCAAGGTGTAAGGCACAAAATTCTCTATTATCCGAAACCTTTAGCACAACAGAGTAGTAAGTGTCTGAGGAAGGATTCAAATTTAGGTCTTTCTGATTCTGCCATCTATTCACTATGCCATCTAGTTTCCAGATGGCTTGATAATAGATCTACCAGCAGAGAATGAGGCCTTCAGTTGGGGGAAAGACAAGGTTCTTTTTCTGATACCAATATCTGAGAGTACCTAAGAAGAAAGTTGACTGGGGAGGGTTGTAGGGCCTAATTTGGTAGAAAGGATGGGAATTGGAGTAGGATTAGGCAGAATTGTATAATCCTTTCATATTCAGAGTTGCTCAAAAGTCAAGTGTTGGTAAATTGGTTTTCCCAGGAGAAAGAACATGGCAGTGAATAGAAGATTGCTCTTGAGGGGTGGCTAGGTGGTGCAGAGAAGCAGAGAATAGAGCACTGGCCCTGGAGTCAGGAGGACCTGAGTTCAAATCTGACCTCAAATACTTAACACAAAAATTAGCTACATGACCTTGGGCAAGTCACTTAACCCCAACTGCCCTCCAAAAAGAATAAAAAAAATTTTTTTAATCATTCATTAAAAAAAAAAAGAAGAAGAAGATTGGTCTTGAAAGGAGGATGGTCTGAGTCATGCCCCCAATATATACTAGCTATATAGCTGTGGGCAAGTCATTTAACTACTCAGTGTTCCTTCACAAATATTTAAGAAAAACTACATAATTCTAGATATGCATTAGTAGAAGTCATTACACTGGGAGATCCTCTGCACTTAAATCACAGCTATGATTATACATCCCTCTACCCCCACAAAAAATACTCATTTTACCTGGGAGAGAGGGTTGATTGAATATGTATGTGTGTATACAAATATATGCAACTAATAAATATGCTTTTAGCTTTGATGAATAAGAACGCATTAGCAACTATAGTTCTGTGGAAATAGTTTGGAATCAGAGGAGCTAGGTTCAAATCTTGGCTTACTTACTAGCTGTATAATCCTGGATAAATCATTTAACCTGTCTGACTCTCAAAGTCTTCCTCTGTAAAATTAGAGAGTCAAACTCGATGACTTTGAGAAACGCTTCTAGCTCTAAACCTACCCTATAAGTCTATGAACTTGGACATCTATCAATGCCTCATTGCCAGACATTTCGGAATGTGTTGCATTACTTAAAAGGGCAATGTTGTAATAATTACAGGTAAATAGGGCCATTATAAGGATGTTTTTCAAGAAGGCCATAAATGATGGAATTTGTAGACACTTCAATGTAGCCCCATTTAAGGACTAGATTTATATATCACTTTACAATACAAACTAATACTTTGTCATGTGAATTTAGTATTTTTTGCATCATTCAGCCTTTTGAAATGGGAATACATAATTGTTACATATATTTCTCTGCCAAGTTGGAAACTTCAAGCAAACTAATAGAGACATTGCCTTTTGATTGAACAAAATGAATATATTTTAAAACCTGGGAAATGGTAATTGCAAACTACATATTTGCCTTAAAATTATAATGATTTTAAGTATAACCTTAGGATAATTTTCAAGTGTCAAAATTGTTAATGCGTATAAATCAAGAACTAAGGTGTAAATGGTTAATATGACAACTGCTGAGTTCAATGTAAATCTGCAGAAGGAAACTGCCATCATCATTCATGAAAGCAGCAGAATAATAAATGAATATGTATCCCTCAGAGCATACTTGGCACATGTTACAACAACAAGAGAAGGCCGTGCTAAGAGTTATTGAATTTCAATGCCAAAAAATATATTACCAAATCATAAGTTAATCCTACATAGATTTTTTTTAACTTATATTCACAGTCTACCTGTATTATGGAACTTAAAGTTCATGAAAGAGCTAAAATATACAGGTTCAACAAAAAGCTCCAGAATTTTGGTAAGATTGGCCAATCAACAAATATTTACTTAGCTTTGATTACAGGTAAGAGGCTGTGAGAGATACAACATGTGAAAAACATAGCCCTTTGATTCAATGAGTTTCCAGTATACAGCAGAGAGAGAAATATTAAGGTCAGGTGATATTCTTTGCACCAGGTTACTTCTATAGGTAATAAATGCTATAGTAGCTCAGAGGAGGGACAGGTTACTTCAGGCTGGGATGGTCAAAGAACTAATCAGTCAAAAAATATCCATTTAGTCCTTATTATGAGCAAGGCACTAAACTAAGTATTGTATACATAGAATTTTATTCAGCAGTCTACCCAGAAACTCAGACATAAGTGCACCTTAAAAATCAACAAAAATTATAGTCCACACTAAACAATCAATCAGAAAAGAAACTTGAAGTGGTTAGAAATCCACGAATGATGTCGACTCCTGGAATATATATATATATATATATATATATATATATATATGTATGTTTTAAAACCATCATTTCTCCTTGTCTCCCTTCCTTTCTATTTGTTCAGCCCTATTTATGGATGGAATGCAGGAAGAGGTGAGTCAGATTTGAAAAATGCAAATGATGAAGAATGGGATGTTAATGGCCAATCAATACATCGCTATGTTTTAGCAGTTTAGTGTAGAGTGTACCCTAAGACTGTACCCCAAAATATTACTGAAACAGGTCATTTAGACCACAGAAGCTTCAGGGCTGGCTCTTGAGCCTCTTGGACCTGTCTCAACGGCTTCAGTTTGTGAGAGGATAACCATCCTGTGCTAGCAACAAACTAGGAAGACTAAACACAGGTGCACATAGTTTAGCATTGTAATCAAATAAAATTTACAACAGTTAATTATTATTATTATTATTAATAACACATTTAATATGTGTATAACTGTTACTACGTTGCCTGATAAGTAGAAAAAGTTGCAAAAACAGTTTAAGTCCCTATAATTAGTAGTACTTTTACTCAGCCAAAACAAACACTTCTTTTTTTTTTAATTTTTCTTTTTTTGCTTTTTGGAGGGCAGTTGGGGTTAAGTGACTTGCCCAAGGTCACACGGCTAGTTTTTTGTGTTAAGTATCTGAGGCCGGATTTGAACTCAGGTACTCCTGACTCCAGGGCCGGTGCTCTATTCACTGTGCCACCTAGCCACCCCCAAAACAAACACTTCTGATGTCAGCTTGAGGTAAAGGGGGAGAAACTGGATGAAAGAGGAGCAATTCAGAGGTCACTCAAGACCCTTCAATGTGTTACACAAAGTGGGCATGAATAGTTGAGTCTTTTTGCCTCTTTAGTAAGCAGCCTGAAGCTGGAAACCACAAACTCTTCCTTCCACTGCACAAATAAATACCTAGTTCCTTTCTCTGCTAGAGTAAAAAGTAGGTACACTGCTCTCCCATCTCTTCCTTCATTTGTTTTTTGTCTTTAACCTTAATTTCCCACCTCCCTCTCCTCCAATGCATGCCAGAGCAATACTGAGCAGCCCAGACTTTTATTTATCTTTTTTCACAGAGCTGGCTTTATTAACACATACTCTCTTTCACTCTGGGTTTTCTCTAGTTGTTCCCTATGCCTAAAATGTCCTTCCTACCTCCAACTGTCCATAGCCTACACATTCTTCAAAGCCCAGTTCAAATGTCACATCTCCCATAAAGCCTTCTCTGATCTACCCATTTGAAACTGATCTCCTCCTCATCTGTTTTCTTAGACCTTTATATTCATCTCGTGGACATATTCTAACTTGTATACTTGTATGGTACCTATCTGTAAACATATCTGGTTTATTCATCCATGTACATGTTAGTCTACACAATGAACATTCCTTATGCATTTGGTTTTCCCTGTATGAATAGTTAAGCCAAACTCTTTTGATTTATTTCAGATCTCATTTAGAAAGCTCTGTAATGTTCCAGAGTTAATGCCATCAACACAATGACATATACAAATATAAGCATCTGGAGAACCTCATGATCTATTAGAAATCTCTCCTACATTTGGACTCTATGTTAAACATCCCCCATCACCATGGCAAATAACCTAATTTCTGAGCCTGGTCCATCTTTAGTATTGTTTTAAAATTTCTGTAGTTGTTTCCAATTTCTACAGAATCTTTGAGATTTATCTACACTCATAAAAGATATCCTTGATGAAAGCATGAGAAGGGAAAAGGCAAGCTTTTGCAAACCATGTCCTACATTGGACTTTATAGTCATACAACTGACTAAAATATATAAATACTGGGTGGTAATATGGGAAAAATAGCACTACTAAAAAAAATACCATGTTTAGTAGAGTCGAGCAAAATGCTTCCTTAAAGATTTTTCTCCCAAGGAATATTTCAAAATCATGTAAGATTCCTTGTAAGATTTAATAATAAAAATAATTCTATTTGATGAGACTGATTTTTAGTAACGTGAGGCATAAAATAGAGTAACATTCTTGTTAAAAGCATTTGTCCCCATTGTAGAGGATATCTGGTGATAAGTTCAACTAGGAAACAGGTTTCCTGTGAATGGTGTGTATGATATTGTACTGATTGTATCAAACCTTGGAATATTTTATTTCCTAAATGGTGTCTATTAACTATTACTATTACCTCTCTACGCAGGTGAATATATGTATGTGTGTGTGTGTGTGTGTGTGTATATATATGTGCATGTATATATACATATGTATGTATGTATGTATGAATGCCTATTGTCCACATTATGATATGATGCTGGACAGACCATAAAGATGGTCAATCAGTACAAATATACTAATATATTGGACCTTAAATCTAGTTCAAAACTATGTGGAAGAGAATGGAAACTTTTTGTATATGGGGCATTTTGAAAGAGGATATACCTATATGAGGTTCTCAATGAAGGTTCCTTCAATACCTCAACCTCCTAGCTGCTACTGCCACATCTAAAAAATGGTTTTTGCTCTGACTCTCTAGCCCCACATAACATAGGATAAGGACTTCTAATAATGAGATTAAATCTAATGAAAGATTAAATACCACTGCACTAGTCCTGGCTCTCATAATATCTATAATGGTGAGCTATAGAAGAGTGAAGAAGTTGTACTTGTCTGGAACTAATCACTCCAGTCTCAGTCATTCACACAGAAAGGGAAAGAAGAGGATGATCAGTATGCTCTTCCCTACCCATGCTTCAGTTATTGATCACTTCTTGCCTCGATTTTCATTTTCCAAACTGTTGGGCATGTTCCCCAGAGAATCTGAGATCTTGGGATATGTAAAGCAATGGTGCAAATTACGAGATGCATTTTACAAGTCCTGTACAATCACATCTATTTATTTCAGTGAAAACAAAATTCAAATTGAAGTCAACAAAAGCAATATTTAAACAGTGAACTCACTCCAGAAGCTGAAATAATAAATCAACTGTGTAATAAAGCCTTACAAACGAGGTCAAATTTGAGTCAATGTACATTAACCATCTTGATGCAGGTATAATCTGCCATTTTCATAGTCATTAGTCAAGGTAGGCTCGTGACATAGAAAGTTTTGCTATTCTGCTTCTTGTTGCATTTGTTGCATTTTGTACATGAAATATATAAATTCAAAGTTAAATAATCTTTGTAGGAAAGTTAAAATTACCATAATACCTGTCCTATTTCTCAGTGTCATCCAAATTGGTAAGCACAAAATACTAAGATGGCTTCTTTTCCTAAATAAAGTCAACTTTTTAAAAAATTGAAATAACTCAAGAATGATCATAGATAATTGCTTGAAATCCTCAAAAATTAAATTGAATTGTCAAATTTTTATCTCTAATTTTTGAAAAGTGAATTAATAATAATCCTATTATGCTGAATAAATATAAACTATAAATAAAATGAGTAGCTGAAATTAGTACAAGCAAAGATAATAAAAATAAAAATAGCGCTTGCAGTGCTTTAAGTTTTGCAGAGACTTATTTTCTCGCTTAATCCTCATTATAACTCTGTGAGGTAGGGGATACTTTTATCCATATTTTACATATAAGGAAACTGAGATGGAGAGAGGTTAAGTGACTTGCATAGGTTCACACAGTATGTGTGTCCAAATTTAAATTCATGTCTTCCTGACTCCAAGTCCAGCATTCTAGCAGTCTAGCATTGGGCACATAGATATAAAGTAAATAAGCTGAGATACATAAAATATGATCATTTGTATTTATTATTGGGGATTCACAAGCACTGTTACTGATTGAAAAGAAAGATAGCTGTGCTTGCTTTGTATGAAAGACCTAGCTATAGAAAGTATGAAACATAATAATTTGAAATGACATCTTAAAAACTTATATGAAGAATATGTTGGCAAAACAAGAATTTTTGAGGAAATCAAATGAATTTAATAAGCAAGAGTAGACTTATGTTATACAAAAAAAAAACACGTCTGTGACATCAGATAGATTGTTTGTTTCATATAAGGTAGTTCACTGAATTCCCAAGTGTGATTTTTCCATTCAATTGGGGTAAATGAACAAATTGTGTTGATACCTATAACTATGTGGTTAAAAAGTGGCTTAGCTAGTCATATGTAAAACAACTTCAATGCCTCCATATACCCACATACACATGTATGTATATATAAACATATATGAGAATAAAATAAAATGCAAAGAATTGCCCATATGTCTGAAAAATCTTTTCAGGAAATTAACTGAATTAAATATTTTGCATTGTAAGTGGATAAAGGAATAGATGTATTTAAGGATATTCTTCTGGTTGGATGTTGTAAAAACTGATATTAGAGAAGATTTGTTACTATATAAATTTATTTATGGTGATGCCAAATCAAGGGTAACTTTCAACATATTTGATGGATTTTGACATAATATGGGAAACTGTATTAGATTTTGCACTGATAGAGTCAATGTCAAGATAAATAACAAGTCTGCTAGGACTAGTTAAATTGTGGTTTTTCTTGCAATTTGGGAACATTTCAAGCTTCACAAGGAGTAACTTCTATCAATAAGTACAAATGAGGGGCTACATAGATTTTTGTCGTGTTCTTACGTTAATAATCAACTTTATGTTTTAAAACATTCCTTAAAAAGAAAGCAGTTTATAAAACTGTATGACAATACTAAAGCACAGCAAATAGCATTTATAAAATAAATTGCATTGCAAAATATGCTAGTTTTCATAGGACAAAGTACCTCATGAGGGGGGTCTGAGTCAAAAGAAATTGTCATGTTTTTTAATTAAATAAACTCATTTTAGATAAAAAATTTACCTCCTAAAACATTAATTAAGGAGATACTTTGGGGGGGGAAGAAATATAATATAAATAAATGAAGGTCCTCAAATGCAAATGCATACGCTGATCCAGAAAAAGTAACCCTAATGTATTAAATTTACAAAATAATATTTCTGATGTTTCTCAACTTAAAAAATACTTGTTCAGCATACTAAACAGAAGGATAAAAACCAAATTATTAATCCCTTAACTAGCCTACAAAACCAGTTCTTATTTTGTTAGGACCTAGATATTTCTTAATAAGCATGATAAAGAACCTGTTTGCCATATGGTCAAATATGATCCATTCGGGCTTATGCTATCTACATAAGAATTGTCGCATTTTGAAAAGTATGTTGAAACAAGCATTTGAATCTGATTTTACTACCATTTATAGCAACTTATTTATATGAAAAGGTGTCTTCTGTTGTAGCAGTTATAAAAACTAAATGTTGATATCAATTTTCTGTTGAAAAAATAATTATAAGTACCATTTTCATCAGCAACACCACATTTAGAGAAACTTTTCACTGAAAGACATGCCTACCACCACACTGGTATTACTTTTGTTTTGTTTTGCTTTGTTTTGCTATCTTTATAAGTGGCAATTATAAAAAATGTAAGGATTTTATTAATGGTTCTAAGTCCAATTTATTTCACTAGTTGATTTTAATGGCTATTGTAGCTAAAAAAGGAAGCTCACAAAGATGTAGAAGAAATGCATTCATTAGTAATATTTGGTAAATTATGATAATTCTTTTTTTAAACCCATCCAGCAGACATGCCAAGGCTTTTCGTGAAATTCATCTTGCAAGTTTCAGTATTCCCTGATATTAGACAATTGTCTTCACAAACAAATCAGGTAATTAATTTTATATATTTTTTAACAAATGTATTCAAACTCTTTAAAACTGTTTGAAAGAGTTTCAGACAGGTTGGAAATTTATTTCCAAATATTTAAAGTATATAGATATGAGAGCAAATTTTATATGTGACCCATTTACCTCATTTTGGGTAACAATGCTTTCCTAATCATAATGGATTCATGCTATCATTAGCTAATAGCTTAAGGCATAATACACCCTTAGGATGAGGTCCATCATTAATGGTAATGTATGTAAATCAATATATCAAGTAATATAACACAATAATAATTTTAAAAAATAAGACATAATATGTTAAGATACAATATATCTTCTCAAATTTTGAATTTAGGGGTCCAAATTCTTTTCAGATTTGATTAGATTATCATTGGCTTTATCTCACAATGTGGCTGACAAAGACCTCACATTCTAAAAGTAGTAGAAGTGTCAGCTCTAATATTTGTTTTTAATTTGTGTTCAGATCCTTAATATTGTTTTCAACCGACAGTTTCACTGAAGCCCAGCTGTCCATTTTGTAAGAGTGAGTCTAGTTAAAACTGAATAACACAGTCTATAAATTCATTTAACCAAGTATCTATAAACTGCAGACATACAAAATTAGTGGGGTTTTTTGTCATTGTTTAGTAAAAATTTCATGATTTGAGAGTTAGAAATGGTATGATCTTACTTGTTTTGTGTAAATGGGAAGCATACCAGTGGAGGCTCAGGAATCACAGTTTTAAGTAGTATAGCTCTCCCACATCAAGATTATTACCCCTAGGATCCTTAGTGTGATTTTATAGCACTCTCTAGAGACTCCCTAGATCAGCCTGCATGTGTGCAGGTTGGATAAGTGAGCTAGCTCCCATAAAGAAGAGAAGATCTGAAGGTCTAATGCAACACTTAACTACACTAACAGCAAAGTTTAATTTCTTTATTCATTTAAATGTTAAAAAAAATTTGAATAGAAATTTTAATATTTTCTTTCTGAACTTCCACATTCCCAGAAGTCATGTACTTATAGAGTAGTATTTTGCTAAAGAGTTTAAGACAGACTGAATGAAAGGTCTCTTTCATTTCAGACGTGTAGTAGCTTCTATCTGAACACAGTCATTGGAAATGCCTTATTTGTTCTTATGTCCATATAATACCCAACTGCTAAACCACTGGATGACATCTGTTGTAAAGGTCTAATCTTGAGCTGGCTCCAAAAGAACTCAATTTCATATAAATAGTACTGCTTTAGATAATTTATGAAGACTTCTCCTTAGATAAAATCTGTGATTCTGGGAACTCCACATCTACACCACCAACTTTGCAGGTATATCCTCAGGTCTTCCTCCTACTATTAGAAGCCTAAGCTTTCCCTCATTTATGTTTACAATTACTTTAAGAAAATTCTTTTTGCTACTGTGTTGCAGCTCTCATTGCACAATATTTCCCATGACTCCTCAGGGGGTGAATGCATTCCACTTTGGAATACATTCTCTTAATATTTTGGAGGCCATTGAACTTATAGAATAAAATACAAAATCCTTAGTCCTGCACATCCCATCTCTAAAACTACCATCTAGGTATATTTCATATCACTTGTCTTCATACATTCTATATTCCAGCTTGCCTGGATTTCTGGCTGTTCCTAGAACTTGGAGTGCTATCTCCCACTCTGTCCACTTGCACAAACTGTCCTCTATGCCTCAAATATGTTGCCTTATCACTCTACCTTTTAAAATACTAATCTCCCTTCAAATTTCAACTCATTTGTTTCTCCCGTCCAGAAACCTCCCTTTCCTCAAGTATGCTCTGTTTGCCCTTTCTACTCCCTCTCTGTAGGACTGTAAACTCACTGAGAACAAACACTTTTGCCACTGTAACCGTAGCACCTAGCACAGTGCCATGGGCATAACAGGTGCCTAATATCTATCCAAACAGAACATATAATGAAAGCATTCATCTCCTAGAGGTCACGGAATAGGACAGAATGGGAGTTGAGTCAGAAGGCTATCAGTGACAATACTGTCCAATTTGCCTAAGTATGGCTTGTACTTTACTCCTCCAGTAAGAAATCAACTAAATAGCTAACTTTCTACTGTTCACTGTCTCTCTGTCTCTGTCTGTCTCCCTTTTCTCTGTCTGCTTCTCTCTCTGTCTCTCAGTATAAGACCAGTTTGGGTAGGTAAGTTTGGTATAGCGAACTGATTCAGATGCAACTATGAAGTAGCTTTCAGGGACACTCACACAGTTGAAAGTATCATATACACTTTGGTACAGTATCTGGGACCACTACTGATTCTTCTGTTCCCACTTCCACCCATTCATTCAATTGCTACAGTTCCTTCTAAGCTGAATGAATGTATAGATACATAAAGCCTAAGACACTATCAATGAATGACATCTGTTTGCAGGATTCAGCTAATCCTGAGTCCATCTCTCTGAAGAGCTACTACTACCCTACTGCATCTGAGTTAGCTCATTGTAACTGACTTACCCACCCAAATTAGTCTTGCTCTGAGAGAGAATGATTAGCCACTCAGTAAATACTTCTCACTGCTTTAACTTCCTCAACTGAGTGCCTCCAGGTGAGTATTTGAGTGCTGAACTTTATTCTTCTCTTAAAAATAAAGTTAAAGAGAGGTCAGAGTAGTTTATACCTTGCTCTCACCCCAAACTTAATTTTTAAATGACTGAAAATACAAATATATTAATCTATTGATAAATATGAACATTTGAATTTAAGGCCTAAACTAACTGTACATTGACAAAGACTACCCCTCTACCCCACAGTGGACTTTTTATGTTCTTGCTTTTCATTGATGGACCAAAAGCTTTAAAAAAAAAAATCATTCTTTTTATTAAACTAATGACTCACAAACCAGGGTCAAACACAGAGTCTAGCACATTCCCCATCACTTCACCTCATTAGAATATTTAAAAACAATTTGCAGATCTTTAGGGACAACCAGAAGGCTTTCAAATACTTCCTGGAATAGGGGTAAATACTATTTTTAACAAAGGACTATAACTGTATTGCAGTTCCCTCAGGCAATTACCCTATGTTCACTGCCACAGGCCCCATTTTCTATCCCTACTGAATAAGCATTTGGTCTGGGTACTCAGTTATCTTGTTATTTCCTCCTTCCCTCTAGGTAGGTCATGAAATTCCTTTGTGAACAGTGTGAATCAAACAGCCACTTTTAAAAACTAAATATGTGCAGAATTCAGCCTTTAATGCTTCTCAGGAGCATTGATTCATATTATGTGGAATTATAAAACAGTATCAGAAAAGGGCACTTTACATACTATAATAGTCATTTTATAAAGTTCAATTTGGCAATTCCAAGCCACATTTAATTTTCTGTGAAAATTCCCATATGACATAAAGAAATTGCTCTTTGTGACTCTCAAGTCTTTTTCCAGGGCTTTAAAATGACAACCTTTTAGAATTAGCACTTCGTCCAAGAACAGGCACTAAATTAATTATACCAAATAAAATCACGTAAGTATCTTCATTAAAATAAATAATAAAATAAAAACTATTTTTTCCTGTAATACTCTTTTGGGACTTAATGCAAATCAGAATATTTTTCCACTTTGTATTTTATTTTATTAGGAATCATTTGTAGTTCTTCATTTTCACTGATAGGTGGGGCTAGTAATTTCTGCATTAATTATAATATCTTAGCATTTTAAAATCTATACCTAGATGAAGTAGATACTTTCAGGCTTTAGAACTGATGAAACAGCATAATTTTGTTTTAATGGATAAAATTTTTTCCATTAGTATGGGAAGTATATCCCGATAAAACTCCCTTAACTGATTGCAAAAGCTTTCTGTAAGGTTTCTGCCTTTTTTTTTTTTTTTATGAAAGCTAAAAAAAAATCTTCAAGATGACACTCTTGACACTTAAAATTGAATCTGAGGGCATTGTAGTTGCATAGGCTGTAGAGCTGAAAAATAAAAAGAAATATTAATATATTGAGTGATTCTTCCATGAGTAAAATTTCTCATTGCCTTATTCAGTGCAAGTATTTGTTTTATACTAAAGTCTATCATAGAGGTTCTTTTTAAAAAAAAAAATTCCTACTAATTTACTTTTAGTTCTCAACATTCACTTCCACATGATTCTGAGTTCCAAATTTTCTCCCCATCTATCCCCTCCATCTACCCCATATGGATTCTGATTACTCCTTCTGGCAATCCTGCCCTCCCTCCCATTCCTCCCCCCCCCTTCTTTTATTCCCTTCCCTTCAATTTTCCTGTAGGGCAAGATAGATTTCTATACTCCACTGCCTGTAAATCTTATTCCCCAATTGCATGTAAAAACAATTTTTAACATTTGTTTTTAAAACTTTGAGTTCCATATTCTCTCCCTCCCCACCTACCCTCATTGAAAAGACAAGAAATTCGATATAGGCTATACATGTGTAGTCATGCAAAACATTTCCATAACAGTCATGTTGTGAAAAACTGTATTTCCCTTCATCCTATCTGGTCCCTCATTTGTTCTACTCTCTCCTTTGATCCTGTCCCTCCCTCGAAAGTGTTTGCTTCTGATTACCCCCTCTTCCCATTTGCCCTCCCTTCTAACATTCCTCCCCCCCCCCCTTTCTTATCCCCTTCCTCCCTACTTTCCTGTAGGGTTAAGATAGATTTTCATACCCAATTGCGTGTGTATGTTATTCTATTGTAGAGGTTCTTAACCTGGGATGCAGAAACAGCCCCCCTCCTTCAGTAGGTTCCTGGATAGATTTCAAGGGTTTCATGAACTTGAATAATAAAAAAAAATTACATCTTTATTTTTACTAACTGAAATTTAGAAATCCCATCAATTATTTGTCCATTCATAGACTTTACCAAGCAGCCAAAGCAGTCCATAACACACAACCAGGATCCCCCTTCTCTTGGAAGAAAGTAGAATGGCCTCACACAGCAACTTCCTGGAAAGAATTAAAGTCTCCTTAGAAGAAGGAAGGGGAAGGGGGAGGTGGAGGGGAAGAGAGAGAAAGAACTTAGAGCTGCTTATTCTGCCTCCCTTCAAGTCAGACAAAAACAACCCTTGCCGTAGGTGGGCCTTTTCACACATGTGAGGTCCACTTTCCCTACACTTGCAGTCCCCTCCCTTTGCTAAATGCTAGGGCTATAACTAAGAAAAAAACACACTTCCCACCTTCAAGGAGTTTACAATCTAACGTAATAATACAAAAAAAGCTTTAAAAGGTGGGAAGGGCACTGTCACCCCTGAAAATGAATGACCAAAGAATCAAAGGGGTCTTGGAACCACCTAAAATACCAAAGGTTATCACAACCAACCACAGTTAACTCAGGAAAAAAAAAATTTTAATTAAAAAAACAACAAAAAAGTGGAGGAGGGAAACTAGACACATGTGCTGGGGCGTCCTCTGCAGGAGACTTGCTTTAGCGTGGGCAAATCTCAATACATGTGTGACTAGACAGTGAACTGCAGCCCTTACAAAGAGGAGTAATAGCAAGTTTGATTCATAGCAGGACTTCATGACCAAATTGCAGGTACTACAGGTGCTTATCTGATCTCAGAGATTACCTGGTGCTTGTATGAAACAATTTGGGGATTCTGTTGTGGTAGAGTTCATCCAGAGGATACACACAAAAGACTGTCTTTATGCCAGACTCAGAGCACAATTTGCTTTCTGGGCCTTAGGTCTGGAAAACAGGGTGTCTCCTAATAGTAAAAAGAAAGGAGTAAAAACAGAGGAATGGTCTTGGCATGAAGATCTTGACAGCACTAATGGGTATCTGGTAAGAGGCATGTGGTTCCCTAGAGTCAAACAAAGCAGCAGACAGAACATGGAAATTACCAGGAAGGCTGTCAGGCCCCTATAAGAGAAGGTTTGGGGAGGTGTTAGTTACTCCACTCTCCAGTCCTACAATCAGAAGGAAGATGCAACTGAAAAAGAATTGAGAAAGTATGGAGTATCAAAACCTGAATCATTCTTTCTGGTGATAAGATTTCTAGTGATCAGTTTATCCTGGAGGGAGGGCGTGTTTCTTGGAGTCTGCACCCAAGCAGAGCAGCTAATGAAAAACAGAGTACTCTCAGTACTCATTTGTGTAATTTTTTATGGAACAAGGGCATTTCATTATATTTATTCATCACAATTTGTTCAACAATTCCCCATTTGATAGATGCCCACTTTATTTCTAGTTCTTTGATATCATAAAAAGGGTGACTAAAATTATTTGTGTGTGCATGTCTACACATATCTGTGTGTATGTATATATATATATATATATATATATATATATATATATATATCTGTACACACACACACACATTAATTCTGTCCCTTCTATCTTTGATTGCCTTAAGATGTATGCCTAATAGTGGTAATCATGGGGTCAAAAGAAATACAGAAAGTTTGGAGGCATAATTCCAAATTGTTTTCCAGAACAGTTGTACCCACCAACAGTACATCAGTATGCATGTCCTACCACAACCCTCCCAACATATGCTATTTTTATCTTTATTCACTATAAATATAGTATCTATGGGACACTGAGGATCTGCTATTCCAGTGAAAAGAGAATTGGGGGAGAAGGGGAAGAGAGTCAACAAGCATCTTTTAAACAGTCTCTAATGATAGAGAAATTATAAATGTATTCATTACTCAATCAGATAGATTATGTATATTATTGGAATGTAATTATTTTATTGTATCCCCTCATATATTAACGTGTAGGTCATGATTGCTGATGGATAATTTTACCCATTCATAAGCTTTATGGTCATTATATTACTTCTGTATTTCAGGGAATTGAGTAGAATGCACATGTAGCTTTGGAGCTCACTCTCATTTTGCCTAAAAGGAGCAAGTAATTCTCTTAGAAGGGAGACAAAAATTTTCATTAGTCAATCAGAAAAGAGGATGGAGTAGTAGTCAAGGGAACCTAAATTAAAACCTGCTAAAGAAACAGACACTTCCTAGTCTAAAAGAAACCATGTTTCTAGAAGAAGAGAGTCCTTGAAAAGGTATAACTATTTACATTGTAAAGTCATGGTATCTTCTTACAATTCTACCAGAAGTATCCTTTTTAACAGATAAGGTCTTCTAATGACCCTAATGGCTCACCCAGGACTGTTCCAAGTTTGGAAATAGGGTGAAGCAGTTGATCACCATATAATCTAGAACTGCCCCTTCTCTCTTTCAGGGATTCAACAATATAAATAACAACTCAAATGAGCAGGACAGGCAATAAATGTTTCAAGAGGTTAGGGGAGCCACTGGAGCTCTTAAAATTGATTCTTGATTTCTACATTATACTTTTTGGGGGATAAGGTTTCTGTAAGTTTCCCATTAGTTTTCATTTAGAGTATTTAATTCATGTTAACAATTCAACATGCATTTAAGTTCTTACTATATATAAGGCAACCATGCTATGTACTGGGGATGTAACACCAGAGACCACACCTTGGAGGTTTTAATTCTTTCATTTCCAAAACTTCTGTTTTGGAACCATGATCAAATCAATTCTACCACTGTTCCTGAATCTGCTATGTTAATCTCCTTTCCTATGATCCTGAAGAGGGTGCCCAAAGGGGGTAAGGGCTGCCTGAGACCCCAAAATACCAACATGCCGGGTCCTGCAGAAAGAATTCCACTCAAGTCTTCTCAGCCAAAGAAAAAGCAAAGTTTATTGAAAGTTCAAGTTCGCCATGTGGGGTGCTAGGCCATTTCACAGTGTTTTCACAAAGCAAATCTGTGTGCTAGGGCATT
>CM053593.1:313544121-313565515 GCA_028646575.1 Pseudocheirus occidentalis | reverse complement strand
TAAAACTGAAAATTTGGATTTTCAGTATCCCCACCCACTCACTCAGTTGTCTTTCTCCTGCTCCTTTGAGCTTTTACAACACTGTCTTTAGACTTCTCTTCTTATCACATATTTTCATCTTATACTATATAGATTATGCTTTTGCCTTATGTCCTCTACTCCGCTGTAAGCTTTTGATGATAAGGATGCAATATTCTTTATTGCAGCTTTGACACTTCCTGGCTGTGTGACCCCAGGCAAGATACCTCTTTGAGTTTCAGATTCTTCATCTGTAAAACGGGAATAATTGTACTTGTATTTATGACTTTACATAGTTGCTGTGAAAGCTCTATGTAAACCATAAAGGTTATGTAAATAAACTGCTCACAACCAATAGATATTAGATAGTTCTTGGTAAGTATCAAGTTCATGAAATCTAGTGAGGTTTACATTGAGACTCTATGTCTATCTGAAAGTAGTGTATAGTGAGTGGATAGAGAGTTGGCCTTAGAGCCAGGACGCTTAGGGTTCAAGTCTTACCTCTGACACATACTGGTTATGGAATCCTCAGCAAATCACTCAACCTTTCAGTGCTCTTTAACTCTCTAAGGTGGGGTTCCAGCCTTGGTTCTGTTCATTTATTGGCTTCTAAAATGTTTTTTATAAGTTCATTTCAATGTAACTGGTTTCCTTGGTAATCCTATGTATTTTATGTTATACATTTTCAAGTCATTATTCTAAGGCATCCAGAGATTTCATTAGACTGCCAAAGGAGTCCGTGATATTAAAAAAAAAATTAAGGACCTCTCATCTAAGGTTATAAATTACAGAAAAAATGCTGACCTTCATTGGTAGAAAGATTTTTCTTGTTCATGAGTTCCCCATATCAATGAAATTCTCAGATCTGACCCCTTATCCTGTACATGTCCATAAGTTAGGTATCTCTTTAAATCAAAATGAGTACCTTTCTCCAGCTAGTCCATGTAATAAGTGTTAAGAACTGTATTGCTCATTTCCTTTTCAATGCCTTTACCTTCTTTCCAACAACCAGTGGTAAAGTGATTTATTTTCTCCATTCTCCACTCCCATTTATAAAAAAAGAGAAAGAAAATATTGGAAGCTTGCTGGAAGAATGACTCGTCCTCTTCAAACAAACTCTAGCAAACCACTCTGTGGTGATCTTTGGTGTTTAACTAGCCCCTTTTTGTCACCACACTTGGTCTAACGCCTCAATCTTCTGTTCTTTCATTATACGATTTTGGGGGGGGGGGAGGAGGAACCATTTGCTCAGATATTGTATGAATGTGGACATTCTTACATTTGTGAGAATGTGAACCAACGTAAATGTTTATAAGGAGAAATTTCAGTAATATTTTTCAAGGCAGAGGGAGAAAAGTAAGAGAGGAATGGAAGGATCATGAGAAGGCAAAGATTTTCTTGTTTACATCAAAATTCGGTAACTTTCATTGGGTGACAAGTATGTATTAAGGTACATTAACAACCTCAATATTTTTAGGGTACTTGTTTTTACTTTTGTAGTGAATTAGAAAACATTAGTTTCCTATCTTGACAAGTAAAATAAGGTCTATAGAAAAAAATTGTTTAAATAGAATTGAAGAGTACTTTTGCACATACTACTCAAAATATACTTAGCAAGTATGACTCCTTCTCTCCACAATTTTATTTTCCCTCAGCCTTGCCAGAAGGCAGCCTGATGTACAAAGGGAAGAAAAAAATGCCTGCTTTGGTTCCTGTAGAAGTCAGACCTTTGCCTGCTAATAAAAATGAAGTGGCTGACTTTGTTTGTATAAGGTAGTCCATACAGTAACATATGAAAGACCTAATTCTAAATAGAAACTCAGATAGTAGCGTGTGATAGAGGAGAAAGTAGCAGGAATTAGTTATTTAGAGCACATTTCACCTGATGGCCAAGGCCAATCAATCATGAAATATTTATTTATCCTCTTGGGGCTTTTAGCTAATTGATGTTTTTTGGGAAAATCTGGATATTTCTCTAGCTGGAGGGCAGCTCTTGCATTAACCTTTCTGCTCCATGTTGCTGAGAATCTTGCCTCATGTTTTGCCGAAAAAAATGGAGGCCATTCACCATAAACTCCCTCTTCTTTCCTTATCTTGTATCACTCGGATGCTTTTGCCACTATTTCTGCCTTCACTCCTGTTTCATCCCTAATCAAGAGTAACCTCTGCGCCTGCCTAAATGATGATCTCATTCCATCCCATCTCCTCCAACAGATTGCTCTACCTGGCACTCCCACTCCATCACTTATTTTCAGTCTCTCCCTGTCTACTACCCCATTCCCTACTGTCTACAAATATACCAAGTTTCCCTCTCTTATCCTAAAAAAACCCTTACTTTATCCTTCCATTCCCCACTAACTGTCATCCTGTATCTTTTCTGCCCTTCGTAGCTGAGCTCCCAGAAATGGCCATATGCAATAGGTGCCTCTACTTTCTCTCCTCTCAGTCTTTCCCTAAACCCCTGTAATCTGGCATCTTACCTCATCATTCTACCAAAACTGTTCTCTCCAAAGCAACCAAAGATTTCAATGGTCTTTTCTCAATATCCTTAACCTCTCTGCAGAAACTGTTGATCACCTTCTTTTCCTTGATATTCAGGACACCATTCTCTCTTGTTTTTTTCTCCTTCCTATCTAACCACACCTTAGTCTCTTTTGGGAGATCCTTATTCACATCATATCCTCAAATTGTGGGTGTTTTACACATGCCTTTGTTCTGTTCTGCCTTCTATTGTCCCTTTGTACTTACTTCTTTACTTGATGATCTCATCAAATCCCATAATTACCATCTCTATACTGATGATTGTCAAATCTACCTATTCTGTCCCAACCTCTCTGCTGACCTCCAATCTCTCATCTCCAACTGCCTTTCAAATATCTTGAACTGGATGACCAGTAGACATCTTAAGCACAACATGCTCAAAATGGAATTCATTATCTTTTCCCCAAACCCTCCTTCTTCCAAACTTACTTGTTACTATAGAGGACAAAACCATCTTCTGAGACCCTCAGCTTCACAAACCAGGTCATCCTGGATTTCTCCCGCATCCCCCATACCTAATCTGTTGCCAATGTCTGATAGTGTAACCTTTGCAACATCTCTGGCATATGCCCCCTTCTCTCCTCAGACACTGCCATTTTCTCAAAATCCTTTATAACTTAGCCCCCTCTCCCAGTCTTCTTAGACTTACCTCCTATAAAGCCAAGCATGAGCAGCTCTCCAGATGACTGCTGCTGTGGATAGCTCTAAGGTTCTGATCACATAATATAGTGAACTCTCTGTTTATTCAGCAGTAAAGTAAAGCAAAACATTCACTGAAACCAAAGTACAGCATTCACAATGTTATAACATAACAACTTATCACTGAAATCGCCACATAGTTTTCACCAAAGTGGCACACATAGTTTTAAGCAAAAGATATCATTCAGTAAGTCCTTAGCTCAGTTATCCTTAAGGAGCAAGCCTCCTTAAGGGACACAAAGTACAGTCATTCAGTAAGTCCTTAAATCAGTCATCCTTAAGAAGTAAGCCTAGTTAAGGGACACAAAGTACAAAGGTCATAGTTCTTCACCCCTAGGTCACATTGTCTTAATCTCTCAGTCAAAAATCTTCTTTCTTCTTGATTGGAGATTAGTTTCCAATCATCCTTAAGAAGTACAAGAGTACAAAGTTCTCCCACACCTATGCCACAGTAAATCATGATCTTCTCAGTCAGCATTAAGTACCTAAAGAGAGATCTTTTCATCTTGACTTAAGGCTGGCTCTCAGATTCCATGGTTCCTCTTCCATGGTCCCAGCTCCTGCATGAATCTACCCAGTTGTCACCTGGATTCAAAGGTAAGCAGTTCTCAGCTTGTCCAGCTGCTTGTCCAGTTCCTTGTCCAGTTCCTCATCCAGTTCCATCTTGAAGCTCAATGTCCAGTCCACCTCAAGTCCTTTGCAGTTTCTGTTTCTGGGAAGACAAAGCTTACCAGAGCCACAGTAACCATTCATACACATTGCAAGCACCATCATCAATTCACTATCTGCCTGTAAAATCAACACAGACCCACATACAAGGTCTGAGACCTCAACATAAATTGTCACTATAGTCCCAGGACCTCCAATACCCTTCTCCAGGACTTTTGTAAATAGACAACAAGAAAATCCTCTTTCAGGGCTTCCAGTAAGGTCCCAGGGCTTCTGTACAAAGTATTACAAACACAAATCAACATAGACAGAACAGACAGAGTGCCAGGACACCACAAGTTTTCTCCTTCTCAGCTCTGCCACATGGAGTTCCCTTCTCACTTCTGCTGTCTCCCACCTTGGGCTTCTGCTTATATATGGTCATTACCTCCTCGCTGTTCTGCCCCTTCCTGTTGCAACAGCAACAGGGGTGCACAAGTTCTGTTTCTTAACAAAGACTTGATATAATCATGGGCAAAGCTTAAAAGAAACTTGAACTGAAACAAGGTGCTAAATAATTAAGTAGCTGAATCAAGGGGCTTGCCATTATACACCTCTGCCATTGCTCTTTGATCCAGTGGCACAGGCCTCCTAGATATTCCATGAACAAACACTCCATCTCTGGGTTCTGGCATTTTCTCTGGTTGTCTCCCATTCCTGGCATGCCCTCCCTTCTCATCTCTGCTAAGTTGCTTCCTGGCCTTCCTTTAAGTTCCAGCTAAAACCCCATCTTCTAAAGGAAGTTTTTCACAATCCCTCTTAATTTGAAGTGCCTTCCCTTTGTTAATTATTTTCAGTTTATCTTACATGTGGCTTATTTGTATATATTTGCTTGCAAGTATCACCCGGCATTGAACTGTGGACTCCTTAAGGGCAGAGGTTGTCCTTTTCCTCTTTTTTGTATCTCTAGTGCTTATCACAGTATTGGCATACAGTGAGCACTTAATAAGTGTTTATTGACTGACGGCCTAATGTAGACTCTTATAAATATGTAATAGATGAGGTATGATGAGGCCAATTTTAGTGCATAGTTGTGGAAACTTTTCCCCTACTTTACATGAATACTTTGTGTTCTTTTATAACAAAAGCTCATCACTTTTTTCACCTGATTGACCTTTTCAGGCCAATCTCCACCACCTCCATGCAGTCCCCTTTATTATTACATGAGACTTGTGTGGACTCCAGTTTACCTGAAATGTGTCTTTTCAGACTCAGAAGCATCACTACAAGTTTCAGGTGCTACAAATGAGCCGGGCACACTTGCTTTATATTTGGGGGAAGGACTAGCGAATCAGCCTGCATTTGGAACTCCACTTTATATGTGTGAGACTTAACAGAATTCATCCATCTTCTATCTCCCTTCATCCATGCCTCGCCTTGGAGAGGTGGAACATTGCTTTGAGCTTTTGGGGCAGATCTTTCCTCCCTTTTTGACAAGTTTTCTATACCACTAGAAATTATACATTCCTATGAAATTAAATCAGTTGTGAGTTGTTGTTTAGTTATGTCTGACTCTTTGTGACTCCCTTTGAGGTTTTCTTGGCAGAGGTGCAAGAGTGGTTTTCCATTTCCTTCTCCAGATGAGGAAACGGGGGCAAATAGATTTAAGTGACTTGCCAAGGGTCACACAGCTACTAAGTGTGTGAGGCCAAATTTAAACTCAGGAAGATGAGTCTTCCTGACTCCAAGCCTGGTGCTCTATCCACCAGGCCACCTAATTGCCCCAAAAGTCAATTGTTGTGCTCAGTGAAAAAGGTCAGTCTTATTACCATTGACTTAATACCTGGAACACTTTGGGTCAGCTATTTAACCTCTCTCTTCTCTGTTTCCTCATGACAAGTTATATTAGATGGTCTTTGGTGTTCCTTCCCCTCCAGATCTTTTATTTCCTTAAGACTCTCTTTCTAAGTCTCTACCTTTGCCCCCCGACCATACCCTACCTTCTCTTATACTTCTTTGAGCATATACTTACTTTCATCCTCACTACTCTATAACATCTCATGTAGGCTTCTTATGACCAGTAACTTTTTCATGTTTGTATCCCCAGTATTTAGCACAATATCTTGAACATCTTAGGCCTTTAATAAATGTCTCTCTAATTATATTGTAACAATTTTATTTTAGAGAATTGTGTTACAGAGCTCTGTAAATGGCTTTCTACAATTTCTACAAGTTTTGTTTCTAGATAAGTACGGCCAGTTGATTCTTGCTGTTAAGTTGCTGAAATCTGGTTTTATTTATCCACTGTGAAAACTGAAGACATGTTCATATGCTGTATTTAACTTAATAGGAAATGCGTGTGAGAATTTTCTTTAAACTTAGAATGAATTTTAGCAATGACATTCCCCAAAGAGGCCAGTATTATGTTGAGCCAACAGATCCACCATTGAGTGACTTAGACGTACCAAACCTGTCTCTGTAGAGTTTCTGTTCATATTGTCTATGTGACTTATATTTTAAAGTCCTTTCCTAAAATATGTCCTCTTCTGAAAAATTCTAAGTTTTTAGAAATTCTCATTGGGATGAAATATTCAGTATGGTAGTCATTACATAAACACTGAATTGGCAGTAGCTTTACTCATCATATATACATGGCATCCCTGCTATCTTTTGAAAGATGAAAGTAGGGGGTAATACATGAGGAAAAAACAAAAAAACACAACAATCTAGTTCCTGCCCTGGGCACTACATTCCTAGCTCAGTCTGTAGAATCCAGTTCTACACAACTAAGTTATACCTGATGAGAAGGTTATTAAAAAGCTCAGACGTATGCATGTATTCCCTTCACAAACCATCTTTTCCATTTTTACTTTCTTTTTGTAATGCTGAGTGAGAAATAGAAAGTCTCCAAGCTATGAGAACCCACTTAAGTGCATATTTGTTCTTTGGAATGATTTGTTCTTGGAATTGCATGCCAACTTTCTGCAGGTTTTCATGAAGGTAAAAAATTATGGAGCTGGTTCTCATGTGGCATGCCTACTTATTTCCTGTTTATAAAAGAGAGAGGACATTGTGTCTCCCATGGAGGAGTGTGTGAGATGACTAAAAGCATTTAGGTAGGAAAATGGACCGTGTACAGATTTGCTCTTACCCTATTTCCCTGGCTGACATTCCACATTCTTTACACAGATGCAAAAAACATATCAGTGCTCCAAGATGTTTGCTATGTTAATTATTTTTTTTTCCAAATCTAATTGGGAAATGTAATTTTTTTTAAACAGAGTTATTTTCTTTATGTCCTTATAACTGCACCCAAGTACTTTTCAGAGCATAAGCCATTTTAAACACAGTGGTGGGAGGTCTCGTGACTTCTTAGAGGTAGGATAGAAAGAAAGTTCTAATACTTGTTTTTTCTCAAACCCTGAGATTTGTATAGGAAAGTTATTGTTATGTATTTTACTTTCTTCTTATGCTAATTCTGACATTCTTTACATTTTACATAGTACTTGACTTATTTCAAAGTACTTTCACATTGGTAAGTAGCATGTATCTGTTTTTCAGTTGTGTCTGATGCATCATGGCCCCATTTGGGGTTTTCTTGGCCAAGATACTGGAGTGGTTGGCCATTTCCTTCTCCAGCTCATTTTACAGATGAAGAAACTGAGGCAAATAGAGTTAAGTGTCTTGCTTAGAGTCACACAGCAAGTAAATGTCTGAGGACAGATTTGAACTTTGATTTTCCTGACTGCACGCCTGGTACTCTATCCACTGCACCACCTAGCCCATGAAGCAACGTCGTACAGTGGAAAATGCTGTATTCAAATCCTATTATTTTCAGTGTGATCTTGGGTAAGTTCCCTGACTTCTGGACCTCAGTTTTCTCATCTATAAGATAAGGGATTTAGGCTAGGTGGTGTCCCTTCCAACCATAAGTCTATGATCTCACATAAACTCTGTTCATCTTAACGAGTCTATATGGGAGCATGGTGAGTCATTCCCATTTTCATATGAAGAAACTTAAGCTTAGAACATTTAAATAACTTGCTCATTGTCAGACGACTCATCAGTGGCAGAGCCAGGATCCGGAGCTCAATCCTGATTCACAAGCCAGCGTCCTTCCCTTTACAGCATTGTGCCCTACAATCAAGCTGCCAAAGCTTTTTTCCTCTTCAGATAATAGGTTATTTGGCCTGCACTGGGGGTTGTTTACAGGTTCTAGAATACCAAATGAAGGAATATAGAAAGGAAAAAAGCAGTGTATCACTTTGATAAACTTTATTTTTAGTTGTTATTCAGAATGGAGATTAAATTAATTGGGATGGTCCTATGGTGTTGTTTGATGGCATGGCAGGCAGGGCTCTTGAAATATAGGCTATAAGGCACACTTACTTGGCTTTACTCCGTGTTTAATAGTTTCATCTCTTTGAGTCTTGAAGATTTTTTTTGTCTTCTGTATCTTCCTTGTAAAGTTGCATATATCAGCTAACATGTTAAAGGAATTAACCACTGTCTTACTTTGTTTTGTTTTTAATCTTAATAGCACCTTGAATAACATGAAGACTTATAGGTAATCTAACACTGTTCTTATTTGGTTAAAAGAGAACATACTTGAAATCTGTCCTTTATCTACTTTAATATTCTCAAGAATTTTATCATGTTTTTGTTAATTCTGTGATGAACTTTCCTTAAACTGCTGCAAATAACACTTATATTTCTATAGTTTTTTTCCATTAAAAATGATTGTTGATGCCTTTTGTTCTGTATACCATAATCCATTCTCCATATATCCCACTCAAAAAAATTAATAACCCTCCACTGTAAAAAGAAAAAGTATTTGGGTGGTCAAATACAGAGTGGCTGTATCTGACTAGGTATACAGTGTCACGCTACTGTACATGGCCTTTTGCTCTAGGGCAAGGCCTTTGTTATTACATACACTTTGTATGCCTTTCACCCACTGCACAAATAGTTGCTCTTTCTATGAGCTTGTCCACTAGACAGTTTGGGTTTTACCATGACTCTTTTAATTGGTTTATTATAAAATAAATGCTTTCAAGGTGTGCAGCATTTTCTGGCTTTAAAATTATAAAACTTAATATTAAACCTGTTACTAGATGTGTGTTGCTCCCCACCTTGCTATTTTTTCCTAGGTCGTTGCCTACTCAGCTGTTTCCCAGACCTGTTTTTATCAATCAAGCAAAAAGCATTTATCAAATACTTACTATATACCAGGTTTAGATTGTCCTGGGGTGGAGATGGGGAGCCTGTCTCCATTAGGACAGGAATCCCAAGGAATTCCTATCAGGAAATAAGACTATAGAATTCTGAGCACTGTTATTAAATTGAATCTCAATTTGCATTTGTTTAGGGGAGACACAAATACAACTCAAGGAGGTCATAAAGAGCCTTCAGGCTAGAGATATCCCACCTTTGTAGTGAAGATGATTAAGAAACAGATCATTAATATCGTGTATCTGCTATGGGCCAGGCACAGTGGTAGGCAGTGAGGATATAAGCACAACATGTAAGCTGCCCCTGCCTTCAAGAAACACACAGTATAACTGAGGAAGACAATACATGTGGACATGTACAAAATAAATACCCAAATGATTTTAGGGGGGAGGCACCAATAGCTGGGAGGGGACCAGTAAGTGCATCAGGTAGAAAGTGGCTTTTGGGTTCAGCCTCAAAGGAAACTAAGAATTTTTAGACAAAAGTAATGGGGGACAGCCAGTGTGAAGGCAACTGAGGCAGGACGTGGAGCTCCAGCAAGAGGCTACCTGAGCTGTCATTTACAGAGGGAAGTGTAGTGTTTGGGAAGACTTTGAGGGTAGATTAGGGACAGGTTGTAAGGGGTTTTAAATGCCAAGCAAAGGAGTTTAACATTTTATCCTAGAGATAATAGATTGTTGCTGGAGTTTATATACTACTGGTGTAGGGTAGTTGCATGATCGGAATTAAATAACTGAATTGTTTTCTCTTTTTTAAATAAGAAAGGGGGTGCCAGCATTTAATGTTAATTCTGTACTGTGACATAAAAACATAGTTTTCCAAAATGAAACAAGGTTCCTTTTCTTTGTCATCCATCTGTTGCACCTACTCTAGAAGATGTAACCAGCTCCACAGTACTGGCTAGGAAATCGTTGTTTTAGGCAGAAAGTCTCTGACATTTAAAATCTATAACTAGTATATAGGAAATCCTAGAATGTCAGAGAAGGAAGGGACCATAGAGACCGCTGAGTTCAGCTTCCTCATTTTACTAGTGACACAGGGCCAGAAAGATGAAACGGTACCTTATGTTCATATTTTATAAAGGAAATTTAATAACATGAAAGATTAAGATGGTGGATTGTTGAAGTTTTTTGAACCTAATAAGATACCTTTAGAAAGTAGAGAATCAAAATTTAAAAAAGATAAGTGAAGAAAATGTACCTGTCATTTCCCAGTACAGTGGTAAAGGTGATAAAGCCTTATATGTCATGAATTAGAATACTCTGCTGTGACAATGGCCAAAGTATTCTTGAATAACATACCTTTTGCTCTCATTTCTAGATATAGTCAGCACTGGTTTGTAAATTGTCTTGTTATGACTTCCTTTCTGTCTTGTCTGTTTCCCTTTGACCTTTGACTTTTCACAGCTAGTCACTTCAGAGGGATTTAGAGTTTTAGAAATAGACCCCAAGTTGGAAGATTCCTCAGAGGTCTCAACCTACATGCGAGTAGAAATCCTTTCCACAAAATCACTTTTTGTGTCCTTAATGGATCTTACAAATAGGGATACCCATAATGTGCAGTAGTATATGACATTGTGTAAAGTACATTCCACTAAAGTCCTACCCTGATTCCTTATCATGGTGTGGGTGACTTTGCCAGCTGAACCCAGGCTTTAGCAAATGGTACCAAACTGAAGGGGTTTTGAATATGGGCCTAGTGATGGATTCTCTTGGTTGTCTGAGGAATGGATTAATTTATATTTTAACAAGTGGACCTGAGGGCAATGGATTTTTCAGCCCCAGTATCTCATAAAAACCTTCTACTTTGTCATAGAATAGTGAAGGGATTATCCACATTGAGAAGATGACACATCCTTCGAGTAGTGGAATGTGGTAAGTATATTAGACAGGTATAAAGATGAGTGCTGTATGTAACAAGGACACTAAGCCATTATCAACTAGAGGGATTGGAAAGGGCTTCCGACAGAGCATGGCATTGGGGATGGGCTTTAAAAGATGGGTAGGAATTCACTAGGCAGAGAGGGGAAAGGCAGAGTGTTTCAGCTGTATGGTGCAGGGCAGGCGGTGACCTGGAATCAAGATCAGGCTCTAGAGCATAGAGTTCATGCAGGAGAAAAGTATGTGATAAGACTCAAGAGAGAGAATGTGGTGCCGATTTGTAGAGAAACTTGAATCCCTGGCAAATAGGAACAAAACTATGCTTAGGGATTAGCATAGAAGTGGTAGGAGTGTGTACTGGAGGAGCAAGACTGCAGCCTCGAAGACCTGTTTGGTCCATCATAATTATGATATCTGGCGTGGATTGTAGTGAAGGCTGGTAGTGATGGCAGCTGGAAAATGGAGGAGGGGAAAAACACAAGAGCTGTTGCAGAGGGGAAGCAGCTGGACCCGGTAACAGAATGCACATTATGATAGCATATAAGCTCCTTGAGGAGAGGAACTCTTTCACTCTTGTCTTTGTACATCCAGTGCTACCATAGTACCTGGTATATAGTAGGTGCTTTAAAATGCTTTGTATTTTTTCAGGTCACCAGGTGGCATAGTGGATAGAGCACCAGGCTTAGAGTAATGAAGATCTAAATTCAAATCCAGCCTCAGAAACTTAATTGCTGTGTGACCCTGGGCATGTCACTTAACCTCTGTATGCCTCAATTTCCTTATCTGAAAAACAGAGGTAATGATAGCACCTCCCTCCCAGGTGTGTTGTGAGGATCAGATAAGATAATAATTATAAATCACTTGGCACATAGTAAGTCCTATATAAATGGAAGACATTATTATTGATGGATATGATAGGTGTAGGGAGAGGTAAAGGTCAATAATAATTGTCTTCCACAAATCATGTGTGAACTTTCTGTTATTTCTAACTCGGAAAAAGTACCATAATGGGATATGTTTTCAGTTAATTTAGGAACTGAAGATGAAGTTAAAACTTTACTGGAATGGGAAAAAAACCCAAAACATGTTGTCTTTCTCAGTAAGCTCAGAACTTTCCTGCTGTGTAGCAGGTGTGGGTTAAGACTTCTTAATAATGGTAGGTTGTCTACAACTTCAAGATCACAGGGTGCTTTAAAAACATTCATTAATCCTCACATCCCCCTGCTGAAGCAGAGACATGTTATTATCATTTTAGTTTCACAGCAGGGTAAACTGAGGTACAGAGCCATTAAATGACAAGTCACTCAGAGAAGGTCACTTAGTCAGTAGCAGAGCCAGGAATAGGATCTGCATGTTGACTCACCCTGCTTTTAGAAAGATCACTATATTTTAGACACTTATTTTTTTCTTAAGCTTTGTCCCATTGACAGCTCTCTCCTTCCACCATAAGCTCTCAGAATCACAGCATCGCAGATTTGGTAAGGACCTCAGGGGCCAGCTAGTGCCACATGTACCTGAATGAAAAATCTGTCTGTAGTGAAATTCTTGCTTCTCATATGAAGGCCTGTTTTACCATCATAATATTTCATCTAGTGCCGTAATGGTGGGTTTCTCCATCTTCCCTTCTAGAAAGGGGAAGAGCTAAATTTCTCTCAGGCCTCCTCTATCTCTTCCCTACCAGGTGTGGGGGTGGAGTTTGGGGCATATGTGTGTTTGTGTGTTAATTAGCCATAATTGGTGACAAAAGATTAGCTAGCTTTTAGCCTATCATTAATATGATAATGTTTCTGTTTGCCATTTTATGGAGGTTATAACAGGTAAAAATTTATTAAAACAGTAATTATAGTTCATAGCCCCAGTTAGGAAAATATATACTATTAAGAGAGAGGTTTAGGGCTTGGCCCTAATTTAAATTTTGTGTATTTCCATCTAACCCTTGAGCAAAATACAGGAAAAGCTTAATTAAGTAAAAGAATTGAAAGGAGAATGTTACAATGTCTGTTTCTAGATAGACTTGAGAAGGGAAAGTTTGGGGGGGAAGGAGAAAGGGAAGTAGGATGGGGAGTAGACCCTTTGGAACTTCCCTCAGTCCTTGAAAAGGTAAGCTTTTGTGTGAATGCAGTATTATGACATGCTTTCATTGGCCTGATGGTGTAGTGCCAATGCAATATTCACAGCTCCCATGGTCATGATAAATATACCTTCATGGTACTCAATCACAAAATATAACAATCTCCATATAGAAGACAGAGGCAAAACATTTATTCACAACACTAGGAAACCAAATCCTAACACCAGGAAACCACGTTCATCATAACAACATAGAAGTAATGCACCGCAATGTGGCAGAGAGCCACACCATCCTTTAGCCTTCCCACAAACCAACGTTTGACCAATATTTACTTACAAGCCTATCTGCCTCCCTCAGAAACAAACTTACCTCCCAAGTATCTAGATTCCCAGCTTCCTGTGGACTCCGCTCCCCCGGTACACATGGTCAATCTGTCTCACTCATGTCTCAGTCACAACTGAGTTTTTCTTTCAGTTCTTACATTCACTTTTCTGTTCACTGATTCTTTTCAACTTTTTTTTTACTAAGGCCTAGGCAGGTGTAGGGATACAGTCTCCCCCACTGCTGCTCAGCTCATATGGTTCCCATCCTTTTCTCTTAGCCTACACTTTTATAGACTGTGTGTGTCCTCTTAAAAACTCCTAGTCATGACTCAAGCTGGCTTTCCAGTTCACAAATCACAACAGTCCATTTTTCTCAGAGCCAAAAATGAATGATTATCTTATAGATTACAAATTCCAGGATGACAACAAAGAATTTCCTTCTCAAAAAGGTATTTCACAATCTTCCCCTCTTATTTTTGATGAATTAAATTCATACTGCCAATATTTCCTATTAGAATTTTTAAATAGATTCTTTCATGGTGCTTTGAGGTCCCTCAAGAACCTAAATTGTTGTTGGTTCTCTGTATTCTGTATGATTTTTGTGCATCTATGTGTGTACATATATACATATATGAATGGAGATAAATATATATACACACATGTGTATGTATGTATACATATATCTTTAATGTCTGCTATTTTTCAGATTCTCGGTATTTTTCTGTAATTTTCCATATATCAGTAGTGATAGCTTGACTCCCTATAAGTTGCAGTTACTGGAACATATGTGTGTATGTATTCCTAAATTGTCTATTCTTGGCATTTGGACTGTCCCTAGATGGCATAAAAAATGCAACAAAATATTACCAGAACTGTGGTTGAAAGTGCCAGTTTCAGGGACTTTTTCTTTTATCTTTTATCCAAAGCATCATATTTTAGAAGAAAGAAGGCTGGGCTTGGAGTTATGAAGGAGTTGAATTCAAATTCTGGTTCTGACCATTTGTAAGTTCTATCACCTTGGCTAACTCACTTTATTAAGACTCATTTTCATTTGTAAAAAAAAAAGTGATAACTATAACTGCAGTATTCGCCTCACAAGGTAGTTGTCAGGACCCATGAGATAATTGATCTGAAGCACTTTGCAAATCCTTAAGTTCAAATAAAAGTCAGCTGTTACCTTATTTAGTAGCAAAGAATTGGAAACAAAGTAGATGCCCACAAATTGGGGAGTAACCAAGCATTACATGAGCTTAATAGAACATTACTCTTTTGTTTTAAAAGATAACCATCATGAATAGAGATTATAGGAAGTTGTTTATGATCAGATACAAAGCGAAGTGAGCAGAACCAGGAAAAAAATATACACAATGACTATAGTAATGTAAGCATAAAGAACAATTAAAAACAAAAATGCTATGAAATTATAATAACCAAGCCCCTGAGAAGAGCTGGGAGGAGATACCTACCTCCATTCTTTGCACAGGTTGGTTACTCTAAGTATGAAACACCATATACAATGTCAGAGTGTTTTTCTAATATGTTGATGAGTTTTGCTAAACTTTACCCCTTTAAAAAAACAAAAAAGATCAACTGTTTTATTATGAGGAATAGATCTGGGAGGTAAACAGAGGGTTAAATTAGGAACTGCAGTTGCTAGGAAAACAAAAAAAATATCAATAATAATATATTTTTAAAATTAATATCGTGCAATCAAAGGCTCCTCCCGTTCTTTCCTTTGGGTCTAAACTCATTACCTCTATAATTTGCCTAGAGAATGAGCTTTGGGTACATCTAACTTTGCTCTGCCATCTGTCGTTCTTCTAGACAGTTCTTTTCCTTCACTTTGTAAATGGTTTTAGGCAGAGGTGAGCCCGAAATCACAGTCTGCCTTTTTAACTTTGAAAGTGAAATTCACGTCTCTCTCAGATATTCCTGAAAAGGTCTTCCATGTTCATAGCTCTCTTAATTCTCTACTACATTTAAAACAGCACGAACACTCACTATACATGAGTTTAATGTCTGCTATTTTGTAAATTCTCTACTGTCAAAATTTGTTTTTCTGTCATTTTCTAGATATTAGTAGAGATAGTCTGATTGCCTTTAAGTTACAGCTGGAACTTAATTCCAATAAAAACAATTCAGCAAACATTTTTAAGGCACTGTACTAAGTATGGTGCTTACAAAGACATAAACAGTTTAAAAATTATTGCTCTTTTGTTTTTATGTCACCTTGATTGCCTATTATATTCTTTCCCCTACTTTTGCCCAGAAAGCCATCTCTCATAACAAAGAATAAAAGGGAGAAAATGGTTTAGCAAAACTAACCAACACAAGAAAAAAGCCTGACATGTGTAGTCTTCTATATATAGTATCTTGCTTCTGTAAAATGCAGCAGGGGACGGGGGGAGGGCCCTTCTCATATATCTTTTTGGGAGCCAAACTTGGTCATCATAAATTTACAGCACTTTCATTTATGTTGTTGTAGTCATTGTGTATAAGAATTTCTATTTTACAACATGTACACATATAAATTAAAAATATGTGCAGATTGAAACATAGAACACTGAGGCCCCCACCACCTGAAGGCCAGATGTGTTCCATTTTACTCATCCAGGATTCTCTGGTATCCTTTAGGGGGTTTGGGGTGTCTGGGCTCTCTGCCAACAGCTGCTGCCCCCTATTGATGATGTTCCCTCAGCTGTACTAGGTGCTCCCCTGCACCCTAGTTCCATTAGCTACTAATATTCAGATTAGATTTTACAAAGAAATATTTACTTCAGGAGGTGAACTTATTCACCTACTATAATCTTTCTCCCCCTTTGCATTACGTTTTGGGGGAGGGGAAAAAGATGAGGTTCGTAGTTTAGCTCACTTCTTTTGGAACACAGTCCCAGTTCCAAGTCTAAAATGCTCCCAGGCACCCTGGCTTCTCCAGGCTTCTGTGCCAGACAGGCTGGCTCTACCATCCTGCCTGCAGTTTTGGCTCCAAGGTCTCCATGGCTTGAACTTCTGTTCCCTTAGGATCATTTCCAGTACCTAAAACTGAGGACAAACAATACAGAATAGGGACAAAATGTCTTCAGGCCTATTTCTTGAAGGGGGTACAGTTGGGATAAAACAGAGGGAGCAGGAGAAGGAGAATCTTTCTCCTCTCACAGAGTCAGTTCATGGCATCTTTGCTGTGGATAAACTGCGATCTTCACCCTCTGGACACAGAGAGAATGTGGGAAAGAGAATGGTGGAAAAGAGCATCTGAATAAGGATGATTGGCTCAGTCTTACCAGTTTTAAAGACAGAGGCAGCTGTCAAGGAGGCTGCTCCACCAAGTGACAAGGGACTCAGGTCTCTGTGTTACTCAAACTGGTCTTGTTTATACTAGCTCACATTATTCGTACAAATTATTTTCAGGAAAGAAAGAGAATTAACACATGGACGCAGCAGAGATATTACAAAGGGAGGCATCTCAGCCCCATGTTCAGGTAAATCATGAGCCGAACCTTGAAGGAAGCTAGGGATTCTAAGATATAGAGATTCCAGACCTTTTCAAAGGTACAGAGAAGGGCAGATAGAATGCCATGTGTGGAGAATGGTTAGTGTAATTAACTGATTGGAACTGAGAATATATGAGCTTCTGAGTCATGTGACCAACACGCTGGAGGATTAGATATTTTCCCTAATCTTCAGGACCTCTAAAACCACTCCAAAACAGAAATTATGTGCCGAAGATAAAGAAATTTCAGCTTTTTTCATGGTCTAGGAACCCAGGAACCCCAAAGGAAGCTAAAAAATAACACTTTATGACACACAGCATTCCTCTTCCTACCACCCATCATGCTACAGGCACAAAGCTGTGCTAGCCAACCGAACCCTCACTTGCATCTCCATGCCCTGGCTCATGCTCTCCTTTCCAATCTCTAAACTGCAGACATTTGCTGAGGTCTTGATATCCAGCCCTGCTGCAGCATTCTGTGCTACAAGAGATCTCTGTGGAAGAATGGAAGTACAAACCTAAGTGACAGGACACTTGTTTATAGAGCTCAGCCCCATACCTGATCCACAGGCCAAATGACAGAAATATTGCCAAGGTGCAGTAGCACCTGCAGGACAGCACTCAGTACACTGAGAAACAAAAAGGACAGGAAAAGGTATTGTGTGAGGTAGTATGTGACACTCCACTGACCCTGAAGGAAAGAGCCCAGCATCTTGCTAGGGCCAGATCTATTTAGCCAAAGAGACAAAGGCTGGTGAATGGTGAATTGTCCAGTGTAGGAGGAGATTGAGATTCTGTGAGATCCAGTCCCCAAGGAAACTACAGTTGAAAGGGAGGGAGTCAGAAAGTGAGCCATCAGGGAAAGTGAGGGGAGAGGGGGGGAAGACTAGAATTTGCAAGGATCTCAAAAGGAAGAAAAGTCAAGGAACTCTGAGCATAAACAGATAAACTAATATTAATAGCAGCAGGAAATATGGCCTCCAGATCTAATAAATAAGTTCAGTCATAAAACAAAGAAAACAGTTCAACGCTTGAGGAGACAGAAGATCCAGTGGAATGTCAGGAAAACATGAAAGCACAACACAGTGTCTCTGAATGGTTCACAAGAGAAATGAGAATGTGAGAGCAGAACTTGTGGTCTGCACAGAAGACATTTGCAGAATAGGAAAACCTTGAGTTTGCAATGGCCAGTCTCACCAAAGCAAAAAAAAAAAAAAAAAAAAAGAGGATAACTAATTGGGAATGCAAATATACGGAAATGAAGAACAGTCTAGAAGAGAAGCCAAAAGCAAAAATGGTCTTTTCAGACACTAAATCCCTACAAACAGCATCCAGTGAAAGGTGCTTATCCACCCCCTTCATATGATATCTCCTTTCAACCATAGGAACATTCATCAATGGAACTTCCTCCCACCATCAAAACAAGACTTCCCCCCTTACAGTTCCCTTTTCAATCATTCCCCCACCTCATGAACCAACCCCCTAAATGATGAGTTGGTCAAAAATGAGTATGTGAAAGGGAATATGAAATGAGACTGAAGAGAGATAGGACTAGATTGTGAAAAGCTTCAAATGCTGAACTGATGGTTTTGTATTTTATTTTAAAATATTTTATATAAAATTATATATATTATTTATATATTTTATTTTCAAGGCAATAAGGAGTTACTGGTGATTCCTGTGTAGAGGAGGTGATATGGTCCAATCTGTGTTTTATGAGTATCATTTTGGCAGCTGGGTTGAGGATGGACAGGAAACTAAGTACAGAGACCAACTGGGGGATTGTTGCAATATTCTGAGGTACAAATAGTCTGAGGATCTGAACCGAATAAGAGGCTGTGTGAGGGAAAAGGAGAGACAAGACATTGCAGGGGTAAGATCAAGAAGACTAGGGAACCCATTTTTCTCAGGAGAGTGTATGAATGGAAGAGCAACAGTGTCTTTGAACCACTGAATAACAACTTTAGCAGGTAAATCGATTTGGGAACAACAAGAAATTCATATTTTTCTGGTGCTCTTGTACTGCTCTGCCACATAACAATGATATGTTCAGGTTATTGCCTTTGATTTTCTTCTCATGTGGATAATAAGATTTTAAGGTCACCCAAATCTGCAATCTAATGATACTCATACAATACTAATGCTAACACAGTGCTAATGGTCACTAACTTCATGGATATCAATCAGTACAGCACTTGAGCTATCAATCTTTCTGTTTACTTTTGACATGATTAGCTCACCTCCTTTCCTAGTCACATATATCTTTGATATTTTGGGGGCTACTTCTGATACCCCAATCAGTACATTTTAATATATTACGGGAAATACATTAACCTTGCCTTGTAGCCCACTGACTTTTAAAGCATCAAAATGTCGATTTCTTTATTACTAGTACAGATGTAATTATTATCATCATTATTACATCTAAATTGTTAAAAGATCAATGTTGTGGTACTTTAAGATGTATGGGTTATAAGGTGAAGCACTTTAAAAAAGTTTTGCACAGCACTTTTATGACTTTGATAGTATAATTATTACTATTTTCATTTAATTTGTTTTTTTTTAAAAAAAAACCTTTTCTTTTTATATTACTATGATTTCTACATTTTCCTCATTTTCCAAATGATGAAATTAGGGCTCAGAGAGACTGACTTCCCCTTGAGCACACAGTTGGTAAGTGACTGAGGCAAGATTTAACCTGGGCCCCATGCCTCCGAGGTCTGATTATCTCCAGTGCCAATGCGTTTCTCATTTTAGAACTGAACCGTCCTTGAATTTGAAAAAACCTTGGTCACCACCCTTTTATTTGCTTACTTATCTAACAGTTCATCTACAAACTCTCTGATATAATTGGCTCAAATAACATCAGGCTTAGGAAAAGTATTTTCTCTGGAAGTTATGGGCACATTAACATTCTGTTTCATTGCATGGTGACGAGTAATAATTGCTAGTGTGAGACAGCATAACTTACATGATTTAAGAGAAGTATATAAAAGCATTGAGGATTTTGTAATAAAAGCGTGAATGGAAGTTTAGAGAAAATGTAATTAAGTGAAAAATACTGTAAATATGTAGATTTTTAGCATAAACTTTAGGAAATACATAATTTAAAGCTTACCAGTACAAACTAAGTCAGTATGCTGTGCGCATTGTGATGAATTATAAATTTGGAGAATTAGATGGTAATTTTTGGTGTGGGTAGGACAAGGAATTTAGGATTGCAATGAAAAATTTAAATTTTGCCTGTCTGGAATCTCATCTGTTTAAATATTTGGACTGTATATATCAGGAAACTATCTTCCCTTTTTGCTCTTTGCCTTTTAAGGATAATTACAGAAAAGGAATAAATTCAAATTTTTCATCTGTGAGATTATGTTAACTGTTGTTTTGATTAAATAGTAGTGGTTGGAGCACTGGACTTGGAGTTAGGAGTTAGAAATTAGGAAGACCTGAATTAACTATGTGACTCTCTAAGTCACAACTTTTCTCAGCCCCAATCTGTAAAAAGAGGATAATAAATTCACAGGATTGTTCTGAAAAGCAAATGAGATAACTTATGTAAAATGCCTTCAAGGGCTATGCAGATAAATGCTGGGTTGATTTTTTATCATTATTACTTTGGCACTTCTTTTATGTTTGATGACACAGTTATAAAAAACTATTAAATACCAGATTCACAATTCTAATGATGTAATGAATTATGCTTTTGCAAATATAATTAAATCATTTATTATGCACATAACTTCTTCAATTGCTATTTTAAATATTCAAACCTTCATATACTCTTTATCTCTTTATACTCACCATCTATGGTGGTGGTGCTGCTGTTGGTGGTGTTGGGATGAACTAGTGATTTAATGATTAAAAGTTTTTTGATCCTGTGATACAAATTCTTCTCAAATATAATTAATATATAATTTGTCAGTCCAAATTCTCTATTTTTAAAGTATCCATAGTTGTAGTTTCTAATTGTTCTCTCAATGTAATAATCCATGTTTAAGTTCAGTTACCTATTTACTATGAAAAGTTTTATTAAAAGATAACTATAATTCTCTTTTTTTCACCCCTCCCTAAATAGAACTCCACATGTCCGTAAGAAAACTCAAAAGATGAGTCTTTTTCTCATAATGTATTGATTTGTATCAGAAATTGTGAACACAACTCATGGGAAGCCTTTACAATCATAGTGCTAATACACCGGATGAACAATCCTCCTGAGTTTTTGTCACTTTCCGTGCTGCACTTTGGGTGTCATTCAAGCTCCTTCACAACGTTTGCTACTGTGTGTTCAGGCTGTCTTGCTCAGCAGCATTTCTTTGGTCTGAGTCTTGGGTCCTTGTTTTCTAGTCGCCTGCTGCTAGTCTAGACCTTTGGTAGTGGTACTTAGGATCACTATACCCGATCCTCTTCCTCCCTTACCCATCACAACCAGATTTCATAATATCATAGTTTTAGTACTGGAAAGGACCTCAGATGTCCTACATGGTACCTA
>CM053593.1:313524473-313543621 GCA_028646575.1 Pseudocheirus occidentalis | reverse complement strand
CGAAAGAATCTAGAATTTAAAGCTCTGCAATACCTGCAACTAGGAATTAAGATATAAAGAGGCTGGGGTAGGGAAACCCTCCCTACCCTACCAGAAAGTTAGAGAGCAGACCAGGGTAGGGGCTCTACAGTGGGGTTTCTGTTTTGGGGTTGGGGTAGGGGAAAGATGGGGAGAAAATCTGTAATTCAAAAATCTCATGAAAATGAATGATGTAAACAAGAAACAAATAAAATTTATTACATAAAAAATGAGTCAAGTAATGGCCCCTTTAATTAAAAAAAAAATCAAACTGGGAGGGGAAGATCCACAGGGTTGCTGGCCAAAACAGAAACAGTTACTATTTACTGAGCCACTTCGCTAAACACTTCTTAATTGGGCATCCAGGTGAGCAGAGCCAAGATGGCAGAGTAGAGGCAGGAACTTACCTCAGTTTCTCAATTCCCCTCCAAATAGCCTTAAAATAATGTGCCAAATAGAATCATGGAATTGTAGAACCAACCAAAGGTCAGGGTAAAATGATTTTCCTGGCCAAAATAATGCATGAGGTCAGCTGAGAAGGTCTGACATACCCAAGAGTTGGCAGAAATGTAGTAAAGACTGAGCTCCAGCATTATCAGCGGCAGGTCCTGAAGGTGACTGCCTCAATGGCATCAGCTTCTGGGGCTCTCAGCCCACAATGGGCAAGGGAGTTTGAAAACTGGCTGGAAAGAGATTACGAGGGACCCTTTGCTGGAGCTGGGTTCAGGATCCTGTTGCATTCCCAGAGTGAAGAAGAACACTAAAACTTGCATCAGAGAAGTATAGGGGTCCTGGTCACAGTTTCAAGGTAGAGAAGAGTGTTTGTGGCAGCTCACAAGGGAGTAGGGGTCCTGGTCTCAGTTGCAAGGCAAAAAGGAGCACTAGCACTTGTGATTGTAGGACATCAGGGAACCTGATCACAGTTCCAGAGCCAAGAGAAGTGCTGGCTACAGGGCTATAGGAAAACAAGTTTCCTTCCTAGGTAAAGACTAGAGTACAGGCCAGGAAAGCAGTGACTGCAACTTTCTTTAGATCATACCAATGAAAACTTACCCCCACAACTGGCTCTGAAAGCAGCAGCCCCTACCCCCCCAAAAAACCCTGAAACTTGGGACAGTGCTCCTTTTACCCTGGGAGCAAGGCCAAATTTAACATAAAGTTAAAAGTCAAGAAATAGGCTGGAAGATGAACAAACAACAACAACAGAGAACCTGACCATAAAAATTTACTGTGGTAACAGGAAAGATCAAGACACAAACTTGAAAGACAAAATAGCTATAGGCAAAGCCTTAATGGGGAAAACAAATGTGAACTAGACATAAGCCCAAGAAGAATTCCTGGAAGAACTAAAAAAGAATTTTGAAATCAAAGAGGTAGAGGAAAATTGGGAAAAGAAATGAGAGTGATACAAAAATATTATGGAAAAAGCAGCTTAGTAAAAGAGGTACAAAAATAACTGTAAAGAAAAATAACACCTTAAAAAAAGAATTGGCCAAATGGTATAAAGGGTACAAAAATTCATTGAAGAAAAGAACTTTTTAGAAAGTAGAATTGGACAAATGGAAAAAGAGGTACAAACATTCATTAAAGAAAATAATTCCTTAAAAATTAGAATTGGTCAAGTGGAAGCTAATGACTCAATGAAACATCAAGAAATAATAAAACAACATAAAAAAAGAAAATGTGAAATATCTCATCAGAAAAAAAATTGAGTTAGAAAATAGATCTTGGAGAGAGAATTTGAGAATTACTGGACTATCTGAAAACCATGATAAAAAAAAGAATCTAGACATTTTATTGCAAGAAAATATAAGAGAAAACTGCCCTGGTATCTTAGAATCAGAGGGTAAAATAGAAATTGAAAGAATATACTGATCCCCTCCTGAAAGATATCTCCAGAAAAAAAAACTCCTAGGAATATCATAACCAAATTCCAGAGCTCCCAGGTCAAAGTAAAAATATTGCAGGCAGGCAGATTAACAAGATTTAGCAGCTTCCACATTAAAGGAGTAAAGGGCTTGGAAGATGATATTCATAAGGCAAAGGAGTGAGAATTACAAACAAGAATCACCTACCCAGCAAAACAGAGTATGATCTGAATATAAATGAAGTATAAATATTTAATGAAATCAAAGACTTTCAAGCAATCCTGATTTAGATTAGAGCTGAACAGAAATTTTGTCTTTCATATATAAGCTGCATAAAAAGTTAAACATGAAAGAAAAATCATAAGAGATTCAGTAAGGCTAAATTGTTTACATTCTATATTGGAAGATGATACTTATAATTCCTAAAAACTTCATCATTTTTAGGGCAGTTAGAAGGATTACATGCAGACAGAGGGCACAGATGTGAGTTAATAGTGATGAGATGATTTTAAAAAATAATATGAAAGGGGTGAGATACCTAGAAAATCCTAGAAAATCAAGTAAAAAGCTAGTTGATATAATTAACAGCTTTAGTAAAGTTGCAGGATATAAAATAAACCCTCATAATAAAACCCAGCAGCAAGAGATAGAGAAATTCCATTTAAAATAACTGTAGATAATATAAAATACTTGGGAGTCTACTTGCCGATACAAATCCAGGAACTATATGAGCACAATTACAAAATACTTTGCACAGAAATAAAAACAAATCTAAAAACAGTTGGAGAAATATTAATTACTTATGGGTAGGCCAAGCCAATGTAATTAAAATGACAGTTCTATCCAAATTAATTTACTTATTCACTACTATGCCAAAAAAACTACCAAGAAATTATTTTATGGAGCTAGAAAAAATAAAAACAAAATTCATCTGGAAGAATAAAAGGTCAGGAATATCAAGGGCATCAGTGAAAATAAAATGTGAAGGAAGGTGCTGTAGCAGTACCAGATCTTAAACTGTATCACACAACAGTATAGAGTAGTGGAGCAGTGGAATAGATTAGGTACGCTGTACACTGTAGGAAACAACCATAGTAATCTAGTATTTGATAAATGCAAAGATCCAGACTTTGGAGACCAGAAATGACTTTTTGACAAAAATTGCTTGGAAAAGGGAAAGCATTTTGGCAGAAACTAGACATAGATCAACATCTCATACCTTTGACCAAGATAAGGTCAAAATGGGTATGTGATTTAGGTAGAAAGAGTGACATGTTAAGCAAATTAGGGGAACATTGATTATCTTATCTGTCAGATTCTTAGAAAAGTGAAGAGTTTATGACTAAACAAGAGAGGGAGAGCATTTGAAGTTATAAAATGGATCATTTTGATTCATATTAAACTAAAATGTTTCCTTACAAACAAACCAATGCTGCCAAGATCATAAGAAAACCAGGAAACAGAAAAAAAAAATTGCAGTTAATTTTTGTCTAATTAAAGACCTCCTTTTTCAAGTATATGGAGAACTGAATCAAATTTATAAGACTGTGAGTCACTCCCCAATTGATAAATAATTAAACTATATGAAAGACAGTTTTTGGAAGAAGATATCAAAATAATATGAAAAAATGCTTGAAATCACTGTTGATTAGAGAAATACAGATTAAAGTAATTCAGGTTCCACTTCATATCTGTCAGATTGGCTAATGTGACAGAAAAGGAAAATGACAGGTGCTGGATGGGATATGGAAAAATTGGGACACTAATGCTCTGTCGGTGGAGTTGTGAATTGATCCAAAGATTCTGGAGTACAATTTAGAACTAAGTCCAAAGGGATATGAAACTGCATACTCTTTGACTGAGAAATACTACTACTCGGTCTGTCTCCCAAAGACTTTTTTTTTTAAAAGGAAAAAGACCTGTATGTACAAAAATATTTATAGCACCTCTTTTTGTGGTGGCAAAGAATTTAAAATTAAGGGGATGTCCATCAGTTGGGGAGAGGCAGGACAAGTTATGTGGTATATGATTGTGATAGGGTTCTGTTATTCTATGAAAAATGATGAGCAGGATGCTTTCAGAAAAAGCTGGGAAAACTTATATGAACTGATGCAGAGTGAAGTAATTCAGGAGAATGTTGTACACGGTAACAGCAACATCATATAATGATCACGTATGAATGAGTTAGTACAATGATCTAAAACAATTCTGAAGGACTTATGATGAGAAATGTTGTCTACCTCCAGAGAAAGGACTGATGTCATCTGAATGCAGATTGAAGCATACTTTTTTATTTTCTTTTGTAACATGGCTAATATGGAAATATGTTTTACATGATTGCACATATATAATTTTTATCAAACTGCTTACTTTCTCAAGGAAGAAGAGAAAGGATTTGGAACTTAAAAAACACGTGTTAAAAAATTCTTTACACATAATTGACAAAATTTTTTAAAATAACTCCCTCCAAAAAAATGGGAAAAAATATGCACCAGCAATAGTATCCGTATTTTGTGCTCTGAACCAATTATGCCTTTAAAACCAAAGATGCTATGAATGCATGGGATTAGAGATAGCTACTGAGATGGTGGGGCTCATCTTGAGTAAATTTCAATAAAGCTATGTTGAAATACCATTATTTTATTTGAAAGAATCAGACAATAGAAATACTAGGATGTATTTTTGCTATCTTTGGTAATGAGGGATACTTCTATTTTAATCTTGAATTCTAAACTCTGCCTTTTAAGAAAGGAAATTGAACAGAAGGAGAGAAACAAGGAAATGCAAAATGGCCCCATTTCACCTCCTGTTTAACACCTGGCCTGCCTTACTACAGATCAGATGCTTAGTACAAATGGAGACACTGGCCCCCTGAGTCAGTTGAATAGCTTATAATCTGCTGAGTAGAATAAAATCGACTGAGTTTTTAATAATGTGTGGTATGGCTACTGAATACCCTTTTTGTTCATTTTTTAATTAAATGGGGTGTTGTCATAGCAATATATTAAAAAACATTACCCGTGCCTTCCAGCAAATGGTTCTGACTCACTTTACAAAGTGGTTTGTAGTGCAGTGAAAACCTGTACCTCACACACTATGCATAATGTTGTTTCATTAACAGCTTTTACTGTCATATAGAGAAGTGGTTTATAAACCTCTCTTTCCTCAGCACTTCCTGGAAGTGAGTTGGAAATGAATTCACTTTTTTTCCATTCCCACCATGCTGCTGAAAGTCTTCTTTCCAAGGTCAGTAATGACCTCCTAATTGTCAAATCATTGGAATTGTAGGATTTAAAGGTATTAGCCATCCTCACCAACTATCAGCTGACTGCTCACTAAGGTGAGCCAGCCAGCTGAAACAGCAAGGCACCCTGAATGAGAAATAGGAGACTGTGTGAGTCAGGCAAGTCAGGCAAGTCAGGCAACTACCACCACCTTGATTATGGTCTCCCAGCAGGTTCTGATAGAAACAGCTCAGGATCTTTGGGAATAGCAGTACCTCCAAATCATTCAGATTTTCTTCCTGATAAGTTCCCACAGCCATTGAGAGGAGAAATTATTGTGAAGAAGGGATCTGCCTTTCTCATCACCAATAGCAAGTGCTGACCAATTGCCACCAGTAAGCAAAAAGGCACTGGAGTTCTGGGAGTGGCGGCCATCCCTTCTGTGGAGAAGGGCCAGCCATCCGCATGTGACCAGCTGCCTCACACAGACCTATGGATGAGATTTCAATCCAGATCCTGATTCCCAGGGAACCACACGTAGTTCTTTATACTATGCCTTGTTGCCTCCACTGACCGCTTGACCTGCTCATTTTTCTGGCCCTATCTGCAGCATTTGCTATTGTTGACTTAAGAGTTAGAGGACTTTTTTTGGAATGTCATGCCTACCTGTGTGACCTTTGGTAGGTCAGTAAACCCCATTGGGTCTCACTTTCCTCATGTGTAAGAGCAAGGAGTTGACTTGGTGATTTTGAAGGTTACTTCCAGCTCTTAAATCTGTGATGCTAGGGTTTCGTGAATCTTACACCTCTTCTTCCTTCCATCCCCTAAGCGAGGCTTCTTCTTTGGTCTTCTCGCTTTCTACCCTTTCCTTTGGTGTTCCTATCCATTCCTGTGACTTCAGTGATTCCCTTCTATTTGTATACCTCCCAGATCAGTTATCTCTGCTTTCCCTGACCTCCAGAGCTGTGCCTTACAACTGCCAACTTTTCATTGTTGGTTTGTTTTTCTATCATTTCTTCAAATGGAACAGAAATCCTCATCTTACCCTCTGAAGCTTGTCTTTTCTCCTAATTCCTTCATTTTCATTAAAAGTACTACTGTTCATGGTGGCTAGGTGGTGCAGTAAATAGAGCAATGACCCTGGAGTCAGGATAACCTGAGTTCAAATTTGACCTCAGACACTTAACACTTACTAGCCATGTGACCTTGGGCAAATCACTTAACCCCAATTGCCCTGCCCTCCCCCTCCAAAAAGGAAAAAAAAAATCCCATAGTACTACTGTTTTCACTGTATCAGGCTTAAAGCCCTGGCATCATTTATGACTGCCTGATCTTTTTATCCTTGTCAAAATTCTTTTATTTTCACATCTCCATTTTCTGACAACTAATTCTCCTTCCCCCCACTTCACAGCTACCACCCTGGTTTAGTCTTACATGTCCTCTTACTTACACTCTTTTTTTTTCTTTTTGGAGGGCAGTTGGGGGTAAGCAACTTGCCCAACGTCACATAGCTAATGCTAAGGTCTGAGGTTGGATATGAACTCAGGTCCTCTTGCCTCCAGAGCTGGTGCTCTATTCACTGTACCATCTAGCTGCCCCTTCACCTACACTCTTATAATTGTTATAATCTCTTTTCCTAGTCTCCATCCATCATACCATTTCCAAAGTAATCTTCTTCATACACTACCGGGGTTATATCACCATTGCTCTAAAATCCTCTTTGGATCTCCATTGCCAACAAAATAAAGAACCTGCTTATTCATTCAACAGGCATTCAACCTGTTTTTGGAGTTTGGCTTCAACCTATCTTTCAGACCTCATTTTATGGAATTATCCTGTTATATGTAGCCAAACTAGACTGGTTTTTTTTTTTCCAAAGTCCCTTTCTGCCCCTCCGTCCACTTTTGCATTTACACATTATAGTCCTTCATGCTTGTAGCAAATTTCTTCTCCCCTACCCTAATCTTTCCAGTATAACTCCTTTGTCTTCAAGGCCCAAATCTGGTGCCACCTCCTCTTTGACAACTTTGCTGATCTCTCCAGGCAGAAGTAATATTGCCCTTGAATTTTCCATGCCATTACTTTTCCTAGTTAATAGTAATTCGTTCATAGACATTTATGAACTTAATGCATGCCAAACAGTAATGATTTTCTAACTTGTATTATAATTATTTGTGTATATTTTTATACTCCCTTCTATTCTTACTCCCAAGACCACATATTTCTTGAAGGCAGGAACTCTTATTAACTTTTTATGTGTAGTGCTGCACACTTAATACATAGCTAATGGATTGAATCAAAACGATGAAAAATTAAATATAGCCCCTGCTGAGCAGGCAAAAGCAAACTTTCAAGAAATTTCATTCTAAAGAATAGTGCCAAGTATCTTCTTCAAATGATCATTTAAGATATTTCACATATGATGACATTTCTGCAGAAGATCTGGATTCCAGAAAGGTTGTAACTGAGAAGATGTGATTATGTAATGGAGTATTGCTGTGAATTTGCATTCTCCTATCTCTTGTAATGCTATCCATTACTGAAATGAGTGGTAAGAAGAAAGTACCCTAGACTGTAGTAACCACTTCTCACTAAGCTTTAAGTAACTGGCATGTTCCAGGCAAACAGCGAGTGGATATTTTCAGAGGGTATGTGTATACTCTCAAGGCTTATGAAAGGTCTTTTTTTTCCCTCCACAGAAGCATGATTACTATAAGGAATCTCATTTGAAATCAGATTACTTTTATGCTCACAATTTATACCCCACAGTGGGCAGCCTTGGAGACAGATTTGTTGAAGATAGGAGAAGATAGCTAAAAATGAAATTACAGGATTTACTGCCTTACTACCACTATCGGTATTATTCATATTACCACAGGCATAAAATAATTCTGTTCTCAAGGCCTCAGGAGTGATTTGTGGCCATGATGCCTTTGAGATCCATTAGACTATCCCTGAAGATGTCAAAATGGGGAAGAGAAGCTGAGCTATGACTGCAAGTTCATTCTCTCCCTTTGAAGAAATTAGGAGACTGGTTGTAAAACTGCATATTCTGGCAGACTCCGTTAATATGTTGCTTACTTTTGCTGAATTTTTTTTCCTGTTTTCACACTTTATTTTTTTATTTTTATTTTTTGGAGGGGGGAAGGCAGGTAATTGGGGTTAAGTGACTTGCCCAAGGTCACATAGCTAGTTTAGTGTCAAGTGTCTGAGGGCTGGATTTGAACTCAGGTCTTCCTGACTTCAGGGCTGATGGTCTATTCCCTGTGCCACCTAGCTGCTCCTCAGATTTTATTTTAAGGCTGTACTCTTTGAGGGGGTTATTTAAGAAGAAGGGATCTATTTGCTTTGTTTGTTTGGGGTTTTTGCTTTTTTGGGAGGGCAATTGGGGTTGACTTGCCCAAAGTCACAAGGCTAGTTTTTGTGTCACGTGTCTGAGGCCGGATTTGAACTCAGGTCCTCCTGACTCCAGGGCCGGTGCTCTATTCACTATGCCATCTAGCCACCCCGAAGGGATCTATTTGGAAGTAAAGGTATATTATAATTAAAAGTAATTTATGAAAAAATGTAAAAAGGAAAATAACTGGAGGTGAAAACTTGGAAAACTTTGATTGTGTGCTGCCCTTGGAGCAAATTGCCTTTTTTTATATCCACAAAAAAACAGTACTAGCTGTTTCTTTTAATTAACCCTTTCAGGGAAGCCACTTAACTTCTTTGTTGGGCCTCAAGGTTTTTCCTTTCCATAACAAGAGATAATAACTAATGCAGACTTCCTTGGAGATGATTCATTAATTTGACCTGTTGTTCAAAGTAAACCTAAAGTAGGCTAGATTATGTCGCAGTTAGGAGAAAGGATATTAGATAATCTTCAGATAGCCTGACTTTTTTTTGTAAGGGTTACTGGGATCCCTTACAACTGGCTCTGTTTTTTCTTGAGAAGATCAGTCAATGTTAGTTAAACTGGAATTAAACTATTTACTTATTTGGTAATGTAGAGTCTTTATGTTTTCTATACAAAAAGAGTATAAGTATATTTAAGTATAAATTTTAAATATATTGTAAATTAAGTATAGATAATTTGACCAATGGATTAAATATTTGGCTTTGAAACAAAGAAATATACAGAGACCAGAACCCTCAGTTTTATTGCCTAGATTGACCATTTTTTGTTGTAATTTTTTTCATTTAATTTCATTTTTTTGTAATTGTTTTTCTAGAGTTGAACCATTCTCAAAGGTAACATGGTATATGTCTATTGGTCTGTATAGCACCTTTCTATTGTTTTCCAAAGGAAAAAAGTGGAATCAGTGTGCTGTTTCCATTGGAAATGCTTCCCAGAGTACTAGCATCATGAAGATTTGTTGAGGTTCACATTCATACACATGCTTGCAGAGAATGTCAAAATTTGGAAGGGATCTGAGAGGCATGTAGCTTAACCTATACCAGAACAAGAATCTCTATATACAACAGGCCTGGCCAGTGACTACCCAGCTTCCAGGTGATGTTCTGTGGTCATGGGGGAGCTTATCACCAACTGAGAAACCAATTCTACTTATGCATAGTTCTGATTGTTATGGAGGTTTCCACTACACATTTACATTCATCTACTACTCTAGTAGTCTCATCAAGAAAGCCAATAGCCCATTCTTGATGAAAATCATGTTGGCTCTTAGTGATCACTATATTCCTTTCTAAATGGTCAGCAATCCATACCTTTAATAATACATCCTAAAAGTTTATAAGGAATTTGGGCTAAGCTTACCAACCCATAGTTTAAAGACTATACTATATGACCTTTTTTGGCGTGGGAGTGGGGACATTTACCTATCTCCTGTCCTATTTTGCCTCCAATTCTTAGACAGTGGTTCAGTCATGCAGCTGTGTTCCTTTCAATCCCTGGAATTATTTCTTTTGTAATTGGTAACCTGAACTCATTTAAGGGCAGCTAGGCAAACTCTCTTGCCATATCTAACTTAACTATAGCCATAATTTTAGATTTGAGAGGATATGGACTACAGTAGATAAATTAACAGATGTGGATATGTTCTTGAATATCAGAAAGTTGACTCTTCATTATCACAAGTCTCTTCAGCATGGAAGGTCTCTTGAGCTCAGGAGTTCTGAGCTACAGTGGGCTATGCTGATTGATTGTCCATACTAAATTTGGCATCTATAAAGTTAGCCTCCAGGTGTGGGATGGAAAGAGAGAGGGAGCCACCAAGCTGTCAAAGGAAAGAGTTAAATTGCCCTAGTAGGAAACAGGGTAGATCAAGTCCCTGTTCCAGTCATTAACAGGAAAGATCCCTTGCATTTCCAACCTGAGCAAGATGGGGATATTGTCTTTAAAAAAAAAAAGTTGTAGTTAGCTTGTCAACCTCCTAAGTGACTTGTTTTTCCTGATGCTGGCTTGCTACATTTTAAATGAGGAATATATGACTGTGGGTACATTGTGGTGTTGTGGGGAGAGCACTAAACTCAGAAGGAAGACCTGAGTTAGAATCCCACCTCATACCTTTACTAGCTGTGACCTTGGACAAGTCACTTAACTGCTGGAGGGCATGAGTTTACATACCTATAGAAAGAGATGATAATTGTACCTTCCTCACAATGTCCTAAAGTTTTTGAATGAGATAAAATCTAAGAGCATTTTTAAATTTGGAAGGGTTTACAGACATTCTAGCTATTACTATTACTAGGGCCACTGCTACTGCCTCCACCATCAGCCATCATCTTCTCTACTATTTTAATTCTTTTTTTCTGAAAACATTACTATAATGTTTCCTAAACTTTTCTGAATATTTACAGCTAAGAATTCTTTTGGTTGGAAATACTTTCTAAGCCTGAAATAGAGTAAGTGGATTCCTTGTAGCAGAACAGAATTTATGGTACTCAGTATCCCTAAATGGATGGTGGCACCATAAACTAAAATATAGCCATCAGATGCTGACTGAATTCAACATCTAACAGGGTAAAGAAGAACTCATGGAAAGCTATAATTATTTCACAAAGCAGCCACAAAAATCTCAGTGATGGTATTTAAATGGTTCTGCTAATTATGTAATGTACTCTTCTTTCAATTAATTTTATTTGGGTTTTAAAAGTTATAGAGAATATAAAAAGCTTCAGATTGTGATTTCTTGAATATGAGCAAAACAAATAAAAAACCTGTTATTTCCAAGAGAAAGAGGTTTTCTTTATTCAACCTAAAAAGGAGGTTGTCATGAAAATTTCAGATTGAAAAGTAATTGCACATATTCAAGGTTAAGAAGAGTCACATTAGTGACTCAGAACGTGGTTTGCTAAAAACAACAACCTTATCCAACTTGAGCCGAGAATCTGAGAGAAAGGGCTTATACTAAACAGTTCTGTTGTTGCACTTAAGAAATTACTTTGGGCTCCTTACAAATGGAGACATTTATGGCTACAATATAAGAAGATTGAATGTGTATTCATATGTAGACTTTAAAAAAAGGAAATCACCACTTATAGTTGAGAATGAGATTCTGTCTATAATAGGAGCTTGTTCTTGTTAATAATGATTTCCTTACAATAACTTTTAAAACTGAAAACTTTTTGCCAATGTTCCTGTTTTCCAACAAGGATATTTTTTAAAAGGTTAGATTGTTTTTGTGTACACACATATATAAACATATACATTTGTGTGTATGTACATATAGTTCAGTATATATGATATTTGTTTTGAGTTCTCTTAGAAGAAAAGCCATGTATAAACCTAGTTTTTAATGCTTATCATTACGTAGGAAAGTAGATAATTGAAACAAGTGCTTGACCATATCCAAATTAAAATTTAATTAAAAAAAAAGAAACAAGTACTTGAAGAGTATATTTCCCTTCATTATGCACACACACATAATTAAGCTGTTTAAGTTCCTTGTGTAAGTCTAGCACTTAGGTTCTGAACATCTGGCTTTTGCTTTTACAGAATCACTTAAAGGAGAGGTAAGTATAAGAGTCATAAGCTTTTCACATAGTCACAGGTCCTACGATCCCATGAAGAATTAAACACCAAATGGAAATATGACTAATGAAAAATGAACACAATGCCTTTTTACTCTGTACACAGAAGGCATTTAATCCATTCTGGATAAAACTGTCAATGTTGCAACAAACCAGAACCAAAACCCCCAAAGTCAATACCATCAATTTGGAACCAATGAGGATATATTGAGTTAGCCAGCAAGGGAGCCCCACATAACATAGGCAGAAACTCCCCAAAGGAACAAAAGGACAAAGTTTTAAATAAGTCTCAATTTAGGCAGAAGGTGAATTCTGCATGGGGTACCTTTTTGTGGGACAGGACTTTTGTCATGAGCTAGTAAGAGAAAAGGCTTTTCTTCAGGTTAGCTATCTCTTGTAACCCTATCCTAATAGATATCCCTGTCCTTGCTGTTCCAGCAGTAAAAGAAGGTCACAAAGAGGGTGTTAAGGGGTGGGCATCTGCAGTACAAACAAGGTCACAGGCAAGAGAGAGGAACTGCAAACAAAATGGAATGGCTTTAGCTTTCTCTGCTACCCACAACAGTTTCATCTCATGTTTATCCCAGTTCCCACTGGCACCAGAAGAGTCTTGAGCTTTTCATAATAATATCACACATCAAGACTTAAAAGATATTTTCCCTGCAGCAACCTTATGAGGTAATATTTTGCTAGAAGAATTATCTTCATTTTGTTGATGAGAAAACTGAGACTTGGATAAAGTTGATGTCCCCTAATCTGTACTTTCTTATAAGACTCAGTTCTCTCCCAAGTCTCTCCTGACTCCAGATCTATGCCATCCTGGCCCTGATTAGGAAGTAGCTTTGGAGCAGTATCTTGGTGTAAAGTGTCACTGAAGTGCTTGCAAGAAGCCTAGTAGACAGTTTCCTGGAAATATCTCAGAAGTTTTAGGGATTGCCCCCTCGGCTCTCTTTTATAATGCAGGGCTTTTTTGACCAAGCGCTTTCACGTTTTTCCACATTTAGTCAATATACCTTGCCTCTATTCCATCCATGAGAAATGAGAAGATAAGGTAACATTGTTTTTACTTCAAAGAATCATGATGACTTATTCTTTTAAAAAAAAGTTATTCTACTGTTACGTACCTTTTGTTTCCTTTGATCTTTACAGCACAACTTATGAAATGGGTAGGTCAAATATTGTTATACCCATTTCACAGATGAATAAACTGAGGCCATGGGAAGTTAAGACTTGCCTAATATACAATTAGTTGGTAGAAAAACTGGGACTAAATCAAAAACAACTCTTTCAACTAAGCTTCTTGATGGAAAGACTTATTTGTTTCCTCTTTTGATCATGTGTCCCATTCAACTCAAGCTCATAAAATCATAGAATTTAGAGCTGAAAGGATGCTTAAAATTCCTCTAAGTCAACCTTATGAGCAATATGAGGTCACTGAGGCCCAGAGGGGAGAAGTGATTTTTCCAAGGTCATGCATAGTTTTATATACGATAAATATACAATCTTTCTTAAATTAAGTTCCTTTAAATGTCTTACCCAGATGCACCAGAATTTGTCCTTAAACTTTCCAGAAGTTATTTATTATCTTGAGTTCAGTAAAAACTCATATTTCTTAATGTATTCCAGTTAGCAAACCATCATAGAACGGTTTCTTTTTCTGATCCATACTTTCCCAACATGCAACATGAAATTCTCAAACTTTTTCTAGAATCTAAACCAACCAGATTTTGAACATATTCTGAAGTTTTATCTCTACCTTTGACTTGTGGTACCCAAAAAAGTACATTTTTGTGGGGAAAAAAGTCCTTGCTAATATTATTTTGTAAATTAACCTCGCCCAAAAGGTTCTTAAAATGAAGATCTAATTTTACAAAATGGCAAGATGTTTTATTTTTGAAATCTTGCTATTTTAACACTGTATTGTTAGGTGTGATTTTTTCACATCCAGCATGGCAAAGCTGTAATCTAACCAGATGCTATTTAACTTATGGTGCATTTTGTCAGATCTATTTTATACAATATATGGAATGCCTAAAAAAGATTCTTTAGCCCCGAATCTGTCATTGTCAGGATTGCATGTAAAATTGTCTTATATAAATTTATGATGCAGTATTCTTTGTAAGAAATTAAGATGAATGAGTCTTTGAATATTAGTAGACTGTATGTTGAGTACAGGACTTATGTTGTTTTTATCTGTATATTCCCATTACCCAGGGTAACTTCAATTTTTTTTTCCATTGCCCTATTGTTGTTTGTTTGTCCTTCATTTTCAAAGAGGACCAGTGATATAATGGGTGACGTCTTGACTTTCAAGTGAATTGGATTTAAGTGAAGCAGAGTTGCACAAAGTCATCAACCTCGCTCTCTCTTCCAGTCATCAAGTTCCAGTGGCAGGACAAAAGTCAGGAGGACTGACAATGGCCCAGGATGCAGTGGGTGACCTTGATGTCTTTGATCTCTGACCAAGGTCTAAGGGCCTTCTTCAGCTGCCTTCATGGCCACTGGAAGAAATTTATCTCACCCATCCATTCTCCCAGTGGAAGTTGTCATATGCTTGGCATAGATATCCCCCTAACTCACTGATGGCTTTGAGACCCCTCAATTCTACTCTAGCTGGGTTAGCCTGTCTGCTAAAATGGTTTGCCAGGGTGTGGCCACTATGCGTGCTATGGCTTCTTGAAACCACAGGTAAGAGTTGGGTGGAAAGGGCTAGGCAGGCTCTCACACCAGAGGTGCTGGTCCTCTATCTGTAACCCTGGCCACCTTGCATTGCATGACTGACCTTGGTTATTCAGGAGAGGGTAACAAGAGGGAGGCTAACTCAGTGCAAATCCATGACCAATGCTGGAAGAGTCACATAGACCACACACATTGTACTGCTGGTGGGGTCATCATCAGTGCCTTCCTTCCATACATGGAGAGGTTGCCAGCATGGCTAGTTGCAGTATTGATGTCTTTTATATTCATATCTATATATAAAAGGAAAAGTTTATATCGTAGAAAACAGCAACAAGCTATCTTTCCATCAGGGTAACTGCTTAATTGAAAGAGTGCCCAGCCAACTATGACCAAGAGACCTCCTTATATTTTGTTATGATGATGTCTAGAAAAGAGAACATGCATGTCACCTGAATTCATTTAGTGCCTAGCATAATTTCACAAAGGGGTTCTGTGTCACACTGAAGCATTTGGGCTGTTTAGGTGAATGTCCAGTGTTGATATCCTAACAAAGAACTCTCTGGGCCCAGGCTGGGCATTCTACCTAGGCATTTCACTCTCTTGAGCACAACCTGCTCCTACCTGCTTTTGTTCTTCCTGCCATGTCAATGGAGAAATAAAACAACTTCTGACCAATATGACCAAGAACTGAGCTTTCCAAGCTATCCTTGTGGGAGCTGAGGTCAAGGCCAACTTGTCTTCTCTTTATTGAAGCTGGCATTTTCAGTGCAAGGATGGAGACACATTGCTGCCCCCATTCAGTAACAGTTTAGGATCTTCACTTCTAAGCTTCCAAGGGCGACAGTGATTCCATGCCTCTTTTAGCATCTCCCACAGAGCTCTGCAAGCAGCACATGATTCATTGAGAATCACTACTTCTCAGATGAATTTGCTGAATTAGAAGCATGTTATCTGATGTTGAATTTCTTTAGTTGAAGCTTTGATTGATGCTTTAACTTTGGCACTTAAATGACTGTTCAAACATTTGCAAAGGATGAGCATTTATATGATATTTCTGCAGTCACACACACACACACACACACACACACACACACACAATAGCCTTCTTGCTATTCCCAAATGGGTAGCATTTTATTCTCCATCTCCATGACTTGGTGTAATTTGTCCCCAAAACAGGAAATTCTCCCTTCCCATTTTACTTGTTGGTATTACCAGATCCACTCAAGGCCTGACCCAAGTGCTGAGCTTTATGTGAGGCCATTTCTAATTCCACAGTTGCTACAGCTTCTCATCTCCTGCTTCCTGAAATCATTTTGTCTATATGTTTACTATTTCTGTGCATGTCTTTCATAGTCTCCTTGATGATCACAGCTCTCTTTCCCCAGGGCTTAGTAGATTTGTTGTTGTTGAGTTGTTTCACTTGTGTCTGACTCTTTGTGGCCCATTTGGGGTTTTCTTGGGAGACATACTAGAATGGTTTGCCATTTTCTTCCTTCTCTAGTTCATTTTTACAGATGACAGAAGTAAAGTAAACAGGATTAAATGACTTGCCCAGGATCATATAGCTAGTAAGTATCTGAGGCCATATTTGAACCTGTCCTCTGACACACAATGGATGCTAAATAAATACTTGCTTACTTGAATTACAGATTTGGGCTCTCTCTGTGCATTTGGAGAATACACCTTGGCTTAGCTGTTCTCTGGCAGTCAGAAGTTCTTTTTGCTGTTTTTTTTATACATGAATATACATATACACATTATTGCCTCAAAATCATTGCTCATGCTACAGCCCCATTTTGAATACCTCATTTCTATTTAGTCCAAAGTATTGTTTTCATTCTCAAAATTCCTATGAACATTTTCAGTCTTCCCCTGGTCTTGTGCATGTCTCACTATAACTGTCTTTTATTGAATTCAAATTGTTTTTATATATGGTATATCTCCTTTATTAGGTTTTAAGGTCTTTGAGGTCAGGGACTGTGTCATTTATCTCTTTTAAACCCCCCCCCCCACCACAGTACTAAGTCCAGTACTAGGCATAGTGTAGATGATTAATAAATATTTAATGAGTAGAAGGGTTGATTTTAAGAATTTTGCGCTGAAGAAAGAGTCTACTAGGAAGCCAGTGTGTCAATATTGTGGTGTTTTTCTTTGAGGAATTTTACCTTTGTCTGTTCATGTGTATGTGGGAAGAGCTTAGGATCCTAAGGTCAATGAACATCCTTCACAGCTTTGTTCTTCCTTTCCGTTTTGCAGAGTCAGCAAAGTGTTTTGTTTTAAAAAAAGGACAAAGGAAAATCATCAAAACTGAAATTCTGCCTTTACTTTAAGGAAGAATGGGTGAATACAATAATGGAAGAGGAAAGGGGGGAAAACCCCTGAAACTGAGTGCTGTATGGTTATAATGACCATTCTTAGCTCCAAAGAAGAGATAGGACAATGCACTTTCCCCTCTTCTTTGCAGAAGAGAAGGACTAAGAATGGGGGAAACAACAGTGGTGTCAGACTTGGAAGATGTTTTCATATATATTTTTTGATGAATTGCCTTTTTTCCTCTTAAGGGGGATATCCAGCTTTTGTGATGGCAGAAGGGAGGAGATGCGTACTGGGAAATGATAGTGATATAACAACCAGAAGTATTGATTAAAAGAAAAATTAAGTAGAGGGTGTTAGGCAGATTGACAGAGAACAGAAGAAATGAGGTAAATTTTGCTTTAAAGTTAGGAAAGAAGTTAAAAGTGAGTAAGTGATATGTGGTAGCACAGAAGTTTCAAGCAGTGAAATTTCAGTTTGCTCTGAACCAGCATTCAGATGCCCTGATATTCTAGGTTGGAAAGTTCTCAGCCATTCATGCAAATGAATTGGCTGTACTCTTGGGAGACTTCATCACATTGTGTTTAAATCTGAACTCAGAAGGAAAGTGCATGAGTTCCCAAATTCTTCTCTGTTTCTCAGTAGGACTGCCTCTTGACATCTAAAAAAAAAAAAAAAAAAAAAAAAAAAAAAAGACCACAGAGCTAAAAATGATACCAGGAATTTGGGCGCGGAGTAGGTCTCAAACTTAGGAAGCCAATCAGACCCTAAAATTCTGCAGTCTACTCTCACTGTCCCCAAGAGTTCTAAGGCTCTTGTCAAATGGGAGGTTTTAGACTCAAGTCCACCTTGCCTTTGCACTAAGAGAATGGAACACATTGAACAATCAGCAAGCATTTACCAAGTGCCTTCTACCTGCCAGGCATTATGCTAAGCCTGGGGGATGCAGGTACGAAGAAGAAAACAATCTCGTCACAAGGATTTCCATTCTAATGGAGAAATGATAAGTGCCTATATAAATCATGTAATATAAAGTGAATAAAAACACATAAAATAGTTAAATACAAGGTTGTGCACTAGTATTGAAGAAGGGCACTAGCATGGGGGATCAGGGATTGAGAAAGGCTTAATGTAGAAAGATGATGTTTGAGCTGCATTTGAAAAAGAGGCATTATGAGATGGAAGAAAGAAGCAAATGCACTCTAAGCAAACGGGATAGCCATTTCAAAGGGGAATTTAGCTATCGCTATGCATGTATAGGTGTGTATATACATATGTGTAAGAGAAATATGTGGTGGAAAAAGACAAGATTTGTCACCTTGACTAGACATGGAGTAAGGGAGAATGAGGAGTCAAGGATAATGCCAAGGTCATGGACCTAGGAGGCAAATTAGGCTTTAGCTTTGATTAAATCATGCATAGAAATATGTACAGAGTGGCCTCATTTTTTTCTTACTTGCATTTAGACATAGGTGAAATGGAAGACTTGCTTGTCTCTTTATCTTTTAAGAGATCTCTGTAAATACTTGTTCCCATGTGGCTGGTTGTATCAGCAAGCACCCTAGCATACCCAGGGTGGCTGCTAGCACAGGTTCTTAGATCTGCTTTTCTAAAGGAAAGCAACTCAAAATGGGTTAACAATCTTTCTTTAATCAAACAAACTTTTAACTGAACATTTAACTAGTTCAGGGGGAAAAGTCAGCACCCTGAACTCCAGAGAATAGAAATACAATTTACAAGCACAAGTTACAAGCAGACCAAGAAACAGATCAGCAGACGGGCTTCCAACCATCTGACCATCACATGCATTACCTATTCAAGTTGCCAGAGAGGGAAGCATCAACATCTGAGTTTTTCAAAGCTGGGGGGGGAGGGGGGAGGCTCAATGGCTTCCTAGAGTCTCATCTGGCCAAATCACACAACTCTTCTCAAAGTGAGCCCCAAAAGCAAAGCCTCACATCAGGGCGTATATATAGGCTTCTCCTGGGTCAGCCCTCTTGACCCACTGTCCAATTACAAAGTAACAAGGTGTGGTCATTCCAAAAAAAACAATCCACCCACCACAGGC
>CM053593.1:313501841-313523973 GCA_028646575.1 Pseudocheirus occidentalis | reverse complement strand
GAGGGGCCTTACAGTGGGATCAATGTTCTGGGCTGGGGGTAGGGGCAAAAAGGAGAGAAAATCTGTAACTCAAAACCTTGTGGAAATGAATGATGTAACCAAGAAAATAAATTAAAATTAAAACAGAAAAAAAAAATTTCCATTGCAAAATCAAAGCCCAAAGGTTAAAATTAAATCCTAAATTTTTGCACATGGCTACATGGACCCCAAAACACTGAGAAAAAGTACAACATATATTAGGAAGTCTAATAATAATAAAACGCAATAAAAATGTGTTTAAATGTAATTGTGTTTTTAATGTTTCCAAACTACTATACAATATAGGGTTTTTTTCTTTAAACCAAACTTTGCTATTTTATACCAAATTTGATTTTATACTTGTAAGTGTCCTGAAAGCAATTACAACAGCATTAGTAAAATTCAAAACAACTATGTAAACAAAAGCAATTCAGTCATTTACTTCAACCTACAATAGTCACTCTATGCCTCACTTTTTTCCCCTACAATTAAATGAGTGCCATCTAGCTATATAATGTTTATGTAGCTACAGAATTAGGATTACAACAGAAGAAAACTGATTGTTACATAAGCTTATTAAACCACTTATTTTCCCCACACTCCAAAATTAGAGAGATACAGACATTTTTAAACATTTTTCAATGCTTTTATAATATCAGAGATACATAACTTATGATATCTTTGTAGAGGAATAAAAACATAAACACACAAAACAAAATTTTGAACATATTAAGTAAAAAATTTCAACAAAGAAAAAATAGCAAGTTTTTAGAAGAAAATCATAAAATATTTTCTCATTTACAATGGTATTAATTCAGATGATTTTTAAAAGGCTTGTTCAGAAAAATAGCAATGACAATAAACATTTAAAAATAAATGGAAATCACAAATAAACACTTACCATCTTCCCACTTCTTTTGAAGGTATTCTGGAAAAGCCTTTTCTAATTTAAATGTCAACACATCCCCATGGACAATTCTCAGTTTTCCAGGTGCTGCATCAGATAACATCTGTTTTATGAAAACCAAATAAAATTCATCAATTCCTTTTTGATACAATATAAAAATCTACATCTTTTCAATTTCAAACTTATGTGCGAATAAATCAACCTCAGGAGATCATAAAATTTCCTCATTCCAGCTCTGTTACAGGCTCACATTATATAAAACTTATAGGCCTTAAATATCTTTAAAAAAAAACATAGTAATAGTAATTCTGACTTACTTTTGTTCTCAACATTTGATGACACAGTGTCATTTACTGGAATATGTATGTTTCTGCATGCTTTAATCAACTCAACAAATATTTATTCAAGGTCACCTCTGTGTTGAGGACTGTTTTAAGTACTGGGGATACAAAGATGATTAAACTGCAATTCCTGGCGTCATGGCATTATAAATTCCAGTCATATTTTTGAAGGAAATAAAATAAAATGGGTGGTAAGGGGGAAGGGTCATTAAGGAATAAAGGAGCTTCAAAGGAAAAGAATATCATTTGAGCTGGGATTTAAAGATTTCCAAAGGTAGAAGGGGAAAACATTATAGGCTTAGGGAAAAAAGCATGATGAAAGACAAAGAAATTGGGAGAACATGGGGCAAATATGGACTGCTGAATAGTCTAACTTGGCTAGAACATAGGCTCCACAGATAGAGGCACAGTGGCACCAAATCACGGAAGGCCTCTGAATGCCTCGCTAAGGACTTTCAGCCTTTCTTGGATAGACAGTAAGGAGCCATTAACAGAAACTGATCTGAGAAGTATGGACCAAAGCAATTTATAACCTTAATTCTAACATGTCTCTTTAAGATTAGTTTACTTCACTGGTGGCTGACACCTGATAGTGACAATTTTCATAGGATTAAGAACTGGAATAAAACTTAAGAGTATTTTGTCTACCTCCTTATTTTGCAAATAAGGAAAATGAGCTCCAGGTAAGTTCAGAGCCTTGCCCAAGGTTCCATGGATAGGAGGGGACTGCTTCTTTGCCTGGACAACACTGCTACTATTGGTCCTTGGAAGGCAGTGAGTTCAAGTAAAAAAGGCACTAGACAGTAGCTTATCATTTGTTGGCCCTGGGCAGTGACTTAACCACTAGGAGCTTGAGTTTCCTCATGTGTAAAATGGTCACAAATATCCTGTCCTATTGACCTGTCAATGTAATCAGAAGGAAAATGCTCCATAAATATCAAGTCTGTTTGTTAACAGGAGGGAGGAGGTCTGCTGATAGATGTCATTGATACAGGCAGCTCCCAGTGGGGAAACCCCCTCTACCAATGCACAACAGCACCTCCTCTGTAATACAGGTTTACAGGGGATCCAGAAGCCCTAAAAGGTTAAGGGACTAGTCAGGCCTCAGTATGTGTTATTGTCAGAGGCTGGCCCTTAATCCAGGTCTGTCTTTGTGACTCTAAAGCTCTGTAACACCTCAGCTTACAAAAATCATCTTTTTGTCCCTTCCCCACCCGCCACTTATGCAACACTTTGGGAAAGATAGTCTGATTAAGATACTGGATTCTAGTTTTGAAAGAATTTTTTGCCAGCTGTAGGCATAGATTTAAGCCATCAACAAATATTCACTAGGTGTCTGTTGGTGCAAGATATAGAACTACTGAAATTCATACTAAGAAACTACTAGATAACTCCTATCTATTTAAAGTTTCTGAGGTACAGTTTTCCCAAGTAAAACAGGCGCTTCTACTACCTACTTAAGACTTTTGTGAGGAAAACAGTGGGTGTTATTTAATTGCCGCCATTTTTTTCCTGTCTCCCTGTTCTGTGGATAAGGGCAGGCCTGCTTCTTGAACTACCTCTGATAACCTAATGTTTGGCGAGAGCCAGACAGGGATGGTGATCAGGCCTGTAAGAAGCTCTGGAGCTTTAGGCTCTTCTAAAGCACTTAGCGCAGCACTTGGCACATAGTAAGTCCTTAATAAATGTTGATTGGCTAACTAGATAGCATAAAGCAGGCCCAAGTCAACCTCCATTACCCTGCTGGCCCTGTTCCTTACTTCTGAACTGCAATAACCTTCCCCCCATGACATTTCATCTTTCTGACCATAGCACCTGCCCACAACTGCCCACTTTTCAGCTCCCTTTTTATGTTTTCACTTCCTCCATTAGAACATGAGCTCCTTGAGGGCTGAGACTATCTTTCATTTTGCTTAGCACATAGTGCCTGGCACACGGGAAGTATTTTAATAAATGCCTGTTTCCTTCTTCCTATTAGATACTTAATCAATGCTTGTTCATTTGACTTACCTGGTGTATAGGACAGAATGCAGTTTCTCAAATAGACTATCTGCTAAAGTTCCTTGTTTCTTGTCACCACACTAACTATCAAGAAATTAAATAGAGATTGGGAAGAACACGTGAAAATATTCTCATAAAGTAAAGGAGATAGTCACCAAACCTGAGCTAGGCTTTAGTCTTGATAGGCCCAAATTTTGTTTTTCTATAATACGTCTGTTAGGTGTTTCTGTAAATTGTCTGCTTTCTGGTAAACAAGAAGAAAAATATGTAATCTGTAATAAGTTTACTTCTGATAAATAATTTTGTATTGGATAGAAGGATTGTAAGGACACACCTTCCCACCAATGGGAATGAATGTCCAGTTAATGAGGAAGGGGTTTTGTGAGGGGTTTTGTGGTTTTTGGCTATTTAACCCAGCTTCTGCTTCTTTACAGCAGCCTCCTCCCTCTGGTGTTCCAGTGGTGTGGACCACCCACTTCTTGCAAGATTCTAATAAAAAAACCTTCCTGTTTCCACCTGGAGAAATCTCTGAGTAGTCAATCTGGGATAGGGTCTTTGCACCCCACACACTGGTAACCTCTCTTTATCACCTGCCTGGTCAATCAAAGCAAAATTCATTCTCCCAGATCTCTTCCAGTTTTACGTTCTCTTGCTTCAGCCATAAGTAACAGTAAAGGCAGAATCAAGTACTCCTTAATCCAGCACCAAAAAGAGTATCAAAGCTCCGACTACATATTGAGAATACATGGTTTTCAGCTTCTTGTGGACATCTCTCCCTATATCAATCAAACAATAAACACTTATCTAGCACCTACTATGTGCTAGACACGTGCTAAATGCTGAGGGTATAAAAAGAGGCAAAAGAGCATCCCTGCCCTCAAAAAGTTCACATTCTAACAGGAGAGACAACAAAGATCTACATGGCAAATAGGAAATGATTAACAGACGAAGGTTCTAGATTTAAGAGGGACTGAGAAAGGTTTCCTATAGAAGATGGGATTTTAGTTGGGGATAAAAGGAAGTCAGGAAAGCTAGTAGGCAAAGATGAGGAAGGAGAGCATTCTAGGTATGGGTGACACCCAGAGAAAATGACCAAAGCCAAGAGATGTGAGAGTCTTGTTTGTGCAATAGCCAGGAGGCCAGTGTCACTGGATTAAACAGTAGGTGGTGAGGAGTAAGTTGTAAGTAAGAAGGCTAAAAAAAGTAGAAGGGAACAAAGTTATGAAGGTCCTTGAATGCCAAGCAAAGGATTTTGTATTTGATTCTAAAGTTGACAGAAAGCCACTGGCGTTTATTAATAGTGAATTTATTAATATTAATAGGGTGTGGGGGTAGAGGGAGTGACACAGTTGAATCTGTGTTCTAAGAAAACTGCTTTAGTGACTGATGGAGGATGGACTGGAGTGGGAAGAAAGTTGAAGCTGGCAGACTTAACAGTCAGCTATGGCAACAGTCCAGTCATGAGATGATGAGGACCTGTGCCACCGTGGTGGTAGTGTCTGAGAGAAGGGGGCACATTCAAGAGATGTTGCAAAGGTGACATCGACAAGGCTTGACCACAGATTGAACATTGGCTGGGCTGAAGGGGTGTGTGTGTGTGTGTGTGTGTGTGTGTGTGTGTGTGTGTGTGTGTGTGTGTGATACTGAGGAACTGAAGGTGACTTCTAGGTTGTGAAACTGAGACTGGAAGAAAGGAGTGGGGAAAATTTAGGGGAAAAGATAATAAATTCCATTTGAGATATGTTGAGTTTAAGATGTTTCTTGGAGATGTGCAACTAAAAGTCAGCAGAAGTAGGGGAACACTAGGGACATTTGAGAATCATCAGCATGGATGGTAATTAAATCCATAGGTGCAGATGAGGGAGAAGAGGACAGAGCCTTGTGGGATACCCACAATCAGAGAGCATGAAGGTTCAGCAAAGAAAGGTCAGAAGGAATGGTCAGAGGAAGAGAACCAGGAAAGAGTGGCATCCTAAAAAAGAAGAGAAAAGAGGGCAGGTGTCAAGGAGGAGTGATCAATAGCATCAGTGCCTACAGAGAGAACAATAGCATTCTCTTATTTTTTATATACTTCAATTAGTTCTGTCATTCTTCAATCAATATGTACCCATTCTGTTTCCAAGGATTTTTATATCACAAAAAGTAAAACATCTCTTGCTGTAAAGATTTCCTCGGGGTAAATGCTCAGCAGTGGATTCTCTGTATCAAAAAGTATGAACAGTTTAATAATGTTTCTTACATGATTCTAATTATTTCCAGAAAAATTGGAACAATTTTTAGCTTCCCAAACAGTGCATTAGACTATCTTTCCCGAGCTTTTAAAATACTGACTTTTATCTTTTATTGCCTTTGGTAATTTGATGGCTGAATAGTGAAACTTGTGTACTTCTCTTCTTTTTAGTGATCTGGATCATTTTTCCCCTATAGTTGCTGAATATTCTGTTTCTTTTAAAGCTGCTGCTGTCCTTTGACTATCCAGAGAAATAACTCCTAGTCTAATATGTTTATGCCAATTTCCTAGGGAAATAGTTCCTCATCTAATAAATTTATGTCAATTTCCTACATATCTTGAATATAAGATTTTTATCACAGATACTTATGAAAAGATTTCCTCCTACTTGATAATTTCTTCTTGTTCTAATCGCATTGATTTTGTTTGTATAAAAGCTTTTTAAGGAATATAATAAAATTTTTCCATTTTGTCTTTTGGGATATTTCTCCTTTATTTATGAATCTTTTTCCTAATTAGTGGTGAGAAACCCCTTTCTATTCTACTGTCAATTATTTAATGTTGTGACTTCCTACTTGAGGCTGCTTGTCCACATAAGCTTATTGTGGTATATAGTATGGTTGCTCGTCTAATCCTATTTTTCTGGCCAAACTGCTTTCACGTTGCAGCCCCCCATCCCCTGCAAGGTATTGCAATATAGAAAGCAAACTGTATACGTGGATTTTTTGAAAAGTGAGCCAATAAGCTCATTTTCTTTTCAGTTCCACCTAATATATTTTACTGATCTACTTTTCTATTTTAACCATCAAATCAAAATAGTTTTGATCACTGTTGCTTCATTATATAATTTGATGCTACAAGGTTCCCTTTATTCTTTTTTTTATTATTATTATTTCTTGTGAAAGCCTAGATATTTTGTTTCTTTAAATTATTTTGCTTAGTTATATAAAATCATCCCTTGGTAGTTTCCTTGCTGTAGTACAAAACTCTGTAAATTACTCTGAGTGTAATTCCTTTAATTGTGTATGTGTGGTCCAACTATGATAATAAATATTTCCTATTTCCTTGATTTCTATAATAAAATCTTTCTTTTTAGATTTAATTCCCAATTATTATATGTATTTTGTAGTCATTTTGAAGGTGATTTTTCTAAGATTTCCTCAATTTTTTTAGTACTGAATAAAAATGCTAATTATTTTTCACAATTTAAGAACTATACTTTTGCATACAGACATTAAGACTTTAACTTGCAGGGAAGATAAGGATATACACCAACAGAAGAAGTTCATCACCAGGAACACTCTACACTGATGAAATCACAGGGAGGGAGGGAAAAAAGGAAGAAGAACATGAGGAAAGGGAAAAAGGAAGGAAATGGTAGAGAGGGGAGGGAGGAGGGAAAGAAGGGACAAATGGAAGGAGAGAGAAAAGGATGAAGGAAATATAGAAGGGAGGGAGGAAGGAAGGAAGGGAGGACTTACTACTACTTTACTGGAGGTATTAATTGCCCTGATTAGTTTCCTCCCTGGTTCTCTGGAGTTTTCTAAGTAAACCATAATGCCAAATGCAAATAGGGATAATTGTATATCATCTTTACCAGTATTTATAGTTTTAATTTCTCTCTCTTTACTGCTATATGCTTTTTTATTTAATTAAATTTAATTAATATTTATTAAGTATTCACTGGGTACACTATATTATAATTAGATGCTAAGAGCCTAGGGATAGAAAAAGTAGAGAAAATTTGGTTCCTGTGTTTGAAAAGCATATGACTTAGCTCAAGTAAGCTAGGAAAACATATGTACACAGTCTTCAGAGAGAGATTAATTTGGGAACAAATTTCAATGTGATACCCCTTTTGCCTATTAAAGAAAGGTATCACACAGGAAGCAGGAAGCTTTATGTACTTCAAGGGCATAATCTTTTATTTTTTTAAAAAGCCAACTTATTTCATCATCTGGGACATTATGTACACATTTAGGAAGCTGACAGAGTAGAATAGAAAGAACAATGGACTTGGATTGAAGAAATATCTATTTATCCCTCTTAAAATGTGGTAAACAGAACTGAACATGGAACTCCATATGCAGCAAAATAAGTACTAGATACATTGGGTCTACCACCTCCCTTGGCCCTGGACCAGTATATCTATTAATGAAGACTTCAGCTATTACATAATCTTCTTAAGAAGTCACATGACACTGTAGGGTTTGTGGTAAACTAAAACCCTCAAGGCTTTTTCACAAAAGTTTAGTCTTGCTACTCAGCACAGCAGCAACCCTTCCTGCTCCACAGCAGTTAGCTATGACTCCCAACATCCCAGTAACCACATCAAAGGGACCCACAGTTGGTATTGATCTTGGCACCACTTATTCCTGCGTGTGGGTCTTCCAACACGGGAAAGTGAAGAGCACTGCTAATGACCGAGGAAACAGGACTACCCCAAGCTATACTGCCTTCTCCAACACGAAATGTTTAATTGGTGATATTACTAAGAATCAAGTTGCAATAAACCCCGCCAGCAATCTTTGATGCCAAATGTCTGATTGGTCACAGATCTGATGATAATGGTATACAGTTAGACATGAAGCAATGGCCTTTCAAAGTGGTGAATGATGCAGACAGGACTAAGGTCCAAGTGGAGTACAAAGGGGAGACCAAAAGTTTCTATCCAGATGAAGTACCTTCTATGACCTTGATCAAGATTAAAGAAATTTCTGAAGCTTACCTTGTCACAAATGCTGCTGTCAAAGTACCAGTCTACGTCAATGATTCCCGATGTCAGGCCACCAAAGATGCTGGAACCAACTTGTCTCAATGTGCCCTAAATCATCAATGAGTCAACTGCTGCTGCAAGTGCTTATGGCTTAGACAGAAAGGTCGGTGCTAAGAGAAATGTGTTGATCTTTGACTTTGGAGGTGGTGCTTTTAATGTCTCCATTCTTATCATGGAAGACAGCATCTCTGCAGTCAAGTCCACAACTGGGGACACTTAAATGAGTGGGAAGGACTTTCACAACTGCATGGTCAACCATTTTATTTCTGAGTTCAAGCAAAAGCATAAGAAAGATATCAATGAAAACAAAAAGGCTGCAGACTATTTGTGCAGCACTTGTGAATGTTCAAAAGCACACCCTCTCTTCTGGTACCCAGATCAGTACTGAAATTGTCTCACTCTATGAAGGTATTGACTTCTATACTTCTATCACCCATGTCTGTTTTGAAGAACTGAATGCTGACCTCTTCCGTGGCACACTGGACACTGTGAAAAAGGACCTAAGAGATGCCAAACTAGACAAGGGTTCAAGACATCATCTTAGTGAGTGGTTCCACTCAGGTCTCCAAAATCCAGAAACTTCTGCAGGATTTCTTCTATGGCAATGAGTTCCACAAGAGCATTGATCCTCATGATGCTTCTGTCCAGAGGTGCCTCTGTCCAGATTGTCATCTTGTCTGGAGAGAAATCTAAGAACACGCAGGACTTGTTGCTACTGGACATTGCTTTTCGTTGCCTTGTAACTGAAACTGATGACTGAATTATAACAGTTCTAATCAAACCACCCCCACCAAGAAGACACAGACCTTTACCAGCTACTCAGACAACCAACATGGTATGCTTATTCAAGATTATGCAAATTAAATATCAATGACAAAGGACAACAATCTGTGCATCAAGTTTGATCTCACAGGAAATCTCCCACTCCCAGGGGTATTCCTCAGAATGAAATAACATTTGACATTGCTGCAAATGGCACCCTCAACGTTTCTGTTGTGGTTAAGAGCAAAGGCAAAAAGAATAAGATCACCAACACTATGACAAAGGTTGTCTTAGAAAAGGAGACACTGAGCACATGGTTCAGGAAACTGAGAAATAAAAGGCTAAAAATGAGAAGCAGAGAGACAAGACTTCTTCCAAGAATTCTCTTGAATCTTATGCTTTCAACATGAAGCCTACTGTAGGGGATGAGAAACTGAGGCAAAACAGGTAATGAACACAAAGAGAAGATAGATCCTTGACAAATGTAATGAAATAACCAATCAGCTGAATAAAAACCAGACTGTGGAGAATGAAGAATCTGAGCATCAGGAGAAAGAATTGGAGGTCTGCATCATTGCTAAGCTATACCAGAGTTCAGGGGGTATGCTGGGGGGTTCTCAGGGGATAGAGCAGCCCCATTTGGTGGTGCTTCTCCTAGACCCACCATTGAAGAGGTTGACTAAACACATCAGAAAAAAGAACATTCTACACAAATACTGAAGGACCTAAATCTGTTGCCAAGGCAATAGCAGTTTAAAAGTAAGATTTAAACTACTGTGTAAATCTGGTCATTCTGAATACTTGAACATGTACAGAGAGAAAAATGAACAACAGTGCACTTCATCAGTGCTGTAAACAAATGCAGATGTAAATCTTGCCCTGGAAAATAAAGTATATTTAAAATTGCTCCCCCCCACACAAACAAAAGAGTCAACTATCCCTTAATCTTACAAATGTACAAAGCTAAAATGTAATTGAAAAAAGCCTGTCCAGTAATTAAGGATGTTATTTCTAAACTGTGTTCAAATTGTCAGAAAATCACATATAACTCCCTAAAACCATTCCCTTCTTTTATTAAAACAATCCTATAAGGAGGGACTATTTCTGGATAAATTGAGTTCACATAGAATAATCTGCTTGTTTGGCTTCTTTAAATGTTAATTTAAATTAAATGTTCATCAAAATAAACAGTTTAAGTTTCTCACCTGTAACCCAGGAATAAACCGAGTGTCCTTTTCAACCACAAGAAGATCAGCTACCTGAGCATTAAGAATGGATCTTGTGATCCCACCTGGCCCAGGGCCTACTTCATAAACATGAGCATTTTTCAGATCGCCAGTCTTTCGTACAATCTTATCTAGGAAAAAAAAGAAGTTCATATCTCTTGTAAAATGCCAATCTTGAAAGTGAATTTAGAAATGAAAATAAATATGCAAAGTCCATCAATCATTTTCCCATCAATAAGGCGGCTAGCATAGACATAGCATTTTTTAAGCTTTACAAGGAGTTTTACATGCTAACTCATTTGAGCCTCAGAACCATGTGCAGTAGGTGCTTTTACAGATGAGTAAAACTGAGGCTAAGAAAGGTTAAATGATTTGCCCACTATCATACAGCTAGTAAGTGTCTGGGGCAATATTCAAATTCAGTTCTTTCTAACTCCGGGTCTAGCACTATATCCACTGTCCTACCTCTTTAATCATTTTTCAATAAAAGCTTCTAGTAAACAACATATAATGGGCATACAGTATTTATCTTTATTTACTGTTCAGTTATAACAATCCTTTAAAAATCAGTAATAATTAACGATAATAGGACAAAAAATTTTGGATTTGGGGACTGTTCCTTCCTTTATTCATTAATTAAAAAAAAAAAAGGCAGCAGGCTCTAGAAGTGTTCCCTTTTCTGAAAACTCTTAAAAACTTAAATTTACACACACACACACACACACACACACACACACACATTTTCTTTTTATCTCTCTCAATGGTCAATGATCATTTACCCTAGCTAACCCCCAATTATCTCTTTACAGAAATGGAGAATGAGAAGTCTCTAAGTAAGCACACACTCTTCCCTAAAAACCCTTGGCTATATCCTATGTCATTGGGCTGTCATGGTGGGAAGGTGACAAAGGACCCTGGAAAAAGGATCAAGCTGGTGATGCTAAGTTTAGAAGTGGCTTCTCCACAGAACCATTGTTGATATGCCTCCTCCACCCCCCTATTTGACCAGTAGCAGCCAGAAAACAAATGTATTAGAGGTTTAGTGAACACCACAGATGCATCCCTTTCCTTCTCTGTTTTGGAGGTGAGATGACAAGAGTTTGGCAGTACTTTCTGCCTGTGAATGAATGGTGAAGACTGATTGCAAACTGCCCTTCCTTTGTTTCCTTCTATCCTAAAGGTGTCTCTTATGCCAAGAATCCAACTCAAATTGTATCCCTATAGCCAGTGGGCTGGAAGAAAGGGGTAGGGGGTGGGGGACAGAGAAAGAGTGATTGTATACTACCTCCTCAAATCCTAGGCTGTCCCTTAAGCCAGGGCTGTTAAATCCAAATAGAAAGAGATCCTTGCAGGGTACATATTGAGATGTAGGTAAATAAATAAACATTGTGTTATATTGTATTTTTTACTTATTTTGTTAAACATTTCCCAATTACATTTCAATCTGGTTTAGGCCATGCTTAGGAGTTTTTCCCTCTTTCAATGAGTCTGACACGTCTGTCTTAAGCGATCCCTTGAGTTAAAATTTGTTAAAATAAAAACCTACTGCTTCAAGCAATTATTGACAAGTCTGATTCTTTTATGAAAACTCCCACAAGTCCAAAGGACTTCAGAGGACTGACTAGGACAACAACAATTTATATTAATAAACACACCTTTACACTATAAGATATAGGAATAACCGAATTTGAGAATTGGTAGGGATCTCTGCAGCAATCTAATAAGTCAGATCTAAAAGGAATCTATTATAATTTTTTTTTTTTTTGCTTTTTGGAGGGCAATTGGGGTTAAGTAACTTGCCCTAGATCACATGGACAGTTTTTGTGTTAAGTGTCTGAGGCCACATTTGAACTCAAGTCCTCCTGACTCCATGGCTGGTGCTCCTCCTCACAGGGCCACCTAGCGGCCCCTATAAAATGTCTTAATGAGTGGTCATCCAACCTCTACTTGAAGATACCAAGGAGAGACAACTCAGTACCTCTCAAGGCAGCTTGTTTTATTTTTGATAAAGCTGTTAGGAAGTTTTTCCTGAATAAAGTCTAACTTTGTCCCTGGGCCTTAAGTCAGGAAGACCTGAATTTGAATGTGGCTTTTGACACTTAATACCAAGTGAATTTGAGCATAGCGCTGAACCTCTGATTGTCTCAAGTTTCCTCAACTGTTAAAAAAATATTTATTCAGTCAACAGTGAAACCCCTACTCTGTCCTGGCCATGTGCTTAGCTCTGGGACTGGGGAGGGTAGAAGCCATAGAGGAAGAAAGCTGTGATAAGCCTAAAACCCAAATCCCAGGGTTGTTGTGAGGATCAAATAAAGTAATATTTGTTAAAGCATTTAACACACTGCCTAGCACACTGTACACAAAGAGCTTAATAAATGCTTATTCCCTGACCCTGCATTCCCTAACCTTCTTCATTCTCAGGAGGTAACCTCAACTTCCAATCATGCTAAGATCTAGACAATTTAACACTAAGTTCCATCGTGCTTCAAAACCTCTACGTCTCTTGTCTTTTCCTTCTTTGTACTCTCCTGAATCAAGAAGAAATGTCTTTCTTGCCAAGATTAATCCCCTCCATTTGGGTCCTTTTTGCTTCTTCTAGAAAGCATTATCAATCATCTGCCCTCTCTCTGTTGTATCTTCAATTTCTTTCTGTCAGGGATTCCCCTCCAACTATAAACAAGACCAGGTTTTCCTGGGAACTGCACAGGAAAGGGGTAGATGGGAGAGATTTCCTTGTCCTCACCCCTCAAGCCACTATGTTCTCTTTCCTTGCCAAATTCTTAAAAGTAATCTATTCTCCCTACTTTTAGTTCTTTCACTGTCATCTCCCTTTGCAAATCCTTCTACAACTCAGTTTCTATCTTCACCAATAAATTTAAACTGCTCTCAAGTCACTAATGACCAAGTCATCAACTCCAGGGAATCTTTTCCCAGGGAAAAAAAATCTTTCTTGACCTTCACATGGTAGGCCTCTATAAATGTAAAAGATATTAAACGCATTTTAAAAAAAACGTAAACATTTCCTTTACGGATGATAACATAATAAAAATTGCCAAGCAGAAGACAACTCACTAAAAGGAGACTCATATGCTGAATGAGTGGGCCAAAGAACAAATTACTGAAACAACTAAAATGAAAGAGAAAAATTCTAATAAGACAACATATCAAAAGTTTTCAAGATTTAGCTAGAGGAGGACTGCGGAAAGACAGCTCAGGCTCATTGAGTTGACAAAGGGTTTGAGTTTGAAAGAAAGTGTTCCTGACTCCCTGTCCACGGTTCCATCCACTACCTGCTGAACTGAACTAAACTGAATAGAACACCATCAGAGGCCAAAAGATAGAATTGGGTTTGACTCTTACACAGGGCAGCTGGATGGAATCAGGAAGACTCTTCCTGAGTTCAATCTAGCCTCAGACACTTACTAGGTGTGTGACCCTGGGCAAGTCATTTAATTGTGTTTGCCTCAGTTTCCTCATCTGTAAAACAAACTGGAGAAGGAAATGGCAAACTACTCCAATATCTTTGACAAGTTTAACGGGACTGAACAACAACAAAGAAATGTAATTAATCCAAAGGATTTTACTGGCACAACGTGGCACTATGTAAAGTCCTTGGACGCAAGTTCAAACTTTAATTACAGAAATAAACCAGGGAATTACATTCATTTATAGAATGAATTTATTCTCTCTCCCTTGATACGTGTATATGTGTATAAACATACACACATGTGTATAAACATACACACATATAAAATTCATAAACATTTATTATGCTTCTACTATGTGCCGGCCACTGTACTATGGACTGGAGAATACAGAGACATGTTTTTACATGTAATTGGGGGGGAAGATAAAATATTTATTAAAAATGCCAGTTGTCATAAAGCCTAAATTCTTAGGCTTACCACAACTTTGTTTCCCTATGGCTTCCTCCCCCTTCCCTACACCCGAGCTAAGCACAGTGCCAGGTACACGTTCAACGTTTACCGAACGAATTCAGAACCGGACAACAAAGCATTTGTAAAAAGGAGTCAGACTTTAAAAACCTGCAACATTTTTTTCTTGATCAAGTGCAACTCCGAAAAGATTTAAGTTCAGATATGTTTTAAGGTCAACACTGCCCTTAAACTAGAAATACACCACCTCAGACTGACAGAAGCCACCGGCTACCCACGTGAAAGGGACGGCAGGAGAGCGCATGCACGTCTCCCCATTGCGTGTGCACGCCTCCGACGTACGCACGCGCACACGCCCCCCAGACGCGCGGCCCCTTCCTCTACCACCCAAACCACGCGGAGGAAGCCCAGGAGCGTCAGTATCCACCTGTCAGTCTCAAGTCCAGGAGGAAGTTCTGGGACAGCTGTTTCTGGGCTCGGAGTCCGAAAATTTTAATGATCTCCCCGATCGTGGGTAAAGGCGGGAGGCGGAAAGCAACTAGCTTTGCCTGGGCACCCATGAGTACGCCGCTGGCTACTCCTCAGATGGGCCTGGGCAAAGGGCCGCCCCACTCGGACGCCGTCTCCAATTGGGTTCTGGGCACGCCGCCGGAAGTTTCCAAACTCGGGACGGGAAGGCCCGCCTCGTGACGCAAGCTTCGCCACATGACGCAACGTTCCCTGGGAATGGGGCTTGCCCGTATACTCTGGAAATCGTGTTGGCGGAGGGCTGGTTGCGGCTCGGTTTCGGTATGAGGGTAGCCGCTGTTTCCTCTACAGCAACCGCCGGTTACCATAGTATGAATCTGCCCTGCTCTTAGGGCTCCAAGAACGATTACAGTTTATGAATAGCGTTTTTCAGTATTTATGTTCACAGCTCTCTGCTGTGTCCCTGCACTTAGCAAGCAGCAATTACGTACCAGCCTCTGTCTTAAGACACAGTAACAGCTGTAGTGTTTTTTGATGACTGTATAATAGAGGTGCCACACAAAGCTCCCCCTGAAAGGTGGTTGTTCCTTCCAGCTCAGAACACTTCCTAACCGTCAGGGAGGCTTCCTGGACAAAGTAGCAGTTGAATTGAGGGGACGGGAAATGATGGAAAGGAACTCCACTGGCAGAGGTGGAGGAGGTGACATTGTAAGCATAAGCGACAACCCCGGCAAAGACAGAAAATGTAAAGCGAGAACGTGAGGATGAGCCTAGCAGAGAGTATTTTAAGATAAGGCTGGAAATAATGGCATCAAATTGTGAAAGATGAAAATTAAAACTAATTCAAGTGTTATATAGGAGTAACGTTTAGTAGTAGTAACTTTAGGAGCCTAAAGTAATTTTTTGAAGTAACAGTTCATCTTATCTCTACTCTAAGGGCGTGTTTCTCCACTCTAATTAGGCTACAGACCTTCACGTTTGCACATTTCAAACCACACCATCTCCAAAGGATTGTACCACCTCCAAGCCCAGAACTTTGAGATTCCAGCTTTGGAGTCATAACCTAATTTTGGCTCATATTTGTCTTTTGATCTCTTATTCTCCTGGCATATCAACTTCATTTTGCTTTTTCATTTAGAATTCGTTTCCAGTTTTAACCCCATTGATTTCCACATAAATGCCTCACTTAAGATTGCCTTAGAATCCTTTGTCCATTGAACTTGCCAACCACCCTTAGAAATTCTCATCCTCAATAACTTCTACTATATAGTTTGTCCGCTACTGCTTCAGAGCTGCTAATTGCCACTATAAGCTACAAAATGATATATTTTTCCTTATACAAGTGGTTCCTTCATGGCTTCTCATGTACATTTGGTGTTTGGCTTTTCTCTCTTGCTAACTTCATAGAAAATCACTTTTTAGATCATATTGACTACATCTCTACATGTCTCATCAGCCTCCATTTAATTATATCCCTAGGAAAGATCCTCTTTACGATCCACCTCCTTATATTCTTGTATTATCCTCTTTTTGCCTGCCAATCCATCATCATAAAACTGCTAGAATTACATTTCTTTTGTATATATCATCTCTCCATACTTGAAAATTTATAATTTAAGTATCTGGTGTATATGTGGTGATGTCTTATCCCTCCACCAGATTGTAAGCACCTTAAAGGCAACAAAAATACTCAATTTGCATTTTATTACCTCCACCTTTCCTGTGCCTAATAGTTTTCTGCAGCCAGTAGATATTTATTGAATGTTGTTATTTATAAATTTATAGTATAAATACTACTAAGTAGCTGTGTGTGACCTTGTGTCAGCCTCTCCAAGTCTTTGTTTCTCTATGTCTACAGTAAAGAGATTGGGCTAGATTAACGGTGGGGAACCTGCATTCTCAAGACCACTTGTGGTCCTTCTAGATTCTCAGGTGTGGCCCTTTGACTGAATCCAAACTTCATGGAACAAATCCCTTTAATAAAAGAATTTGTTTTGTAAAACTTGAATTCAGTCAAAAGGCTTCACCTGAGAACCTCGAAGGCCACATGTGGTCTTGAGACCATAGATTCCTCAGCCCTGGACTAGATGATCTCAGTCCCTTCCAATTTTGAACTATTGTTTTATGAAAGGCAATTGGAGTGAATTCAAGAAAAAATGGTTTTGAATACCACTAGGCCCTTTTTGTACAACAAAGTCATATGCTTTGCAACATGGTATAAAAGGTGATTTTTTTTTTCCTTTTTGCGGGGGTGGGGGGGGGGGGGAGAAAGCAGGTCAATTGGGATTAAGTGACTTGCCCAAGGTCAGAAGGCTAGTAAGTGTTATGTATATGAGGCTGGATTTGAACTCAGGTCCTCCTGACTCCAGGGCTGGTGCTGTATTCACTGAGCCATCTTATGAACTATATGAGACTATATTGTTACTTCAAGATGAACTATATGAAACTATATCTTAAAGAAAAGATACCCTAAAAAGACCAGGTGAAGAGCAAGTGCATTCCAGGCAGAAACACTGCTAGTGCAAACACATGGAAGCAGGAGATGGAGTGTCTTGAATGAGGAACAAAGAAAAAACCTGTTTAGCTAGACTACATAAAATGATAAAAGACACAGCTAGGTGACACAGTTCATGGAACATTGGACCTGGAATCTAGGAGACCTGAATTCATCATATCCATCCTCAGACACTTACAAGCTGTGTGACTTCAGTCAACTGAACCATTGAAACTGAAATAATCTCCTCAATTACCATTGAAACTGAAACAATCTCCTCAATTGTAAAAGAGTTACAAATCTGGGAAATTGAAAGAGGGATGAGTTTGGGGGAAAAATGAATTGTTTTGGTTGGGCATGTTGAATTTGAGATAAAATTAGAACATCCAGTTTGAAATTTCAGGTAGGTAGTTGGTAATTTGGTACTGAAGCTTGAGAGATTTGATAGGGGAGAAGGTATGAATAAATTTATTTTTGCAAAGAACAGTGATGTATATCTAAATACCCTTTTTGTTTGTATACTAATTGATATTTTATTTCAAATAGGATAATAAACCATGCATGGTTGTGTTACTTGATTCAGTCAGGTTCAAGGAGGTTTAGGATCATAGATTTAGTCCTGGAAAGTCCAAAGAAACTAGAGAACAGCATTTTAAGGACTTGGAGCTGAAAGCTAGAAATAATGCTAATAGCAACACTCATTGCAAATAGTAAAAGTAATGTCCTTAACGAGCTCTTCTTTGGCAGGACTAGTAGTTGACTATCTCTAGAACTGCAACATATCTAGCAAGGCTGGCCTCTTAATCAAGATGGGAAAAAGGACAAGAAGTATAGGGAGAACTTGCCCTTGAGAAGTAAACATTGCTTCTACTTTTCTGCCTATTTTAAAGTCACTGAGGCATCTCGACCAAAAATGTTAATTCTTCCTTATCTGGAAAGCTGCATAGTTTATAAGGGATCTCACTATGTGCTAGCTTAGCAAATAGCTTGTTGGAAAGATATTTCATAGTATCATAGATTTACAGCTAGGGAGGATCTTAGAGGTCAGAAGCCACCTGAGACTTGAGCTATCTTGCTTGTTAGGTGAGTGACTTCACCTCATTGTTATGTAGATTACCTCAACTGTCTGTGTATGTGGCCACAAACCATCTTTTCGATTCTGTGCAGCTTCTACCAGGACACCAGGCACTCATCATCTGCATCTTCCCATCTACCCTGCCACTGCATGTGTTTCAGCCTTGTGCCTCCCATCTACCCAGTCCTCACCTGACTTTCTACCTGTTGCTTTGGGAAGAATAATGAAAGCATTACTATCATTGCTACTGTCAGTTTACTTTCCTATACCTTTACTCGCAATCCTGGAGCCTACCTACACCAAAACACCCTTTCCTGGCTACCATTATAGAAATCAACTGATGCCCCTGTTAGAATTAATCAGTCAGCAAGCATTTGTATATTTTTTGTTGCTTAATCATTTCAGTCATGTCTGACTCTTCATGGTCCCATTTTTGAGTTTTCTTGGCAAAGATTAGAGTGGTTTGCTGTTTTATTTTTTTTCTTTTTCAGCTCATTTTTCAGATGAGGATCCTGAGGTGAACAATTAAATGATTTGCCCAGGGTCACATAGCTAGTAAGTGTCTGAGGCCACATTTGAGCTCAGGAAGAGGAGTCTTTCTGATGCCCAACCTAATGCTTTATCCACTGAGCAACCTGATTATGTACTTAATAAGATGTACAAGTTCTTAAGAGTCTGAAAGTGGGACAGTGCTGCCACTGTATGCCCAGCACTTGACACGGTGACTGGCAAATAGTAGGCACTTAATAAATACATATCGATTGATTAATCCGGTAGTCCAACCTCATTTTTATGATTGAAGAAATTTAGAGATTAAACCTGGAGAAATTAATTGGTCAGAGAAGGGAAGAGAAAGGAAACTAAAGTAGTTGAACTGTGCCCCCTGCAGTTGTTGATTGCCTAGGATTCAAAGTAATCTCCTAAATGTATTTACACAAACATTAGAAACTAACTTTCTCTTTTTTCATGGGCTAGTATTTTTTTTTTAAGTCCAGTACCACTGAAAGGAATCATAATAAAAGAGGACCAGATTGCATACTAGCCCAGCCATTCTAGGTATGAACTTATCTAGTCTATCTTACATTGGTAAAGTTTATTCCACAAAAGTAAATTAAGTCTCTACTATGTGAGAGTCATTCTGCTACTTGCTAGGTACGCAAAGGTGAAAAAAACATTCCTTGTCCTCTCCAGCTTTCTGTTTGCTGTAGTGGAAAGAGTGCTGTACAGTTATCCCTTCTACTTTGTGACTTCTTCCATCCATATTTCCATATATAACTGGTTGGCATAAGAAATTAAATGGGAATGGGGGGGAAGAGCGGGAAGGGAGGAATTTTGTAGAAGCCATAGGAAACATGTGGAAGCCAGCAGACAACACCAAGCCTATGTCTAAATACTTAACTCAAACTTTACAATAAGGTGTTGTAAACACCCCATAAAAGAAAAAAAAATCAGACCCCTTTATTATGAAGGAAGGACCAAAAATGTTTATGCTCATTTTCCAGATTGTGGGGGCTCTGCACCCCTAACCCCAGCGATGGGGAAGGGTTAACTGTACTCGGATTCAGATACCAGCTGTGTAACTGCACTCAAATCACTTTATTCACCCCTATGCCTCAGTTTTCTTAGGTATGAAATAGAAGTAATAATATTTGTGTTACCCAGTAGTACTATTGTGAGGAAAGCACTGTGTAAACTTAGGTGTGCTCCACAAGTGTGAATTATTGTTATGAGAGGCAGGCTGGTATCGTAGGGAAAAGTAGTGGGTTTGGAGTCAGGAGGTATGGATTCAGATGCTAGCCCAGAAACTTGCTAGCTGTGGAACTATGACGATATGAGTATATCTTAAGATTTATACAAGTGTGATACAAGATAGGATATGATAAATGACAATGAGAGATACAAAACACTAGCAAATCCAAGAAGGAGTAATCACTTTTAGCTTGAGGAGAATAGGGAAATACTTCACGGAGGAAAGTAGCATTTGGGCAGGGTGTTGAAGAAAAAGATTTCTACAGGTTGAGGACAGTAATACAACAAGCATTTATTAAGTGCCTCCAAAGTACTCAGCAATTTGCTAGATGTTAGGGTTACAAAGAGAAACAGAATAATCTCTGCTTTCAAAGATTTTATATTCTCTTAGGGAAGCTCTGTGTGTATAAAATTATGTATGTATACATATATACACATACATACAAAAATATATAAATATTAAACAAAAAGTATACTTTGGGAGGTGGAGTAGGCATAAGTGGATGGGTGTAGGAGGTCAGAAAACTCACTTTGGGAGGTAGCACTTGATCTGAGAGCTCTGAAGGAATTCTAAGAAACGTAGAGGTGAAGAAGGAGTTTATCCCAGGCTGGAGGGACAGTCTGGGTATGGCATTATAATATTTTGTCAGTCATTTTGGCTAGAAAGTAGAGTGCATAAAGGGGATAAATACATACACATGTGTATACATACATATATTCATATGTGTGTGTGTGTGTTTGTATCAACCTTGAAAGGTAGATTGGAAAGGGCATTGAGTAGCAGAGAATTTTAGATGTTATCTAGAGACAAGAGATAGCTACTCAAATATTTAGAACTCCTAACGAGGTCAGATCTATGCTTTAGTAATATTGCTGTGGCAGCTATGTGGAGGATAGATTAGAAAAGGGAGAGACTTGAGACAGGGAGACTGATTATAAAACTATTGTAATAATTTAGGTAAAAAACATTACAGGCCTTCACTAGGATGGCAGTCTGTGAGTGTAGACATGACAGAAATACAAAAGCAAAAAAAAAAAAATTGTAAAATGGACTTCTCAATCCTTATTTTCCTTTCCTTTCCTGTAGCCTTTGACACAGGTGATTACTCACTCCTCCTTGATACTGCCTTTTCTCTAGGGTTTCAGGACACTGCCCTCTTCTGGTTTTCCTCCTGCCTATCTGAGCATTCCTCAGTCTCTTTTGCTGAATCTTCATCTGCATGATGTCCTCTGATTGTGCCCACAGGCAGTAGTACTAGCTAGACCCTAGTCTCTTCATGTATATTACATCTCATGAGCTATTTTGAATTTAACTACCATCTATCTCCATACTGTTGATTCTCAAAATCTACCTTTCTTTCCCCAATGTCTGCTGATCTACAGAATCACATCTCCAACTTTCCTTTCAGACATCTTAAATTAGATGTCCAGTAGACATCTCAAACTCAGTAAGTTCAAAACAGAACTCATTATTCTTCCTTTTAAACACCACCGCACTCCTATGTTCCATATTACTATGGAGAGCAACACCCTCATCCCAGTTGGCCAGGCTCTTATCCTGGACTCCTCACTATCTCCTGACTCCTGTATCCAACTCAATCTGTTACCAAGACCTGTCGATTTCACCTTTGCAACATCATTCTAATGCCCCCTTCTCTCCTCTGACAGACTGCCTTCCTACTGCTGGAGTACTGAAATAGCCTGATGGTCGGTCAGCCTGCCTCATCTCTCCTCACTCTAATCCATTCTCCATTCATCACCAAAGTGATTTTCATAAAGCATAAATTGAACCACACAACCACACTGCTCTACTCATTAAACTTGTCTAGTGGCTTCCTGTTACCACCAGAATCAAATACAAAATCTTCTGTTTGACATTCAAAGTCCTTCTTACTCTAGCCCCCTCCTACTTTCCAGTCTTCTTATATCTTACTCTTTACCACATACTCTTTGATCTGATGAGGTGCAGGCCCTGGGAACACTCCCCCCCCACCCCCCATGGCAATCTGAAGATCTTTCCTGTCCCTAGACCCTTTGATAGGCTTAAGTGGCTCTGAGAATGTTCCCTGATTTGAAAGTATACTCTGCCCCCTAATAGGCTGAATGTGGCCATGTGGAGCCTGTGGCGGTAGCCTTGTTTTTTGGGAATGGCCACACCTTGTTACTTTGTAATTGGACAGTGGGTCAAG
>CM053593.1:313467172-313501341 GCA_028646575.1 Pseudocheirus occidentalis | reverse complement strand
ATGTTGGCCAGTCTATTAATTGCTTGATTTTTTAGCTCTGTGGAACTCTGCTTCCTGGAGGGGGAAAGCTCTGTCCCAAATTGCTGGGGCCCTCACAGCTGCTGGAGCTCTTAGTGTGGTGCTGGAGCTCTTAGTGTGGTGCTGCAGCCCCACCTCCCAGCCTTGGCTCACTGAAAGCGCACCCCAGGACCACCACTGAAGACCACGATCCAGATCCAGGCCACTCAACGCAAGAGCCCTTGACCCTGATGGATCGCGTCAGCCCCCCTGCTATCTGCAGGCCGAGGGCTCTGAAGCAGCCCAGTGGGGGCCGCTGCGGCTCTCAGCCGTTCCTGCTCCTACAGCTGCCTCCTGCTGCCTCCTTGCCCTGGGAGCAGTTTGGCCAGACCCGCTCTCCTCCTCCCCAGTTAGTAAAATCCACTGACCTTTCTCTTAACCTTTTTTTCTTCTGGCCTGATAGATGTGGTAACTGTGCCTCCAGTGCAGCTGATCTGCTCTCCTATAGCCGTGGTTCCCCGCCCAATGCCCCAGGGCTTGACCCGGCTGGGGTTTCAGCAGGGTCCCAGACTGCTGCGAAGAGCCCCGCCTGCTGCGCTGCCTGTAGCAACAGATGTTCTTTCTGTCTTTTGGAGAGTTTTGGAGCTTGAAAATCTGTTTAGTGTCCCATGAGTTTTTTAGCGTGTTTGTGTGGGAGCTGTGGTGCTTTGCTGCTTCTGTGCCGCCATCTTGGCTCCACCCCTCACAATGGAAAATTTTTAACAATTTTTTTGTTTAGTTTTTTGCAACTCAAAACCAAATTTTCAAGAAGCTTTATGTTAACACAATAATTACCCTGATAAATTAAAATTTATCCTTAAATTGTGTTCTGAATATATTGATACAATTTTCTTGGGCCTTTCCCTTGATTCCAACAGATCCTCCAAATGTGTATATTATTGGCAACCTGCCTTTCAGTGTTTCTACTCCACTGATTATTAAGTGGCTTGAGAATATTTCTAAAAGAGATGGACCTTTTGTTTATGGCAGAACACAGATGACCTTGACCTTTCAAAAGGAAGTGGCTGAGGTAAGCTTTCATTTGTCTGGACACTAGACTACCAAGATCAGATTCCAAAAGAATATTGTCTTATTTTCTTTGTAATCAAAGAGGCCATATGTATTTGTCAAGTTTTAATGGAACAAAAACTAGACATGCTAGATGTGGTATCAGTTGTTATGGTAGTGAATCCTCCAGGGGGAAGGCTATGTATACCTGTGGTCCTGAACCTGAGTAGACTGTACCGAATGAGACAGGAGAGTAGAAAGGGCCGGGAGACCTGGTGGAGAATCCCAGCTTTGACTAATGACTGTGTGATCTCAGCGTCAGTTAACTTCAGCCGCAAAGTCACCTGATATAAAGTAAGGATAGTAAGTAATACTTCCACTACTTTGCTCTTAGGGTAGCTGTAGAGAAGGTACCTTTGAAATCCCAAATTCTTAAAGAATTTGAATTATTAACTGCAGAAGTAGTTCATAGCTTGGATGCTGAAGCATTAGATGCTTTAATGGGAAAAAGAGGGTCATGTGATAAGGTGACAGAGCATTGTCAGATAATGAGAGGAGTTTGGTTCTTCTTGCCTTGGACTTCCCTTACCACTTCAATGTACTCTGCTTTATTGCATTTGTCATGCAATTTATTATTTGTCATGCAATAACAATAAAAGAGATGGACCTTTTGTTTAGGACAGAACACAGATGACCTTGACCTTTCAAAAGTAAGTGACTGAAGCAAGCTTTCATTTGTCTGGACTTTAGACTACTCCCATTCAGTTTTCTTCAGAGCTCTATCATATCCAACTTTTCTATGATTCTAATCATTTCCTTAACTTCTTTCTTACATATTTTATGATTGGATTTATCTAGCTGTGAGGAATGAAAGTTGAGGTACATAGTTTTACCGTGTGTTTCTTCCTATAACTCATTTAAATTTTAAGAATTTAAATGCTATGCCTTTTGTTGCTTATATATTTAGTATTGATATTACTTCATTGTCTCTGGTACCTTTTAGCAAGATGTAGTTTCCCTGCTTAGCTCTTTTGATTAGTTCTGTTTTTGCTTTGTCTTTGTCTGAGATCATAATTGCTACCCATGCCTTTTTATTTCTGCTGAAGCATCCTGCTTGAGCTCCTTATTTTAACTCTGTGTCTCTCTGTTTCAAGTTTGTTTCTTGTAAACAACATATTATTGGAATCTGGTTTCTGATCCATTCTGCAGCTTCCGTTTTATGGATGAATTCATCCCATTCACATTCACAGTTATGGTTACTAACTGTGCATCTCCCTCATCCTGTTTTTTTCTGTTTATCTTTTTCTGTCTTTTTATCCTGTCTGCCCTCTAAAGTCTGTTTTGCTTCTTATCACTATCTTCTTTTATCCACCTTTCCTTTTATCTCTGCTTTTTTTTACTTCCCCTCCTCCTTTTCCTTTGGGTAAAATAGCAATCTATATCCAATTGAGTGTGTGTGTGTGGGGGGGGAGTGACCTCTTTGAACCAGCTTAGATGAGAGTAAGTTTCAAGTGTTGTCACTACTGTATTTCTATCTACTGTAAAAGCTTTTATTTGGGTATTTTTTTTGGTGACATAATTTTCCCTATCCTTCCTTTCTCTTCCCCCTTCTCTCTCTCACCCATCATTTTTTTTTAATATCATCTCAGCATAATCAACTTACCCTCTATGTAGAGTGCGTCTAACTGACCTAATAATGATAAATTTCTTAGAAGTTACATGTGTTGGGGCAGCTAGGTGGCACAGTGAATAGAGCACCGGCCCTGGAGTCAGGAGGACCTGAGTTCAAATCCGGCCTCTGACACTTAACACAAAAACTAGCCGTGTGCCCTTGGGCAAGTCACTTAACCCCAACTGCCCTCCAAAAAAGCAAAAAAAAAAAAAAAAAGTTACATGTGTCATCTTCCCAGTAGGAACATAAACAGTTTAACCTTATTGAGTCCCTTGTTTTCTTTTTCATGTTTACCTTTTTATGCTTTTTTTGAGTTTTGTGTTTGAAAGTCAGATTTTCTTTTCAGCTCTGATCTTTTTGTAAGGAATGTGAGTCCCTTATTTCATTAAATATCTTTTTTTTCCCTTGAAAGATTATACTTACTTTTTCTGGGTAGGTAATTCTTGATTGCAGTCTTTTGATTCCAGAATATCATATTCTAAACCTTCTGCTCTTTTAATGTAGTACCTGCTAAATCTTGTGTGATCCTGAGTATGATTCTACCATATTTGAATGGTTGTTTTCTGGCTAATTGAAATTTTGTTTTTTGTTGTTTTTTTTTTTGACCTGGGAGCTCTGAAATTTGACTTTTTTTGAGTTTTCATTTTGGGATCTATTTCAGTTGATGATTGGTAGATTCAGTTTCTATTTTACCCTCTGATTCTAGGTTTTGGGGAAAGTTTTTCTTTATGATTTTTTGAAATATGATGTGTAGATTTGTTCTTTGATCATGGTTTTCAAGTAGTCCAGTAATTCTTTAATTATTTCTCCTCAGTGTACTTTCTAGGTCAGTTGTTTTTCCAAAGAGATATTTAATATTTTCTTCTATTTTTTCATTCTTTTGACTTTTTAAAAAATTGTATTCTTCACATCTTATGGAGTCGTTAGCATCCACATGCTCAATTCTAATTTTGAAGGAAAGACTCTTTTTCAGTGAGATTTTTAAAAAACATTTTACTTTGTTTCACTTCCCCCCCCCCCCATTTTACCAATTGTGCTTTTTTTTGTTTTTGGAGGGCAGTTGGGGTTAAGTGACTTGCCCAAGGTCACACGTCTAGTTTTTGTGTGTGTGCGTGTTAAGTGTCTGAGGCCAGATTTGAACTCAGGTACTCCTGACTCCAAGGGCGGTGCTCTATTCACTGTGCCACCTAGCCGCCCCAATTGTGCTTTTTAAGGAATTATTTTCCAAAGTAATTTTTGGTGCCTCTTTTACCAAGCTGTTGTCTTTTCAAAATTTTCTTCCCTTGCTCCCCCCTCAGTTTTTCTTCATCTGTTCTTATTTATTTTGAGAATAATTTCTTAGCTCTTCCAAGATTCTTGCTGGTCCTGTGTCCAGTTCACATTTTTCTTTGATACTTTACTTGTAACCTTTTTTTTTTTGACATCACCGACTTTTTCTGAGCTTGTGTTTTGATCTTCCTTAGCTGCCATAGCTTTTTATGGTTACATTTTGTTGTTATTTGCTCATTTTTTTTCAAACTATTTCTTGCCTTCTAACTTTATATTAAAGTTGGGCTCTGTTCCTAACATGGGGAGGAAGGGAATAGGAGCATTCCTATAGGATATAGGATATAGGATATATCCTATAGGATAGGATAGTATTCCTATCCCTTTCTCAAGTTTAAGGTTTGTTTGTTTTTTTTTTTCTGCACTGTTGTTTTAAGAGATAATTGTAAGGGTTTGGAAATTTTCAGTGCTTTTAAGGTGATGTGATCTAAGAAGAGATGTGACTACTGCTTTCCTGGTCTGCACTTTTATGCTTATCTAGGAAGGAACCCTGACTGCTGATCCTTACATCCCTTGATCCCTTGTTACCAAAATCTCTTCTCTCCTAGAACTTCAACTCAGCAGTGGATGTATGCAATGCAGTTGCCAACCATCACTTTGTCCTACACTCACTGCTAGCAAATCTCTTTCAAATAAGTTGCTCAATCCCCTTATAATCCCTGGACTGAGATCTGAAGCCACTGTTGTCACTGCCTCCAAGTCTTATTTCTTGTGTTGCTATCATATGGACTTTCAGATAGTCTCTACCCCTAAGTCATAGACCTCTCTTTCTGACTTCTTAAGTTGTCTTAGGTAGGAAAGATGTCTCTCTCCAACATTTTGTTGGCCCTGTCTCTCCAGAATTCAATTTGAGTTGTTATTTTAAAATTGTTTGGAAGGGAATGTTAGGAAAACTTGACTATAGTGCTTCCTTTACCCCTGGAAGTTCCTCCACTTCTCTTATTTGGTTTTCAAAGTACTTTTTAAGTCGATCTATGGCTTGTAGGAAATCTTCGTGTTTCTTGGAAGCATTTGGTGTGGGAGTTCTGACTGTGTTGTCTTCCTCCTGTTCCATGCTTTCATCCTTTTTGTCCCCAAAAAGGGATTCTAGTGTTTTATTGCTGTTCTTAGTTTGCTTCCTTTTCCTCATGTTGGCCAGTCAATAAATTGCTTGATTTTTTTAGCTCTGTGGAACTCTGCTTCCAGAGGGGAAAGCTCTGTCCCAAATTGCTGGGGTTTTCATAGCTGCCGGAGTTATTAGGGGGGTGCTGCAGCCCCTACCAGCTTTGGCTTGCTGAAAGCGCACCCGAGGACCACCACCCAAGACCATGATCCAGATCCAGGCCGCTCAGCACAAGAGCCCTTGGCCTTTGATCAATAGCTTTGGCCCCCCTGCGGGGTCTGCGTGCCAGGAGCTCTGAAGCAGCTGGGTTGGGATGCTTTCTTGCCCTGGGGGCAGTTTGGCTGGACTGCTTTTTTTCCCCCCTCCCCCCAAATTTAGCTTGAATTCCACTGACCTTTCTTTTAGCTGTGTTTCACCTGGCTTGATAAATGTGGAGATTTCCCCAGGTGCTGCCAGTCCACTCTACTGTAAACTCCAGCTACGGCTTCTCCTGGCCCTGGGGTCAGCTGTGGTTTTGGGCTGGGCTGGCCTCGGCTACCAGCCTGCCACAATGAGCCCCACCTGCTGAGCTGCCTTCAGCCAGAGATGTGTTTTCTGTATTTTTGTGAGTTTGGGAGCCCTAAAATTTGTTTAGAGTCGTATTTTCTGGGTATTTAAAGTGGCTGTGTGGAAGCTGCGAAACTTTGCTGCTTCTATGCCGCCATCTTGGCTCTGCCTCTGGAAGTTCCAAAAAAAGAGAATTTTGTATTTTATTCTGAGGCAGTAGGGACCCAGCAGTTTTGTTAGACCTGCCTTTTATGAAGATCACTTTGGTGGCTGAATAGATAATGAATTGGAGTGGGGAGAGGCTTGAAGTAGATAGACCATAACAGAATATTATAGTAGTCTAGGCTTGAAGTGATGAGTGTCTGCACCAGAGTGGTAGCTGTGTCAGAGTAGAGAAGAGGACATATTTAAGAGATGTGAGGCCTTGGCAATAGATTGGATATTGGGAGTGGGAGGTGAGAGATAGTGAGGAATCAATGATGACTTCTAGATTGTGAGTTTTATGGACTGAAAGGATGGTGATATTCTCTAAAATAATGGGGAAGGTAGAAAAATGGAGGTTTAGGGGGAAAGATAGTAGCGAGTTTTGTTTTGTACACATTGAGTTTAAGATGTCTGTTGTGCCTACAGTTCAAGATGTCTGAAAGGCTATTAGAGATGTGAGATTGGAGGTCAACAGAGAAGCTGGGGCAGAATTAGGTAGATTTGAGAATCTTTAGCATACAGATGATAAATCCTATGGGATCTAATGGAATCACCAAGTAAAGTAGTATAGAAGGAGAAGAGGGCCTAGTACAGAGCCCTGGGACACTCAGGCTAAGTGGGTATCCCACATCGGAGGATTCAGCAAAGATCCTCAAAGAGATTAAGAAGTGGTCTGATTGGTAGAACCAAAAGAGAGTAGTGCCCTGAATTCTTAGAAAAAAGAGAGCGGTCAGGAGGAGAAGGTGACCAACAGTGTGAGAAGCTCCAGAGAGGTTGAGAAGAATAAGGATTGGGAAAGTGCCATTAGATTTGGCATATCATTGATAACTTTGGAGAGAGCATTTGTGGTGGAATGATGAATTAAGAAGCTGGATTATAGGGAGTTAAGACAAGTGTGAGAGAAGAGAAAGTGGAGGTATCTGTTGTAGGTAGCAGGTAGCATTCTCAAGAAATTTCAACACTAAGGACAGAAAAGATAAAGTACAGTAGTGTAGCCAGAAGGATCAAAAGAGGGTTTTTTGAGGATTGGGCAAGACACAGGGAGAGATTAAAGATAAGTGAGAGAATGGGGGTGTCAAGAAAGGCAGTCTGTTGGAGAAGACAGGATGGAATGGGATTGATTATGCTGGTAGAGAGGTTTGCTTTGGCAAGTAGTAGTACCATCTCTTTGGGTGAGATGGAGATGAAGGAGAAGATAATGGCAGAAGGCATCCGCATGACATGAAAGGAGGATGGGGAGAAGAAGGAGCTCACGCTGAATGGCTTTAGTTTTTTTCAGTAAAATGAGGCTAAGTTCTCAGCTAAGAGAGTGAGGGGGAAAAGGATGGCCATGACAGGCTTGAAGAGGAATGAAAATGTTTGGAAGAACTACTGTGGAAAGGGAGATTAGAGAGTTAGTAAGAGAGGTGTAGAAGGACCGCCTACCAGTAGTGAGGGCCACATGGACAGTTCTGGCTGCCCATTATATCTGAAACTGAGAGTTTCTTCTGTATTTGTATTCTCGTATTATTGAGTGCTAATGAGTTTTGTCTTGGTCTGAGGTTGATGGACATGCTTGTTAGTGTCTTGATAAGGATGAGAGTTGGTTTTGGTTTGTTAAGTGGCTTTAACACTGGGTAATAGACTGTGGACACAGTTATTTTGTTATTTAATCACTATCCCTTTATGGTGGCCTATATATTTCAATAGTAAACTTGTACACTTATTTTTTAAGTTCTTCTTTCCTAGTTTTCATGTTCCAGTGCTCTAGTTTCCATACTGTTCCAAGGAGCTTAAATGTGCAGTGCTAGATACTGTTTCATAGCCTGCTGATAATAGATTAGAAGTCCAAAGAGCTTTTGTGGAATTTTCCTAACTTTTTGCCCCATTACTAACCTTCAGCTAAAAGCAATCTCTCCTTTCTTGAAATTCTCCCAGTAGCACCTTTCCTTTGTCCATATTACACGCGGCTTTTTATCCATGCCCTTTACTAGACATATGTCATCTCTCAAAGATTTTAACCTCCTTGAGGCCAAAGGCATTATTCATCATTATATCAAACTTAGCACACAGCATGGTACATTGCTTATAGTAATCACAATAAATATATTCATTGAATTAAGAAATTTCAGCCTATGCTATCTTCCTGAGTTGACAGTTTTTATAAGCAGTATCAGCTACATAATATACATTTCAGAGACCTAAAGTTTAGGCAGGTGGGTAAGCTCTTTATCTTTTGAAGTGTTGAAAATTATGTAGATAAAACCTTCCTCCCTTGTGAGCTAGTTGAAGGAATTATTGTATCCATTTTATAGACAAGGAAAATATGATTAGAAGATTTTAGTGGCTTATCCAGCTATAGCAATCATCTTTATAATGATAAGTATGACTTGGCTTTTTGCAGTTACTCATTCTTCATTGCTGTCATATTAATGTGAATATGATCCTCAATTTTGGCATATTTTCATTACACTCTCACTTCTATAGCAACATGAGAAGATCCACAAGAAACTTTTTTCTGTGTTAAATTTGTAGATATTATTTTTAGATTTTGTGTAGGACATTTTAGATAGTTTTGACACAAAATGGGGAAAAAAACATATTTTATAACCTAAAAACATGTTTTAACAATATGTACATTTTAACTGAAAAGTCATGCATTTTTTGCAAAATTTTGTGGTGAATTTTCCCCATGAAGTTGCTAAACTATCATTTCCCTATAAATGTTTTCTTCTGTGGAATTCCTATTTTGATGCATAATCATGACATCCAGATGACCCTTGGCTTTTGTAGGTGGTACCAGCATATCATATGCATTGACAGATCCTCCTGAGCTGGAACGGTTTTATGGATGAGCCTAGTGATAGACTATGTGTCTGCTAGCTAAAGCTCAGTCTAATTAAGTTCAAAGCAGTTCCTCAACAGAAGGATGGCCATCAAATAATGACATTTTTTGGTCACAACAACTCATGAAGATTGCAGCTTTTGAAGGGTTTTTAAACTATGCTTTTGAAGTTTTGGGATCATATGATTTAGAGCTGAAAGGAACCTCAGGGATAACCTATAGCCAAGCTCTTAATTTTATAGATGAGGAAATTAATACCCAGAGAGGTTAAATAAATTGTACTATATCACACATGTAGGTACATAGGTAGTATGTGGCAGAAACAGGATTCCATCCCAGGTCTTCTTTCTCCTATACCATTGTATGAAGCCCCACAGCATAGGTGCTTTAATTGTGATAAACCTATGATGATAGTATTAGAACAGTCTACTTTATAAAAAAAATTTTTTAAAAGAAATACAGATTTATTTTGCTTCTTCAACTAAAGCTAACAAAAATGTAACTATAGGTCCTTTAGGACCTGTGTTAATAATAAATAAAAATATTTTAAAATCGAACAATTATTTGTATATATTCCATATTGCATGAGTCATTTGTTCTCATAAATCAATGACTCTTGTGACCTTTTTTATGAAGTTTATTTGTTTAGTCATCTATTTCTTTTTTTTCCTCCCCAACATCAATCGAATGCTTTATTTTGATAACAAACAAGACGATTGGAAAGCACAGTCCCAGTGACAAGACTCATGAGTCCATATTTCTTTAGATTCAGGTGATTTCATGATTTCATGCTTTCTTAGTGTGTTTTTCTTCTAATCATTTTTGTAGATGAAATTTCTAATCTCTTAGATCTGGTAGATTTATTTAGATCAGGAGCTCTTAAATTTGTGTCATTGACCCCTTGGGAATTCTGGTGAAGCTTATGGTGAAGATAATGTTTATAAGTACACGAAATACACAAGGTTACAGAGCAAACCAGTGGTCAAAAGTTAGCAAAAATAAAAATGTAATTTGTTTTTCCCATTCAAATTCATGGATCCCTTCAACTCTATCCATGGTTATAGAAAAGAAGGTTAAGAAGCCCTGAATTAGAGGTTACACTGAGATCCTTCTTATTCTTTATAGTCACATCTTTCTAAGTAGAACAGAGGAAAACTTCAGTCCCACTCCCTGTCCAAATAATTATCAGACCCAATTTGAGATATAACTGTATGATTAAGTATTGTTGGGTAGCTGATCTTTATTTTAGACTTAACACATATTCCATAGGTGCACATTTTCTGCTTTAGAGAAGTTAAGCATTCATTTGAGAGTCATCTGTCATTTGAGAATTTTATATAAGCTGTATGCCAACGTTAGGGATTATTTTTATCACTTATGCATAGAATTGTTTTGATTACCTTATAACACAAGATAAATAGAGCCCTTCTTTGTTCCTTGTAATATAAAATTTAAATGCAGGAAATACTGAGAAGTGTGCTTAGTAAAGGACATGCAGACATCTATTCAAACAGTGACAGATAATATAATAGAACCAGAGAATTTTATATCTGAAAGGGATGTTGATATGTTCCACCCTTCATATTCTAGATGAGGGTGCCAAATAGCTAACCAATAGTGGCCAAACTGGGGCAAGAACTGACATATATGACTCCGCGTAAAGCCATGATTTTTCATTTTAGCAGTACTTAAGTGCTTACTGTCTATAGAAGGCTGTAATCAGTTCTAGACACTGTGTAATATTTAATTAAAATGTGGTCCCTGTCTTCATAAATTTGATAGGTTATCAAGGAGTTTTGAAGGTAGCACATAGACAAATAACTATGAAGTTATGAGATGCCTTTGGCCATTTGTGAGGAATAGGTGAGCCAGAAGATGAGATCCGTTGTTTCTGTTGCCTAACTGCTGCCGTTTTCAAGGATAAATCTTCATGTTAAAAGGATTGTCGGTTGTTTCAGAGAAGAAATAGGATAGTAGTTGAGTTCTCTAGCTCCTTATTTTTGCACATTTAGATATACTACTCAAAGTTTAGGGGTCAGAAGTTCCTGTGTACTTAAAATTAAATAATTTGGTGTACTGACCTTTTGTTGTTATGATAATTTATCCATGGAGGAAGGCCTTTGAGTTTTTGTGGCTTCACATATGAGTTATTAACCACAGAAATAGCTGTGACCTGTCAATAGGAATCCGACGCTAACTCTGTGAAGTCTTTTACAAAGCTCTTTATTACTCGTGTCTCTGTTTCTTTATCTAATGAATTGCAGTAACTGTTTATACCACTTTTGTTAAACTGGAATAATGTGTCTTTAGATTAATGTGTTTAAAGAGAAATAGTTAAACTCTCTTTTGTGGTCACTAGAGAAAGGATATCATTCACATGTTAGATAATGTATACTGGACTGGTGTGAACAGGGGAATATATTTTATATATACAATTGTATATGAATTTCAGGAGGAAAAAATCCAGGATAAGATATTATTTGGAAAATATGCAACCATATCTTTGGGGAATATGTTTTTAATTTTTTTTTTGCTGAAGAATTCTATCCTCATTCCCATTTCAGTTCATTATTTTCATCAGTGATTCAGATGAATTTATGCTTATGAGATTTGAAGATGACACTCAGCTGAGATGGATAACTAACATATTTTATAATAGAATAGGGATTCCAAAATAGTCCTAAAGGCTAGAGTAATAGGCCAAATTGAATACAAGGAAATTAAGAAGAAATATGTGTAAAGTCCTAAATTTGGATCTTAAAAATTAGCTTTACAAGTGGTGGATTGATGAGCTATCATTGAATAACAATTCATATAATAAAGACTTGGTTGTTTTAGTATACTATGTAATTTCAGACTGACTTAACAATGTGACATTGTAGCAAAAAGGAGAAGCTATCTTGTTCTTAAACAACATTAATAGAAGCATTAAATTCATGATAGGGGAAATGGTGATTCTTGTAATCTCCCCTAGTAAGACTTTACATAGAGTATTGCATTCATTTACAGGTACCACGTTTTAGAAAGGACATGGTAAGGTGGTAAGGAGGTAGGCCATAGAAGCATCTCTCAAAGGAAATAGGGGTATTTAGTCTGAAAAAGAAAAGATTGAGGGTTCATAAAGATAACTGTACTTAAGGTATTTTAAGCTGTATCATGTAGAACGAAGATTAATTTCTTTTTCTTAGCTCCAAAGAATAAAACTTGGAATAGTAGGGAGGAATTACAGATAGGTAGATTTTGGCTCAGTACAAGGAAAAACATAATAAAAGAACTGTGCATAAGTGGAGTGGGCTACTTTGAGAAATCCTCATCCCTGAAGGACCTCAAGTAGGTAACTACTTACTTGAATATGGTTTAGGAGAGAATCCTCAGATCTAGCATGGGCTAAAGTGAATATCAAAGTCCCTTGTAGTGCTGATACTCTTTACCTCTAGCTAATTTAGTTTTAAATTTTCAAATGCTAAGACTATTCTAAAACCTGTGTTTTAATTGTACTTTTTGAATTTTTGATGTGTGTTTTTCTGTTTCATGGGTTGGTGGTAGAAATGGTTTTCTTAATTTGTTATCAAAAAGAATTCTATAAAACCAGTATTAAAACCATGCACCTTTAAAAATCAATGATAATGCATTTATATATTTGTATAGAGAGGGATATACATGCACATAAAATATATTTATATATATATTTATGTGTATCTGTATGTGTGGATATATGAGATATCTATCTGTATGAATATATTAACTGCTGGTTCCTTATTCAGATCCTTTACACAAAATGCACTTTTATTTTCTCAGCATATTTTTTCTTTACATTGGTGTTTATAGTCTTCTTGGTTTTCTGTTATAATGGGGGTATTGTTTTTTGTTATGGTAGTATTGTTTTTGGTCAGTTATAAATGCAGGGTTGCATAGCGGAGAGAGAGGCAGACTTAGGTTCAAGACCTCACAATGACATATACTGCCAGTGTGACTTTGGACATGGCACTCACTGGTGAGTTGCTCAGTGTCCTGAGCCACTCTGAGGCTTTTAATTGCAGATGTGTTTTGGCAGAGTGGCTTCATCACTGAGAATTCCCCACTAGCAATAAAATCATAGATGTGAACCCCCCAAAATAGAATAATAGTTTACTTTTCCAGAACAGTTTACATGTTACAGCAGACCTTGGATATATCTCTATATTACAGTGCTGGATGATAAGTGATATCCATAATTGTGACTTTGTCATTTAGAAAAAGTAAATTATCTTCATTGTAATGTGCTTAAGAACACAAGGAGTTTGTAACATATCTCAGAAAGACTTCCATCCAAAATAGGGAAAGCAAGCATAGGTTCCAAAAGAGCTAAGTCTTCAGCTCCACAAAAGGCTCATGTTCCTGGGGGTTTGAGAAGTTATCGATTTTACTGTGATTAAAGGTAGGGGAGGTGCACTAGACCTATGATTTCATCGGTATACAGATCTCTCAAATGAGAAAATTCTTTCTCCCATTGAAGGTTGGAACCTTCTCTGCAGTAATAGTTAGCAAGTTGGCTAAAGTAGTAGTAGGAGAACCAAACAAAATTAGTTTTACAGAAGCCAAGGAGGAGAGAGTATTAGTAGTTAAGTCATCACTGTCAGGAGTAGTATAATCAGAGGTGGCTAGGTGGCGCAGTGAATAGAGCACCAGCCCTGGAGTCAGGAGGACCTGAGTTCAGATCTGGCCTCAGACACTTAACACTTACTAGCTGTGTGACCTTGAGCAAGTCATTTAACCTCAATTCCCCTGCCCTCTCCCATTCAAAAAAAAAAAAGTAGTATAATCACTCATCAAGCATTTAGACATCTAGAAGTCAGGAAGACAGATCTGAGTTCAAATCCAGTCTTAGACACATACTAGCTATGTGATTCTGAGCAAATCACAATCTCTTCTACTTCAGTTTCCTCATGTAAGATGTAGATACCTACATCTTACCATACCTACTTCCCAGAGTGGTTGTGAGGGTAAAATGAGATCCTATTTCTAAAGGGATTTTCAAACTTTAAAGCACTACATAAATGCTAGCTCTTACAAGCAGCTACTTTGGTTTGTTTTTTTTTTTCCAAATTGGCCACCAGTTTCCCACAAAGTATACATAAATAATTGAGCTTTTATTATATTTTGTCTGATTGATTTAATTTTGTGCTAACATGGCAGTCACTTTTTTTCCTTAGAGACTGACTGCCAATACAGGAAGTAAGCAACGAAGTCGACTTTCCATCATGGCCCAGTATCTCTGCAAAGTTCAGCATTCCTTTACGATTCCTGGTCGAGCTTTTGTTCCCAAACCAGAGGTAAGTTTTTAATTGCAGTTATTGTTAGCAAAGAGAGTTCAGCTCAGGAAATCTCACTCTAGAACTTAACTTACAAAAGCATGTAGACCAGTTCCTTCAATTTCATTTTCTTTTTAAAAAATAGGGGCCATAATATATATATATATATATATATATATAAGACTTCCACCTTATCCTTGTCATGACTGAGATATATTTTTCCTCAGGAAAATAGATCTCAAGCAAAAATATGTCATGTTCATTTTTTTGGTGAATCTTCCAAGTAAAGTTTTATTAAGCAGATAATTAATTTCAACAAAGCAGCTTATTTTGTTATTTAAGATATCTCATTTTAGGAGTAAGTTGTGTGTAGTTTGATGTTAACTTTAAGTTTTGTGTGCTAGTATTTATAGATTTGAAAGTGCTAAGTTTTAGACACAACATTTCTCGCAAAAGAAATAAATTACTTGTGTCTATGAGGACCAAATGGCTTGTTCACTGCTTGGTGAGCTACTATAAAACATTTAATATGAAAGACCCAGAAATGTCTCATTCACACTTAGAACTCTGTAATATAAAGTCTAGCAAAGTTGCTATTCCATGTTGCCACCACATGTCACTGACTTTTTTTTTTGCTTTTTTTTTTTTTTGAGGGCAGTTGGGGTTAAGTGACTTGCCCAAGGTCACACGGCTAGTTTTTTTTGTGTTAAGTGTCTGAGGCCGGATTTGAACTCAGGTACTCCTGACTCCAGCACCGGTGCTCTATTCACTGCGCCCCCTAGCCGCCCCATGTCACTGACTTTTAATGGTAGGTTTTCTTAAAATTGAATTTCTCTTCATTCTCATTTTTCACATTTCTGGATGATTCCAAGTTATTTGTAACTCAAATTTGATGACTTACAGGCAGTAAAAGTATCCATAATAATTTGAGACTGTAAAAGAGGCAGGATCTGAGTGCCTGCATAGGACCTGTGTGCTGGTGATCTAGTGAGAGTGGTAACAAAAAGACAGTCTAAATGCTGCCTTCATACTCCTGAAGTCGCCAAATAGACGAAGGCCTCCAGCATATTCACTAGGTTGTCTGAATATGTGTTATGAAGAGATCTGGACCAGAAAAATGAGAACATGTTGGAGGGCTTCCCCATACACACAGGCTCAATTAGAATATTAGATTAGATTGATAATTAGCCCCAGTGTATTCAGTTTTTATTTGTGATCTGTTTAGAAGCTGTAACTCAGTATTTTCAAACTCTGAAATAGAACTAGATCCCTGAGGACTGCATACTGACTTGGAAAACCACAAATTAACACTGTTTCTGTTGTATGATATTTTTATTTATTTTCTTAAACATTTCCCAATTACATTTTGGTCTGATTTGGGCCCTACTCACAAGTTTCTTGAGCAACAGACACCTCTCTGTAACTTACGATTATAATAATAATAGCTGATGTTTATATAGTGTTTATAGTTTACAAAGCACTTTTCAGAATAATATATTGCATTTTGCTTAATAACTGCTTATTTGCACTCTTTACAGTGTGTTTTGGGATAAAGACTAGACATGTGATTTCATTAGGATAGTGTAGGTAATCACTTTCCTGAAACTTAGAGTCTAAGAGAGTTGCCTTCAGCACTGAGAGGTTGTAACTTGCCCAAGGTTCAGTAGTCCACATGTCTCATTCGTGAAAGTTGAACCTAGATCTACCTGGCTTTGAAACTCAGTCTCTGTTCACTGACTAGACCATACTACTTCTGTGAGAGATGGGTAGAATAATTATTATCCATTTTATTTTATAGTTAAGAAAGTTAGACTTAGGTTAAGTCACCTTCTCAAGGTCATGAGGTAAAATGTGACAGAACCAAGACTCAGCCCCACATCCTGTGAATTCAAGTTGAGTACTCTTTTCATCTAATGATGATACTTTTATAACTGTAGAAGGGGAATATTCATTTTAGGGGAGAAAAAGTGGTCATCATCAGAGGAAGCTGTTAGTACTGTATATTATTTTAGTTTTATTCAGATAAAGCATTGTATTAATTTTATTGTATGCTATTTTCAATAGCACACACAACTATTTAGTCTTCTTATAGAAAATTATATTAGCCAAAGTCTTTATTAATATCTTAATTTGGCAAAGAATTCCTTAGGATAGATGTCAATAAAATATCTCAGCATTTGGAATTCTGTTTATCTCTCTAGTTCAGAATTTTTGGAGGTGTTCAGAATATGTCAAAATTGTCACTGAACTAAATTTTATCAGTCCCATAGTTAATTTAGCATTTCATCTCCTGGGAGATAGATTGTAATCTTGAAAATGTATCTTTTGGGAAGCAACTATATGTTTTCTTTTTTTTAACCACATCAATGGCTATTTCATTATTTCTTCATAAAATTAAGTGCCTCATACATAGTAATTAAGCATCTATTAAGTCCCTGCTTTTTGCCAGGCATTGTGCTAAATGGTGTATAATAGTGCTTAATAAAGACTTCTTCAGTTTAATTGACTTAAAATGCATGTTTTTACCTGTACTTATATATTACATGCCTCTTAATTGGTAATTGCTTTCCTCTTTTAGAAACACCTCTATAGCTATATTCTGCCTTGTATTACTATTTAAACATTTTGTATATATATATATATATATATATATAAATATCTTCTCTACTTATCAGGATTTTAAGTTCCTTAAGAGAAAATATATGTATGTTATGCATGTTGAGTGCTATTTAATGATAAAATTGAAATACAGATAATGGAGGAGTCCATAAAGTTTGTTATCTAAGTCATAGTTTACCTATACAGAATATTAAATTTGCTCTTAGCTAAACATTTTAAAATTTTGAAAAATATAAAATGTTCATATTTTAAACAAATAATATCAATCTTATTTAAAAGCCTTTTTTTTTTTTTACCATTTTCTTATGGTTAAGATTCCTATAGATACTTGTAAAGTTACCCTTTCTCCTTTTGTTTTCTGTAAAATATTAATACACATCCTTCATTGAACATAATTACAGAGCAAGTTAGTACTCTTCATTTAAGCAATCTGTTGAGAGTGCTTATGGATAATTTAAAAGATCATATTTTAATTTTTGCTTATGTGAAATATTTAATGGGTGAAGCAGTTTTAATAACTCCTGAATGTTTTAAAATTAGGAACCAAAATTTTAGAGTTGGAAGGGACCTTAGGATACAGTTAGTCAATAGTACCCAAAAAAGAATTATCCACTGCAAAATACTCAGCAATTGGTCATTCAGCCTCTGTCTAAAAACTTCTGCTTCTGATGAGACAGAGAGAACCCATTACCTCCTGAAGTGACGCATTCTACTTTTGGAAGGCTCTAATTATTAGGAAGCTTTTCTTGACAGTGAGTCTAAAAATCACTTCTGTGCAAACTCCATCCATTGTTTATAGTACTTCCTTCTGGGACCAAAGAGAACAAGTTTATTCCCTATTTTACATAGCATCCCCTAAAACAATTAAATATAACTATTACATTGTTCTCAGGATTTTCATTTCATATGGGCTCAAAGCTCTTCACTATCTTGGTTGGCCTCTCAGAAATGCTCTTTAGCTTATAAATACCCATCTTGAAATGAACACAATACCTGACACATCTTTTGACCATGATGGAGAATAATGGGACTCTCATTTCCTTATTTCTGGATGCTATACTGCTGTAAGGTGAACAGTTGGGTGGCACAGTGATTAAAGTGCTGGGCCTGGAGTCAGGAAGATTTAGCTTCATGAGTTCAAATCTGGCCTCAGACACATATTAGCTGTGTGACCCTGGGTAAATCACTTACCCTTATTTGCCTTAGTTTCCTGGGCTGTAAAATGAGCTGGAGAGGGAAATGACTAACTTCTCCAGTATCTTTGCCAAGAAAATCCCAGATAGGGTCACAAAGAATAGGACACGACTGAAAGCAGCTGAACAGCAACAACAATACCTCTGTAAATGCAGTCCAACATTACATAAAATTTTCTTGCCTGCTATATTACATTGTTGACTCATTGAGCCTGTGGTCCACTAAAATGCTTAGATTTTTTTTTTCAGGGACGCTATTGTTTAAGCATACCTTGATCATCTTATACTTGTAAAGTCATTTTCTTTGAACACAAGTATAAAACATTGTATTTGTCCCTATAATTCGTCTTGTTGCTTTCAGTCCAATGTCCTAACCTGTCCAGTTTTTATTGGATTCTAATACTGGCATCCAGAGTGTTAACTTGCTGTATATGTATTTGATAAGTGTGCCATCTTTGCTATTATTCAAATTGTTAAAAATGAAAAACATCACAATGTCAAGCACTCCATTAGACACCTCTTTTCAAGTTGAAATCTAACTATCAATGACAATTCCTTACATCCAGTCATTTGCCTGGTTTTTCATCCATTTAATTATACTATCATCTAGCCTGCATTCGTACGTATTTTCTACCAGAATAGCATAAGAGACTATGAAACGGTTTATTAAAATTGAGACAAACTATCTATAATATTTCCTTAATCTACCAGTTAAGTAACGCTGTTTTAAAAAAGAAAACAATGGTTTGACTAGACCTGTTCTTAATGAAACAGTGCTGCTTTTTGTAATCACTGCTTTCCTGTTCACTCTTCACTTTTAAAAATGAGAACATTCTAGGATTTTGCCAGGAGTCAGATTTAAACTCACTTTTTGCAGACTTCTCTTCCCTTTTTGAACACTGAGATAACATTTGTCCATCTCCAGTCTTGTGTATGTATCTATCTCATTCTCCACCATCTTTCCCATATTGTCAGTGACAATCACATCTGCCTATTGTTTTCAGTTCCTGAAGATATAATTCTTCATTACCTGGTTCTCTTCCTATCACCTTGTTCAAATTGAGTCTTATTGTTCTGCTCTTCAATTAAAAGGCAAAGAGAAATGGAAACAAAAAGAACTGAGGGATTTTGTTCTCACGGCTGTAAGTTAGCATCTTTCCATTCACCCTGAGCAATAGTCTTATTAGACTGAACTCTAAGATCCCCTGTCCTGTTATAAATCTGTGAGTCTATGTACCAGGAGAGTTCTTCTGTAAAACTAAATTTTTAGTTCCCTGTGACAATAAAGAAATACATACTTGGAATGGATAGTATTTTCACTCTTTATAATGATAGTAAGATCATGCTGATTTGAAGTGGATATCTATTTTAGCTTTATTAAGACCTTGTTTTCAATTTTATGTTAATATCAATACTCTCTCTGCTTGCTTTACTACTTAACTTTTTGGGTTGGGGGAGAAGAGCAAGGCAGTCTGGTTTAAGTGACCTGCTCAGGGTCACACAGCTAGTGTCAAGTGTCTGAGGCCATATTTGAACTCAGGTCAATCCTGACTCCAGGGTCTGTGCTCTATACGCTGCACTGCCTAGCTGACCCTTTACTACTTACTTAATTTGTGATCAGAATCATCCTGTTTTACTCATGCTATCACACTGTCTACAACCCAGAAAAAGCTCTAAGGAAAACCTTTAAAGCTAAAACTCAGTCTATTTCAGAAATTGTAAAAGTTAATTTAAATAGATCAAAACAAATAAGTACTTCTGAATCAAGGTGCTCTCCTAAATTTTCTTTGTACTTATTTGCATATTAAAGAGAGAAGAAGCCAGTTCTTCTTAGGTTGGCATTTTGCTTCAGTCTGCAGGATTATGTCCTTCCCTTAACAAAGAGTAGGTACAGGACTGAGCTTTACAGATTTTTAGTTCTTGCTTTACCTTGAGTTCAGACTTTACAGTGTTTCATCATTAGTATGAACAATCAAGATTGTCCTAAATATCCTAAGTCTGTTAGGTGTCTTTCCTTCTGTTTTACCTTGTGTCTAGTTAAGATGTATCTTGCATTTATGTATTTATTTGTCTTTCCAGTTAGAATGAAAGCACCTTGAGGGCAGGGACAGTTTTAAATGTTTCTTTGTAACCCTAGAACTTAGCAAAGTTCCTAATAAATGCTTCCTTACTTGATTGAATTCCTAAAATATTAGACTTGCCCATATCTAAATCTGAAAATCTATTAAAATGAAGAATAAAGAATATTCCAAACCTAATTTGATTGTTTATATAAAACATTTTTTCTTTCTTTTTCATGTGAGAACTGATCAAAGTAAATCCAACCACATTAAGCAATATAAGAGAACATCATAGATACCAAAGCAAAATTACTCCAGTTAAAAAGTAAAGTATCATATAAAAGTTGGGTTTTTTTGGTCAGACAGCATTTCTTTAGATTCATTTACTCATTAGAAAATGACTACCATTGAACAATTAAACTAAAACATTTTGAACAGCTATAAGACCATCTGTGATTTTCTTATGAAATATTTCTTTACTTTAGTTACTTCCTTTAAAATTGCACTATAATGCTGCTGCTGATAGCCATTAATATGCACAGTAAAATAGTTTTGAAAATGAGTTTGTTTCCCCTGTATGACAAGGAAAAATAGTTTTTTATTAGCAACATATAGAAGTTACCGTTTCCAGTGGATTACTATATTAGTAATTCATCATCTTATGTTATAAACGAATGAATATGCATTAATAAGTAACAGTTACAAATATTTCTGTAATACTTTGAAATAATCAGAAATTTATATTACTTGACTTATAAAATTGACTTAAATATATCAGCTTTATTGGATCCTCAAGATCATCCCAAGTTTCCTTTCTACCTAAATAGACATTTGGAAATCAGATTGTCTTCTCTTCCACATTAGAGTTTGATATTTGATAACCTTAGATTTGTAAGAGACTAAAGTGTTGTAATGATAGGCAAAGTGGGGCTCAAGGTCAGCCTCTGACACGTTCTGGCAATATTTAACCTCTCAGTGCCTTCATGCAACCCTTTGAGAGATTTTTTTTGTAAGGTACAGAACAGCTGGCAATAGGGAGGCTTATCAGGAGTTCCTTACACCACTACAGATTTGGACCAAAACAAAACAGTTATAGAATTTTTTTTTAAATTCAAAACACCTTCATTTTAGTTATTTTATTGGAGGTAGTTTATTTAAAAGAAAATAGTGGCCTTGTCTGCTTAAATCAGGCCTGGCAATAAAGGGGTAAAGAATTTGAAAATAAATATTTGTTACCTACATATATGACAGTTTATCTAAGATTAAATGAAGGAGGGAGAAAATCAAAAAGATTGGAAGTAAATGAAGGAATACTTCCCAGAGAGCTCACACCTTGATAGATAATGGAAGTAGGAAGGATAATCATGTTATTTTTCACATGTATTATTATTATTATTATTGTTATTGTTATTATTGTTATTATTATTATTATTTAGCCTATATTCAGTAAATTTAAGGTCCTAAGTGTTTTCTTTCTCCTGATGACATTTACCAATTCCCTCTTAGATAGAGCCTGAGCTGTTTGGCTGAAAGATTAGCAACAGTTGGAAACTTATGTAAACATTTCCTTTGAAATGCAAAAGAGAATGGAGCCAGAGATACTAAACAGCAGGTGGGCTCTGGGGAGGGACATTTTTGGCAATATCTGAATGGCAGGGACAGCTCTTCAGCTCCTGACATGCAGTTATATATTGTGGCTTTTTAAAAAAAAGGACCGAGTTACCATGGTGTTAAGAGAATTGGAAAGCAAAAACAGATGTTACTTCTGTTTAAAAGCAGGACACAGAGCTTTAGCATGAATTTTAGTCCTGTTGAATACTCAAAAATGAAACCTCAAAAGCACACATTTTGGAACATAGTTAATCTACTTTAAACTAAGGCTTCAGCAAGTAAGCTATAGCATTAATTAGTCACAAATTGCCTCATAATACTTTTTCAAATAAACCTTGAGTATTAAATGTGAAAGGAACGAGCAGTTTAAAAAATCCTGTAATATAAAATACCTTGTTAATAGTAACACACTATAGCATCTAATGAAGACAGTTAAATATGATTTTGAATTGTTTTTAATCTAAAGTAAAAAAAAAATAAACATTTCTGGCATTTCATTCACTGTATATATAGTACAGAGTTATTTATACATAATCCTTCAGGTTGTAGCCTGCATTGTTCTCTGGCTGAGTGGTTAAGGTACCCTGCTGCTCAGGAGGATAGTGCCTAGCTTCTTGATGCCTTTTTAAACAGGAAGTGCAGAAAATCACACCTGCAAAAAATAGTACTGCTGTTGAAATTAATCCAAGGTAGAGAGCTCCTCCAGGTTCGTGTTTATTGTGCTCTGGGATTGTTGGGTCCCAGAAATTTGAGATGATTTCCTTCATGTACCATGATGTGGGTATTAAACCACATACACCTGAGAGAATAAAACATAGTCCTCCAGCAAAAGTAGTACGGCTTTTGGTCTGTCTGTCACCTCCTAACCGTGTACATTTCATTCCCACTGTGGAAATGCAAATCCCCAAAACCGAGAAGATGCAAGCCAGTACCATGGTGGTCCGTGCAGTCTGCACATAGACAGGCAGGGCTAGGATTGAGTATTTCACTGTGCAGCTGAACATCCCTGTGCTGTACCACGTACAGTCCATCCACAGCCCTTGAAGCTGAATAATAGCTGTTATGATATTCGAGCCCAGGTTTGCATTTACCTTCCAGTTTGGCAACAGTGTGGCTGTGATTATGCCACAGATGCCAGATAAGGCTAGAATAAAAGCAAGGAGCTGTAGACCTGCTGATGCCATAATGTCGATCTGTCTGTCCCCTTTTCTTTGCCCAGTCCTCTCTGGAAGATACTGTCCAATAAACTGTAGTTGTTCCAATGAAGACTGTAACTGGCTCTGTACAGTAGGGGAAAAAATAGGCAGAGATAAGTAATGGAAATCAGAGAAATGGAAAGAAAGGAAGTGGGAGTGAATAAAAAAGCTGACATTAACAGTTGGAGCTTATATGAAGGCACATCTGAATGTGACCCTGCAGTGAATGAGTGAGCACTCTGTCAGAGAGCTGAGAAGGGAGACTGCATAGCTCTCCCATGCTTCCTTTCATGCTTACATGAAGGATCATTCGAGGTGTGGACTCCTGAGAAGCACTGCCTCCTTTGCTTCTCTCTTCAAGCCCAAGAGATGGCCATTATGCGCAGAGGGAAGATGGGCATTCTGTTAGAAAACTGAAACATCGTTGGCCACAATCACACTGAGATCAAAGAACTGAATTTACTCTCGTGGATTTTTGTCTTTTAGTTATGGGAGTTTTCTGTCAGCATTTTCAACAGTATAAAAAGCTTCTGCCCGAAGAGTCTTCTGACTTTACAATTAATAAACAGTTCTAGCATTTATGTAGGCAAGTTGAATGGACTATATCTGTTTGTTAAGTATTACAGCTAATTTGTTAGGGACTGAAAAAGAAGGTCGGGTTAATTTATGGGGAGGATGGGTGCTAGAACTATGATTTCATTGGTATAGGGAACTCAAAAGTGAGGAAACTCCCTCTGCCAGTACCTTCTCTGCAAATTAGAATCTTAGAGTTACCCGGGTCACTGAGAAGTGAAGTGATATGAGCAGGCTTGTATCTATTTTCTGTCAGAGGTTAGCCCTGATGCCAGGTCATTCTGACTGTTAAGATTAGCTTATCATACACTGCATCATGTTGCCTCCCAGAGAGTTACTTAAGCCTTTCTTCAAATTGTTCCTTTCTCATATCTAGCAAATTGGCAAAGGTGACAAAAGTGGATGTGCCCAGTGTTAGAGGGAGTGTGAAAAAGACAAACACAATAATGCAGCTATGAGTTGATCCATTTTAGAATGCACTGTAGAATTATGAAAAGTGATTAAAATGGCTGTACGTTTTGCCACAGAGATTCCACTGCTAGGCTTATACCCCATAGAGGTCAGTGATAAAAAGAAAGGGCCCATTTGCACCAAAATATGTATAGAAACACTTTTTGCAGTAGCCAGGAATTGGAAACTAAGTAGATGCCCAGTGATTAGGCAATGGCTAGACAAGTTATGGGATGTGAACGTAATGGAGTATTATTGTGCTATAAAGAACAGGGAACCCAGTAAATTCAGAGCAACACAGAAAAACTTATATGAACTGATTCAAGTGAAGTAACCAGAGCCAGGAAAGCAGTGTACACAGTTATTAAAAGAATATAAGTAGGGGTGGCTAGGTGATGCAGTGAATAGAGCACTGGCTCTGGACTCAGGAGGACCTGAGTTCAAATCCAGCCTCAGACACTTAACACTTAACTAGCCGTGTGACCTTGGGCAAGTCACTTAACCCCAGTTGCCCTACCTTCCCCTTCCAAAAAGGCAAAATAAATAAATAAAGATGGAAATAATAACCACAAAACAAAAAAAAATGAATGTTGTAAAATTATATTGATACTTGTTTGACCCGAAAGAAGAGATATAAGAAGGCTCTTCTCCGTTGTCTTTTGCAGAGGTGTGAGATGATGGGTGTGGTTTACTACAGACCATGTCAGGTTTTTTTCATTGTGTAGGTTTGTTTTGCTGAACTGTTTTTCTACCTCCCTCTTCCCCTGCCCTTTTTTTTTTTCCTTCTTTATGAAGAATAGCTCTCTGGGAAAAGGAAGGATATGTTGGGAAATCTAGGTAATATAAAAATGAAAGCTGTCAATAAAATTTATTCTATATGTGATACCTTTTTCTAAACCAGTATATTTTTCACTTAAATAGCATTTGCTCAAATAAAGGTATTTTAAAAAATTTTAGTAGTTCTGTACTTAATTCCATTAATAAGTAGGTAACTTGACAATTGATTATGATGACTTTTGACCCTTTTCATTTCTTTCACTTATGGCTAAAAGGAGCCTTAAAGCCCAGGAATTCTTAACCAGGGAACCATGAACTTATTTACTTGTTTAATTTTGATAACTGTATTTCAATCTAATTGGGTTCCTTTTTAATCTTATGTTTTATTGCATTTATTACATTATTTTATGCATTTAAAAACATTACACTGAGAGCTCCATAGGTTTTACCAGACTACCAAAAAAAAAAGGTTAAGAACTCCATATCTAGTTCAGCTCCCCCATTTTCTAGGCAATAGAGGCCAGTAGAGCTTAAGTAATTTGCCCAGGATTACAGAGCTAAGGAATGGCAGAACACTGATCTTTTGACCTGCAGATTTTTCTACTGTACAATGCATTTTCTTAATCCTGAATTCATGATACATTCTGCTCCTGTTACATTAATTATACCTACTTTCTAGTAGTATTTTCTATTTGTGTATACTTCAGACAGTGGTTCTTAAACTTCTAGAAAACCATATACCACCACTTCTTAAGAACAAATATTCCACCATTTTCCTCTTATGGAATCCACAATTTCTTAACATAGGTAGGAAACAAACTAATAATTCGATGAATGGCTCTTCGAATGACTCAAGTAGCAGATGAGGGCTTGATTTTTTTTTTTACCATCATAAGCAATTTTTACTCATTTTAAAAGCATAGACATTATGAAAAACACACATACTCTAATGCTAAGAGGAACTACCGTGGCTAAACATAGCTATTGATGACCCCAAGGATCCTTGGAATTCCTTTGGGAAACACCAATATAAATACAGACTATGTGATGGTTTTAGAATGATTTTGAAAGTAGCCTGGAATAGATTATGTAGTGGGGTTATTGTTTTTTTTCTGCGTATGATTACAGTAAACAAACCATTAATAACTAAGCTGCATTGATATAGTTTGATAGCTTGGCTAGCATCCATCACTAATGACTCTCCCTCTAGGTCTGATCATTTAAAATGCTCAGGAAAGCTTTCTCCCCCCCTTCCCCTCCTAATTATAGAATATATTAAGGTCCAGATCCAGACTTGGCTAAAGTTAAGTAGGTTTATATTTAGGGTTTGCCCTGCCTGGCTCATTTTTGTGTTGCCCACACTCCTTTTTTTAGCTGAAACTAAATTTGAATGCAAGTAGGTAAAAATTGTTAAATCCCCTTACAATTCAATCATGATGAGTCTTTTCAAGAAGTAGATTTTGATGATTTGATTTCAGTATTCCAAACTCTACTTCAGCTACTACACATTTATACTTTTACAGAACTCCTATGGGAATTTTTGGAGGACATGTTTGTTATCTCTTCCTCACAGCGTATTTTTAAACTTTGATTAAGGAACTAGATTAAAAGCCCTTCCCCCTTTTCTGTTGATCTGACTGTACTCAATTTCCAGATTGTAGCCCAAGTTTTGATATATTCTTTTGCACTACTCAGTTTAAAAAATTTCTCAAAATGCTTACATTTTCAGATGGATTGTTCATCATAATTAACTAGTCCGTGCTTTGCTAAATTACAGACTAGGAAAACCAGCATAAACAGTAGACTAAACTAATATCACAAATGTAATCCAACCCTATTGATTGCTTGTGATTAGCATAGCACTTACTTGTAGAATTCCAGGTTTCAAACACTTTCCTCAGTGTGAACAGATTCCATGAAGAGAGACCTTTTCCTTCTTATATGCAGTTCATTATTCTTTATAGAAAAAGCACACCAGAATTTTAGTTATATTTTATGAGCATTTTTTTTTCTCTCTTAGGCAGTACAGCAGCCTTTTCCTTTAAATTTCTGTCAACTAGAGAATAAAGACATGCTTTGTTGTTAATAGTGGTGGTGGTGGTGGTGTGGAGAAATACTGTATTAGTAAGCAAAAGCAAGAGATCCCTTTGGTTTTGAATAGAGAGCTACTTTTAGGTCCTACAACAAACTGCTTACATGACAGAACCTATGAATGTTAAATGTACATGAGGATATTTTTGCCAAGAGAAGGTTGAAAATAGACTTCATTTAAATTCAACTCCCAGTTTCTTACATGAGTTAAAAATTGGCTTCTAAAACATGATTCAAAATCTGTCATTGTCGGTGGTTTATAAATTTCCCATACCTGTTGTGGATATACTTCAGGACCTTGATTGTACTCTCATCAGTCTTCCTCAGAGGAACTGGGCCCAGTTAGGAACAAAGAAGGAAGGTCAACTAAAGAAAGCTAGCTTTTCTAAAGTGTTTTGAATTGGTGATAAAGCTCTCTAACAAGTTAGCTTGCTGTGTAGCAAATAAAAAATAGCACATCAAATTGAGAAGTAAAAAGCGCTGATCATGCTGGAAGATAAATACCAGGTTCTCTAGCTCATTTTCTGAGCTGTGGGAGAATTAAAAAAAGGGGAGGCAGGGAGGAAGGAGGGAGTTACTGTTACAACATGATTTGTTGGAACCTGAAAATCTGAAATGCCTCTGTGCCACTATTCACTGAGCGGAGGCTATTTAGATTACTTGCAAAGTTGATTTGATTTTAATGTTATGCTTTAATCATGCACTTATAACTTGTTACTGATTTTTTTTCTTAGCAGTTAATACAAGTGCTCAAATTGAGTCCATAATTCCTTTCAAATAGATAAAGAGGATTCTATAGACATTTTTGATCAAATTATTGTTAAAAGTGCTTCATGATTTTGGTTCTGGGAAATTCAGATCTCTAAATTTGGTCAACAGCCTTCAGGAAAAGTGCCTTCAATGTTTCCATACTACTTTGAATTATTGTGTCTACAGTTTAATATTTTTCCCCCTTGAATCACCATTAGAAATGTTTTCTCAAGTATAATCTTAGTAAACTAGATTTTTCAGAAAATAATTAGAACTATATTTATGCTACTCTATACCTAAAAAAGAGATCCCTGAGAACTAGAGTTGTTTTCTCTGACCAGGACATAAATTGTAGGCTATTTATTTGTTTATTTGAAGGTCATAGTAGACATACACACAGTTGTTATGTACCATTCTTTTTTTTTTTTTTAAACTTTTTGGAGAGGGGAAGGCAGGGCAATTGGGGTTAAGTGACTTGCCCAAGGTCACACAGCTGGTAGGTGTTAAGTGTCTGAGGTCAGATTTGAACTCAGGGTTAGAAGGACAGGTGCTCTATTTACTGTACTACTTAGCCGCCCCTGTTACATACCATTGTTTATTCCTTTTCTCTTATTATGACATTTCAGTACTACCCAAAGGAAACTATGATACTGTAGTTACAGAGAACACCAGTTTTAGATTGTCTCACCATAGGGGACATAAATATTTCATTTTTGTCTGTTTATCTCCTCATGGATCTTCTCTAAATACCATCACACATACTAGGGTCCTGAGATATGCAAGAAAAGTAGTTTGTATATATTCCCAACTTGAGAAAGCTTAACAATTGACAATTCTATTGCAATTTTTATTGTCAATTCTTGTTTTTTTCACTCTGAAATTTATAGCCACAGTACAGCTCCAGACAATGCTTGCTTGCTTTTGTAATATTGGGTACCTTTATGGTCATTAATTGCAGTTAGTTGGTTAATGTGAATGAATGAGAATTTCACTCTTACCATAAACTTGTAGATGTAAAAAGATACTTCTCTTTTATCACATACAGTGAGCAATTTTCTTGTACTTCAGACTGCTATGGATTAGCCATTTTCACAAAATAGAAAATGTTGAAGTTGAGTATCTATCATCCAGAGCTTTAATTTATTTTGTGTATTTCATAGTCTTAGCAAGAGTCATTTTTGTATTAGTCATAGATGCACAGAACCTCAGTGGTGGAAGCGAACTCTTGGTTCAATCCAGACCACCTGACATCCTTCCTAAGCAAGAATCCCCTTTATAGTGTGCCCTACAAGTGGTCATCCCGGGGAAACCATCACCTCCCTAGGCACAAGGGAGGTAAAATGTAATCTGTCTTATACTTTGGGTCAGTTCTAATTATCAGAAAGGTTTTCCTCAATTGAAGCCTAAATTTGCATCTTTGCAGCAACCACCTGTTGCTTCTAATTCTTGCTTCTTGAGCCAAACAGAACAAATCTCATTCTGCTTACAAGTGACAGCCCTTCACATGCTTTGACAGCTCTCATTTCCATCCCTTCCAACCTTCTTTTCTCCAGACTAAACATGCCTAGTTGCTTCAACTGATCCCACTTAAATGGCATGATCTCAGAACCCTTCACCATTTTCACCAGCTCTTCAGTGTCAATCCCAAAATGGAACACCCAGAGCTGAACATAATCCTACAATTATCTTCTGAAAAGGATGGAATAAAGTGAGACTGTTACCTCCCTAGTACTGGATACTATGCTTCTTATTGAAGCCTAAAATCTCATTGACTTTTTGGCTGCAACGTAACATTCTTGACTCCATGCACTTGCATTCCACTAAAACCTTCAGATCTTTTCCCAGTGAATAGCCATCTAGCCATATTTCCTTCATTTTGTTGTTTAATGTTTCTAAACTTTTTTTTTCCTTTCTAGATGTCTCTTATGTTTATTGATTTTATCTTTAATAGTAATATCATGGTTTCTTATAGTTCCTCTTCATTTTAAATGAATAATATACTGTAATCTCATGATACTTGTTGCAGCCAATGCAGTCTATTTACTAAATGCACATTGCATTTTCCCACTTCTATGCCTTTGCCCATGTTCCCTTTGGTCTTGTTGGCTGGAGTATATGCCAGATATACAGCTCTACTGGTTAAAGTGTTTTCTAAACTTAATATAATAATATAGTTGTAGGAGAAATAACAACAATAATTATAACTTTAAAGTCAGAAAGGATTAATACTTAATCTGTGCAGACTTTTGTGATAAGTGCTAGAGGAAGATAAAAGGTTTGGATTAGTCAACCTTCCTGGAACTTACACTAGGGGGTCTCTGACACACAACTGTAAATAACTATAACTGTAATTTAAATTACACTTAAGTGCATATGAAAAATATAAGAAAAATTCTTTTTGAGCTATGAGGAGGAAATATTAATAATTTGGGTAAAGAGGGAATAAGGGAAGACTTCTGGAGAAACTGGCATTTGAACTGGGCTTTAAAGAATAGGTAAGAATTCCACAGAAACAGAGGTGGAGAGTACATTGTAGGCACAGGGAGGAGTGAAAGTATGGAGTGTGTATGGGAGAATGAATAGTCCAGTTTGGTCAGAGCATAGGGTCAAGAGAAGAGACTATAATAAAACAAGGCTGAAAAGATAATATCATAGCAGATTGTGAAGAACTTTGAGGGAATCTGAAAATTATTCAGTAAAATTTATTTTGTTAATTGAATGACAGGATTGTGTTTGATGATGATACAAAAGATCAGTCTCAGTAGGGAGAGTGGAGGCAAGATGACCTCTTAGCTATTTCCCTGACAGAGATAGAAGGCTTCTAGAGTAGGCCAGGTAGTGAAAATGAAGGTACTTGAGTGTGGGCTGTGTGTTTTTGAAAGGAATGGACAGAAGTGAGAGATATCATCAAGTAACTCTCTGTTACTTGTGACTTTCTGTTACAATTTAGTAACAGAAAGGATATAAAAGGTGAGGCTAAGAAAAGAGACTGAGCATTAAGATATAGTAGGAGTATTGAATTTATAGTCAGATTTTAGCCTCAGTTCGAAACCTGGCTTTTCTATATGCTACTTGTGTCACTTCAGGGGAGTTATCTAATCTCTTTGGACTTAAATAAAATGAGGAGGTTGGTTTTATGAAGAACAATCTATGCCAGGCTAGCCTCATTACCTTTTTTGACAGTTTCCTATATCGGGAATGCTATAGATAGAGTTGACCTAAATTTGGCAAAGCATTTAACATCTCCCATAATATTCTTATAAAAAAAATGAATATGAGTTTGGCAACAGTATAGTTATGTAGGTGTTGTGTTAGTTTAATGGGCAGATCCAAGGAGTAGTTTTTAATAGCTTAGTGTCCATTTAGAAGGCATTGTATAATGGAGTGAACCTTAACCCTATGCTGTGTGATTTGGATAAAGGGATAGAGGTCATGCTAAGCAATAAAGATAGGGAGAATAACTAATACATTGAGTGACAGAATCAAGATACAAAATTAGCTTGGATACAAAATACTCAAATTGGCTTGAATGTTGAACTGATTCAAATAAGGAAAAACATAATAGGAGTAAATGTAAAACCTTACATAGATTCAGAAAGTCAACTTTAGAAGTACAAATGATAACTAGGTAGCAGTTTGTCTGATAGAGACTAAGAATGTGATAGTTCCACTGTATTTTGGTGCCTCTTCATGTGATATAATTTATCATCATCAGGCCAGTTTTGCCTCCCATATTTTAGGAAAGGCATCGATAAACTTGAAAGTGACCAGATGAAGATGATCAGGTTAGTGAAGAGCCTTATCTCCATGTGTAATGGCAATCAGTTTATCAAATACTTAGCATATAACTTAGGGTTAAGTATGGAAGGTGTGAGCCCTGTCCACTGTTGAAAACACGTGAACTGTCCTGTTGACGTGGAAGAAGGCTATTGCCTGAGACAGGAGGCCAGTGCTGTATATAAAGAAGAATTCTTGAGACAGAGAGACAGAATTGGAATGTTGCTCGTCATGAAGGAAGATTCATAGAGACTGAAGCCAGCTGAGAGACAGAGATAGAGACAAAGACAAAGAAAGAGAGAGAGAGAGAGAGAGAGAGAGAGAGAGAGAGAGAGAGAGAGAGAGAGAGAGAGTTTCTCTCCCAGCATCTGGAAGCTGACTGAGAACTGAATGGAGTTTTCCTGAGAGCAGAATCTGGTGAAGGCCACCCAGAAAGCCAATATTCCTTCTGGGTCCTAGAGCCAGTTGAACTGCTGGAAGACTGAAGAAGCATGACCAGGATAAGACTTTGTTCGTTGCCTGGCTGATCCGTGAGCTCCAGGCAAGAAAAGTGGTAAGGAGTTTGAGATGTGCTGGGCCCTGTAAACTTCAGTTTATGCCAGGGATTGCCCTGAGGACTGGACAAGGACCTGGGAGCTGTATACCTCTGAGGACTGGAAGAGAACCTAGCAGCTATCTGCTTCAGAATCCAGGTGACTGTTTGGCAGATTCAGGAGGGAGCTGGGATCATGGAAGGGGATCCAGGGAATCAGAAAGATCACTCATAGTCAAGATGAAGAAAAGGCCTCCCCTTGGACAAACTGAGGTTTTCTGGACACCAAGGGGTGGAGAGTTTGTGTGGTTTTCTAATGATTGTATTAGTGACTAATGATATTTAGTAACATCTAGCTTAGTGACTGACTGCTAGATGAGTGACTATTAAGTTAATGGTTGCCCCATGAGTGGAAGATTGATATATTGTGAATTGATTGAATGATTAAGTGAGAAGGGTTTCCTCCTCAGGGAAACCAGGTGATTATCCTTTTGTTCCTTGTTCTAAATATTGTAGCCACTGTAGTGAAAACTGTGTGGCCATTCTAATGTTAAGCTGGTTTCCCCCTTAGGGAAACCAGATGATTCTTTTGTTCCTTGTTCTAAATATTGTGGCCACTGTAGTGAAAACTGTGTGGCCATTCTAACATTAAGCTGTTATGAACACTATAGTGTGATTTTCTGTGATAAGATGTAATGTTGTGAACATTATATTGTGAATATTGTACTGAATCTTGATTTGTAATGGAATAAACAGTGTTCACTATTACTGTGTAATCTGAACTTTAAAGCTCTTCACCAGTAGCATTCTTTTGGGAATCTGCTGGTGCATGGAGTTATACCATGTCATATGAAGATTAGTTTAAAGAGACCTGGGGACAAAAGTTAGTAAAGTCAAAATGATGGAGAGAAGCCAGGTTGCCTGAGCTCTCCCTAGTTTCCTTCAGAAATAATGTTAAATCAAACCTGTAAAAATGACAATTCTACCTAAATTGATTTACTTAGTACCATACCAATCAAACTAGCAAAAAATTTTTTTATGAAGCCAGAAAAAAATAATATGGAAGAACAAAAGGTCAAGAATATCAAGGTATTTAATGAAAAATAATGCAAAAGAAGGTGACCTAGCAAAAAAAAAAGAAGAAGGTGACCTAGCCACACCAGATCTAAAACTATATTATAAAGCAGCAATCATCAAAACTATTTGGCACTGGCAAAGAAGTAGAGTGGTGGATCAGTGGAATAGATTAGATATACAAGAGTCAGTAGTCAGTGACTACTGTTGGATAAACTCAAAGACTCCACCTTCTGGGATAAAAACTCACTATTTGCCAAAAACTGATGGGAAAACTGGAAAATAGTGTGGTGGAAACTAGGCATAGACCAAAATCTCATACCCTATACCAAGACAAGGTCAAAGACATAAAAGGTGATACCATAAGCAAATTAGGAGAGCAAGGCACAGTTTACCTGTAAGATCTATGAAGAAGGGAAGAATTTATGACCCAACAAGAGATAAAGAACATTATGAAATACACAATGGATAATTTTTATTACATTTAATTAAAAAGGGTTTGCCCAACAAAACCAATGAAACCAAGATTAGAAGGAAAGCAGAAAGATGGGAAACTTTATAGCCAGTGTTTCTGTTAAAGGATTCATTTCTCAAATATATAGAGACCAATTGATAAATGATCAAAGAATATGAACAAGTAATTTTCAGATGAAGAAATTAAATCTCCATAGTCATGAAAAAATGCTGTAAATCACTATTGATTAGAGAAATGCAAATTAAAATAACTCTGAAGTACCACCTCACCTATCAGATTGGCTAATATGACAGAAAAGGAAAATGACAAATATTAGAGAAATGTGGGAAAATTGGGACACTGGTGCATTCATTACTGAGGGAGTTGTGAACTGATCCAACCATTCTGGAGACCAATTTGGAACTATGCCTAAAGGGTAATCAAACTACATATACCAATCCAGCAATACCGCTTCTAGGTATGTATTCCAAGTGGATCATAAAAAAGGAGAAAGGACCCATATGTACAAAAATATTTATAGCAGCTCTTTTTGTGGTGGCAAAGAATTAAAAGTTGAGGGGATGCCCATTAATTATGGAATGACTGAACAAGTTGTGGTACATGAATATAATGGAATACTATTTTGCTATAAGAAATGATGAGCAAGTGGATTTCAGAAAAACCTGGAAAGACTTACATGAATTGATGCTGAGTAAAGTGAGCAAAACAGTAGAACATTGTAAATAGTAACAGCAATATTGTGCAATGATCAACCACCAACCAATCAATGATTGACTTAGCTCTTCTCAGAACTACAGTGATCCAAGACAGTTCCAAAAGGCTTATGATGAAAAATGCTATCCGCATCCAGAAAAAGAATCATGGAGTCTAAATGCACATTGAAGCATTTTTTTTCCTGAAATCTACATGCTCTCTTTCTTTCTTTCTTTCTTTCTTTCTTTCTTTCTTTCTTTCTTTCTTTCTTTCTTTCTTTCTTTCTTTC
>CM053593.1:313438288-313466672 GCA_028646575.1 Pseudocheirus occidentalis | reverse complement strand
GAGGGTGTTGCAAGTCCCCCCAGCTTTGGCTTGCTGAAAGTGCACCCCAGGACCACCACCCAAGACCACGATCCGGATCCAGGCCACTCAACGCAAGAGCACTCGGCCCTGATCAATCCATTCAGCCCCCCTGCTGAGTCTTCAGGCGGGGGCACTCTGAAGCCTGGTGCGGGCCACCGGAGGAACCAGCAGTTCCCTTCCCCCACTGCTTCTTTGCCCCAGGGGCAGAATGGCTGAACTACTTTACCTCCCAAATTAATTTTCAAAGTTTCACTTTCACTAACCGTGTCTGAAGATTTAAAGATCCCTATAGGCCGGTGCTTTAGATTTTCTTTGAAGTAGACTCAAGCTGCAGCTTGGGAGGCTCCGCTGCTCCTCCCGGCTGCCCTGAGGTCTTGCCTGGCTGCAGTTTTGGGCTGGCCGGGTCTCTGCTCCACTGCGGTGTGCTCTCTCCCATCCTGCTCCTCACGCCTTGGCATTTGTGGGGGTGCTGGAGGCTGTAGAATCTCTGCAGGCTGGCTGCGGGGCTCAGCTCAGCTCCTTCCCACCGCCCCGGGCCTGGCTGCCGTCTAGGCTTCCGGCTGTTCCAGCCTCTGCTCCAGTGGCCACGCTGAGCCCCTGCTGCCAAGCTGCCTTCAGCGAGAGCTGTGTTCTCTGTATTTTTGTGAGTCTGAGAGTCCTAGACTTTGTCTGGGCTCATATTTTATGGGTGTTTAGGGTGGCGGTGTGGGAGCTGTGGGACCTTGCTGCTTCTACGCCGCCATCTTGGCTCCACCCCCCATTGATTGATTCTTGATCAATAATATGCTAGCTTTTCAGTGGTCCCATCCAGTCTTTGAAATCTCACTGAATTGACTGTTACATTGTGTTCATTGAATATACAAAGCAAACCTTTATCACATTTTCTTTGCAAAATCACTTCTTTTAAACCCACGGTTCTTCAGGGTACTGCTTGTAAAATACCACCATAGTTATCTAGTATAGTTCATCTGAGCCTATTGCAACCCAGGGCTGAGTGCACTGAACTAGAAGACTAGTGAATCAGCAAGTATTTGTTAAGTACCCATTATGTGCCAGGTACTGTGCTAGGTTTTAGAGAGATATTAGTTCAAGTTCCAGATTAATATTTAGAATTTCTGCTTATGACTAACCTATGGTCTGTATGTGTGATCTGGCCACTTGTAACCAAAAGTGTTAGTGCTGACAAATTTGTCACAAATTTGTCACAAATTTGGGTTCAGCGTTGGCATAGAGTCAGTGGATAATTTTACTTTTACTCAACTTATATAAATTGTATAGACGATATTTAGGCTATATGTTTTATGGTGTTTTATCTACCTTATTGACATTATGACCACACTGCCCCCTGCCCTGGTCACATAATGTGCCTTCAAGATCATCCAGCCCAGCCATTAACTTGCGAGAAAACTGAGGTTAAGAGAAGTTGTGCCTTGTCCAAGGTCACAGCACTACTGAGTGGTAGGCCCAAGATTATAACTGAAGCATCTTGCTTTCCTCATCAAGTATTCTTTCTGTAGTTTATGTCCTCTGAGGACCATGAAGGTTTCTCTCAGAAAAGTGTTGGACCATGAATTCTGAACTGTTGAGCACAGTCCAGCTAATTAATCAATATTAGTTCCCAAACTTGAAACTGATGTAATGAATTTCTTTCCTGGGATTTTAGAATGCAATGATTCCCAGACTCCCAAACTCTTCCATATTTTAGGTTTGAGGTATAGCCCTTAGTGTTAGTGGCTGCTTATTGTTATTTGGTTTGCAAATTCAAAAGCTAAAATATCCTTATCTGATGGCCTTCACTGCCATTTTGAAATAAGGTAATTATTGAATATTTGTCTAAAAAATTTTGTTGTGGAATAGCTGTACCTGATTCTCATTTCTTTGGATCATCATAGGTGCTAATGTAACATTTTATAAGTCTAGAAGAGATTAAAATTTAACTCAGGAATTTTTTGTGCTTTTGAGAAAATAAATACTTTTTGAGAGGCACTTGGCACAATAGTGAGAAACTTCCTGAGGGTTATTGTTCTCTATTTACCTAAAATTAATCAGAATCATTTTTTTTCTTTTAATTAAGGTGGATGTGGGAGTGGTTCATTTCACTCCCCTGGTGCAACCACAGATAAATCAGCCATTTAAGCTTGTGGAAAAAGTTGTTCAGAGTACGTTTCAGTTCAGAAGGAAATACTGCCATCATGGGATCGGGTAAGAAATTTCTTCATACTTCTAAAGCTTAATAGCATAGGTAGTAGGCACAATAAAAACAAATTATAATTGGTTAATAGCACAATTACTAAAGTTTAAGCCAGTGACATATGTTCTGCAGTTTGTACATTCTACTTGTTCTAGGACATATGACCAGCTCTCCTGACTCCTTATTCTAGTGCTCTCCTGAATGATAATGCCTTTTTTAGGCCAAACTGAACATCTAGGACCTGGTTGCCATGGATCAGTCATTTAGACAATAAGCATTTATGAAGCACCTACTATACGCTGAGGGGACCATCTCTAGTCATCCTGATCAGTGCCTTGTCACTGGACCTGTCTGGCTCTGGAGGAGAGAGTGAGGCCAGTGATTCTGCATGGCCCTGCCTCACTTAAATCCAATTCTTACAAACCATGGCATCACCTTCCTGATGCCATTGGTCTTCTTCAAGAACAAAGGAGAAAAAACAGCAACAAAAGATTAGTGCAGCAAAGAAGGAAAACTGTATTGGGAGTTGGGAGAATTGAATTCCAAGCATCAGTTTGAATTTTAAGTACCATTTATAAGTTGTTTCTATCATACTTATAACGGATGCGTCCAAAACTTCAAAGCCACACAAAGACTTGATGACTGCCTCAGTGCTGTTAAGAATTTATGATGTATCAATCCTGTATAGTAGTTCGTTTAAGGAGCTGAATCTGTCATAAAACTCAAGAAAATTTACTTAAGCCAGCCAGAGCCAAAGTTTTTTAAAATGCTGACTTATTTCTTAGGATATTAACATTCCCAATCTCTGGAACATGGACAAAAAGCTGGAAGTGAGGGGGAAAGGCCCATGAATGATGTCACCAAATTAATGTACCCAAACTTGTTCACTTTCTTTTATTAAGAGAACCTTTCAGGCTCTCACTTAAGAGTCAGTTTGCTTTTGTTACACACAAATCTAACAAGCTTGGTGTTCTGGTTTCCCAGTCCACAATAAACTGTAGAAGATCTCAATGTTAAGAGGAAATCTCTCATAGCTAGGCAAACTAATAGGAAAGGAGAAGACAAAAAAAGGCAGAAAGGACAACAGTCTGGGACAATTGGATGAAGGCTGAACCACTCTCCCAATAATTCCTGAGGATGTTAAGAGCATGGGAACTACTGTTCTATACTTATAATCTGTGAAATTTATAGTAGTTATCCCCAGTCATCAGTTCATCAATAAAAGGCTATTGTCATAAGCATATTCTGATTTACACTATATAGTTTCAGAAAGATTTCTCCAAAATATTAATAAATATTTTAAATGGTACTTAACGGAGTAAACTTGTATATTATGAAAGCTCAGTTACTTGGAATGTTAGAATGATTTCTTCTCCAAATGTTTCATCTAAGGCAGTGGTTCTCAACTTTTCTAATGCCATGACCCTTTAATACAGTTCGTCATGTTGTGGTGACCCCCTAACCACAAAATTATTTTCGTTGTTACTTCATAACTGTAATATTGTTACTGTTGTAAATCTTAATGTTAATATCTGATATGCAGGATGTATTTTCATTGTTACAAATTGAACATAACCCACAGATTGAGAACCTCTGATCTAAGGTTTTAACATATTTTTAATCTCCTTCATGCCTTATAGAAATACCAGATCTAATACCTTTTCACTAATCCCTGTTTATTAGGATGGAGGATTACTGGATCATAGACTAGGGTTGGAAGGGACCTCAGAAGCCATCTTGCCCATCCTCTTCATTTTACAAATGAGGAAATTGAGTCTCAGGGGGGTTACACAAGTACTTGGAGTCAGAGTCAAGACGTGATCTCATGCCCTCTGACTCCACAGGCAGCACTCCTTCCATTGTCCCCTGCTACCTCTCTTTGTATATTTATATGGACCCTCATTGCTAATAAGAATTTGAATTTAAAAAATTACAAGTCCCAGATCACTAGTACTATGTGTCATCATTAGTACCATGTATCATCAGGGTGATTAGTTATTAAGCTATGACACTGCTATAAAGTTTGTAGACTCAGAGATTTAGAGCCAGAAGGCTCATAGATCATATAATTCAGTATTTTCATTTTAAAGATGAGAAAATTGAGGCTAATTTAAGTGATTTGGTTTTGTTTTTTTTTAAGTGATGTGGCCAAGGTTACACAGCTAAGTGTCAAGGGCAGGATTTGAACCTAGTTCTTCCTTACTCAACAATTCAACCCTCTATTCACTATATAGTATACTTTGTTTTGTTTTAGGTACCTATGTACATTAGTTAGAATACTGGTCCTAAAGTCGGTAAGACCCAAGTTCAAATATGGCCTCAGATAGTCTCTAGCTTTGTGACTGTAGGCAAGTCACTTAATCATGTTTGCCTCAGTTTCCTCATCTGTAAAATGAGTTGGGGAGGAAATGGCAAACTAATATTGTTGCCAGGAAAACCCCATATGGGGTCAGGAAGAGTTGGACAAGACTGAAACAACTCAACAAAGACGGTACCTTCCTCTCCCAGGGTTGCTGTCAGGATGAAATGAGATGGTATTTGTAAAGCACTTTGCAGAGGCGTATCTAAATGTTCATTACTACTATTAATACTACTGTCACCGCCACCACTATGCTACAGCTTCTCATTAGTAACTGAAAGGAAAGTTAATAAACAAATAAGGCCAAATCCCAAAATGTCTGTGTACTTTAAAAAATTACAGTGTTGTCCAAAGCCAAAGAATCTAAATCAAACTGGCCCTCGAACAGTCTGTTGAGAAAGAACGTGAACTTTCTAAGCTGCTGCTCTGTGCCTCATTATCACCCATGGATCAGTTACAGGTGTTAGAAGCAGGGAGGAAAAAAGCTCACTTGACAGAACGTAGCTCCCTACTGAGACAGCAGCCATCATGACATTGAGTACACCACAGTCTTTCTTCAAGAAATCTTTCTAGCCTTACTAGACAGGTTCCTTGGCATTTGGGGGTCAGAATTTCATTCAAGAGGAAAATTTAAATGGACAGTATCTCTATAATCTAAAGCAAAACAAAACACCAGCTGGTTAATACAAAGGGCCTTAGCACATGTGGTTTAACGAATGACTCATTATACACTTTTGAGTAGCTTTGAAAGTATTTTTTTTACAGTACTTTTAACACTATAGAAATAGACTAATCTCAAGGTTTATGAGTGTTCCTCCTTTAAACCCTGGTACCTTCTCATAAAATGGAGGCAGCCCTGAATTCCTGATGGTCTTGCTCGCAGAGCACAAGTTCTGTCAGGTTTTATTGACTATGCTACCAAGTTGGAAGGGCAGTGAGCATAGGCTTTCATCAATAATTGAATTGCTTTGTTGAAGCCTGGTCCTATGTGATTGGAAAACCCGGCTGCCTTAAATTTGTGGAAACTTCATCCACAGATGGTTGTGTTGGCTGTAGCAGTTGGTGGGGATTGTTTTTTGTTTTGGGGGGTTTTTTTGGATTTTTGGAGGGATAATGGCAGGGCAATTGGGATTAAGTGACTTGCCCAAGGTCACACGGCTAGTAAGTGTTAAGTGTCTGACATTGGATTTGAACTCAGGTCCTCCTGACTCCAGGGCGGTGCTCTATTCACTGCACCACCTGGTCGCCCCATTGGTGGGGATTATTTACTAGTGTATGTGCAAGGGTTGTGCTCTGAATTCAGAAAATTATCTACACTGATCAAGTGGAGACTTTTGAATCATGTGATTATTATAAAGTCTTTTTTAGATAATCTGACATGCCTGGTTTTCAAGATATTTTGAAGTATAAAAACATCCCATTGAGTGGAGCAGACTTTCTTGCTATTCAAACCATTTTAGTGTGCCATAAAGAGATAGGATCCATAGATCCAAGGGCCCACTTAGATAATTTGGGCAACTAAAAATGGTTTCTTATTATCACAAATTCTGAAAGAATAATTAAGAATTTTGTTTCCACAACTGTCACTTTGTTCTGTAAAAATCACATGACACCTTTAACTGCTTTACTTTGGTGAGCTAAATTCCTGCTGCTCTTTCCCCCCTGCAAACACCAGTCTCAGTCTGCTCATCCCAGTGATATTTCACTGCTGTCATTTCTGTTCTTTAGACCTGGATTCCTTTTGACCGCCAGCTTAACCTGCTGTCAGGAGGAAAACAAGTCTTATTATGCCCTGAAAACAGCACACTTTTTCTAGGCATTTTTAGAGGGTTCATTACTACTTCAAATATGGAGGATAGTTATGGTTGCACACCAAAGGGGAAAGATTCTTACTAATTAATCCAACTTATACAACAAATATGAGATTAAACCTGATTAGTTATTTTTCTCTTCCTAGAGTTACTCTCCTTCTTAATCGTTTCCAACATCATATGGTCCAATTTTGTCTGGGCTGAATATTAGCTAATAGGCCTGGTGAGAGTGGATGTTTCAACCTATCATAGAATCTATTTCCTCTCACCTATAATTAGTATTCCATAGTCTGTCCCTCTAAAAGTAAACAAATTCTTCTCCTTCGTTTCTGACCTCCCTAACTCTCTGATAATGAACCGGGGAAAATTTTGTCTTTGTCCTCTGAATGAGAAAAATACTTCCCCAAATTGAGTCAGGTAGGTATTTATAACTTCCATCTAATTTCCAGTGCAGACAAGATTGGACCAGCCAAGTAGATCAAGAAGGATAATATGCCAAGAACTGGAGAGGTTAAGTCTGGTGTGACAGACATTCTTCAGCACCCTACAGATCACAACCTAGAGAAGATGTTCCTGAGGTGCTGTGGCCCAAAATGTCATCCTAAAAGCCCAATCTTCTAGTAATGAGTAGCTTCAAACTTAACTAGTAAGTTGGCTATTGGATGACAAATACTTAGTGTTACCAGAACCATCCTTGGTCTTCTTCACTCCAGGGTGAGTCAATCACAGCAAGACTTAAGAGGAAGGACATATAGAATAAAGCAAATAATTCCTGTGTGTCACAGTTAGGTTATATTTTTTCCAGAAAGGCTACTACATAAAAACATATTTGTTAATAAGATTAAAACTGCAGTTAACAGTAAAAGGTTTTGATGATAATAACACTGCAGTCTGAAGGAAAAGAACTGTCTTTCAGTACATATACCCAAGACTCCTACTTTCTTGTTCAGTGAAACATGGGGTCTATTGATTATTTGAGATCTTTAAATAAAACTTTTTTTCCCCCATTTCCTTCCATCAGAATGCTATTCCCAGAAGCTGACCGCTCAAAAAACACTGAAAAAATGTTAATGTTGGCTGATGTGGACCCTACTTTACGGCCAGCCCAGCTCTCCATCTTGCATTTCAAGAACCTCTGTGATGTCTACAGAAAAATGTGTGATGAAGACCCAGACCTTTTCACCTACAATTTCAGAAATGAACTCAGGCAAAACAAAAGCAAAAAGCTTATAAAGCATGCAGATAATTATAATCATTCAGATTACATATAGCTGTTATTTGGACTCTAATAATGTGCATAATGTTTAAATTCATAATGTCAAATTTCAAATGTGGATTTTTTTTTCCATTTACTCTATTTGGGATAGAGATACTGCATTACACAGATTATCTAAAGACTTATTCATAAGGATATTTCCGTAAGAAGTGTTAGCAAAAATACCAATACCCAGATATGACTTATTTCTCTTTTACTGTACAGGTTGGTAAAGAAAATAAATACAATCAAATGAGATTAAAGTACAAGCATTCTTTTAATAGATATACTGCATAGATATATTTATTTATATATATATGTTTATTATAAACAGCCTCTTTTATAACCTTACAAAAATGAAAGTCTTGCACATTGTGCCCCTAAACCACATTTTAAAATAACTTTAAAACATAATTAAGCAAAGATAAACAGCTGAAAGAAAATGCCCAGAAGATCTCAAAAGCTGACTTTTAAAAAAGCAATTAATCACAAATTTCCCACCTTTTTTCACATAACTTAAAATAATTAAAATGCAGTTTTATTTTAAAGACACCAAATAATTTTGATACCTGCTCAAAAAAGGATATAAACTAAGTAATTTACAGATTCTGACCAGCTTGATCTACTTTTCTGATATATAATAAATTAAAATAACTTAAACCTTTACAACTATTCTTTTGTGGGAAAACATAATAGTGCACAAAACCAAAGTTAGTAGTTTTCCGGCAATTTCCATTTTACCACTCACTAGTTGAAAAGCAAAATGAGCCACTTAAATCATATATGGATTAAAATTTAAATTTTAGAGTCAGCGCTATGATTTTCCATGGCTCTCTGTCTCATAAAAGCACTCCTCATTAACAACAGATGTTAAACTCTGGACACTGAATTCTCTCTCTAGTAGGGAATTTAAATCAATATTAGCATTTTCAGATTTACTGTCAAGAGACTGATGGCGTGCTTGTAGCGTTAATAAAGTTCCTCTATCCCTTTTGGTACTGTTTGCTTTCCGTTTAATGGGACAGAAATGTCCTCGCACTAGTTTAGGGTGCTCGGCACTTTTACGATTGTTTCCAACCTCTGTTCTGGGCTGTTGATCGGTTGTACCGCCACCATCAGGGTCCTCCGAGATCTTCAGCCTTTGGAACTGAATTTCAATGTCTTTTGTAGGGCTGCTTTTTTTCAGAGTCTGATGAAAATCATCCTCTTCATCACTCAGAATATCAGACTCTTTAACAAGACTGTCTGAAAAATCGGACGAACACGTCTGTGGGTACTTCTCAGGCGACGAGTCCTTGGACTCCTGTCTACTTTCTGTAGCGTGACAACCGCTGCTTTGCGTACTACTACTGAGGCTACATTCGTCAGAATCCAATAAGTTTCCTTTTCCACTATCACTGTTCCACTCGTTGCTGGAAGAATTCTTTAGGACCCTTAAGGACCTTGATGAAGCTGCAATTAAAAAATACATTTTCCTTAAGATATAGGAACATGATTTAAAATATTGAAATAGCATAAGCAACTTAACACATAATTCCATCTCAGCTTGTAAGTTTTATGTGTTTTACCTTTCAACGACTTAGATGATTCTGTCATATTAAATAACTATAGGTGCTTATACAAAAGGGACAATAGGGGCAGCTAGGTGGCATAGTGAATAGAGCTCGGCCCTGGAGTCAGGAGGACCTCAGTTCAAATCTGGCCTCAGACACTTAACACAAAAAACCTAGCCATGTGACCTTGGGCAAGTCACTTAAGCCCAACTGCTCACCAAAAAATAAAAAGCAAAAAAAATTAAAAAGTAAAAAAAAAAAAAAAAAGGACAATAATTATTTCTACTCCTGAGATGTCAGGGAAAAGATGATGTAGTATTCTCACAATGGCCAGTTAACAAAGCTTAACCTTTTTTTGTTTTGAAGGAAAGAAGTGTCAGAGGGACAAAAATTCCAAATTTGTTAACATGAAATCAAAATACCAATTACTGATAAAATCTAGGCCTGTTCCTTCCACCACAAATGCTTACCACCTAATGACAAGGATATTCTTATACGTGTGTGTGTGTGTGTATAACATTCAAATACATAAAAAGAGCCATTCCCCAGTATTCAAATGGTCAAAGGAAAAGAATAGGCATTCTCAAAGGAAGAAATCCAAGTGGATCAACAACCATATTTTTAAAAAGCTCCAAATCACTAATAATTAAGAGAAATTCAAACAATAACGACTTTCAGATTCCATCTCATGCCCATCACATCAGCAAAGATTATAAAAAGGGAAAATCACAGTTGTTGGAGGGGCTTCAGGAAAGAGATACACTGATACACACTGTTGGTGGAACTGTGAAGTAGTCTAACCATTCTGGAAAGCAATTTGGAACTTTGCTCAAAGAGTCACTAAACTGAGTAGAGTTGATAAATGTGAAGTGACACCACTCTGAAGCCTGTACTCCAAAGGACCCATTCATACAAAACAGATGTAGCAGATATTTTTATAATCACAAACAACTGAAAACTAAGAGGGTGCCATTCAACAGGAAAATGGCTAAACAAACATATGAATGTAGCAGAATAGTATTGCATTATAAGAAGTTACAAAAGTATGATATCACAGAAACCTGGGAAGACTTGATGAACTGATGCAGAATGATACTGAGAAGATTTGATACAGTGACAACATTTAAAGAAAAATAAACTTAAGAATTCTGAGCGATGCAATGACCATTATAGATTACATATATTATATATGTATATGTGTGTGTATATATATATATATATATATATATATACACACACACACACACACATATAGATTATAGATCAATGATGACACATGATAGCCACCTTCTAAAAGGGAGGCAATGGATTCAATATGCAGAATAAAACATTTTCAGACATGGGCAATGTGAAAATTTTTTGTGCCTCCCTATTTGTTATGAGGGTTCCTCCCACCTCATTTGTGGGGTAGCCATCAGGTTGTTTGGATGAAAGATGAAAGAAAGAAAAGAAAGTAATTGAAGCATTTTTTTTTAAAAAAGAAAAGATGGCCTCACTTGACAACTTTGTAAGTTACACACTAAATTTATTAAATGTTTAAAAGGAAAAGAAAGATGTATGAAAAAGAAATGAATGGTTTTATGTATAAATCTTTTTCTGTTCTACATTCTATTTACAAATGTTTTTATTTTGTGTTTGTAAAGTTTCAAATTTTAAAAGAGTTTTAATCTTATTTGTCTCTGATATTTCTGGGTCTTGCTTACGGGCTAAGCAATTAAATTGCAAAGTCTCCTTTGCAAGATTATCATCCATATCACACTCCCAACTAAGACTATTCTAAGGTTACATCCAAGATTCTCTTCTCTTCTTTGTACTCAGTGACATCACTTCTGCTCATATGGGTTTAATTAGCATCTTTATACAGATGATTCCTAGAATTACACATCCAGCCTAAGTGTCTCTTCTGAGCTCCAGTCTCAGATCACCAACTGCCTTTTGAGCCTTTTGAACTGAATATCCCAAATATCTCAAACTCAACACACCAAAACAGAATTCATTATGTTTACTCCAGAACTTATTTCCTCTTTCAAACTTTGCTTTTTGAAGGTACCCCCATCCTTCTGGTCACCCAGGTTTAAAGTCATTTATCTTTAACTTCTGATTTTTCCTCACTGGACATCCAATCAGTCACGATTTCTTGTCAATTCTGCTTCCCCAGTCCCTAATATATGTCCCATATTCCTCACTGATATGGTCCCCACTTAGCTTACATCTTTATGATCTCTGGCTCACTGAATTGCATTAGACTTCTAATTAGCCTTACCTTAAGTCTCTTCCCCTTGACGGTCCATCCACTGTACAGCTGCCAAGTGATATTACTAAAGTGTAGCACTGATCATGTCTCTCCTACTCAATAAATTCTAATCGTTCCCTATTACTTTCAGAATTAAATACAAATTCTTGTGTTTGGCATTTAAAGAACTTCTTTATAATTTGTAGTCAACCTATCTTTCTAGCTTATAATATTATAAGTTACTTCCTTTTATTCACTACTCTCTGGTCCAGTCAAACTGACTTTGCTAAGTCTTCCCACACACTTCCATCTCCTATGTCCTTTTCCACAAGCTATTCCCATCTAAAGTGTACTTTCTTCTCACTTTCTCTTAGAATCCTTAATTCCTTCGTTGCTCAGCTCAAACTTCATCTCCTTTTGTGATCATGGAAGCAGCAGCAGGGAATGGAATGTGCACTTGCTCCAAAATTAGAGAATCTGAGGTCCATTCTCCCCTCTGGCACTTACCATCCAGGGTGCAAAGTCTCCTTGTAAAATGATGAGGTGAGACTAGATGGCCTAAGCTCCTTTATAGCTCTAAAGTCACACTCCTATGATTTCCTCTGGCTGCTGGAGCTTCCCTTAAAATTGCCACACATACATTTTCTCCTATAGAATGTAAACTCCTTCAAAGCAGAGATGGTTCATTTGTTTTTGTATTCCTGGCACCTGCCACACAGCAGGTGATTAATAAATGCTTGCTCACTAGTCACTGTAAGTAATTATCACTGCCTTTTGAAATTCTAATTAGCCAGGGAAGTATGAGAGTTAAAAACTACAATTTGCAAGAATAAAATGAGGCTTACTGTTTATAGGAGCCATAAACATTCCTTCTTCCACTTGTTTTAGAAATAAAGTGAAGGGATCTATAATAAGTAAATGTGATGAAGATTAAATGAGCTAAGATGAAATTGATATTAAAAGAAAGAAGACATTGACATAAACGTCATATTGAGGTTAGGAAAAGTATAGTAAAATGAAAGCTAAGAGAAATGAGTTCACTAAGGTTTTGGCAGATGGTATTGACAGCTTAAGAATATCTGCTAAAAAATGTGCCCAAACAGGGAATCTAAAGTATAGTAATCTTTGCTTCTGTCAATGTTGTTGTATTCTGGAGAATGCTAATCTGCTGCTCTGGTATTTGATGGAGGGCTTGGTAGTACTGTACCTCCTTCTTGGGTTTTTTCTCTCATAGATAATGTGTTCTTTTAAAGAAACAAACTAGATCACAAGAATAGTTCATTTACCTTTAAAAAGAAAAAAGCAATAAAGAGCATGGTGCCTTGTTCCTTTTAAAAGAAAGGGCACAGGTTATGTCACTTTCCCTCATCCAGGCTTCCTTCATTGCTCTATAGGATATGTCTGTCTGGCTCCAAATGCACAGTTCTCTGTCAGTTTTCAAAGCTGTTATGTAAACTGAGCATAGCAGTAGATGACATTCTTCAGAGAATCAAAAATCTGGATTTTACCTAGGTGCACACGTCTAGCACAATTCTTCCTTACCTAATTTGGCTGAAACAGGAACACGATTTTTGAGTGGTATCAGGCGATCTTTACATGTCTTCTCCAATGGCAATTCACTCTTTATGTGGCGCCTGAAATTCTCCCTCAGGATGGAACGGATCACCTTCACAATATTGGTTTTACTTTCACAGTCACTGCAATGGGAAGAAACCAAGAACATTCAGGTTATCAATGGCATTTTACCTGTCCATCTAGCCTCTTCCTTGTCTGTAACATCTGAACATGAACTTCATTAAGATTAAATTTTCTGCCATTTCAATTTGGAGTTAAATTGAATGGAGTTAAATTTCTCCTCTAGTTAGTCTATCTTCACCATACACACGCACGCACACGCGCACATACACACACACACACACACACATTGCTGTTCTTGGAAGCTATGTAAGTAATAAGTTCTTTGCAAGTTAACTTTCATCTAAACCACAACTGTGGCAGTGGAAAATAAAAATCACTTTTCAAAATGAAATTACCCTGTCTTATTTCCATTACTTATTTCCATTCCATAAACTACAAAGTTTATGAGCAGTAAAATGACCCCAACAGTACCTGCAACATAACTGAAAAATAGTTTCTGGCCGCCCTTCTATCTCCGACTTAGTGTGGATCAGCTCCCATATGGAACTGTTTTCTGTCCCTATTTAAAAAAAAGAAGGAAAGAAAGAAATAGGCAAAAGTAAACTAAAACACAATGAATCAAAAAAAAAAAAAAAAACCAGACAATGAATCCGCAGACTCTCCAAGATTCCTACTGGAAAGACCTGTGAGATGAGGTGACTTTTAGCCAAAATTTCTTGCCTTTGAGTTCCATTATGTACTCTGAATTTCATTTAAACTGTACTTGTAGCTGTAACATAGACACCTTCAAAAATATCTTTAAGAAGCTGTAGGTATATTGTATAGACGTACTGATTATCTCCTAATTGTTTTACCATTTTTCTTGCTTTTCTTTTTTCCCCACTACTTAACTGTAACTAGGCCCTTCAATTCTCCACTCACTTTTCACTTCCTGGCCCATGTTTCTTCCCCTCTTCTGCTAACCTGGGTTCCTAGGCCGACTTGGCATTAGAAAGTGACACTTCCCAAAATCCAAGATTCCAGACAAAGCATGAGCCATGCTCTGCAAACAGATAAAGTGGGTGTGAGTATGTGATATGGGGGAGGAAGGAGTTAAGGTAGACAAATCAAGACAAATCACAGCACACTAAGCTGTGTCTAGGATCTTAAAAGGAAAGAGACTAAGGAAAAGCCAACCATACTATGTATGGGGCCCAAAGTCTTCTTGTAAACCTTAGCTCACTGCTATGCCCCACCTCCCTCCCACCATCTCATAAACTGTTACCCTATACTTCTCCTTTTAACAGTCACACTACAAGAAAAAAGCCTTCTACAATCCTTGCCTCTACCTCCTCACTTCTCAACGCTTTGTACTTTGGTTTCCAACATTGCCACTCAATTGAAATTGCCCTTTCCACATTTACTAAGGATCTCTTGACTGCCAAATCTGATGATCTTTTCTCAGTCATCCTCCTTCTTAACCTTTGTAGCCTCTGACACTATTGACCATTCTTTCCTCTTCAGTGTTCTCTTCTCTCCTTAAGAAAACACAAAGGTGGCCTCATTTATCAAAAATGTAGAGAACTGAGTCAGATTTATAAAAATAAGAGCCATCTCCCAATGGATAAATGATCAGAAGATATAAATCAGTTTTCAGATGAATTCATCAAAGCTATATCTCTAAGCCATATGAAAAAATATTCTAACCCATTATTGACTGAAGAGATGCAAATTAAAAGAATTCTGAAATATCACATTAGATTATGTAACAGGACAGAAAATGACAAATGTTGGAGGGGATGTGGGAAAAATGAGACATTAATGTACTGCTGGGGAAATTGTGAACTGATTGAACCATTCTTTAGAGGAATTTGGAACTGTGCCCAAAGAGCTACATACCCTTTGACCTAGCAATACCACTATTCCAAAAGAGATAAAAAAGGAAAATGATCTATATGTACAAAAATATTTATAGCAGCTCTTTTTGGAGGGTAATGAATTAGAAATTGAGAGCATGCCCATCGATTGGGGAATAGCTGAACAAGTTGTGGCACATGATTATGATGGAATAGCATTGTACTATAAGAAATGATGAGCAGGATGTTCTCAGGAAAACTTAGAAGATTTGCATGGGCTGGTGCAAAATGAAATGTACTGTGTACAAAGTAATAGCAATGTGGTAAGATGATCGGCTGTGAATGACTTGGCTATTCTCGCAATAGGAGGATCCAAGACAACTCTGGAGGACTTATGATGAAAAATGCTGTCCATCCCCAGAGAGAGAACTGATGATATCTACATGCAGATTGAAGAATACTTTTTTAAACTTAATTTTTCTTTATTTTTCTTTTGTTTTCTTTCACAAACATAACTATTATAGATGAAAATTTTTTTAAATCATACAAAGAAAGAGGTTTTGATGGACATGACAGTTTGATGAGACCACAGAAGAAAAAATCTCATGGAAATAGATCAGGTAACTGAAGTAGCAGGACAAGAGGATCTCTTCTACCTATCCCCCGTCTAAGAAAGTTTCAGCCACACACACAGTACATAATCATTATGCCATTGTGCTAAATGCATTTTTAGAATAATTCAGAATTCACAAGAATATACAAATATGAAAGAAATTTACATACTTAAACTTTTAAATGATGATTAAAAAAAATAAGTTTGTAGCATTTATACTTCGGAAGTTAATAAAAGCTTAAAACCGCACTAAGACTTTAGGAACACCTTATATAAGTTCTGGCTTTTAAAGTTCTCCACAGCTAAGCTCCAACCTATCTTTCTAAGCCTCACTTTACAGTACTCCCCTTGAAACGCTCTCTATTCTTACAAAACTGTCCTTCTCCTTCTTCCTCACACACAGTATTATAATCCTCATGCCTAGAATGCACTCCCTCCATCTCATGGCATGCTTCATTTCCTTCAAAATGCAATTCATCACTACTTCCTTCATTAACCCTTTTCTGATGCCCTAACTACTAGAGGTTTCTCCCCACCAAAGTCACTACATTATATACATATATATATGTACATACACATACACATGCATCTTGAATGTATAGACACACACGTAGATGTACATGGTATTTGACTTGAGTAAATGTAAACTTTTGAGGGCAAAGACCTCTTGCTTCACTGAATCCCCATATGCCTAAATGTCTGGAACATGGTAGGTGCATAAAACATGCTTGACTGAAAATAATAACAGCTTTATGTAAATATTATTACCTTATTTTACAGATGAAGAAATACATTCAGAGAAATCTAAGTAACTTGCCTTCAGTAATACCAGAAGTATTAGATCTGTTATTTAAATTGAGATCTTCTGGCACCACTTTATAGCCCACTTTATACAAGGCTATAATCCATCACTGGGACATCAGTCCTTTAGAAAGGAACTGTAAACATTCCCCATTATTGGAGTTTGGGGGAATGTTGAGGGATTGTGGAGAGAAAAATCTATCTAGCAGAAATATTGTCATAAAAGATTTTCTCATATTTAAAATCTGAATGTAGAAACTGCTTAAATAAAAATAAATTTCTACATTGCATCTCAAGTTATGTAGCAGAGAACCAAAGGTTACCATAAAAATAATTAGCCATAGTAGCAAAAATGAGGAAAGTGAAAGGTGCTTACAAAGTAGAACTGCCCTTTGACAACTGACTTTGCCAATATTAAAAAAATCAAATTTATAACTGACTCTGCAGTGGACATTTTCCTGGCCTGGGTGTCAGAAGGCCTCATCTCAGCTCTACCATTAGCTAGTTGACTTGCTTCAGCCCTCTGGGCCATAGCTTTCTCTTCTGTGAAAAGATGGTTTAATTTAGTTGGAGTCTAAGGTCCTTTTCAGCTCAAAAATTCTTTTGTTCAGAGAAGCTTTCTTTTCTTTTTCCTGCTACTGTATTATGTGGGATTTTTTTTTTTTTACCTGCTGCATTTCCCAGTCTGACTTGAAGAGCAGATAAAGGAATTAGCCACCGGAATTTGAATGGGTCCAAGTCACCATGAACATGTGAAGGTCGGGAACTGGAGGGCTACAAATGGAAAAACCATGAAAAGGAAATGAACATTCTGGTCTAGGAAGAGCTGTCTATATTTCCTGTCTGCAGTGAACTTGACCTTGCTTCTATTTCATCACTCAACAAATGGCGATGGAGAGGACCAGGAGGGAATAAGCACATAGAGTGTGCCTACTGTGTGCCCTACACTCTGCTAAGGGCTTTACAAAGATCTCATTTGATCCTCCCAACAACTCCAGCAGGTAGGCACTATTTCATTACTTTGCTCTCTATTTATTCTCCTGCCTGGTGACTCCTCTGTCTCCTTTGTTGGCTCTTTGTAAACTCATCATCCATATCCTCCCTTATGACTAGGAGTATTTTCCAAAGCTCTGTCTTCAATCTTCTCTGATTCCTGTATACTTTCTCTCAGTGATCTAATCAGTTCCCTCCCTTTAAAGGAATTTAATTATCATTTTGTGAAGATGATTCCAAGATTAACATGTCCATGTCTAATCTCCCTCCTGAGTTTTTAGTTCCATGTCACCAGCTGCTTGCTGGACACTTCAAACTGGATATCCTGGCTATATCTCAAATTCAGTATGATCAAAACTGAATTCATTATGTTCCCTGTTCCCCACCCCCCAAACTCCCCCCAATTCTGTCAATGGCACCATCATTTTTCTTCTCTCATGGGTTTATAACTTCTTTACCCCACACATCTAATCATTTGCCAGATCTTCTTTCTACCTCCACAGCATCCCTCACATCTAATCCTCTATGCAAACAGAGAGCACCTTAGTTCAGGCCATCATCATCTCTCCTCTAGACTAATGGCTTACTAATTGGTCCCCCTACATCGTCTTTCCCTCTTCTAGTCCATGTCCCACATACCTACCAAAATTATTTACCTTAAGCACAGATCTGACTATATCATTCTCCTAAACCAGATACTCTAGGGATTCCTGATGCATCTTGGATAAAATACAAACTTTTAAAGTCTTTGATAATCTGGATCGAACAGATCTTTTCAGCCTCATGCATTACTCTTTCCCATACTTTATGATCCACTCAAACTGGCCTTTTCTGTCTTCTATAGGACTCCCATCTCCAATCTCCATGCTTTTGTACTGGCCATCTGCCATGTCTAAATGAAGTCCCTCTTCACCTCCACCTCACAGAATTCCTCACTTCCTTCAAACCCCAGCCTTCTACAGGAAACCTTTCCTCATCTCCATAACTCCTAGTACACTTACTCCATAACTACCTTGTATTTATTTTTATTCAGCTTGCACTTATTCATTATTTGGTATATATTTATATATCTTTTTTTTTTTTTTTTTTTGCTTTTTGGAGGGCAGTTGGGGTTAAGTGACTTGCCCAAGGTCACACGGCTAGTTTTTTTGTGTTAAGTGTCTGAGGCCGGATTTGAACTCAGGTACTCCTGACTTCAGGGCCAGTGCTCTATTCACTGCGCCACCTAGCCGCCCTATATTTATATATGAATATGTTGTCTCCTCCAGGAGAATATAAGTTACTTAAGGGTAAAGGTTATTTAATTCTGTGTTTATATACAAGCTTCCAGGTATACCTAGCAAATAAAAGACACTAATGCTTGATAACTGTCTCAAATGTCAAAATGGGCAAAGCAGCCACCATTTCAAATGAGGATAATATTATTTGACCTGCTACTATGTAACTATTATTAATATAAGAAGTAAACTTTAAAAGAGTTTACTATTAGATGATAAGCCATTTTTAGTTTTAAGTAGTCTATAATAACAATATTTGTATCTGCTTTTGTTACATGTTATCTCACTACCTAGAATGAAATATGTCATCATACTTTTTGTTAATGATGCTGTTACTTAGCAGCCAAGAACTAGGCTCTTCCTTGGTACTGTAGCAAACACTTGAAGCATAAGAGGGGTACACAGGAAGAGGAAGAAGCTTATTTATCCTTCTTTTAGCCTATCATAGTCTGGCATAAATAGCTACCACTCTTCCCTTCTGTGACCCTGTCAGAATTCAAGAAAGCCCCAGTGAAAATACAGTTTTTAAAGCCAAAAGGAAAAAGACCTACCAATGTATAAATTGTCTCAGCTGTTATTTCAGGTCTAAAAGCTAAGTGAATGTTAGTTTGATTCAGGAGACTAGCCTGCAATGAACCATTAATAAGGAAAACTTACAGATTTCACAAATATGGTTAAATTTAATGAATAAGTGAGTGAATAAGTCCTGGTTGGCCAATAGTTTGTTGTGATGGAGGCATAGTCCACATTGGTGAATATTAGTCAGGAATGTGTGTGTGTGTGTGTGTGTGTGTGTGTGTGTGTGTATGTGCATGCATGCACACGCACACAACTGAACCACTGTTTCAAATGAAGCCCTTGGTATTTCTAATTTTTTCTATATATTTACCATATGTATGATATAGTAAATGGAGGGAGTACTGAAGACTAATGAAGTCATAGACTGAATCACCCAACAACCTTATGAGCAGGTAACAGGGTTGCTATTATGCATAAGAGAATCAATCAGAATTCACAACCTGGGCTTTCTGACTCCCAGCCTAGTACTCTTGAACTACCTCCTTGCTCTCCTCCTGTTTAGTTGCAGTGTCTCTGGATAACTTTTGTGCTCAGTTAAGACTGTAAGTTGCTACTACATATTGACACATGCCCTGTACTCTATTAAATGCATGGTGCCTGGCATGTACTTAATACATGCTGGTTGATTGAATGATTTATCACACATCTCATAGACTTGTATTTTCTAAAGCCCTAGAACTCCTAGTGGCCAGCAGGGTGGGTACAGGCAACAGGAATTTCCCAATATAAAAAAAAAAATCATATTCTCAGTAACTCTTTAACTCTGTGGTTATAATCAGACGACACACTGAAGCAAAAGAGAGCTGCCCACATTTCATTTTGTATTTCGTTTGTCTCCATTCTGTTTCCTGCTGGGGCTTGTTCGTTAGTTGCACACAAGCACCAATCTTTTTTTTTCTTTTTCTTTTTTTAATGTCATGATTTGGAAGAGCCCCTGCCTAGCAACTGTAGTTGTTCTTTCTCTCTGCCTTTTCCCACCATTACACTGCATTTATTCTCCTCATTGTTCTTTCTGATGCTAGGAATGACCTAAGGTACAAGGTCCCTGCCAGCAAGATAACAATTACCCCCACAGGTCCTTCTCCATAGCTGCTACAATGGATGTTTTACCTGTGGGGTGGGAAGCCAAGACTTCTCTAACCTCACTGTGTCAGAAATAAGTAAAACCATGGCATGTTTTTAACTCTAACACAAGAATGAAGGTCAGGCACATAGAAAAGGATAATTTTAATGATTATTATTTCCAGTCTTACCAATTTCTTCTTCAGTTTGCAATTTTCTTTATAAACCAGTATGACAGCTCTCTTGAAAACTAAGGAAAAAAAACAACGGAAAAGAAAAGGAATTAACTAAAGTACAACAAAGCCCTTCAAAATAAATGTTATTTTATAAGACATCAAACTTTGCCAGGATATGAAGCAAAAGATAGCGCTTCCTTCTGTTCATATTTGAATTATGCAGAAGAACCTGCTTATTTAAAAGCTATTCTCTCAAATGGAACATGGCATTTACTTTGGGGAAAGGGGGGGGGTGAGGAGACAAGCACTCGGTGTTCATTGCAGTAACTAAACACTGTCTACACTTGCTCTCTTGTCCTTGGGAGAACTTTGCTAAGACTAAAATGGCAGGCTAATAAGAGAGCAGGTTTCTGAGCAGCTTCAGATCTGTTCTTATTACTTTAAGTGGGAACTACCAAGCTGAACAGCTTGGGGTGAAAGTGGGCTAGAGAGGGAAAGATGAGGACAAGATAATAAGTATGTAGATAAGACTGTGACACATTATTTAAAATAGCAGGGACCAGCATTACATCACTTACTAACTCAAAGCATGACAAGGAGCTCTCTTCTAACTCCCACATCAAAATCAGGTGATTGGCTAATTTAGTGGTTTGTTAGAGATGGACTCTCCATTCACCGTCAGTGCTTTCTGCTCCAGAGTCTGAGTCTTTAATTAAATACTAACCAAATACTGTAAGCTCAAGATCCTTCCTTGTTTTTCCTAGAGACAGAAAAGGATTCAGCCAGGAAACTGTAGAGTGGAGCAGGAGCTCTCCCATGGAAAGTTCTGTAACCTATATTGTCATTAAAAAAAGAACATACACAATTACCACTCAGCTTCATTCTGTCTTCCTTTGCATGACCGATTGCACTTACATGCACACTATCATTGCATCTATAATAATTTAAAACTTAAGATTGGTGCCATGAATATGAAGGTGTTTTAGAAATACAGTGAGTGACAGAAGACAGAGACCAGGCCTGGGATTTCATGGCTGTAGGGAACTCCCAGATGAGGAGACTCCCTTTACCAATGCAGGTCAGCACCTCCTCTGCCACATAAAGTATTAGAGAATATTGAGCTGATATGGGAAATAATCCATGAAAGCATTTCCTTTTATTATGATCTATCATAAAGTTTATAATCTATAAACCTAGGAGATGAATCTTATGATGAATGTATATCATCATTAATAAGACTGCAGTGTCCATGCTGACCCTTTAATGCATGGTCCAGGATCAAGTGCATTTATCTTCTCTAATTCAAAAACCTCTGCAGGCCTATTAACAAAAATTATGAAGCCAGGAACGGACAGAATTAGGACATTACTGTTTTTAAAACTCCTGATGGCTTCCAAAGAGTCTCTTTCTCCTTAGGCCATTTTGTTCCCTGTCAGAAGGTTAAAAGCAGGGTTATATAAAGAGTTATGTACCAACCAGAAAAGAGCACAGAAATGATATCCAGAATCTCAGAACTGGAAGGCGCCCAAGAAGTCATCTAGTCTAACTTCCTGCCCAGTGCATCAATTCCCCCAGGGATGAGAATTCACTCCCTACAAAGGCAGCCTCTTTCATTCCTATTCCTCCTCTTACTGTTAGACTATTTATTCTTTCTTACTTCAAGCTAAAATCCACTTAAACTTCCAGCCATTGTACCCACTTCTCTCCTTCACTTTTTGAATGGCCAGGCACCATTTCAAAACTTAAATTAAGGATCACTGTCTTCATTAGTTATACTAACCTTAAACATAAACAGGTATCCCTCTCCAACTGCCCTACTTAAAAATGCAAGCCAATCAGATGGACATCGAAGAAATATCTAAGTGATAAGCTGATAAAAATTTATGTGTCTTTACAATCACCTTCTCAGATTCCCTCTGTAAGCTTGCTATAATCTTTCCATTCTTCCTCCCAGACAAGTCTACTACTGCACCTTTCATGCTTTCCTGATTTTTCTTAAACCATTCCCATAGCTTAGAATGGCCTCCTTGCTTTGTTCTCCAATTCTAAGCCATTTTAAGGCCTAATCCCCAGGTCCATGAAGCTCTGTCCAAGTGCCCCAGCACTCCACACTGCTCCCTCTTACACTCTGAATTCCAGTAGCAATGGGCCCATCATTCATTGTGTATTTGTCTATCACTGCTTTGGACTGTTACCTGTTTTTCTATGAGGATATACCTCAGCTCTCAAATTATGTTGTAAACTCACTGTGGCAAAAGACTATATTTCTACTTCTTTGTATTTCCCACAGAACCTTGCACACAGAAGAAATTCACTGAGTGTTTTTGTCTGATTGTTAAACAATACAATTTAGTCACATCACCCCTTGTTCAAAAATCTTCAGTGGCTCCCTGTTGACTCTCAAATCCCTTTGCCTCAAGTTCAAACCCCTCTATAACCTTGGACTCTTCTATCTTTTTAGCTTTGTCTCATACTATTCCTACACCATTTTCTGTGCTCAAACTGAACTTGGTTGTAGCTGTTCAGTCATGTTCAATGCTTTGTGACCCCATTTGGGGTTTTCTTGGCAGAGATACTGGAACAATTTGCCATTTCCTGCTTCAGTTCATTTTCAGATGAGGAAACTGAGGCAAAAACGGTTAAATTACTTGCCCAGGGTCACAAAGCTAGTTGGTATTTGAGGCCAGATTTGAACTCAGGATGATGATTCTTCCTGATTCCAGACGTGGTACTCTATCCACTGTGCCACCTTGCTGCCCCCAAGCTGAACTACTTGTCCCCTAAATTTGCCCCATGCACTCACATGCTTTTTTCACACCCTCCCTTACACTTAACTTGTCCTTTATTTCTTGAACTCCTCCCTGTCTTTTAAAGTTTAACTCAAATGTTAAATCCATCCTTGAAACCTTCCCAGATTCCCCGGGTCCATAATCAGTTATTCCCATTGTACATCACCATAGCTCTTAAATGTGCACATCTCTAATGTACTTTAATTTTATTACAGAATTTCTGTATGCCATGAGAGGCAATGTAGTGTAATAGATGGAAAACTGGCCTGAACAACAGAAAGACACGTCTTCATCCCATCTCTGATACCTTTGGGCTGTGTGAACCTGGGCAAGGAAGCTCAGTTCTCAATTCTAAGACTAGCAATTGTGGAGAAGATGTTGCCCCACCTGGATCCAGGGAGTCTGCTCACTGGGAAATCCCTACATCACTGACATCATAGGTTCAGGCCATTTTGCTCTATGTGTCACTTTCCCCTCCTGAACTTAGTTAAAAGACTAAGTGTTTCATCACAGTACTCGACACCAGCAAAAATCTAATAAACGTCCACTAAACTGAATGTTTCGTAAGAACCTGCTAAATTATATTCAGGTTAAATTACATTGTTTCTTATATGTATTTCATGATATACAAAGATAAATAAGAAAGTATCCTAATTGAAATAAAATTTTAAACCTTGGAATATGCAAAGTCTAAAATGTACTTGAAAAAGAATCTTCATTGCTTTCTTCTTATGTAAAAGCTTGTAATAGACTATTACAATTGCAATCTAACCTTTTCTTGGAGGTCAGTTATAAATCCATTTACAAAGACTTCCCTAATTCAGTCTGAGATGAGATGACCTGTCTGGCCCCAGCTGACCCAAGGAGGCAATGATTCTAGACTGCCCCTCATACATACATATAATACATGGGAGAATGGGAAGCCTTACCTCTTTCTCTGTCCCACTCTGGTCTGCTACAAGCTGGTCAAATACAGTGCCATAATCTTCATATATTTTCTGCATTTCATTAATATGACTTGCTACCTTTTCCATTGCCTTCAGTGCTTCTGCAGTATTAAAAACAAATGCCATTTATCTTTTGTATATCACTAATGAATTACCTTATCATATTTGTGTGTTTTTAAAGCCATCCATAGTTATAATGTAAAGGCTCTAAAAGTAGCCAGGAACAAAGGCTGATGACAGTGCAAACACAACAACATCGGTCAACTTTACCTCTTGGTAGGGCTCTGCAGTTTCTCAAGTCACACATTTTCATCTTAAGGAACTATACTAAGATACTTCTTGTGCATTAAGATGAACTATAAACATATCTCATAACTGATCCAACTCTAGAGATCAGCCATTACACTTGTGATCCACAGTGACACAGCTTTAACAACTACCATTCTTTAAATGGTAGAAAGTGGGGCAGTTGGGATTGCTTGACTATATAACTTGGAATGGGTAAAGGGTTTCTTTTTCTTTTGTTCTCCTCAAATTTGGGGAGTGAAGAGGGGTAGAAAATAAATGCCAGCTAACTGAAAAATAAAATAAAATTGAAGAATAAAAACTACTCTTAAAGGTAAATTTCTGCCTAAACATGTGCTAATTTCAGTATATGTAAATAAGCTGCATGGATTAGTGGAAAGAGCACTGAACTGGGTGGGAATCAGGAACTCCAAGCTCTCTAGTCCTTCACCTGCTGCTAAATTGCTCTGTGACCCTTGGCAGTGGGTTTCAGCTTCCTCATATGTAAAATGAAAGACTCAATGAATAATAACAAGTATGTGTATGGAGCTTTAAAGTTTATATAGGCATGTAATTTTGTATATTTGTATGTAATTAAAGTTTATATATCCAGAGGATGCTACACTTCCCACCTTCCCATCAGTGTCCTAAAAGGTGTTCTCAATTAGCTGACACAAGTGCATTCTGGACAAAAGGGGAACTTCTTAAGGACAAGGGAAAAAAATGACAAATAGAAGAAAGGACTTCCAGAAAGCACAGTGTGTGATTTACCTCTTTGCCATATACGTTCTCTAAAATTGAGCCCACTTTCCCCTGCAATGTGGACATGATACAGACCTTTGGGGGCATGTCTTGTATAAGTATTCTCAATGTACCATCTTAATAAATGTGCCTTTCTAAAAGCCAACTGGTTGGCTAAATGAGTCTCAGCTGCTTATCTTGTAGAGGCATGCATGCACAGGTGAGGAATGAAGCTGATGTCTCTCAGCAGTCATCTCTGACCCCTCAGGGAAGATACAGCCAAACTCTAGGGACCTGACTCTTCAGTGGACCTAGAAGTTGGGATAAGTGAGTGTCCACAGAGCTTAAAATGGGCTACATTTCTAGGTGGCACTCTGGGGACTGATGGGAAAATCCTAACACCAAAAAACGTGTAATGACTTCCCTAAAGTCACAAAGCAAGTAAGATAGTAGGTACAGCTTCACATGTGTCCTTCACAGTGTCCTTCACATGAAGTAGCCCTATTTAATTTGTTTAGTTTCTTAACAAATTATGTATGGTGAAAAGGTGAGGAGAAAAGATTTTAACTATTCCCCACTGAGAGGTTACAGTTGTGCTAGATACTTTTCAGACATTGTAGCTAGCACTGGAATATGTCCTTCCATCTAGGAATTAGCTTGGATGACAAAAAAAAAAGTGTAATTTCAAAGGAAACCTAGGTCAATATATTTCTCCCCAAAAGGTACCCATGTTTTTTTTGCTGTTATGAACACTAAAGCATGAATGACTTTTTAAAATGTAAGATGAGTTCAGCCATTTAAAAAGAAATCTTGCCCCATCACTCCTGAAAGATAATGTTTAATGATAAATTGTTTCTTCATTGATTTTCTTTTTCTCCCCTAGCTGAAAGTATGGCTTAGTGAAGAGAGGCTAGATAGTTCTTTTACTTATTAAACAGAGCATTCTCCTTTGTATTAAAGGGAACTGCTTACATACCATTTGCAGTCAATGACATATTTCTAAGCTCTAGAAATCTGAAGCCATACAAAGTGATAAAAACCAGGAAGAGCGTACAAAAAGCATAAGCATTTTGTCCTTGTAAAATACTTGTTTTAAACTGAGTTTTGCCATTAGGCCTCCACAAGATGGAGCCTCCCCCAGCATTTTGAATCAGCTGAATGTGGATACAATACAGACAGGAAATCCCATCCATTCAGTAGGCTGCATATGTTTCTATCATTACAAGTTCCAAAAAAAATTATTCCCAGAATATTACCAACATTTCTAAAATTGTAAGAGCACCTAAAAGTAAACAGATCCACAAATAATACTGGTGGGGAGGGAGAATAGAGGCACAAGGAAGAGGGCAGAGAAAAGTCATACAGCTACATGTATTTTTTTCCATTTGTAAAAGCACATTAATGTGAGAAAGTGGTCACATACCTGTCAGGTGATAGTGTTCCTCACTCTCATTGTCTGTCAAGGACACTAGCTCTTTGAGCAACAGAGGGTACTTCAGAACTCTCTGGACAGGCTTGATGAGGTATGACTCCAACGTGGAGGCATGCTGCTTCGTAGGGTTTCGGGCATCCAAGAATGCCTTAAATGCTTTGTCTGTCTTAGCTGAAAGTCAGGAAACAAGGGAAGAGACTCTTGTTTGCAGCTGCATCTCCAGGTCACTTTATCAAACATGGATAACTCTTTATATCTCTATGCCCTTTTAGTATATTGTGTATCCACATATGACATATCTCGCCCAGCTATACTGTAAGCAACTTGAGGGCTGGGATGTTGCCATGTTCATAATAATAAATGTTTCCTGAACTAAACTGATGAATAAGTTTAAGTAGTGGCTTCCCGAGTCTAGTACTGCTATTTTTAGTGTTTGGTATACTTTGGTATTTTCAAATTCATTAAATAGATATTTTCTTTATTCCAACATGTACTCTAGTGAAAAACATAATCAATGCATAACTGACACAGCATCCAATCTGCATGACTGCCATAAAAGACATCTAACAGGGATGCTGCAAAAGCAAAAAGTAATGAGTGAAAACCAAATCCAGCTTCTTCAGATAGTTCAAGCATGGACCACTTGCTATCTGAATCTTAAGGAAACAAAAAGTAGGGGAAAAAGTATTTTCATAGAGAAGTTAATAAGGAAACAGAAAAATATACCGTGACAAAAAAATGATTTCCTACACTAGTTCACTTCACATTCTTTTGTACTTTCCCCATCCCTTGGCATTAATGGCCACCTGAAAAGCACTATTCTCTCCCTACAAAATATTAAGGAAATGAAAATATATGTGACCTTTGAAAAGGAAAGTCTTCATGAGAACCAGCATGGAGTAGGCTATAATGGATGGAAGTTCTTTCCAAACAGTTCTTGCAAGAACTTTTCACTGCAGTGGAAAACCAGCTACTTCTGATCTTTTTTGCCTTAAAAAAAATGTCTCTGTAAGTTCTGACTTTAAATTGCTCATAAATGAGACTTGGCATTAACATGAGTTCCCATCCCAAACATTTGGGGAGGGGGGATTTAGATTAATATATGGTCTAGACAAGATATGAGAATATGAAGAAGGAAGACCAATGTAAACATCGTTATAAAAGAGAGAACAAATATTTAGCTGCTAACAGATAATAATAATTGTCCTTTGAGTAGAAGCAAATTAGAAATTTTCTATTTAACATCACTTTCAGGACCAAAGCCATAGGCAAATCCAGTCAGTGTGCATTGGCTGTGTGCCAGACACTGTTTTTAAGAGTTGGGGGTACAAAAAGAAATGAAATAACAGCCCCAGCCCTTATGTAGTCTACATTCTAACTGAACAAAGACTCCACATAAAAAGAAGCTGAAAAATAGGCAGCAGGGGAAGGGGGAGGGTAAGTTAACAGTGCAAAATATGAAGTCCATAAGGATATTACCTACTTTCCTTACTACATCAGCTTGCTAACTACAGACCTTCCATTTATCACATCAGTAAAAGAAATCAGTACATAGGAATATTGCCCAGAATTGCCACTTACCTCTCTCTAGAACCTTTTGTACTTTGATATGATTGGCACAGAATCCACTGTACAATTTAAAATGGTCTGCATAATAAAGAAAAGAACCTCCAAGGGAGAAGAGTAATTTCTGAGGGGAGGGAAAAAAGCAGAATATATTAGAGCACTTTTTTTTTTCCACAGTAAGATTAGGTTTATGTAGTGTTAGGAAGATACAATCAAGTGTTTGTTCC
>CM053593.1:313418962-313437788 GCA_028646575.1 Pseudocheirus occidentalis | reverse complement strand
AATCACAGAACTTAAAGGTTTTCTTTTTGTTATAACACTTTTTCACTTACGCATATTAGCTAAATTTTTATTTTTAAATACATGTTTTATTTATTAAAAAGAACCAAGTAGAGGCTGAATTCTGGCTTGTATAAAAATGTGCTTGTCCTCTACTTACATAGTGCACACAGACTTATTATAATCAGACCTTCAAGCCAATTAGGAGTCCCCTGGCAGCCAGACACAGTGCAATGAGTACTGCACGCCAAAGAGGAAGGCCAGGCTCTTCCACCCATTAGCTGTATGACCTTATTTGCCTCCTTCTAAGAAGCAGGCATTTTGTATTTACTTGTAGCCATGCCATTTTTCCCCAATTGAAATAAACTCCTTGAAAGTAGAGACTCTCTTCATTTTCCTTTGTACCCTCTGCTTCTAACTCAGAGGACGGAGCACTGGGCCTGGTAAGGTCAGGAAGACCTGACTTCAAATCTGCCTCAGACATTTAATAGCTGTATTACCCTGAACAAGTCACTTAGTAGTGCCGTCTGCTCTGTTTCCTCATTAATAAAACTGGGATAATAATAGCGCCTACCTCACAGAGTTGTGAGCGTCAAAGGAGGTAACATATGTAGAGCATATGGCAGATTTTAAAGCACTATGTAAATGCCAGCTATTATTATTATTATTACTGTTAAAATACACACAAAGGGAAGGGTACAATACAAGCAACTGGAGGAACAGGAGAGGGTCCAGCTAGAAAGGGGCCTTTGAGTCCAGACGTTCTACCAAGTGGAGGTGGGGAAGATGGTGGGTAGCCTTTGCAGAGACACATGAATGGGAGAAGGGAACAGCAAGCAGGCCTGTCTGGATTCTAGAAGGCATGGAGGAGAAGGACGTACGATGAGCTGGACAGGAGGCTGGAGGACAGGAGGCTGGCGGACAGGAGGCTGGAGCACTCTGCAGCTGAATGACCGGGGTTCAAATCCCTGTTAAACTGTACATAACCGACTTCATTTCCTTGGGCCTCAGTCTCCTCATCCGTACAATGAGTGAGGTGATCTAGGTGACTTCTTGGGTCCCTTCCAGATCTACATCTATGTTCTTCTGAAATTTAAGAGGTTTTACATTTTATATTCAAGGCAACTGGAAGCCATTTGGGCTTTATGACAAAGTCAGACTTGTGATCTGAGAATATCAAATTAGCAGGTATGTGGGGCAGTAGTTCTCAAACTTTTGGATTTCAAGACCCCTTTACACTCTTAAAAAACTATTGGGAATCCCACCAAAGAACTTTTGTTTATATGGGTCATATCAACTAATATTTTCCATACTAGAAATTGAAACATCTAAGTATTATTGTGAAAATAGTTTTCAAGCCCCTGTGAGGGTCTTAGAGAACATCTCCCCCACCCCCAGGATCTCTGGATCTCTACAATTTGAGAACCATGGATGTAGAGAGTGGATTGGAGAGAAAGAGAAAGATTGTGACAGTAAGGCTTGCAAGAGATGGCAAAGTCAGCCCTCCAACAACTCGACTGTACTACTTCAAGTGGAACTTCAGAAGAGTCTTTGTTTTTTTATTAAATAAATTTTTACATTTTCTGTTTTTATATCATCTAGATTTCTCTTTCTTCTCTCCCAAAGAAACAATTCTTATTACAATTATTTTTTTTACAAAAAAAAGACAAAAGAAAGAAAAAATTCTGCAAAATTCATCAATACGCTGAAAAAGTATGATCTTATATATAACATTCCACACTCATGGACACCCCCTCCATGTCTCCAAAAAAGAGCAGAGAGATGGAATATGTCATTTAACTTCTCTGAGGCTCACTTTCTTTATCTGTAAAATGAAATATTTGACTGGATAATGTCTAAGGTCTCTTCCAGCTCTAAATCTGATTAATACTGAGATCCTAGGGAAAGAAATTTACTGAACCTATCTCTACATGTCCCATTCTACCATTATATAATTTCCTTCTTATGCCCTTTACAGGGGCTAGGAATAGCCAGTCTGACCCTGGCTAGTATTTTGATTTGACTAATAATTCAAGATGACAACAGGGTAACCACAGAGACAAGTGGTACAATAGGAAAGCCCCCAAATTTCAGTTAACCTGCCACATGAACCTCCAAAATGAAGCCAAACCATCACCACCACCACTACCATCACTTTCTTTCCCCTCCCCTCCCTGCCCTCACAAGAAGACATTCAATGAATCTAGGCTGGGTAGAAAGGCACAGGTATTTCCTGGACTCAGTTCTGGTGTCAGTGGGCTGCCTCCCTGACTCTGTGGTGAAGCCACGGGCAAACCCTAAAACCAAAGACACCTTTCTCTTGCATTTATTCTTAAATATTCTCTTCAGGCAAAACAGAGGGGAGAAAGTGAATCTCTGCTCCTTTTTCATAATGTGGAAGCCAAGGAGGCATAACAAATAGGAGAAATCACTCCCGCCTGAGACTTTTGGAAACCACCCAATAAGAGAGGCCACTACAAGGGGGTATGAGGAGGACAGCAGTTAAACATGTGTTCCCAATCAATACAATGAGAATTCTCATGTAGCTCCATGCCCCTGCCCCCACTCCCAAATAAATCCATGTGGGGTCTAACCAAACCTTCCCCTACTAACTTTCTCTCAGACTACTTTGTTACTCTTTCGTGACACTATTTTGTATTACCTCTACCCTCTTGCTTCTTCTATCCTCCACGAGATTCCAGTTGTTCCTGTACAAAGTTCTATTAATGCAAAACTCTCTCAATCAATTTTAAGTAGATTTTACCTTCTTTAAAATGCTAGCAAGAGGTAGCAGGGATGGGGAACCTGCAACCTTGAGGTCACACAGGCCATAACTAAGGATCCAGAAAGCCACGTGTGGCCTCAAGGCTGCAGGTTCCCCACTCGTGGGTAAGGGTAAGTGGGCAATGGGGAGGTTTCATGTCCCACAAGTATTACTACTGACCAAGGCCCCAATCTCCTATGTTCCCACTTAAGAGACAGCTTAATTAAAGTAATTTTACTTAAGTTTAAAATTATATGTGTGTGCATGTGTGTGTGTGTGTGTGTGTGTGTTTAAACAGGACATTTTTAAAAGTTTCTACATAAGAAGCAATTTTTGTAAAAGAAATGTTACTGCCAAGTTAAACACTGAGCCACAGTGAAAATAATAATAACATGGGCTCCCATGTGATTACATGGCACTTCAATTTCCACAAAGCACTTCTCTCACAACAGTCCTCTAAATGATCCCTAAGTTACATGATCATAGAAGTAAAGCATTAAGGAGCTTCATCCAATCCCCTCCTTTTACAGAGAGGGAAACTGAGTCCAGGAGGTTAGAGGGATTTGCCCAAAATCACAGTGGAGGAAATAGGTTTGACCCAGAGTTGGTGTTTCATTCTTTGCCCTGCACTACCCTGCCTCTTTTCTTCAAGAAGAGTCAGGGGGCAACTGGATATGGCACTAATCCCTGAACTTGCAAAATATTAAACTTATATCCTAATGCATACAGAGGAATTCCTCTTCTCCAGCTAAGTCTTAGATGCCAGTTGTGTACTAGGATCTAACAGAGGGGAAACTGAGCATCAGAGAAATGAAGCCACTTGTGCAAGTTCTCACAACCAATGAGTCTGGGCTAAGCTTCAAGCCCTCTCTTCTTCCACCAAGTCCAGGGTTCTTTCCACTCTGCCATTATTACATCTCTCTAGAACCATGAGTAAGGACTGACATTAGGTCCCTGGCAGTGCCCACATGCTCCTTTAAGCACAAAGCTAATTGAGCCACCCTTGTTTCTCTGAGTTATTGCAATGTGTCAGTCTGTTCCATTTGCTCTGGTTTCACTCTTTAAGGATGGGACTCTGCAACATATTGCTATGTCTTCAAATAGTGACTATTGATAAAGACCAAAGTCTGGTACATAAATACAGAGTTAAAATTTTACCACTGTCAAGAAAACCTGTAAAATCTATTATTAAGTTTACCACTGGAAAGGGGAATCAGTCAACAAGCATTTATGAAGCATTTGCTATGAGCTAGGCACTGTGCTAAGTGTCAGGGATACAAACACAGGCAAAAACTAAACAAAACCAAACCAACAACAACATCTGCCCTCAAGGAGCTCACTTTCTAGTGGGGGAAACAACATTCAAACAGCTATGGACATATAACAGATGGGGAGGGGAAAGAAAGGGGGACAGGGGAGAAGAGGAAGAGGAGATACACACACATATACATACATACATACACATGAATACACACACACACACACACACACAAAGTGTCAATGTAAGGTTTTCTTAAAAGGAACCACAGTGGTAGGGGCAGGGAGTCCTAGAAAAAAAAAACTTGTAGAAGGTGAGATTTGAGCTGAGTCTTAAGCCAGGGAAGGAAGAGATAGAGATGAAAAGAGAAAATTACAAGCATGAAGGAAACCCAGTGAAAAGTCATAAAGTTAGAACAGGGAGTGTTATGGGACAAACTTCAAGAAGGTCAGTGTTGCTGGATGTGAAGGGGAATAAAGGGTAAGAAGACTAGAAATATAGGAAGGACTTGAAAAGCCAAAAAGAGGATTCTCTGGGGTTTTTTTAAATTGTGGAGGTAATAGGGAGCCATTTGTATACAGTAGAGAAGATGATACGGTTAGACCTGTACTTCAGGAAAATTACTCGAACAGAACAGTAGATAGAGAGAAAGCATTAAGACATACACACATTCCCAACTACTACTCTTTACACGTGGCCTGGCAGAGGCTGGCTCAGCATGTTTTCAGTAGTGGTACATGAAGTTGTCATGTATGCAGCTAAGATAGGAGGCTCACATACACATAAACACAAACCTTTTTGCATTTATACTTTGAAACTCAATCAAACCAGAGACAGATACAGAAAACAAAGTAAATGAAACATTGGGAAGAAAAACTCATTTCTCACCCAGATGCACACATAAAAATAACTTTTAAAAATCTCACCTGAAAAAATTGACTTGTTAGCCAAGCAAATCCAGGCAACATCTACATATAACACCATAGTAAATACACTGAAGAATGAGTGTTTGCAAAGTGCTACTGAACCACGCTGCCTGAGAACTGTACAAGACGAACAGTCCTTTTCTAACGGACAATCAGCACAGAGGTGCATGCTGTGCAACATCCCGGATGCCTTGCGGTTACCACTGTACTGTGGCACATGTTGTCGCCTTGTTCTGAATGCCCTTTGTTCTGTGGCTGATGAGCACCCTTGATATAGAGCTGGTTTGATGTCTTTTGAAAGAAGCTTCTTTGAAGACACAGCATGCTGATTGCAGAAATTATGCAAACTTTGTGGGCTTATAAGCAGTTAATTCTGAAATCCCCAAAGAGTCCAAATGACAGGTCAGCACCTTTTGGGCACTTGCAAATTAAAATTTCTTTTCTAACAGCTGGATTGTTGCTGCTGTTGTTGTCTTAAACTTAGATGGGAATGTAAAAAGGAAAAGGAGGATGTTTGCCAAAGAAGATAAGTCATGGCAAAAGACATGTTAAGTTAGAAAACTATGTTAAATGAAAAAGGCAAAAGAATAAAAGGAAAGAGAAGAAATGAACCCCTTGTGAAGCAAACTATTCATTTTCCTTATGTCATAATGATAAATGGATTTTATGGACAGTTGTTTCCCTGCTTTTCATCCTGCTATTAAGAACAGCAGGTGAGTGATTATACTTTGTATCATAATCCAGTCTTGATTTTGAATAATTAGCTGCTGAGAGGCTAAAAATATTAAAAACCTAGATAATAATAGCTAACATTTATATATCACTGAAAGTCTTAAAGGTTTGCAAAGAACTTTACAAAAGTTACCTCATTTGAGCCTCATAACAAGCCTGAGAGGTAGGCACTATTTTTGTCCCCATTTTACAACTCAGGAAACTGAGGCATATAGCAGATCAGTGACTTGCCCAAGGTTGCTCAGCTAATAAGGTGTCTGAGGTGGGATTTAAAGTCAGGTCTTCTGCCTCTAGGTCTACCCTCTATCCACTGTCCCACTAGCTTCTGAAGATCAGTGCAGGAGTTGGCTCAGGCAACTTCCGGCTCTAACCTTAGCAACTCCATTTATTGACAGATCTTATGCTAAGGCTGTCCCAACTACTGGCCATGCCTTGAGTCTCTTTCCCTTAAAACTGAAAGTGACATTCAGTGTTGACCAATATAATGTAAGTTCCTTAAAGACAGGAATGGTTTCACTTTTTTTTTGCAACCCCTCCCAGCAGTGGCTGGTATATAGGGTATTTCAAATGTCTTAGTGCCATTTTAAGCTGCAAACACTTAAAACTGCACTAAGACTTTTAGAACACTCCATCAATACCTGTAGAAAATCACGATCTATTTTCAGAACTGGTCAAAGGACAAATGGTAAGAGCAACAAGTTACTTGGACCTATGACATGAAGAAAATGTGAGAATCCAAGCACTGCGACCCAGACACATGTACCCAGGATTTTGAGATTAATTCATCATTTTAATAAAATAACCAAGCATACAAAATCTTAATGCCCAAAAGAAAAAACAACATGAAACAAAGCAACAGACAGAATTTCTTTTGGACTGCCCTCCTTATTTGCCAATGAACAATATTCTACAATTCAGAAGCTCTTCATCTCTCTTGCGTCATGAGGCCCTTTTGCAAAATTTTTTTAAACACATAAAACACATAGGATAAACAAAGGAAACCAATTATATTGAGATATAGATATCAAAAAATTTTTTAAAGCACACAGAGGTTCAAGTTAAGAACCCAGGTGATCATCTAACGTCTTTGTGCAATTCAATCCAATACTTATGAAGCACCAGCTGTGTCCTAGGAAGGCCCACTGCTTGACACGGGAACTATAATGAATCTGTGGTACGGTGGTATATATTTTTTTTAATTCCTTGGTAATATCAACCATAAGATATATAGTATCTCAAGGGTAACTTGGAAAAAATTTGGTTTGTAAATAGGGTTGCAAATCTGGAAAAGTAAAGGAAAAAGGTCATCAAGAGAGAAGAGCATGGATAATTTGTAGACAGTTTGAGGAATGGCTCTATTAAATGGTGAGGCACTGTTTGTTACCAGTCCTTACAACACAGAACCTGGGTACATTGAGTCTATGTACCAGGTATAACTGTTGCTCAAGCAGCCTCTCAACATTGAGGATTCTCTTCCTCCCCCTTAAACAAAAATGTAATGGTCTCCATTGTCCTATGCCTTTCACTAAGATTAAGCAGGTTTGGTGGTTCCCCCCACCCTTCCCTAAACTTGGAAATCCACATTTAAACTCCTTAACTAACACAGGTGGAAGAAATGATTTGTTGACTACAAATAATAAAGGAAACTTTTAAAAATGGTACAGACTTGTGTGCAGAATGTGTTCGTGCTTAACAATCCAGGAATATTTGGCCATAACCAAGAAATTAATGTACTCTATCTTTTGGAACACTTATGTAACATGTATGTGAGTGGCTTCAAAGTCTTTTAGCACATCAAAAAGTATTAAAAATCAGGGGTGGCTAGGTGGCACAGTGAACAGAGCACCAGCCCTGGAGTCAGGAGGACCTGAGTTAAAATCTGGCCTCATATGCTTACCACTTCCTAGCTGCGTGACCTTGAACAAGTCCACTTAACCCCAATTACCTTCCAAAAAGTCCCCCAAAAGATATTAAAAATCCTTATTAATTAGCCTTGGTAATAAAGAAGAAAGACAATTACCTATTACCCCTTACCCAGACTCAAGGAGCACCAGGGCATTGCAGGTACTCAATAACTATCTGTTGAATGATACTGGTTCTCTGCCAGTTGTTCACACCCAACACTCCTTCTGTCTTTGTATATGTAATCTTATGTCTTTTATTTTGTGCATGACTTTATGCCAGGAATAAAGTCCTCCCCCTTCACCCAACCCTGGCTCTTAGAATCCCTTGTTTCTTTTGAAACCACTTCAGACATTCTCTATAGGAAACCTTTCTTGATGCTTCTAGTTACCAGTATCCTCCCTCCCAAAATTTTACCTTGAATTCATTTAGTATATACTTATTTATGTTGTCTATTCTGCTAAAAGGTGCGCTCATCCAGGGTAGGGAGAGTTTTATTTTGTTCTCTTTATCCTCTGTATAACTGTCACAGTGTAAACGATTAATAAATATGTGTTGATTAAGAACCCAAATGAAAACACAAGACAGTGTGTTATGATGAAGAGTACTGGACTATATGGATCCTTGGGGTTCTCATCCCTGTTCTGTGACTCTCTGGGTCTCAGTTTCCTCATTTTGATTATAAAGCTATTAGACTACAGTTTGGTTTTTCCAGTTCTATTACTATGAAAAACTTAATTATGTACTTTATATAATGTTTTCCCTTGAGATTTCCCCTTTAAAATTAGGAAGATAAAGTTAAAGGTACAGGGGGAAATTATTTCAGCAACACAATCCTTCCCTATCACTACCACTTTGCAACATTCATTTTTCTTTGAGGTTTTCACCATCATTTATTGATATAAAGTTATTAAAGCCAATCAATGGCAAAGGAACTTGGAATCTAATTCTTCTTCAGTTGGAATTTCTTCCTTGTGGTCTTGAAAATGCTTTCAGAGAAACTATTCAAGTAAGGCACTGGACTTAAAAGATGGGCAGAGAAAAGAAAAATCATGCAATCAAAGAATTTATTTTAGCTGGAGGGTCCTTGGTAGTCCTATGGTCCAACATCTGTATTTAACAGTTGTGGAAAATGAGACCAGAGGAGGTCAGTACCACGAAAAGAGCCCTAGATATGGGGTCTGGAGAACCCCCATTTAATCAGCTAGCCTCTGATTCTAATTGTGTGACTGTGAATAAGTCATCTGACATCTGAGCCTCCATTTCCTCTTCTGTGAAAGGGGGATATTGCCTACTCCACAGGGTTGCTGTGAAGAATTAATGAGCTCATGCAAAGCTTTTTGCCAGTCTTAAAGCACAATAGAAATCACTGTTGTTGTTGTTATATATCCAAAGGCCACAAAGCTAGACCTAGATCAGAGATTTCCTGACTCTTAGTCCAATGATGTTTCTGCTAGAGCAGACTGCTTTTTCCTTCTGACTTAAAAGAAGCACTACATTTAGGACTTCCTTTCAGATTTAAGGCTTAGTAGGGGAAGATCTTTGTCTGAAGTTTCCTGTTCTCTGGCCCAAGTCAGAAAAAGTGTAAAGACAGAAACAAAGAAGGTGAGAGGAGAGAGGAAGGAGGCAGGGAATTGGGTGGCTGATTAGGTCTCCCCTCCTCCACTTCCACCAATGGCAAGGAGCTTCTCAAGGTCTTTAATTTAAACCTCTCCATGCTTTGGCAAAAAGAAAGGTTCTTCTGATGGGGTAGAAGTTGTTTTAGGGGACAGGGAGCAGAAGAGATGGGGAGTACTTGTGCCAAATAAACTATCATGCTGGAAACAGAAGTGTTCTTGTGTTCTCTTCTATCAGAAATCAACCCCTGTGTAATACTTTATTATTTGCAAAGTCCCACAGCTACTTCATTAACTAGTCATTGTTTTGATATTATAAAGATTTTAAAGATAATTTAGATAAAAATGATTCAGATAATTTAGATTAAAAAAGATAAAAGACAAAAAGATGATTTTAAAGATAAATGCATTTAAAAGCCCTAGTCCTCACCTAGTTTAGGAGACAGGGTTCAGCCTGACAAGACTGGATTCCTTCCTGCCTTCCCCTGAGTCTGCATGACTCACACATTGTCTCAGAAGTCATACTACTTCTTAGACATCCTTTCCATAGCTAACATTCAGTTGTTTATTATATACCTTCCTATTTTCATCATCCTCTTTTGTGGGTCTGAAGATACTTGTGAACAACAATAACGATTGTTTTCAAATGAAAAAAAAAGTAGGATGAAAAGCAGCAGGATTGGAGGCAAGGGAGAAAAAAGAACTGACAGTAGAAGGGAAGAAAGAAGCTTCTGCGTGGGAAAAGATGGGAGGAGAAAGAATGACTGAACAAAAAAGCCAAGGTCTGGGGGTAAACGAGATGGAAAATTCAGGGCTTGTTGTGCCACCACCGTCCTCCCCCCCCAACCTCCCCAGTGAACTTTCCCTTTCAGTTTGTTTTTATTTTTGTTTTTTCCTTCTGAAAGCTTTTTTTGGTGATTTTTACAGACTGGAATAGCATATAGCAAAGGTACAGAAGGTGAAGCCCTCTGCCCTCACCTTCCTTTAATTATTTAGCAGTCAAGATCCTGCTATTAGCAAATTCTATTCCTTAAGACATCTAAATCACACAGAACGTGCCAGGTGGCAACAAGCCACTGCCCTCTTTCACTGCAGCTCAGTGAAGTCCTATGCATATAACTGAATGAAAACATTCTTCAGATCCTACACCCCATGGCCACAAGGCTCCAGATTTAAGTTGGGTGGGGAGCTGGAAACATCACTACTAGATGGGACAAGGAACAGGAAAAGCAGATTTCAGCTAACAGGCTTACTGTTGTTTTCCAGCCCAAGCAATAAACTGTCTTCTTATTTGAACCTACCACCAATTTCTTTCTTCACCATACAAAGCCTCTTTTCCAAAATGTTTTCCATTTAACTCATCCATTTTCTTCTCATTGCATAGACCTTCCAATGCCAGTACAAATTTAGGGTAAACTAGTTGTGGTTGTTTTTAGTTCAAAATTAAGCAGAACAATTTTCCTAATACTAACTAGTGAGTATCAACTTATCCTTTTTCAATTTAAAAAAATGCTGATGGCCACCAGCCTAGAAAAAGGGGATGGATGGGTTGGGTTACAACTTGGCACACCCTTTCCTATCAAACTGAACAAGAAGACTAGCAGCTTACTGACATATCTGCCTGAATAATCAAGCACAAATCAAGGAGGACTGGGCACTGGCAGTATTAGAAGAGGTAAATACTATTAACAATTTTTCATTAAGAATTTTAAAATTGCTTTTAAAGATATAAACAAAATGAAAGGTGGTTATTTCAACCTACACATTTGTACTGTGAAACTTCCACAAGCCTGAAGTGTCTCTGTCTCTCCCTGCCTTTCTGTCTCTGTCTCTTTCTCTCTGCCATACACATATAACTCACACAGACAGGCACATGCAGGGCAGGCACATGCAGGGCAGGCACATGCACACGGGCACATACGCTCATACACACACACACACACACACACACACACACACACACACACGCCCAAGTTCAGTTTTGAATAAGATAGGCTACTTAAGAGTGAGATGCATTTGACAGTTAGGTATGAAAATGCAACCAAACTGTCCATATTGCATTCACTGTTGCCCACACCAGTCTATTGCTTATGTAAGGGCTGAGGTGTCTTTTCCTAAAATGTCCGGAACAAGTGGTGGTACTTTCAGACTGTCAAAGCTACAGCATGATTTGTTCAGCATTCCGATATCCACAGTCTACCCCCTGCTAAAGATACAGGGAACAACACCATACTATTTTTAATCTGGCATTTTAACTTGCTCTCTGTAAAATCATATAAACTCACTGCATGGAGCATTACCAAAAAGAGATCAGCTGACTCTGTCTTAGCTCAGATGGCAAAGGACACAAAAGACCCAGTTCTTAAGGCGCCCTACTTCAAAATACTCTGTGCTTCAGACCTAATGGAACAGGTCAGTAGAAATTAATGTCAACACTGTCAGGCAGTTGAAATACACACAGAATTCACCTAAATCCCTTGAGACATTTACACATTAAGGTTTTTCATATTTTTTACTATTCACTATTTTCTGCACCTGGCTTTACAAATAATTAGCTCCAGAGGGCATTAGACAGCTGAGAATAGAGAAAGGAGCTACATCTTCTAAACAGAGAGAAACAAACTCCTTTGTCCCTCAGTGCCTAAGTACAACAGGGACACATATCAATATAACAGAAGGCAATCCATAATGAAGTCTAAATTAATATGACAGGTAGTCAGCAAGCAGGTCTCCTTTACTGGATAAGGTCATGCTAGAAAAGGCTGTTTCAGTGGGTGGTGGCTATGCCTGAAGGTTGCTGACAATTTATTCATTCAAATACCTAAGATGCAACAGTAAAGGGGGATTCAGAAATGGCTATGGGGAAAAGGGGGGGGTGAGGAGAGGAAGAAGGAAAAATTATTTAAAGGAATAGAGACTGGATTAGCTTGAGGGAAAGCAGCCATGTTCAAAGAGTCCTGCCCATGGTTTGATTATGTATTAGTTTTAAATCTTAACAAAAACACTTCACAAACAATCTTTGTCACAATAGTAGACACTGAAAGCAACAAAAATCAAGATTTTAGTGTGTTTTGAGGGCTGGGGAGGGGGATATTCTTTATTTTTTTAAATCTATTTTCTTTAACTTATTATTTTATTTAAAAAGGACTTATTAGCAGCTCACGTGGAAAATCCAAAAGAAACCTAAGTAAACAGTAATAATTAAATTTCAGATACAGATTATATTTGTGCAGTGTACCAAACAAAAGCCTAAGCCTGAGTACATGTCAATTTTTCTGCCTTTAACAAACAGGACAATCTATATCTCAAACACGATTAAATTGCAAGGAGCACAACAAACGGTTGTCATACTGCATTACCAGATTTTTCAATGCTTTCTGTTCCATCAACAGAACGCCTACCAACTGCAAAAATAACCACTGCCAAGGCTCCACGAGGCAATTACATAAAATGCTGAAGAATTACTGAATTAGAAATTATCAAAGTATAAAACCTGCTTATCCCTGAGGAAAAGGGAGGTTTCGTTTGTGTGATTTTATTTTTTTTTGCAGTGGTAAGCATGTTGCAAGGTATGCACTGAACTCAGTAGAAATTTAAATAGAAATTCTATTTAAATTCATTTTTATATCCTCTTATGTGTTACTGAGTATAAATAAACTTCTTTTTCTCAAATTTAACGTGTGTGAATTTTTCTGTTGTTTTCATGATACAAAACTGCCAAATAAGCTACCAAATTATTTTAAATCAGTGCAACCTTGGATAAACTCCCCCCGCCCCAGAAAGAAAAGTTAATGGTGGGGTACAAGTTGTACTATATCACCTTGAGTTTCCTTATTCACAAATTAAGGTACATCAATGAGATATACTTAAGGGTTATAAGTTCTCCCCTCAAAATTCCCTCTCTCCGCAACAAAAAGGCACTCATTTTCATCTGAATGGTAAGCCTACAAAGTTTTTAGAACAAAATCAAATTTTTTTAAAAGACAAACTTAAATCATGCAAACATGCCTATATTTTCTATATCCATTCCATATCCATTAGAATCAAAGCTTTTGTTTACTTACATGCTGGATACAATGGAAAAGTTCAAAGAAATCTGCTCCCAGAGAACAAAGTGATTACATCTACCGGAGTCTGCTGGGAAATGAGTAACACACACTTTCTCGCTTGCTCTCATCCCTGTGCAATGAAATAATCCCAAACTGTCTGTTCTCCTAAGTTACAATCACAAGGACCTCCTAGCGCCACCAATCTTGTCTTTGCAAAGCAGGAGCAATGCTTCCAGAGTAGGTTCACCCCCATCCATCTGAATTTGCAACTTGGGCTCTGATGCTCATCTACAGAAACATGCCAACTTATAGAACATAAGTACATGCAGGAGTCACAGAATGCTTTGTCTTCAGGGTTGTCTGAAAAAAAAACTAGTAGAAAGCTAAATACAAGAACTATTATGGTCCCTATACATGTCTTAACTATTTAATACATTATATGCCCAGAATAAGTGAGGAAAGTCTTCCACTTATTCAACCCACCCCCCTTGCCCCAAAAGAGAGTGATTGCTTATTCTTTTTCAAACTCCAAACTAATACAATATTATATGTAAATTGTTACCAATTTTTTAAATCCCACACATGCTGGAGATGCTGACAGGGTCATACAAAAAGCAGTGACATTAATAGGTACCCTTGAGGAGAAAGAAGGCAATCAATTATGAATCATTGGCAGAAATTGTGGGGCTGTCAAAAGCCCCAGTTACAGCTGTGCTGCATCAAATCAAACTGCATTTAATTTCCAAGTGAAATTATTCCTGTTTCTGATGTCTAGGGTACTTGTTTGTGAAATCTACAAAATAGACTACATTTAACTAGACTCTAATCAGTTAAGAAATTATTTACACTAGAGAAAAGTGGAAGCATGAAGGAAAACCTTGGAAATAAATGTCTTTTCTTTTCTGAGTTGGACGCTCCAGGCTCTGATTTTAGACCTCATCTATTTGAGCTAAGACTACCTACCCACATCTGTATAATGTTTTAAGCTTTACAAAGTGCTTTCAACCACCATCAGTGAGGTGAGTGGTACAACTATCTTTACTTTCATTTTAAAGATAAGGAAACTACTGTTAGATGGAGAAGCACCTATCCCAAGGTTCAAGATCTGGATCAAGAACTGGGTCTTTAATGCAGGTCTTCTGACTCCAAGCTTGGATATTCTCCTTTAAGGATATATTTGTGTATATATGATAACAATTTCCAAATTAACCTCTTTTTAAAAACAGGTACTCACTGTTTTTATGTTTTTGACTTAGAGTCACTTAAAAAAATTTGAGCAGAATAGTAAAATTATAAACATTTCTCCCTGTGATCCCATCAAAATGGGTATTTTCTCCTCCATCCAATATAAATCCTGATCACTATCAATACTTTTAGGGCTCAACACTTCTCCTGTCACTTTCCCCAGGGTCCTTTAATACTATTTCTGTGAACCAATTTTAGAATTTGCATAATAGCGAAAATGGAAACATTTTAAAAGAAATTCTAAGGCAGCACTATCTATATCAATCAGCAAGTTGTTCCCCAAAGATTTAAGTGCTGCATATGTAGAAGAGGTCATGAGGATTCAAATAACTTACCAGCGCATTCTTAACGTGAAATTACTACTTTTAGCAATTTTGCCAAAGAAAAGCTCAGATAGCTCCAAAGTTAAAAGGAATCATTATTTTTATTCTTTCTGAAATATCTAGCTACCTAGGGCCTTTAATGACCCTTTTCTAAAATGTTTTGATTGTCACAGTACTATTGAAAAGTCTATTTCAAAATTGCTTCAAAATCTTACACTTTTGCATATTTATTATACTGAATAATAAAATAAAATGTGAAGAAAATAATTGATAGTCCCCTTGTGCAAACTGAAAAGTACAACTCAACTAGGTTACAAAATTAAGGAAGTCTTTAACACACACATATTCACAAACACACACCACTTCAAATGTCACCACTTCAAACTCAATGTCATACTTGTAATTATTGATTTTTAAAAATATCCATAAAAACCCAAATGATTTGTCTGTTTATAAAACCTAGGATTCTGTGTCATAAGCTCTAGGAGCTTTACTTTTGAAAAATGGTTTAAAAAAAGTTTCAATATTGAGTCTGCTTTAGAAGAGTAAGAACATAGTAGTAGAGACTAAAAATATTAGGCTACTGTTTAGTAAAAGAATCAAATTCCTGCGAAAGATGAATAGTACTGAGATCAATGCCAGAACATCAGCAATCAGGGCATTTAGATATGCATCTTTTGGCTTGGCCTGCATTTAGTAGGGGAGAGAGGGATGAGACAAAAGGAGGGGTAGAGGAAGGGTAGCCTCAACCTCTGATTCTGCCATGCTAAAGTTGTTGCACTGGATGCCACCAACTCAGGAAGACACATATCTTCAAACTTTTCCCAACAGTCTGAAATCATGGGAATTGCCCCTAAGCAGAGGTGATCGTGTCTGTCTTTTCATTTCTCTATGGAAGGAAGAAAATTCAGCTATAGGTGAGGTTTTTTTTTTAAATATTCCTCAGCAACTTCACCTTCCTGGATAACAAATTTCTACCTTAACATTCATCTTAGAAGGAACAGAGGTGAAAGACAATGAACAGATGAGGTTAATGAGGCTCCTAATTGTTTCTCAACTATAAAAATGTCATTTCATTCATTAGACAAAATCAATAAAGCAAATAACGGGCATATAGAAGACTCTTATTTTTGCCCTTATTCAGGTAAAGCTAAAAGTTAAATTGAGCCAAAGTCTTAGCATTTGCTTTCCCATCGGTATATAACATTTTGTTATCTTACCCTGAATGTATGTTCAGTTTTCTCCCTGTGAGGAACTTGGTCCAAGGTACCATCCGTTTGGCTTCTTTTCAAACCAGCCGTAACATCAGGAACATTGCTGAAGTCTGGATTTGAAAACAACAAGCATGAATACTTAGTATGGCCACTTTCAGGGAAAAGTACATGGCAAATTTAAAGAGCTACATAAAGAAAAAGGAGGAAGAAGGCCACAACAGTAACAGGAGACTCAAGTTGTTAATAACAGTAAAATACAAAACACTAACCTGCTCTTCCCCAAACCACATCTCAGCTTTTGCTAGCACAACATCCACTACCCTCTTTCTATCACTGTATGTCTCCTATCCAGGATCATGTGCATTATCAATTAAAAACACCAATCAAAATGACATTTAACTTGCCTCCTTATTCTTTCCTTTGGGTTCCTGATATAATTTTAGATACCCTGACTTGAGTCTTAAATCAAGCTATAGGCAGTGTCATAATGTACTCTCCTCACCTCATTTCACTGACTGAAAACAAATTTCCAAAAAGCTGGATGTAAACCTTATACCACTGGTCAACCTCTCCCAACAAAACAGACATTGCCCATTCACAGCTAGAATTTAATTTTTCCAAAATTACCAAAGGTTAAAATCAATTTGATTTTCAATTAAAAGTGAAAAATGCATTAACGTCTCTAACTTCCAATGTGGAAATTAACACACAAGATTAAGTTTAAGTGGAGCTGTTTACAGCCTACAACTATGCACATCACCCTGTTCTTACCACCTTCTTCCATTATTTTTTTTTAATTTACAACTCCCTAAACCACTGGACATAAAATTCTCTTTTTAGAAAAAACAGAAAAGGTTTTCCTCCTAACTTTTCCGAACTACAAAAACCTCTAAAGAGATGCCAAATTATTTCAGCTGAAATCAGAGATCATAAATCATGCGCCCATGTGGCTGAGCAGCTGGGTTGGACTTAAGTATCCTTGTAGGAACTGGTATTGGGTCAACCAAGCACCATGGAGACATGGGGGCAAGAGACTTAAAGCTAGAGATGAAAATCCTGTGAGGTTTATAGAACTCAGGAATAGGAAGACGGACATATAAGAGAGTGGGGATTTGTTGGGGTTTTTTTTCTGAATAACTTAATTATGACAGGTTAATGTTAGGCATCAACCTAACCATACAGTTAAGTACTGGAGGTGATGTAGTCTTCAATCAATACCCCTGCTTCTGCTTTTTTTTCACACCTCATTCCCCACCTTTGGGCATTCAGAAAGAAAGATAACGTAGTGATTAGAGAGCTGGCCTCAGAATCAGGACAACCTGGATTCAAATCCCTCCTCTGACACATTTGGCTGTGTGACCATGGACAATTTCTTTCATTTCTCAGTGAAATTGCTCTAGGAAACTCTCTAAGACCCTAAGTGCCAGAGAAGGAACAGGTTTGTACTGGCAGAGGAAATGTCCTTAGCAAGATCTCTCTGTACATGGCCAGTCTCCAACTGACAGTCAATTCTCCCACAAAATGACTGCCCAAAACCCTAAAACTTTTCCAAAGGTAGGAGTATGGTTAGGTATGGACCAAAGGGATGTGATGTATTCGATTTTTGTCCCAAGGAGACAAGCCTTCTCTTTGTTTGGAAAAAACAGCATGAAATTTTCAGGGTGAAAAGGGAGGGCATGGGGGTAAAAAGAGATCCAGACAACAGTGAAACATCTCCCATCTTGTAGTCTGGGACTTAAGATTCTCAATGAAATTCCCAAGCAAGCTCTAAAAAGAACTAACCTGGCTATAACCTTAGGAGTTACTTGAGTTTTGTATAAACCTACAAACAAAGCTAGTGTACTCAGAATCATTAGAGCCATGACTTGGATATTAAGTGGATGAAAAGAGGCGAGAGTCTGGTAGGCTTGGGGACACCAAGCAATCTTCTAAAATACAGCTTCCGTTATTTTACGTGTACATTTTCTGGAATAAGGGCAGGCAGGCTATTAAAAAAAAGCAGAGGCTGGTAAAATTGTAATTCTTATTTACAAAGCTGTTTTAAACAAGTGCTAAATTGATATCCTGTGCTGGATGCCACCAAGCCTCTGTATAGCTCTACTTTTACATTCTGCCCACGTCATGAGCAGCAGCTGGCTGAAGTGAGTCAATGTTCCCCAGTTTCCCATCCAGAAAACTAGTTTCAGATCTTATGAATCCATTCTCTTATTGGTGTAAATGCTACAGAATTTATTAGGAAATAATTTTGTATCAATTATGACAAGTAGTTACTTCACTCCAACAATGTACTTAGCAGAAGAAAAATGTTCAGAGATGCTAATACCACCAAGATTTCCACATGCTTTGGCACCTGTTCCATGACCACCATTAGCAATAAATAAGTATATTCAATAATTGATTCATAGCATCATAGATTAAGAACTAGAAGGGTCTTTAAAGTCATATAGTTTAACACACTCATTTTACAAATGAAAAATTAAAACCCATACAGGTAAAATTACGCCTCCACCTTCAGTACACACCTTAGTACTTCCAATACTTTGTTACTGTGAGTATTCCCACCACTTAATACAAATAAAATTCTTGTAATTTAATAGATGGTCTTTTGTCATCTTCTTCCTCTTTATCGACATCATCATCCTGCAGACAACTTGATGATGAGTCTCTAAACTTAGCCTGGTCTTCATAACAGACAGACAGAAAGTTTGGAATGGGGAATGCCTATACATAGTTTTAAAAAGAATTCTGGTGAATGGAGAGACAATTGTAGGACAGAGAGCTAATCTCAAAGACCAAACAT
>CM053593.1:313360862-313418462 GCA_028646575.1 Pseudocheirus occidentalis | reverse complement strand
CTTATCTTTAAATTCAGATCCTATGAACCATCTTTGTTCTTTGCTTCCCAGCCTGAAGAGCATTATTATTGGTTAAAACCAAGGGGTGAGAGAAAGAGATAAAGAAAATAATAACTGAGTGTTCTGCCTTCCTTCTAGTGTCAAGATCGTTTCCTTTGTTCTAGGCACTGGGAATAAGGAGCCCACATTGTACGGGGTAAACAACATGTAAAAAAAAGACTTATACAAAATAAATCCAAGGCATTTTCATGGAGTGGGCACTAGCAGCTGTAGATATCAGGAAAGGTGGCATTTGAGCTGTGCATTGAAGAAAAGAGTGCTTTTAAGTAACAGAGATGAGGAAAAAATGATGTTTTGGCATGGGAATGTGCAAAGAGACAAAGATGGGAGATTGAATGTCATGTGTGAGTAATAGCAAGAAGGCTGTTAGTACTGACAAAGGAAAGTAATACTAATAAGCCTGACAAGGTGCATTGGAGCCAGGCTGTGAATGCTTTGAATAAATGCCAGAGGAGTTTGTATTTGATCCTAAAAGGAACCCCAAGAGTTTATGAAGTAGAGAAGTAACATGGCCAGATTCTATAAGTTCTTATTCAAGCGATGGAATGAAAAGAAAGTGCTAATTGACATGTTCTGTTAAAGTCTTCCTCTGATTCCTACGTCATCATGATGTGAAGGTGATCCTAGACCCTTGTAAACTATCCCCTTTAGATGCAAGCCTTAGCAAGTCCTATAAAATGGAAAGGCTCCGAGTTCAAGCACAGTGATGTATTATGTTTGCTGTATTAGGAGCAGCCTACCGTGCATTAGAGAGTCATCACCTAAACACTTGGCAGCAGATCACTAAGTTTTTCAGCAATAGCCCTTCATATAGACAATCCATTAAGGGATGGAAGAATTGTAGAAACATCAGTGGAAGAAGTGCCCACACTCTTGAAATCAAAGAGCCTTAAAGTATTGGGAAAAAAATTGGCATTCTGTTTGAAGGAACACATTGGTTACATCTACCTGGCATCAGATTATCTGAGCTAAAAGTAAACAATTTCATTAATTATGTGAACATACTTTAACTTCCCTAATATCTTCAGGAACTCAGGCTCCCACACTGGGATTCTGGGACCTCTGATTGGTGAGCATTCATCTGGCCTTGTCTGGACCTTGAGCTGCCATACTACTTCCCAGTCATCTCTATAACGTGCCACCTTTTTTCACCCCCACTTTCTGAGAACAGTAATCACATCCATGCTATCATTCTTGGAAAGGATACGCCAGTCTATTGCCTTATAATTCCATTCACCATCCTTCTGATTTTCCAGTCCAAAACCCTCCTGTCTGGCCTCCACTCCATTCTATATGTTGTCTTCCCCTAGGAGAATGTTAGCTTGAGGACAAGTACTTGTCTTCCTTAGTTGAATTCATATCCCTAACACTTAGCACACTTTGTGCCATGTAATAGTAAATACTTAATAATTGCTGTTTTAATTCGTTTATCCATTCTGTTGGCTATCAAATATCCAGATATTTGAAGAGGCAGCACAGTATAAAGGAAAGAGTTTTAGATTTAGAGTCTAAGAACCTACCCTTAAATCCTAATTATTTGTTACTTTTACTGCTTGTACTTTAGCCTTGTTCTGTAGGTCTTAATATCTCTGAGCCTCATTTAAACTCATCTGCAAATGTGGAAGTAATACCAATTGATCTCTAATGCCCCTATGATCCCAGTATCTGGCATTGTGCTGCATAGTCAAAGTTTGCCTTATAGCCCGTAATTCAAATTTTATCTAAAATTTAAGTCAGCAATCAGGGAGCAGGAGGCAGACCACTTTCTAAAATTTTCCTCTGCTATTTAGAGGTTATTCTGTGTGTGAATCTTCAGGATATTGAATTAGATCCATTTATTTTGACAAGTTCATTTTATGTAATTAAGAAAGCCTTTTCCCCTTCATCATACCTTATAACCTAATTTCTATTTCTAGGCTATTTTCTTTTCTTTTTCCAAAGTAATCTTTATATTTTTATGCTTGGTGTATTTTTAAAGATCTAATAAAAAAGAGCTGAGAGAGCTGAAACACCTAAGTCAACATTTCTTTCAGTTATTTCATAGCTGTGCTCTTCAGTCAAGAGCACATATAATAAACATTTATTAAACACCAACTGTTTGTGACAATAATTTTGTAGCTTTTAGGGAAGTGAACTAAAATATAATTTACAGTCACTTTTCAATATGTTTCATTATAATATGTCTTTGTGACATTTTCTATTACAGGTTTTACTCATTTTTCTTATCACCCATACTAAACACTTAATCATATTAGAAGTTTTTATTATTATTATTATTAGTGGAAACATTTCTATGCAAAAATTGATTTCCTGTATCACATTCTAAAAATAATTTATTTTCTTCACGGATAATTTCCAAGTCTATTGAATATGGAGAAGCTAAACACTTAAATTTCTTTTTAAATTCAGTCAGCTTTCAGTCTAGTATATGAATACATGCTACTGAATCAGATGCATACTGTCATTCAAGTAAATGAATCAGTTTTTGACTGTTTTACCCTTATAGTCATGGTAAACAAGGGTAGCCCAAAGCAGAACAGTGAGTAAAACCAAAGTTTGCCCTTACTGCCTTTTCCCTCGCTGGCTCGCTGGCATCCGGTTTGTTCATTGCCTCCTACCACCCACCCCTGAGTGCTACCCCACCCCATGTCCGCTTCTTTGGCCTTGTGCCCCAAGTGGCCTTCTGCCATGTTCCTTGTTGTAGTTCTCCTCCCTGTTGTGAAACGTAATAGTCATAGAATTTTGTTGCTAGAAGAGACACATTTAGTCCAGCATTTCCTAAACAGATTTGGCCATGATACATTTTGTTGGTTTGAAAAGTATTTGTAGAACTTATTGCTGATCTGAGGAATCTGCAGGTATGAAATACTCTGCTCTGATTCAAGAGAGGGAAATAATAAAGGAAATTAAGTGTGATTTCATATAAAAATTATAGGCTGAAGGTATTTATGATACCTAAATAATTTCTCTTTTAATATTTTAGAGGGGACGGGTTTTTTTGCTAGTGTGAAAATACTTTAGCAGAATTCCAGAAAGCATCAAAATAAACACCAAATTTCCCCAGACTTTTAAAAACGTTCATTTAGTTTGACCACCTATCATCCCCTCCCCTTCACCTCCATATGTCTGTTAGCTTGCAAACATATTCAGATCCCCCTCATCCTTAAAAAAATCTCTACTTTTCTATCTCATTACGCTACAATTCTGTTTCTTCTTCCTTTCATTGTTGAATAGTGAAAAAGAAAAAAGAGTAGCCTTCTTCTGGCTCTTTGACCTTTTGAAATTCAATTTCTATTTGTGTCACTATTTTAACAGAAACTTTTCACAGAGAAAATCTTATGTCCACCCTGGGCAGTCTTTTCTCAGCCCTCATCTTCCCCTCTGACCTTCATGAACAATTTCATGCTCTTAACTAATACATTCTCTTTTTCTTTTTCCTTCCTCAGCTTCTGTGGTACCATATTTACCTTTTTTTTCCTTCCTCTGTGATCCTGCCTACTTTATTTGTCTTTTGCCGACTCTTTTTCTACCCAGTTTTTAAGGTTGTTATTCCTCAGCGTTCTTTTCTGAACACACTCACTAAACGTGTCTCTTCAGTATCACCTGTAGTAGCGTCCTAAGACCTCCAGTCTCTCTCTCTTCAAGACTATCTTTTACACCATTATCAGATTAATTTTCTGTATCAATAAATCTAGTTATATCAGTCCTCTTTTTTTAAGCCGTCCTTGTCTTCTTATCACCCTCTAGCACTATGGGTAGAGCTCAGTCTCAAGGCAAGATGACCTAAGTTCAAATCCAACCTCAGTTTTTTCAACTATAAAATGGGGGTGATAATAGCACTTGCCTCACAGAGGATTGTTGTGAGGATTTGCAGGGAGGACCAAATAAGGTAATGTTTGTAAAGCATTTCACTTGGTGCTTGGCACACAGTAGGCATTTAATATGCAAATGCTTGTTTCCTGCCTTCTTCTTATCAAATAAAGACCAGACTAAGCCTGGAATTTAAAGCCCTCTGAAAACTGGAATTTCCCCATTTTTTCAGCCTTATGTCACACTACTTCCATTCTGATATATCATCATCCTGGTCTTACCCAGACTGAACTGCTTACTGTCCCTTGTACACATCCAGCAGTTTGCAAACCTCTGTGTCTTTGCTTACAATCCCATCCAATCCAGCAAGCATTTATTAAGTACCTGTTGTCTGTAAGGCTCTCTTCTTGGCACTAGAATAAAAAAATAACATGAAATGAATGACAGTTCCTATTTTCAGTTGTATTTAAACTTAACTGTTAAAATGAGACCCCCAGTTCTAAATGTGGCCTCACGGGGTATAGAAGGCAGCAGTTCCCCGCCCCCTTCCCTCTTTCTGGGTTTTGTGCCTTTCTGAATGCAGACTGTACTTGTATTCATATTTTTGGCTACAGTTTTGCTCTGTTGAATCATACTGAGCTTGTATTCCACTAAAATCTAAAGATATTTATCAGACAAACTGTTGTCTTGCTGTGCCTCTCATGCCTCTGATTTGAAAAATTGCGGTTGTGCTCATAACAGATTTTACATTTGCTCCTATTAATTTTTTTTAAATATTAAGCACTATGTTCTAGCCCAAGAGTGGGGAACCTGTGGCCTCGAGGCCACATGTGGCCCTCTAGGACCTCAAGTACAGCCCTTTGACTGAATCCAAACATCACAGAATAAATTTCCTCGATAAAAGGATGTGTTCTGTAAAATTTGGACTCAATCAAAAGGCCATACCCTGAGGATCAAGAAGGCCACATGTGGCCTTGAAACCACATATTCCCCACCCCTGTTCTAGAACTTAGAGCTCCCTTTGCCTCCTGTCATCTGACACATTAGCTAACCTTCCCAGCTTTGTGTCACCTGTAGATTTTATAAGCATGCTAAAAGAAAAAAAGCCCAGATCATTGGTAAAAATATATTCTACATCTCAGCCAAACTATACTAATAGTATTCCCTTGATCCCTTCTTTAGCTCTTCCCCTCCTATGCATTTGCCAGCATATCTTTAATATCTGAAATCCTGTTGAAATTAAATGTTTGCTGCTAACTTGACTTGTTGAAATGCTCTTCCTTCAAGGGCCAGGCCAGATGAATCCCTGTTTGATTAACCTCTTCTCACCCTTGCCACCTGAAACACATCTGTTTCTTCTGAAGTTTCCTTATCAATGTTGTATTTGGCTTATCACATTCTACCTTGTGTCATACTTTGTTAGCTATGTGTTTTGAGGGACATTCCCCCCTTCTTCGTATTAGACTTTCCCGTTGATTTCTAAGTTCCTTGATAACTTTGTTGTTTACCTTTTTCACCTTTCTAGGATCCAGTGTGGTTCCCTGTACATGACAGGCACTTAGTAAATGTTTGCTAAATTGAACTTAGATAGCCACCACTCTACCTCCTGTAGTACTGTGCCTTCAGATGAAGAATGTATTGTCACAGCCTGGCAGCTGATGACACAGTGGATAGAGCAGGGGACCAAGAGTCAGGAAGATCTGAATTCAAATCTGAGCTCAGAAACGTACTAGCTCTGTGACCCTGGGCAAGTCATTTAACTTCTGTTTTTACATCAGTTCCCTCAGCTGTAAAATGGAGATCATAATAGCACCTACTTTTTTGTGAGCATCAAATGACATAATATTTGTAAAAAGCACTCAGCACAGTGCCTGGTACATAGAAGGCACCCTACCAATTCTTCCTTTTCCCATCCCTGTCCTTCTCCCAAAATGAGGTACAATGGAAGGCCTGGGTGTTAGCTAGTCCTGTCTCCTCTGCTAATCCAATGATATGTAAGAATAACTATATATCTACTGGATTCCAAAGTGCTGTACCTAAGTGACCTCATTTGATCCCCATCACAACCCTTTGAGACAGGGATTATCTCCTGTTTATAGATTAGGTCATTAAGGCTCAGAAAGATTGTGAATTGGGAGAGTTTCATAGATTTAAAGGTAGAAGGAATCTTAGTTCAGTCCTTTAATTTGCAAAAGATTTGGAAGATGAGGCCCCAAGAGGTTGTGACTTGCTCACAGGTGTAGCTGATAAATACCAGAAGCAGGTTTCTAAGCTGGTGGGTTTCTTCTGATTCCCAATTCACTTCCACTACCTTCCACTACCACTGCCGAATCTCCCTGGGTCTCATTTCCTTTATTTATATGAAATGAGGTCTCTAATAATAACTGTTCTGCTTACTTCACACAGTTATTGTTAGGATCAGATGAGATCATGGACATGAAAACGGTGGGAAACTGAAGTGTTACGTGAATTATTATTTCAAAATCAACACTGCCTGGAGTACAACATTACTTCAGCAGCAATGAATGTTCCGCTTTTTCATTGCTGTTCAGCTACGAAGAGCAACTTCATGTGAGTGCAGCAGTTGGGAAATGGCTTCCACAGTCTGTATTCAATTTTTCATAGACAATTTAAAGATATGAAAAGTAAATGATACTCCTTTTAAATGGAAAACTTTCATATCTTTTTAAAAAACAGAAGAAGAATTAACCAGAGGCATCATGAAATAGTAAATAGTCTAGAAGCTTCTCAGCCTAGATCTGGGTTCAAGGTTTGCCTCTAACACGTACTGTCTGTGGGACCCTGGGCAAGGCCCTTTTTCTCTCAGTGTCTGAGGCAACACTTATCATTTGTAGAATAGTTTCAGATCTACTTTGGTAGAGAGAATTTCTTCATCAAGAGTTCCTTATAGCAATGAAGTCACAAGTCTGGACCAAAAACAAAACAAACATAAGCTGAATGAGCAACCCCTCCTCCCTCCAAAACCAGCCTAGCAATTCATTTCCACAGTGCCTAATTCCAGGATTATACAAGAGATGCAGAAAAAATATTCATACTTATTTCTATCCAGTACTCTAGTTTGGATACCTCAAAGTAGAACTTTCAGACTCTGCCTAGGAAAATTTTGACTATAAAATAACGTTGAAGAAACTGTGAACTAGAACATTTATCAGAAATATTAATTATGAAATGTATGTACTTTTTATCATTCCTATGACATCCATTTGGAGAAGCTAAAAATACTGTGGACTGACATTCATATAACACTTTAAAGTTTGCAGAACACTTTAGCTACAGTATCTTATAGGATCACAGTACATGTAGGGTTAGTTTTAGTCATACAAGCAGTAATCAACATGGAACATGCTCTAATAAGCTTTTACTACTTCGGGTATATTGAATACATTTAGCCTACTTGCAGATCTTTGATTTTTTTTTTTCACTCCATGCATCTCTTTTCTAATTTTCCTCTTTCCTTCATGTCCTATTTTTCTCAAATTATTTAGGGACTTTGTTGCTCTAGCTAGAGGTAGAAATTAAAGCTTCCTCTGCGGCTCCCATCCACCTTACTTTTCTGACCCTAATCAGAGGACCAGAGCATCTCAGAGTCCTATTCCAGGCCCTACCTGAATAAGGAATGTCTTCTGTGATATTTCCAACCTTTTTTGAAAGCTTCCACTTGTGGAGAACTCACTACCAACCCATTCCACTTTTATACAATCCTAATTGTTGGAGAATTTTTTCTTTATATAGTATGAATCTTCACCACTTCATTCCTGGATTATTTCAGTAGCCTTCTGTTTGATCACCCAGTTTCAGGTGTCTCCCTATTGAATCCATTCTCCATTCAGCTGTCAAATTGATCTTTCTGTGGCATAGATTTTATCATGTTACCCACCTATTTAATAAACTCTAGTGGCTCTGTTTTACTTCTGAGATCAAATACAAAATCCTGTTTGGCTTTCAAAGCCCTTTATAACCTGGTTCCTTCCTATCTTTCCAGTCTCTTTATACCTTATTTCCCAGTTCCCCCCAAGTACTCTGAGATTAAATAACATTAACCTCCTTGCTGTTCTTCAGACAAGATACTCCATCTCCTGCCTCCGATTTTTTTTTTTAACTGGTTGTCCTTTGCCTGGAATTCCTTCCCTCCAAAACTCTACCTCTCAACTTCTCTGGCAACTTCATGTTCCAGCTAAAATCCTATCTTTTGCAAGAAGCATTTCACAATCTTTCCTAATGTTAATGCCTTTACTCTGAGATTATCCCCAGTTTATCCTGACCTTATCTTGTTTATCACTATTTTGTGTGTGTGTGTGTGTGTGTGTGTGTGTGTGTGTGTGTTGTTTCTCCATTAGACTTTGAGCTCCTTGAGAACAGGGACTGTTTTTTTGCTTTTCTTTTATTTCTAGTGCCCATCACCTAGTAGGTACTTAACATATATTTGCTGACTTGATCTGATTTACATAAATCTGTAATCTCTCCGAAATTTCTACCTACTACTTTTCCTGATAATGTCTTATAACAGTACCTCCTAGAAACTAAGAGGTCTGTACAAGAAAACAGACGTGTCTGTTTTGAGGTTTCTGTTGTTGTTGTTCTTACAGACTGCTCTATAGAGTAAGAATACAGAAATATTTCCTTTTTTTCCAATGAGTCTTTTAGGAAATTTTCCCTGGCTTCAGCAGCATTCAGCCTAGGTGTTTGGATATAGCCATCCTCTTCTTTACACAAATTGCTGAATCCTGTGATTTGCATCTCCACTTAACCTTGTATATTGATTACATAATGGATAAACCTGTCTTGGAAAAGTTTTTGTCTTCTATAAGGGCCATCCAGTTTCTCCAGCAACAACAGTTGAATGATAATAATAGCAGCTCATATTTGTAAAACACTTATACCTTATAGCATTTGATTCTCACAAGCCTGTGGAGTATATAGAGCAGATATTATTATCCTCTTTTTTATTGTTGTTTTTCAGTCATGTCCAGCTCTTCATGATCCCATTTGGGGTTTTCTTAGCAAAGATACTGGAGTAGTTTACCATTTCCTTTTCTAGCTCATTTGACATATGAACCATGAAGCAGTCAGGGTTAAGTGACTTACCCAGCATCATACAGCTAATAAGTGTCAGAGGCCAGATTTGAATTCAGGAAGATGAGTCTTGCACTCCAGCCAGTGCTTCACCTAGCTGCCCCCAGATGAGGAAACAGACTCAGAGGACCATTGTCATAAGGTTAATAGACAACAGAGTTAAGGCCAAACACTGGTCTTCTGACTTCTGACCGCAAGTTCAAAGCTCTTTCCACTATCCCATGATGTAATAATTGGATGAAGTTCAGATTTTGTAGTCAAGAAGATCCAGGTTCAAAACTTGCCTAACACACTTACCAGTTGTAAGACTGAACAACTCACTGAAACTCAGTTTCCTTGTCTGTAAAATAAGGATAATAATAATAGAGCATAGAGGTTCTAGATCTAGGGTGTATGGAGAGAGAGAGAGAGAGAGAGAGAGAGAGAGAGAGAGAGAGAGATTTGTATATACCCCCTTGGGCTTTAAGAAGCTTTTTAAGAGGTCTGTGAAATATTTGATAAATAGCTATATTATTCTGTCAGTTAACCTCTGTATACTATTTCTTTTATACATACATTTAGTCAATTCTAGAATTTGTTTCCTTTCATAATGAATGGAGGGTACAAAAAGGTTTACTGAAAGCCAAGGGGTTCAGGGAACTCCTAGTGTAATGCATAGAGAGCTAGCTTTGGAATCCAGAAGATGTGGTTTCAGAATTGTGCCCCTGACACATATTAGCCGTGTGACCTTGGACACAAGTAACAAGTTCTCAGTGTTCTGGGCCACTCTGTAAGACTGTCAGTTGCCAAGAAGATGCTATCTGTTTTTATAGAGGAAGTTGTTCCTTAAGGGGAGTTCCCTTTCCTAATGAAATCACAGATCAGCTTTTTAACAATAACACTTTAGTGTTAGGAGGGTCAGTTGACATGTTTTTATATAAAGTGCTTCACAAACCTTAAAGTACTATCTTACCCATGAGTTATCATTATTACACTGCACTGTCCAAAGTAGGGAAACAAAAATTTACTCTATATCAAGTCTTACAAAAAGATACCTGTCCTGTTTTTCAAGACGAGCTATGTTGGAAAAATGATTACTATTTAGCCCAAGAAACATAAGTAGAATAGCTATTGGATAATATATCTTCTATTCAAGGCTTATCTAATAACCCAAAGTGTAGAGCTGAACCATCCTTCCTGCCTTTTCATCTTCCTGTTAACTTGATTTCCCAGGGAACTCAGTGTTAGGGAAATGTTTGTGTAAAAACATCTGACCTAGGATTTCCAGGTTCTTGTCACATCACTGAAGGTTAGTGAAAAGTGGTGAACCAAAGTAACTGTCACTTAATTCTTTTTTTTTTTTTTGTAGCTTTTGCATGTTGTGTTCACGCAAATTGCTTTCTCTCTGGAGCAGGCTTTTGTGTGTGTACTCATTGATTTCAGAGTCCCTCCAACTTTTCATAAAATAACCTTTCACGACTTACCAATGACATAACAGTGATGCCTGTGATAACATTTTCAGTAACCTGAGGGAGTGCAGGACCTCATGCTGTGAGTTCTATTTTATCTTGCCTCAAAGTCTGTGTATTCTTGCAGCCTCATTTTTTTTTCAGGCTTTAGGCATGTGGTTGAAAGCTATTTTGTTCAATAGAAATTTTCTTTGTGGTGCTTCTGGCTGTAATGAAATCTGACCCGCCAAAGGAATACAGACAGCAAGCACACATTTTTAAGTGGCTCATTCAGTTTCAGTGCAGTTTTTAGATTGGAGAGTGAGGGCAGTCCTGAAAGTAGTTGACTAATTGTCCCTTGATAAGAAAGTATTTACTTACCTCATGAGGATTATACCCAAGGGTTTTCCAAAGGTTAGCCCTAAGACAATAAAGATTTTTTGCCAACCAGAGTAACTCTCAAGATTGGTTTTAATCTGTATCAGTATAATGTGTACCTGCATTAATAAAATTGATGATTCCTGGGGCATTGAATTATGAGAACTGTGAATGTATATTCATGAAATTAGTCACCTCAAAGAAAAAAGGAAGTTAAATAATTCTATTACTTATTTAATAAAGGAAAATACCATAGAATCTGTTTCCCCAGAATAGATTTTTAGCACAGGTTAACTGGTCTGACTGTGTATATGATCATGAATTAACCATATAATGGGAAATTTTCCATTTCACTCTGTGATGTGCAGAATCATAACAATAATCATGTGCCTATAATGTGACAAATTCATCACCCAGTTTTGAGCCATATTTTCTCTCATATTTGTCCTTTGTGGACTATATGAATGCTCCATTCATGCAACTGGATTAATAGGTTGAAGTGTGTGGTGTGTGTGTGTGTGTGTGTGTGTGTGTGTGTGTGTGTGAGAGACAGAGAGGGAACAGTTTATTCCTAAAGACATTCATAATTTGGCTCTCTTGGCTTGAACCCAAAGCTGTATTTACCTACAATTTAATTCAATCCAATTCAGTCAATTTTTTGGTAAGTATCTCTTCCCATGCAAGGCACTATGCTTCAGCAGTGAGGATACAAAGATGAAAAAATGGTACAGTCCCTTACCCTCAGAGAGTTTACATTCTAATAGGGGACATATAACATATACATGAATAAGAGCAACATAAGGGAGAATTTGATATGGGTGAAGGTTAACCTAGCAAATGTGCTTTAAGAAATCAGAATCAAGAGACTGTTTTAACCTAAGGTGAGTGTGAACAGTAGGTAGTGAGAGGTTTCATGGAAGAGGTGGCATCTGAGTTGGAACTGGAAGCAGAAGAGGGATTTCTAAGCAGGAGATGGTGGATGAGATGAGCCTCTTAGACAGGTGGGGTATGGAGATGCAAGAGGGACATTGATGATTTTTGTACAGAGGAGTGACTTGACTAAGCATTTGGCAAATGTTGAAATGCAATGTAAACGTCAGTCATTACTATCCTCTCTGATCATTGCGTAGCATTATAATGACTCTTCTGGCAACATTGAGAGATGTCCAATGGGTTGTAGAGGCCAGTAAGCATCATTAGGAGTTCATTACAGTTATCCAAGCAAGAAGAGGTAAAAAGACTTGAGCTAGGATGGTTGCAGTAGAAATGGAGAGGATTGGCCAGAAGTTCAAGATATTGTGGAAGTAGAAGCAACAGATTTGATGCTTGATTTGTTGTGTGGGTTGAGGATAGGAAAGTTTCACAGATGACTTCAAGGTTTATATGCCTGGGTGAATGGATGCAGGCAATAGAAAAAGGAGAACTGGGGAGATGGACAGCTTTAGCAGGGAAAAAGATGAGTTCATGACTCCTCCAAAGTCTTGCCCCAGTGCCTTTTCCTGGAGTGGAGGTGATCCTGAGTTCTTTCTATATATGGGAAGTACAAGGCCTTGAAGATTCTACCAAGAATTGTACTGGCCTGGCAATGGAGTGTGTTTGCTGTCTGAAGAGCACCTTAGCTATGTATGGAATGGCATGTCATCAAAAAGTTTGCCTCCTTGTGAAATTTGTTTTTTGATTGTGGCAATCCACAAAACAGACAAAAATACAAAATGGCATCCTCTGTAATTTTCTTCCCATTCCACAGGGGGGATGGTGGGAGAGTTGAAGAAAGTTCTAGGACACATAATTTTTAGACTGCATATAACCAACTGTTGTTTTCACCTTTCCATCATATTAAATGACCAGTAAATTAACAAACTGCTGAAGGAATTGAACCATATTAAAAGACCCAAAAGAAAATCTTACAAAATGTTAGGTGTGACTTATATGGGAGATTTTCAGAGAGTAGAGAATCACATAGGCTAATGAGGAATGAAAAGGAATGAAAATCTACAAAAGAGGAAGACCTACCCTTACTAGTGAGGCTAAGATAGTTATAAATCTCTGTGTAGGAGTATGTTGTGTATTCTCTGTTTAAGTTAGGACAGTCTGAAATACACTTTACAGAGATTTCTATCTATAATAGTTAAATAGTGATTACAGAAGGTTCAGTTGTATGAAAAAAATTAACTTACATAGAATGTTTATTACTTAATCTTTACTATACTTAATATTTTCTATTTATCCACAAATTCAACTTTTGTTCACAAATTCAGTATACATATATAAATATAACAAGAGTCAAATAGAATTTTATTTTCCTTTCCTAGGCAATTCTTAGGGAAACCAGTGAAATTTAATAGGAATCAATGCAAAATATATATGATTTCAGAAAAAAACAACTTCATGTATACAAGATGGGGGAATGGGTGTGACTAGACAACATATCATTTTAAAAAATACGTGTGGCTTTTGGAGGAGTTGTAAGCTCAGTATGTCAGCATTGTGATATGGCAGTTGCCAACACAATCTTAGGCATAGTATCTAGAATATGGTAGGTGAAAGCCCCACTGTATTCTGCCATGGTCAGATTTTATCTGGAACATGCATTCACTACTGGGTACCTTCCCCATTTTAGGAAGCATGCCAATTAACTGGGGAGTATCCAGAGGAGGCAATCAGGATAGTAAAGATCTTGAAATTTTGCCACATAAGGATCTGGTGAGGGAACTGGTGAGTTGAGCCTGGAGAACAGAAACGTTAGGGGGACATGTTAGTTGTCTTCGGTATTTGAAGGGCTATCCTGTGGAGGAGAAATTGAACTTGTTTTGCTTGGTAGAAGCTGCACAGTGGAAAATGTAGGCCTAGTATAAAGAAAAACTTCCTCAGGAGGTAGTTGGTTCCCTCCCAGTGGAAATTTTCAAGCTAATATCCCTCTAATGTTGTAGGCAGGGAGCTTGACAGATATGGTGTACTAGAAGGATGAGTAAGGAAAGTCCCTGGATTTATAGACTGAATTTGAACTGGCTCTGTCATTTACCCCAATAGGCAAGTCACTTTAACTTCTCTGGGCCTTAGTTTCCTTATTTGTAAAATGAGGAGCGTGGACTAAATGGACTCTCAGGTCGCTTCCTGATCTAAACCTCTGGTTCTTTGACCTCAGTGATTTCTTCCAAGTCTGACATTCTGTTTCTCTGGGAGAGGAGAATTCAGCATAGGACTATGCTCCAAACTTTCTATTGCAATTATAGAAAATTGGATTCCAGGTCTCACTGATGCTTTTTAAAGAAGAAAAATAGTGCCAAAGAGTCCTCTCAGTGCCAGATGTCTCTCTAAGCTTTCCACAGTAAATTGTCTCTTTTGTTTGAAAAGATTTTCAATTTCTAAAGAAATATTTGGGTTCATTTTTGTTATATGAAAAGCATATTTGCCAGTATGAAACTATGTATACAGGGTTTTTTTTGTTTTGTTTTTTTACTGAAAAGGTACGTCTTTTATAAGGAGCCCCATTCTCCTGCTCCTACCTCTAGGTTCTAAGAACGCATTCACCCACTGGATTTCTTCCATGCTTCCTCCTCTGAGTAATGTGTGGGTGTTGAAAAGACATTGTAAGCCATAACACCTATAGCTGGGGGACTGTGGGAATAAGAGAGGAAGCCTTTAATGCATATGGTTTGTGGTGGAGAAGGAAGGTTCAGGCATATTATGAAAATAAAAAATGTCTGTCTTTAGAATAGGTCAATGATCGAGTACATACATACTCAGCACCATAGGGCAGTAGGTAAATGTCTAGCTTTAATGGAAAAGGTATGAGAGAGTATTCAAAGACCTAATTTTCCTTTAAATTTGTGTTCCTTAAGATGCCCTATTTAGAAACCATGATTCTTTTCATCCTCAATTTCTACATAGTTGTGGACTGCAGGGTATTTTGAACATATATTTTGTATTTAATTTAATTCCAACAAATAGAGGTTATAGATTGTGTATATTGGAATGACTATACTTGAGGCATCTAAATGGGAAATGAGGGTGGCTTATATTCGAACTTGTTTCCAGGGAATGAATAACTATGATTAACTCAGCACAGGCCATTAGCGATCACCATTACTCTACTCAAATGCAGCTGAAGCAGCATTCTTAATGCAGTAAAAATACTTGGCAGTCATGGCATATGAACAAAAACCATTTACAGAAGGCATTTTTGGAAAGCCCTGAACATTCCTCATGTTCTCCAAGGAAATGCTATTTAAAGTTACCAACCTTAATTTTAATTGGCTAGAAATGGGCACGGAATATCATCACAAGCACACAGCTAAGTTGAGTATTTGTTCTAACCTGAGTCTTGGATATTAATCTGAACAATCATAGAGTAAAGACAGGTCTCCCTTCACAGGAGAAACCCATTGATTTTGTAAAGGGGAAGGCTGCAACATAATGACAAGTAATAAAAGAAAACTTCAGAAAGGTTTATTTTAGGAATATACCACCACTGTCAGTACAAAAGTGAGAAATCAATAAAATGCCATAAGAAATCTGGAGATAAAGAGTCCCATGTGATGCATCATGTGAGAAAACAGATAAGGACACAGAAAGTAAAGATAGGAACTACACCTGTGATTTCACTGGCAGAGAAAACTCCCAGATGAGGGAGTTGCAGACCTTCTCTGTCACTTACACCATAGAGCACCAGGAGACTAAGCAGCTTCGCCAGGGTCAGAGGCAAGATTTTCACCCCAAGTCTTCCTGGCTTTGAAGCTAGCTCTCTAGTCACTGCACAGTCCTGCCTTTATAAGAGAAGAAAACGAGGAAAATGATTTGAAGTCAATCACGTAGTAATATGACGTTTTCAAGAAAGTGACATCCCTGTGTTGCTCTGGTTTTTTGTTGTTGTTTTTTTAAAAGGTTAACCTTCCCTTGCTCTCTCTCATCAGACTCGACTTTGTATCATTATTATTATTAATTTTGATCTGGATTTATGATTTAATTTAGCAGAGTCATAGAAAGTTGCTTTGGGGGAGCAGGGAGGGTGGGAGCCCAAATGCCTTGGCAGGGTCATAATTTCACAGGCAGGATAGGTAGCCAGAAAAAATACTACAAGGGTCTAATGAAGAAACCACCAGGCAATTCACTGAAGACACCATTGACTACTGAGATAATTCTTCAGCAATCAAATCGGCTAAAAATGTTGATGGAAGGCCTACAGACTGTGTGCTTACTGCTATGCTAGGCACTGTTGGAACAAAGGATTGTACAGTCTGTAAAGTTAAAGGATCGGAGAGTTTCCAAACTGAGCCAGACCCTTAAAAAAGTGGCCATAGTTCTAATCGTCCTCTTTTCCTGCAAGGATGCCAGGTGAAGCCAGGCCTAGCTTTTTGAGGGTTGCCCAAGGCCCTAATAATAATAGCGCATAATAATTTAGTTATTTAAAGTTTATAAAGCACTTTCCTCACCACAGTTCTCTGCAGTAGTCTGTGTTCTTCATGTTCATTTTTACAGGCAGTGAAACCTGGTTTTAGTCTTACAGGTCCTAAGTGTTAGAGCCCAGGCTGTCCGAACCTCAATATGAGATTTTTCCCACAGCAATATAGAGCTACAACAGACTGGCCTCAGTCTTTCCATCAAAAATCAAAAGCAGAAGTTATGAGGTGGCAAGAGTGCCCAGAGGCCTCATGTCATTCTAGAGGATTAGATTAGCTACCTGTTCACCCCTTTGGACTTTGCAAGGCTCAGTCTCTCCATAAAGAGACAGAAGAGGAAGAAGGGTAAGAAGACATAGAGGTATACTTCAAAAGTTCTAGTTAGAACAATGGGGAGGTAATTTTTTAAAATCCCATTTTGGTTTAGTTCTTTTCAGCAGAGCATGTCACATTGATTTACACCCAATTTCTGTCATCTCTGGTTCCCCAGTCCTAGGAGTTCAGACACAAGCAGCGTGCCCTCTCTTGGCTCCACACCAACTGCTTACTGGGGATTTCACCCAATACAGTACAGGGACATTAAAGTCCACATGACCACAACAGGACTCATTATCCCTCAGCTGTGAAAAGTAACCACCAGGTCGCCGACATTAGCAACCTCAGTGTCATCTTTAACTGTTTTCACCCAATTTAATCCAGGCAGTTGCCAGTGTTTTTTGTTTCTATCTCCATAAGATCTTTCACTTTGTACCCTTCTCTCAACTCTCATCATCACTTGCCTTTTTATGTGATTTTAGTGTTTGGCTCCTGGTCTTTCTCTCTTCCTCTTATCCTGCCACTTCCCTCAGACTTCAGTATTGATCTTGTTTTGACCTTTCCAATAACGATCACACTTTTTACTAACCTTGTCAACTCCAAAAACCTCCTTCCCCACATGATTTCAACAAACACCAACCTAGAGACATACAATGTTTTTCAGGAATTGAATTCCACTCCCAAACCAGAACCTCCTATCTTGAGAAGCGCTGTGGTAAACTGAACAGAGTGCCTGATTCAGAGATAGGTTCAAATCCTGCCTCATAGACTGATGAGTTATGCAAACTTGGGCAAGTCCCTTAACCCTTCAAAGCCTCAGTTGCTCATCTCTAAAGTTGGAATAATAATATTTGGATTCCCTACAGGGTTGTTACGAGGAAAGCACTTTCCAGACTTTAGAATACTCTATAAATATGTTCTTACTGTCCATTATATAGCCAACTCTCACTTTCATATTAAATCTTTTCTGGCCTTTATTGTGGCTTCAGATCCTTGGATCCATATGTATCTTTTCAGACCATCTTCTCCATTCAGGCTTCTCTTGCTTCCATCCCATCTGTAACAACCTAACATGTATGCCACATTGATGTTTTACTACCCTAGTCCTACCCTTTGTCCCCCCCTAATCTGCCATTCTTGACACATTAGTTCTCATTTCTTGGTAACCTCTACCCTCTTAATTTCCCTGTCCTTGTCCCAGGGCTGCCAAACATCCCTGGAAAAAAAAATCATAAAATCTAAATGCTCTACTACAATTCACAGATGGGACCTTACTATTGTTCAGTAGTGCTTCTGCTTTATACTTATCAGCACCCTTTCTCATTTCTCACAATGACTATTCAAAATTTTTTTAGTCCTTTTTCCGCCTACCACACCTACATCTCTTACATTTATAGCAAATGATCTAAATTTCCTTTACTGAGAAGATTTAAATCACTCTTAACAAAGTGATATAGAAATAGCTACTGCCTCCCTTTATGTGGTAGTAGAAATGTCTTATAGAGACTCCCACAATTTTCTTTTCTTCAAAAGGCATAAAAGTACTCGGAGGATGAAGGCCCAGGTCTCTCTGGTCACCTCAGTTAAAAGGGGGGAGGGGATGTGGCAGAGACTTGAGAATCTCCTCCCATGGGCTTCTGACCAACAGATCAGCTACATAATCAAGCACAAAAAGAGTGCATTCAACAAAATTAGTGCCATGTCCTTGTTTAATACTGCTCTGACCAAGTCAACTTCCTTTTGCTAATTTGTAGGATGGACTATGAGTGTCTTATTTTAGGCTAGGCTCAAACCTGAGCTGCCAGACAGCCAGGGTCAGTCTTAGCCTACTGGAGCTTCTCATCCTAGGAGCCATTAGATGGTGTTTATGAGAATCTGGCTGACCCAACCCCTGGGGCAACTTTTCTCACTGTCTAAGGAGTTAGATACACACTACATTCCTCTCACTCACGTTTCTTCTGTGTTTCATCACAGATAGCTTGGTACATTCTGTTGGCACTCACTTTCATACCTATGCAATCATCCTTGTCCTCTTACTTCCTTAATTCTTTTCCTCTTTTTACTTTTTACCAAGTCCTGAACAGTTACCTCAGGGAAATTTCTCCCCTCTCTTTGTTCCATTTTTTGAGGCAGAAATATTATATTTCCTGTGTTTCTACTATTTCCAGTAGAATCCAAGACCTTTGAGGACAGATACTGTTTGTCATCTTTCTCTTATCACCACCTTATTCATAGCAGATGCTTAATAATTAGTTAGATGCTTAATAAATAGTTACTGAATTTATTTTAACCGATTTTAGATTCTTGGGCATAAAGTTGATATAGTACATATTATCTATACCATCTTCTGATGATATTATCTGTCATAAAAAGGATGATATGAAACATCCAGAAATTAATTCTAGATTGAACTATTATTTCAGTTTCATGACAAATATTTAATAACACATGAAAGCTTATAGTATTAAAAGTGATATGACGTTGGGAGAGTAGATAGATAATGTATAACATATATACAGGTCTACCTAGGGCTCAGAGTATCTTGCCTAAAAAAAGGTTGTTCACAGTTTGAGTCTTAAGACTTTTGTATAAAGGAAAGACAGTGCTTTTTAAAACAAATGTACAGAAAGGGTAGTTGAAATAAAGATGGCATATGCCATATGAAGGTAGAGAAAAATGGAGCATTCCTAAGAAAACCAAGTTTGGTTTTGCAAAACCAAGAGTTGGTTTAGAGAGGAGAGTGATATTAGAGATGAAGGTAACTGGATCTAAGTAGCTGCTGGGGTTCCTCAAGTCTTTGATTGGAAGTTTCGGACTGATGCAGAAAACAGTTTTTTAAAAAGTTTCAGTAAAGGGAATGATTTGATCAAATGCTTGCCAACTTTGTCCATTATTATATATAGAATAGATTGAAGGGGGAAGAGGCTAGAGGCTAGAGGCAAAACCCAGGACAGGCAAAACATCACAGTACTAATGAAAACTGACATCTTCCCTGGAAACTTGACATAGGATTGAACCCCTTTTCTCTGTATCCTATTCATTAACCATGGATTTGTAAGGTTGGTAAAAGGCAAAAAGGCATTTTGTGTTAGTGGCAGGAACCCAGAAAGTCTTGGATTTCGGTCTATCTGTTGTAAAGATGAAGGCTCTTGGCATAAAACTTTATTTGGAACATTAATTGGAGGACAGCTTGCTGTCACAGAATGGTTAATCTGCAGTAGAAGCTCATTACCGTTCACAGATGCACCCTGCAGACTTTTGAAACATGGAGGAGTGTTAGCCAGATGCCGAGAGTGTCTCTTCTAAACTATTGATCTATGTGACTTTTTTTTCTTTCTTTAAAATGAAAAAGAAATATTACTTTTGGTTTCATATCCTATGAATGGAAGATTTCAAAACTGAATGTTTCACCAGCATCAAATGATTATTTTAAAGTATATGATGAGTCTTCTTGAAATTAATTTTTTATATATAACAGTTACAGCTAGCATGAAATACCATGTGATGTTGCCTTGTTACATCACTGGCCTGGGGCTCCAGAGTCCTAGTTTCTTGTTCTGAATCTGTCCTTTGGGTTAGGACGCTTCCTTCTCTACCTAACTCTCCTATTAACTAGCCATATAACCCTGGCCCTGTTGTTTTATCTCTCCGGGCCTCAGTTCCCTCACCTGAAAAATGAATGAGTTAGAGTTGTATCTCTAAAGGTCCTCTTCAGCAGTATGGTTCTGTGATCTAAATAATCTGTACATTTGATACTTTGTAAAATACACATGCTCAATAAGGGGGAGTACTCTAATAGAGCCATTGGTGGGGACAAAGCCTAAATAGTATGGTGAATTTGGAACCAGAGACCTTGGGTTTAAATCCCAGCCCTTCTCCTTACAACCTGTCTATGGGCAAGATAATTAACTTCATGAGTCTCAGTTTCCTCATCTGTAAAATAAGATGGTGGTACTAAAATGATTTTTAAAGTTCCCTACCTCTGAATCTGTGATCCCACGCCACTGTGCCAGTGCCTGGCGCACAGTAAGCAGTTAATAAATGCTCACAAATTAGCCTACTTCATTAGAGTGTTTACGTACCTCCTTAGGAAGGAGAGGGAGAATGAGCAGACTGTCTTTGGAGGCTGCAAGCCTGCATTGGTTTTACCTGCTGGGAAACTAAAACCCAGGGAGTCCTAGAGAACATGGTATGGAACACAGAGTGGAACAGCTGTCATATAGACTCATGTATTTGGGGACAAACCTTCCAGTTGGTGTCTGCCATTTTATAGGATCATAGACTTACAGCTGGAAAGGGCTCAAGAAAACATCTAGTCCAAGCACCTCATCTTAGAGCTGAGGAAACCAAGGCCCAAAGAAGATAAATAAGTTGCTTAAGGTCATATAGGTGACCTTAGTAGAAGATCTGGGATTTGATCCCAGGTTTCTTTTTCCATATCCAGTGCTCTTTCCTACCATATGATGTTGCCAGTAATGTATATTATTGTCATTGATCCATGAGATAAGCTTCAAAAGCTAAAAAACATAAACAAATAATTGACATTTCAGTTCTGTGTATTCTCCATTCCACAAAACTCCTCTTTTGAAATTGCCGTTTTTTAAAACTAGTTTCTAAAGAAAAAAATCCTAATGTATTAAATGGACTTTTAAAAATTATTGGTTCTCAGAAAATTCAGGAACCTTTTCTAGCTGTATTGTTTTTCTTTCCCGTAAAGAAATGTAAATTTTAATTGCCATGTAAAATAGCAGAGTATAGTCCAAGAAAAAAAAAGGCAACTTGACAGCATAAATAGGGGGAGGGATTCATGTGGAGAACCATCTTGTTCACATATGGTCAATGCACAAATCTTGTTAAGAACTTTCACAGCCATACGCGAATGTAGTTACACAACACACAGGGTGTAGTTTTTGTAGTTCTGCTATGAGAGGTTTGGAGATACGAGGTCAAATGTCTTCTGAAGAGTTTTAAGTCTCTGGAAAGTTTTGATTGTCCATATTTAAAGGAAAAAATGCATCAGTTTCAATGTGTTTCACTTCATTAAAAGGTTTTTATCACTCTCAGTGGAGTACTTGTTGAAATTAAAGTCAATTACACTTGAAAAAGAGCTAGATACAGTTAAAGGGCAAGCCAGAACCTGCATAGCTCCCTACTTTTCTGTGTGGACCAAAGGTGATGACAGAACTTGGCATTTTCAAATATATCTGTGGGTTCTCTGAATTCAGGCTCCCCTACCCAACCCCCATACAGGGTGTTACTCATGTTAAACAGTAAACTCCTTTCTCATTTACCTTTGAAAGTTGTAGAAGGAAGATTGCCTTTTGCAGATACCTATGGGCATTTCTAAAGAGTTGTAAATAATTGATTAATTAATTATAATTGATGTCCACATTATCTAAACTGATTGATTCCTTTCTAGTTAGATGCCTAGGTTTATTCCTCTAAACTGTATCCTGAAGATCAGGAGATTTCAAGGCTTCCCTGTGGAGCAGGGGCAAATAATCAAGAAACATGGGTAATTAGTTCCTAGAATAGTCACACTTAAAGTAGTTCTTTAGGTAGTTACTGAGAAGAGAATATAAGTGTGTTTGTGTGTGTGTGTGTGTGTACATATATTCATATATAGGCATACATAATATATACATATATGTGTATAATACCTATATATTTGTGTATGTATGTGTGTGTATATATGTACATGTATGTAGATGCATTGCCTACCATCTCTGTTAATAACTTTAAACAGGCAAAAAAAAAGTGGGAGGGGACAGAAGAATTAAATAAAGTCTTATTCTGTGTTGCTTGAGAATAAATTGTTCTGCACAAATTTCCCAGATAATTAAAGCGTATCCCTTAGCATCAAAAACTTATTTTATTTTGAACCATCTTGAAGAGAGATCTTTTTTTAAAATGTCACACTTTACCTCCTCAACCAGAGTATACTGAACATAATTTAACCTTTTCTTGATGAATTAGGGTCATCATTATAATCTTCAGTGGCTGTACTGTGTTATGATAATGATGCTCCTCAGGGCTTTTGAGGAGTGTAATGACCATAATAATAATAGCTGTATAGATAGAGGGAAGCAGTAATGGTTTGGTAGGAAAAACATTGGATTTGGAGAAAATTGCCCTGGATTTGAATAACTTACCTACTCCAGAACCTTGGACAAATCATTTGACTTCTCTGGCCTTCAGTTTAATCAGCTATGAAATAAAAGGTTTCGACTGCATGCCCTCTAAGGTCCCAGCTCTTAAATCTATGATCCTAGTGCTTTGGAGTTTACTTGATGTTTTACGTATATTATCTCATTTAAGAGATAGCCACCAGTGAATACTGTTAATTCCTGCTTTATAGATGAGGAAATGTAAGCCAAGATAGCTTAAGTGAGTTATATAGGACTATTTGTCCCTATACTAAATGACCCATACTCTGATGCTTTTTGAGTTTGTCTACTTTTGGGGTTTTCTGCCTCCTAGGTTCCTTGCTTTTAAGGTGTTCACTATCACTTCTTACTGCTCTCAATACACCTGCATTGAGCAGTGATCCTTCCACTCCTTCTCAGCTTTTCTGCTTTGAATCAGTCCTAAAAAATCAGATGAACAAGCTTCTTAAAATTCTGATAAAATAAGAACAAATAGCTCATAGGTGAGATATAAGGGATTTTCCTGGGGTAAAGTCGATGAATGTTGTGATATTTTTCTGTTCCTCATATCTGGCATTCAGTTTCACATCTTTGTGCTTTTGCATTAGCTATCAATCATGCTCAGAATGTACTAATAATTAATTAGATAAAAGACCCAAGAAAGTAGAAAGATTCAAAGACAATTTCAGATTTTTATAGCCTGTTGTTGGATAGGAGAGTATGGTCAGAAGATACAGGGAGCTCAGTAAGGATGTGAAAAAGTCCTCATAGAATTTGTCAATTAACAAGGGTGACCTTAAAGATAGTTTTTGTAGAAGGGGAGAGGAAAGGCTGAAGAGAGAGTATAATGAGAAATTAGAGCTTTGTACCTAGAACCCAAAACATCTGAACACAAAGGAACACAAATACCTACCCCCAGGCCTGGAGTCAGGAGGACTCCTCCTGAGTTCAGATCTGGCCTCAGGCACTAACTAGCAGCATGACCCTAAGCAAGTCACTTAAGCCTTTTTGCATCCTTTTCCTCATCTGTCAAATGTGCTGGAGAAGGAAATGAAAAACCAGTCCAATATCTTTGCCAAGAAAACCCCAAATTGGGGGTGGGGGTGGGGGGATCATAAAGACTTGAATATAATTGAAAATGGCTAAGGAACAACCTATAGCACGAAGTACCTTGGACGTCTTAGGTGCTTAAACATGTTTATTGGATTAAATTGAACAAGATGTCTACCCCTTTTTAAAGGTACTTAGCCCTGAAGAAATGGAAAGAGAGAAGTTGGTAGAATGGTAGATGGTAGAATCTAAATGGTAGAAGGCTGCAAGGAAGGCTTTTTAATTTTTAAAAATGTATTTCTTTTTATGGACTTTTATTGGTTAGCTGAAATGAACATGTTTTTTATTTTTAAAATAAATTTTGATTTTTTTTTTTCTTTTTTCTTATGTCACCACTATTTCCCAATACATCTCACCTTGGTAAATTGGAAAGGTTGTGAAAGCATAATCACAGGAATGTTTTTTGGTAGAGATGTAAATTGGTCCAACATTCTAGATAACAATTTAGAATTATATCCCATGACTAAAATGACAATACTCTGACCTAGAGTATGGACCCACTGCTTGCTAGTTGTAAACCCCAAGGATGTCAATAATTGGGAAATATGGGCCTCATAAACACCAAAATATTTGTGGGAAGTTTTTGTTTTTGTTTTTAAAGAGCATTAGCTTCATGGCAGAATTGATAGAAAGCCTGCCAGGATGACATGAGTACAAGTCTTGCCTCTGACATCCTGACTTGAAGACCTTTAGCAAGTCATTTATCCACTCACTGTTCTGAGCAACAACTTAGACTGTTAAGTTTCAGAGAATATGGGGATATGCATTTACACATCTCACCTGGGAATTCCTCAAATCAATGAAATTACTGCTCTAGGCACTGATCTCCACTTTCCATGTCCCTCCCCCCGGTTGTTTTTTTTCTTTTTTGGAAGGGGCTGTTTTGTTTTTTTGAGAAAGACATGAGAATGGTTGTGGGTAGATGGGAATTATTCAGTTAAAGAGGGAAAGAGTTAAGATGCATGAGACAAAGGACTCATGCTGGTTCAGAGTCCTAGAAGAAATGGGTTGGGATATTGGACAGAAGAAAATCATTTTCTTTAATAAAGAGCAGAGATACCTCCTTTTCAAGTAAACTGAGAGGAAAGGAGAGAAATGTTGAGAAGTGTTGAGGAATGTAAGAGAAGTCGAATCATAAATATTTATTAAGCACCTCCTAGGTGGCAGGCACTGTGCTAAGAGCTTGTGATGCAAAGAAAGGCAAAAATAGTCTTTGTTATCAAGGAGCTAAGAATCTAACAGGAGACCCAAGACAATATGAAAACAACAATTTACAAGCAAGATATATACTGGATCATTTGGAAATAGTCTCAGAGAGAAGGCATTAAATTAAGGAGGACTTAGAAAGGCTTCTTGCAGAAGACAGGACTTGAAAAAAGCCAATTAAGTCAGCAGGTAGATATGAGAAGGAAGAACATTGCACAAATGGAGGACAACCAGTGAAAAATGCCCAAGATCCAGAGATGGATTTTTGATTGTTTGAAGAAAGCAAGGAGGCCAGTGTCACTGGATCTTAGTATGTGGGAGGGTATCAGGTTTAAGAAGACTGAAAAGGTAGGGATGGGGGGCAAGTAATGAAGGACCTTATAAGCCAGAGTAGTTCACATTTAATTCTGGAGGTATTATTGAAGTTTATTGAACAGCAGGGTGGCACAACCGGGCCTGTGCTTAGGGAAAAATTGCTATCTGGACTGGAGTGGAGGGACTTGAGGCAGGGAGGCAAACCAGCAAACTATTGCAATAGTGTTGGTGTGATGTGATGAGAGATGCAATGGGAAAAGTACAATGTCAGGGGAAAGAAGGAAGCATATGAGATGTGACAAGGGTAGGAATGCCAGGATGTGGAATCTAATTGGATATAGGAGGAATTGCAGATGACATCTAGGTTCTGAGTCTGGGTGACTAGATGGTCTTCCACGAGTAATAGGGATGAGTTCAATTTTCCACATGTTGAATTTAGTATTTCCATGAGACATATTTTTTGAGATGTCCATTGGCAGTTGGAGACATAAGACTGGTGCTCAGGAGAGAAGTTAGGGCTGCTCAGACAATGAGAATTATCTGAATGGAGATGGTAACGGAATCTGTGGAAGCTGATGAGATCACCAAGTGAAATCGTACAGAGGAAGAAAAGAGAGCCCAGCACAGTTACCTGTATGACTGAGGGAGCTCTTATGGATGGTCTTAATCATTCAAGTGAAGTAAGAACTCAAGCATCTGCTCCAAGTAAGTGGGGTGAGCATGCAGTTGGAGGCAAAAGGAGAGAGTAAAGGGTTTAAAACAGTTGCTGCAGGTAATGAGCTACTATTACTAGCACACTGAGGTCATATAAAATTGTGTTTCTAAATGGTTTCATATTGTCTAATTGAAAATAGTGGATTGAGTTCACTTGAGATATTTAAAGAGTTGTTTTGAAAGAAATGATATCTTATTCAGAAATGTTTGATTTACCTAGAAAAAAGATACAATTTTCAAAGGTCAAAATTCCTTGGTTCAAGGTATCAACACCAAAAGAAAACTAAGCCAGAAAAATTTTGAAATCCCAAACTTCTTTTTCCCATAAATTCTTTCAACTCTCTGATTCTGTGGGATCTTAATCATACATAAATAGATACATATGCATATATTTTATTGAATAAGTGAACATATAGTCCATATCAGTCAGTTTAGCAAAGAAACTAAAATTAGAAAGGCTGTCAGGTCCAAGTGAACAATTTTACCTTCCAAGAAGTGGTGACATTGGTCATGGGATTATAGATTTAGAGTTGGAAGGGGCCTTAGAGATCTTCAAACCCTACTCATTCATTTTAAAGAAGAAGAAACTAAGATCTAGAGAAGTCATTAACTATTTCAGAGTTTCAGGGTCACAGAGCTGTGTGTCAAATGGAATTCAAATCTAAGTCTCTGGGCCTTCAAGCCCAGTCTTTCTACAATACTGTGCCGAATTTCATCTCATTAAGTATACAACACCCACCCCATACCCTGGCTTTTGGGTATGCCTCCACGAAAACTTATCAGAGGAAAATGATGGGAGAGGACCACCCTTGTCCCAGACTCCAGGATGGTTTTGGACTTTGCCCAGCTGCCAGGTGGACTGAAGACTTTCTAAATGCACATACAAGTTCTAACTTGCTTCAGAGATAAAGGAGACCTGAGTACATACACTGAAGTGGACATTAGGTGTCTCTGTTTGACATGTATTTGGCAAAGCAGCTGTCTGAACCCTCTAGTTCACAGGCATATCCTGATTGATCATGTATTTGGATGTTCCCTAGGTGTCTGGGGGTGGCTAGAACGTTCCAGATACCTGAGATCTAATGCTGACTTTTTCTTTATTTGATTTGTGAGGCTGTTACCTTGCTTAGTTAGAGAATAGTGTTAATGAGGGCAGAATCAGAGATAGGATGCATGGAAGTGTTACATAACTTTGCACAAAGGAAAAACTCTGTTCTGTAGACCATGGAGACTCTTCAAGTCTGGACAGCTGTCTGGCAAACGTGTTCCACTTTACCAAAGGAGATGTCGCAAGGGAGTGCAGATGGCACTAGACAAACCTACCACACTGCTGGAAAAGCAACTCAAAGAATATATGCTTTTAACAGCAGAGTAGTCTTTTTAAAAAACTGTGTATGACAGCCTGGCTTACTGAACTAAGAAGAGAAATTTAAATGAATGCCAAGTATTTTGAAAACACAAAGAGATATATGGGTGCCAAATGATCATATTGGGCTCGATTTGTCTGTATTCAACACCAAAATTTTACGATGTTTTTAAAGAGAAAATTGCCTAGACAGTTTGGGAAACATCAGAGATGTATTAGAAGTCTGAAACAGATTTGAAAACAAACAGGGTGAGGAGGGTGAAAAGAAGAGATCAGACCAGAATGAGAATGATTTTTAAATAATTATTTTGTTATTATTTTGGAGTTAGATATAAAGAGGAAAAAAGAGAGCGAGTCCCAATAAATTACCATACTTCAATTCTAACTGGAGGTTCGTTTCTTCCTCTTGAAATAAGAAATAAACGATCATATAGAAGTACGTTCCTGTGGCTGCCAGTTATAGGGGTGAGGGAAGCCTTGTAGGAAAAGTGATTTACAAAGGTGTTTAGCTTAGTTGTAAAAAGGCACTTTATAAATCAAGAGAGTCTAAAACTTGTGATGGGTCTAGAAAATTATTTAGAATGAAATCATCTGAAATAATGAAATCTAACTTAGTGAAAAATAAGCAGTTCTAAATATTCAGTATATAATGAAGTAACATGGACTCATGTCAAAGGTAAAGGCTTTTAGCCTCATTTGATGATTTCCACATAAGCAAGTTAGCTTGTTTGAATGATAGGAGGCTTCAGGGATGTAGCAGAACTAATGATGTTATGGAAGAATGTACCTCTTGAATACTAAAGATTTACATGTAGCTTAGGGTTCAGGTGAGACCACCAGGAAATTAATCTGAAAAAAACTTAAATCAACAAGCATTTATTTAATACTTATTATGTACTGAAAAAAATAACTAGGTAGAGATGTGCCTTGTACATTACTGACCAGTCACTGCATTTTTTTTATGGTATTCAAACAATCAAGAAAGAACAGTGAATGGACACGGTAATATGACTGGAGCAATGAATCTGTATAAGAGGAGCGCTATGAGAAAAGTCTGGAAATAGCAGACTAAAGTTTTAGAAAATCTTGAATACCATGCTAAGGCATTTAAGAATTTTATCCTTTAGGTAACGTGGAACAATTGAAGTTTTTAAGATTTGAACTAGGAATTGGTGCAATGAAAAAGGTGTTTTAGAAAGATTAATAATGTTGTCTAAAATAGATTGAAATGGAAAGTAATTGAAGGCAGGAAGACAAGTTAAACTGTTACAGTAGTTTGAATGTGAGGGCAGAACTAGGGTGATAGTGGACGTGGAAGGGAGGGAAGGAACAGAGGTGAGAAACTGCAAAGGATAAAATAATCAACAAGACTTAGTGGTTGTTTGGAGGGTGTGCTGGTAAAAACTGAAAATACATGACACTTTTTTAAAATATGTTCATCATTGATATTTTGCCCATCTCCTTTTTAAGTCTGAAAATCAATAAAACAGTAAATTAAGCCCTGATTTGTAGGAGGGGAAGAGAAAGAGACAGAGAGAAGGAGGGAGGGACAGAGAGACAGAGAGACAGAAAGGACTATATCAAGGCTAGAAAGATATTCCAGGACTAAAGATTTTGGTAGCATTAGGAAATTAAGAAACAGAAATATTATTACTGGTGATTTTTAAAGAGTAGAGCCATTGTAGAAAAACATTTATCTAGCTCCTTTCAGAATCCCTTCCTTTTTTAAATGACACTCTTCTTTTCTATAAGCAACACCAATAGAATGATTGATAAAACATGTAAGATTTCTCAGAGATGGTGGATATGTCTTACGCTGTTGTGCATTTATTTTTAGATGTTGGTATTCCTGGAAACAGAGGCCACTTTTTAAAAGTTCTGTTGCTGCTAATAATGCTTAAATGATTTGGAACTAGAAGAGAAGTTAGGGTTCATCTAGTCCAACCCCCTCATTTTACAGATGAGGAAACTGAGGCCTACAGAGATGAAATTACTTTCCCAGGATTATCAAGGACATGAATTAGTGGAGTGAGGATTCGAATCTAGATCCTTTCACTTCAAATGTTAGCAGTTTTCCCCACTCCGCCATGCTGTTTGCGTAGTTATCATTTTATTCACTTCCGTATGTTGCCTTATAGTGTTACAGTTTAAAATCGTGTTATACAGTACAAGTGTAAGTGTACATTGGACAAAATCTCAGAAGCGACACCTTATTGATGATACAGGTGACCCGACAGCAGATGAGCTGTGGAAATTAAAAGAATTTTTAGGTGTGAAGTTCTCATAAGGCTATAGGAAGGGAAATCTTTAAATCTTTGGCAATTGAGACATCTTTACAGATGATGTTCACACCTCACCTTTTGAACTTTATTCTAGATAAAGAGTTTTTAACCAGTTTTGTGTTAGAAACCAGCTTAGAGATCCAGTAAAGCCAGTGGGCCCCTTCTCAGAATGTTTTTGAAGATATAAAATACAAAGAATTTCAAAAGAAAATACCAAATATTAAAAATGAGTTTGCCCGTCCCATGTTAAGGACTCCTGTCTAAATGATGCAGTCATTTAGGAGGATAATAAATGCACTGCATTTTATTACAATAGAATTTTTACAACCAAATTTCAGCTTCCTTTAAAAAGACTGAAGCAGAAAAATAACCAGAAGAAAACAGCAGGTGTGAGCAATTTTAAAACAGAAGTGGAGGGGGGAAAGAAACCTGAAAGCCCTGACATGATGTTGTGGGAAGAACACAATTTGGAGTCAGAGGGCCTGGCCAAGCAACATACAGTCTCCTAAGGGGAGGGGACAGCATATAACATATACAAAGGTAGCACAATATGAAATATATACAAAGTGAATACAGAGTAACTTTGGGGTGGGGGGAGAACTAACAACCGCATTAGTTTATACTGATTAATTTAGAGAATGAGTAGCAAATCCCTTTAGAAAGGCTGGGGAAAAGTTCAGAATTGCGTAAGCCATGTAGTTAATCCCCATTCCAAAGGTAAAGTCACTATGATTTATATCCTTTCAGATTTCTAGTACAAAAGTGGTACACCTGGGCCTGTTATGTTATTGATTGGTCCTCCTAAACTTAGCAAGCTTTTAAGCTAGGACCCAGCCCAGTTCATGATTCACCCTCACCACCTTCCACTCTGCCTTGCTAAGTGGACATTACTTCTAGAGTAAAACAGTATGTTGTGCCCTGATGTGAATTTTCTCATAGAACAGTGTGTTAATAAGTTCTCTTCTCTCTACTCCCTCCTACCAAAAAAACAGTAAATAGGTAAAAATTTAAGACCAAAATACCCTCTCAATGCAATTTATTATTGGATCATAGGATTTTAGAGCCTAAAAACTACCTCCTCCATCTACTTTATGATCTAGTTATGAAGACCAAACATACATACTTGAAAAATGGAATTAATAACACAAGATTAAAATGCTAAGGCAATAATCAGCAATATGTCACAAACGTGCACAATACACATGATTAATTGCCAGATTTGTGAACTAGACTGTGGTACTGACTGCAGAGGAGGAGAGCCTTACGTTGCATTGAAATATGGTCCAAAGGCTTCAGGAAGAAGATGATAATGGCTCACATTTATTGTGCTTTACAGGTTATACAATACTTTCCTTATGACAGCTCCGTGAAACAGGTAGTTTGTGTTTTATGATCTCTGTTTTATAGATGAGAACGTTGAGAGTCCTGGAGATCAAGTGGCTTACTCACCGTCACTCAGCTAATAAGAGATACAAATCTATGTCTTCCGAGTCCAGATTCTGTGTTCTTTCTGTTATATTCTGCTGCCTTTCAGATGATACTTGAATTGGACTTAAAAAAAAAATCGGTAAATTTAGCTAGAGGGCAAAGCACTTGAAGACTTCTGGAGCTAACAAAAGCATCTCCCAACTGTCAGTCTCTTACTTTGAGACTTCAGATGCCCCCATTTACAAATGTCTGACAGCCCACATCCAGTTTACAAGCATGCATTTCCAGAAAGAGTTCCATTATATGCATAATCAATGAAATAGAGGGATGTGAGGGAGCCCTCAAATGGTGACCTCTTCTTAAAAGTAAGAAATTATTTGGGTAACAATTGTGTCTGTAGCTTCAGCCATCTCTGACATGTGAGTATTAATGATAAGTGACATTTATGGTGTTTTCAAGCCCTTTATATCCATTATCTATCATTATCCATCCAATAGCCTTATGAAGTAAGTATTATACTACAGATATTTATCTTCACTTTACAAATAATAAAACTAAGACTTGGGGAGATTAAGTGACCTTCCCATGGTCACATAGTTAGTTCATATCAGAGGCAAGACTTTAATCTAGGACTACTTGGCTTCGGATCCAACACGCTTCCATTACACTCAACTCTTACTACTCGTCCTTCATTCTCTACATGACCTCAGGAAGGAGATGTCATGACTTGCAAGTGATTTGGATTTGAGTGAGATCAAGCTGTGCCAAATCACTAACTTCACTCTCTTCTGGAGCCATCTGGGTCCAGTAGCAAGATACAGATCATCATGACTGGAGAGGGCCCCCTTACCATATAGTAGGTGCTTGATAAATGCTTCCTGACTGCCTATCTGGTTGATGGCAGGCAGACCATAGATGTTTCGTTTGGGTTACAAAAGGCAGTGTAATGTAGGAAACCCAAATGGGGTCATGAACAGTTGGACACAACTGAAAAAAAAAAAACTTAAACAACAGTCTGGCTGAGTTACTCTCTTCCCCACACTGAGCTCCACTGGCTCCCTATTACTTCTGAGATGAAATAGAAACACCTTTATTTAGCATTTAAAGCTCTTCGTAATCTTCCCCCTTTCTACCTTTCCAGTTGCCTTATATTATATTGTCCTCTACACCTTCTAGATTTCAGCCGTGGTGACTGACCTGCAGTCTGAGCACGCAGCTCCCCATCTTCCATCTCCACATCTCCATGCTGGCTGCTCCCCTCTCCTGGAGTGCTCTGCACACCCCACATCTGCCTAACTAAGGTTCTCTGATTTCCTTAAAGATTCAACTCAAATCCCGCCTTTTCCAGGAGGGCTCCCCAAGTCTCCTACTGCTGATGCCTTCCCTTTTCAGGGTGCCTTTTATTTATTCTGTTGCTATCTTGTATATCTGACCCTGCCCTCATTAGAACACATATTCCCTGAGAGCCACAGCTGTCTTTTTATCATTGTTTGTATCCCTAGTGCCAGGCATATTTTATTGCTCAGTCATTTCACTGCTGTCTGACTTTTCATAACCCCGTTTGGGGTTTTCTTGACAAAGATACTGGCTTGGTTTGATATTTCTTTCTCCAGCTTATTTTACAGATGAAGAAAATGAGGCAAACAGGGTTAAGTGACTTACCCAGGGTCACACAGCTAGTTTATCTCTGAGGTCAGATTTGAACTCAAGTCTTCCTAATCCAGACCTGGCACTCTATCCACTGCATCAACTAGCTGCCTAGTTAAATAAATACTAAATGACTTGACTTGAACTTCTCTTTGGCCTCATAGACCCATTGTTCCCTTCTTCAGGGCTTAGAAATGTTTACCCCAGCTCAGCAAGATTTTTCTCATTAATGCATAGAATTGAAGATCCTAAACTTAGGGGATGATTCATGATAGAAATTTTCCTCCAGATTATCTTGAGTAAAAACCAGAAATGAGCACTACTTATACTATACATGTGTGGCAGTACTTATACCATGTTTACTGAACCTACACCAGTTGAATCAGCTGGCCCTTTGGAGAGTTGTCACTAGGAATGACCAACTCTGTGCTCCTAATCCATCCATCCAGGTAGTAGTTACCTAGTTATTCCAGCTATTTTATTAGCAATCCAAGATAACTGCAGGGAGAGTCTCTAAAAGGAACAATGCACTGTTCCTGTCATGCAGTCAGTTTTCAAAACCATTTTTGGCAGGTGTTTTAAAGGCCAGCTTCTGCATAATTGATTAGTCATACCAATTCAGTCATAAAAAGAGCAAACCTAGTATCAAATAATCCAGATTTGTCACCAGCAGATAAATGTGATGATTGTTTATTTACAAGTGAATCTTTTACAAAGGAATTAATATAATATTGTAATTCCTTTATTAAAAGGAATTAAAACAGCCTTCCCTTACATATTTGAAATGGCAGTGTGATGATGTGGATAGAATATGAATTTGGAAATAAAATAGACCACAGCTGTTGTGCAAAGCAGGGGCAACGCTGTGAAATTTATGCCCAAGTTAAGAAACTTTAAAAGTCTTTGGAAAGCAACCTATTAAAATTATTGTGCTATAACTTTGATCTTAAGGGTTCCATTTTACTTTTCTAAAAAAATTTAGTTCCTTTAGTTATATGCATTCTACAGTATGATAGATACCTTAAAAAGAAATATTAATATAGTAGGTTGTGGAGACCACTTCATTAATTTTGTAGTGCCTGTGGCCTCCCTGGAAATGACAGGAAAAGTGCATTATTACTTTTAGAGACTCTCCCCACAGTTACCTTGGATTTCTAATAAAATAGCTGGAATAACTAGGTAACTACTACCTGGATGAATGGATTAGGAGCACGGAGTTGGTGATAACTCTCCAAAGGGCCAGCTGATTCAACCGGTATAGGTTCAGTAAATGTGGTATAAGTACTGCCACACATGTATAGTATAAGTAGTGCTCATTTCTGGTTTTTACTCAAGATACTTGAAATGGCAGTGTGATGGTGTGGATAGAACATGGATTTGAAAATAAAAATAAAAAGGAAATAAAAATTCTGGTGTTTCCTGTCTTTCTTGATCCAACTCCTTCCTATTCCTTGGCCTCATTTTTCTCATCTGTAAAATGAACAGGGTGTACTAAATAATCTCTAAAGGTACTTTTCAGCTCTAAATACTGTGATATAATTTAAACAGAGCTTTTCCAGACCACAGCTGTTGTGCAAAGCAGGGGCAACACTGTGAAATTTATGCCCAAGTTAAGAAACTTTAAAAGTCTTTGGAAAGCTAAAATTATTGTGCTGTAACTTTGATCTTAAGGGTTCCATTCTACTTTTCTAAAAAAAAAAAATTAGTTTCTTTAGTTATATGCATTCTGCAGTATGATATATACCTTAAAAATAAATATTAATATAGTAGGTTGTAGAGACCACTTCATTAATTTTGTAGTGCCTGTGGCCTCCCTGGAAACTCAAAAGCCAGGCCTTTTAACCTTAACACTAAAAGTAACAATTTCTAATGTACACACTCATGTAAAATGCATTCGCACTTAGCCCAAGGGTTCCACTGTAAGTCCCTCAATGCAGTTGAGGTTACATAGTCAATTGTCTGGATGTCATAAGGCCATTTTGCACAAATGACCTTTCCTAAAAAATATGTGTTTTAAGACACTAAGGAGATTAATGAATTCATAGAACTCTACATTATTTCATTTCTAAATGAACTTGATTCCCCACTGGGAAAGAGGGCTGCCTTAAGGGCATGTAAAGACAGCTTAAATGACCTTTTCCTCTCTGCCCCTTCCCCTATCCAGGGCTGGTGAAGAATCTCTGTCTCCCTCTGTGCATTAGAAATCTTTGCAAGGGTTACCAGGGCAATTTGAGCCCCTCAACAGCTACTCTTTAGAGGGTATATACATCTACCTCCCAAATTTGTGGTGAGAATCAAAAAAGATTATGTCTGTAAAGTTCTTTGCAAACTTAAGTGATATATATCAGCTTCTATGATATATACACACATACATTTATAATGTTTACATGTGTATGTATGTTTTATCTATGTGTGTATTATGTATGTAGCTTTGTATGTGTATATGTATGTTTTCCCCTGAAAGGGTCAGAGCTGGAATGTGTGTGGCATTTCAAAGGACATTCCCAGAAAGAGAGTATTATGACCACATTGAAGTGGATCGTTGGTGGCAATTCTTCTCACTCAGCATAGGATGCGTTAGGCTTGGGAGAAGGAAGTGGGATGGAGAAAATTTGAAGAAGTGTTTTGAGAATGAAGGCATTAAAAAAATTAAAGAATGCTTTCATTATGGCAAGTGAAAAAACATCCTAGGTGATTGTTTTCCCATCTTGGGAACTCTGAGGGGAATCTCTTCCTACCTCTCATAAGATTTAGGTTAGGTGTACATAGTATTCTACGTCTATTGTTTCCTTTGGTCATCAGAAGAGCCCTCTTGTTCAGGGATTACTGTGACCATTTTGGAGATGAGGAAGCAAGTTTCCGTAGGTTGAATGACAACTTCAGTCATAGAACTGCCAAGTAGCAGAGGTGGACTTTTAAGCCAAACCTTCTGACTTCAAGGCTAGTGTTCCTTCTTTTTTTTTTTTTTAATTTATTTTTAGTTTTCAACATTGATTTCCACAAGATTTTGAGTTACAAATTTTCTCCCCGTCTTTCCCTTACCCCCACGCTAAGATAGCAAGCCTACTGAATACCCCGTCCCCCAATCTGTTCTCTTATATCCTCCGCATTCCCCCTTTCCCCTCAACACTTTATAGTAGGGCAGGATAGATTTCTATACCCCAGTGCCTGTACATCTTATTTCCCAGTTGTATGTTAAAAAAAACCCCACTTTTTTAAACATTTGTTTTTAAAACTTTGATTTCCAGATTCTTTCCCTTCTTCCCTCCTCACCTACCCCTACTGAGAAGACAAGAAATTCAATATAGGTTGTACATGTGCAGTTACACAAAATGTTTTCATAGTAGTTATAATGTGAAAGACTAACTATATTTCCCTCCATCCAGTGTTCTTTCTTCTAGACCTTGATTCCTCTCCTCTGCCTAGGCTTTGATGCATTCCATTGTATTTAATTCTTTAATTAGAATTTACTTCTTTAACAGTTAATTACTAAGAAGGAACACTATAGCACATGTCAGATCTTAGCACAGTGGTACAGCATAGAGTTGGTAATTCTGAATGAGCCACAAGTGCTTTGTGGGCAATAGAGAATTCAGCAGTTTAATAAATAATAGTGAGTTCATTTTAACAGCTAAGTAAATGTCATATTTTGAACATTGAACTTACCTATTCAACATATATTTATGTTCCTTGCCCCTGGGGCTTCTCTAGTATTTGATGGTCATTTAACAACTTTGTCATATCTAATGATACATTTGTATTCATTTTCAGCCCTTCTGTCAAATAGCACTAATTAGCAGGTAGTTAGTTATTAGTAATACTAAGCAGGCCCAGAAATCAGGTTCTTAAAAATGCCTGCCAGACTAGAAGTGTTAAATTACCATAATTCCACTCCTAATTTCTATTACCATAATTATCCCAGATGAAGCATCTTTTTTTTAAGTTCTTGCATCAAAGCATTTGTCTTAGTTGGCATGTAGGAGAAATACTAATTTAATTAATATTGAGTGTATGTATCTCATTTTATATGCTCCTATCTGAGTAAATCTAAGTTTTTCTTTTCTTAATTGATTTTTCCATCTTGGACTCTTTACAAACTTTGTCACAAAATGTTGATTTCCCAAGGGCATTCACTACAATCAGTGCTGCAATATGGTCTATTCTTTGCCGAAATTTAAGAACAGATCTTCAAGGACAGTATTACAAATTTACAGAATCAAACTAGTAAATTTTCTGGTTTCTTTCTTTTAAATAATCAACATTTGAAGAGTAAAAGGTTTGGCAATATAACTTTGGAATATCCGGATTAAATGTCACATTTCTTTGTACTTATTTTGCTTGGTTATGGGTTGGGGTGGGCTATCACACCGTTCACAAAGGCTGTGCTGATACAATGCCAAAACAACCAGTGAAAAATTCAGTCGTGTTCTTGGCTAAATGACAACTAGTCCGTCTAATTTTTGAAACATTTGCGTTGACTGAATTAGTGAGTTGTGTTTGGCATCTTTTTAGACATAATGTTAGAAAGAAATAAGGAAGTGACCCAGTTGCTATGACAGGCTTTCAGTTGCTGTGGCTTGACGTTTTCTAGTTATTCAATACTCAAGAACATCTGTCATCATTCTGTAGGCAGTCCCCTCCAGTGACGTCTGTCATAGCTCATCGCTCCTCCGCACCAACCTAGCCTCTGCAGGAAGAAGTCTCCCTGATGGTACTTGAGTAGTCTGTGGAAGTTCTGCTAACTCTCTCTTGCCTCACTAGTACCATTTTGTAAAGTACAACCACTTCAGCAACCATGACATTAATAACATTTTATAATGATCCTGAAATGAACCAGTCAGTCAGAAGTCAGATTTCTTTATCTGGCAGCGTAGGACTCAGTTTCCTCATCATCTGCAAAATGAAAAGATTGGATTAGATGACCTCCTGCAGTTCTTCTGGTGTTAAATAAATATGATTCTCTTATTGAGAGATATCTTTCACTCTGCTAAGAAATTTGAAATTATGCAGATGTGGCCTGAGAGACTGCTTTGTATCAAAAAAACTAATCATAAAAGCTATGAAATCATTTGAATTGCATTGCAGGATTATATATGCTTTCAAAAATCACTGGGGGCAGGGGAGCATAGTGCAGTGAATAGAGCATCGGCCCTGGAGTCAGGAGGACCTTAGTTCAAATCTGACCTCGGGCACTTGACACACTTACTAGCTGTGTGGCCTTGGGCAAGTCACTTAACCCCAATTGCTCTGCCCTACCCCTTCCCAAAAATATCATGCTCTATATTGTTTATTTTAAATATATTTTGTAGCTATTATGTAGAATGTAGCTTCCCTTAGCCCCACCAAAAAAAAAGAATGCTTCCTAGGTCTTGTAGCAAAGATGGACAATGGAAATAAATTAAATTACATTAAACTGTTTGATTGTTATACACTAAGATGTGAAAAAGAGCAGAAAGAATATTAGACTTTAAAATTTTAATAACGAAATCTATTTTTTCCACTTTCATTTAAGAGAAAAACTTGTAGACTTTGAGATAGCTAGGTGCCTCATTGAGTAAGAACATTGGGCCTGAATTCAAATGTGGCCTCAGACATTTACCACTTCTCTGACCCTGAGCAAGTTACTTAGCCTCTCTTTGCTTAGGAAACAGCTAGGTGGCTCAGTGGATAAAGTGTCTTGCCTGGAGTCAGGAAGATCTGAGTTTGAATGTAGCCTCAGATACTTATTAGCTGTATGTCCCTGGGGAAGTCCCTTAACTCTGCCTTTTAATCCATTGGAGAAGGAAATGGCAAACCACTCTGGTATCTTTGCCAAGAAAACCCCATAGATAATGTTGGTGCATTAGGGTCCTCAGGGTCTGGAAGAGTTGGACTCAACTGAACAACAAAAAAATATTAGACACAAACATTTTATGACTTTTTTAGCCTCTTTGAAATGTTAGTTCTCTAATATGATGTATAAGAAAATATACTGTATAAAGATAGATGCCCCAGACTGAATGCATATGGTGGGGTTTAGGGGTGGGAAGTGTTACTCTGTCATTCCTACAGGCAGTCCTTGGGATATTGTCAAAGTAGATCAGCTTCCTGCACCACTGTGCTATGCCTGCTCTTTCCATGTTATCTGAGTCTAGAGTTGGGCAGGCCAATAGGGAAACCGTATCAGAATAGATAGAAAAGTACGTGCACGTTGGTAACTATGGAGGAAGGAATCTCAATAGGTAAAGCACCGGTCATAGGGTAGCAAAAAGTGTAACATAATATCCCTGTCGAACTAGGAGAAGACAAGTCTCCTTGATAGATTGTAAGCCCTTTGTGGGCAGAGACCGTCTTGTTCTTCTTGGTGTCTCCCCCAGTGCGTTGCACACAGTAGGTTCTCAATGAATGTACAAATTAATGTGAAAAGCAGCAATTTTGCAATGCAAGAACTAGATCACTGAAACATTTGTTGTTGTGTTGACACCTCTTTTCTTGGGGGAAAATAACTAGGAGAAGGCATTCCATTGACCGGTGATGACCAGTTATTGTTCCTTTTGTCAACAGGCAAGATGATGAATGAAGTTCTGGCATCGTCCTGTGTCCCAGGCCTTGTAGAATTAAGTGAGACGTGCTTCAAAGTTCTAATGTGCATCACATCGGATCTTGTTTAATGAAGCGTTAAAAGGAACCCATCGTTACATGTTGAGAAGGCTCTGTGCTTTTTTATGCATTGTTTCTGATTGAATCCAGAGATTGCAAGCATGCCTCCCTGTATTACCTGTTTGGAGCAGGTTTAATTTTATAAATTTTAAGCACAAACTCTATGAGTTTCTAGTTCATATTTGTTCTTTTGAGGATCACTCAGATGAACCGAGTTGCATCTGTAAGACATGAGCTTCTGCAGGCCCAGAATATATTGGGGTATAAACTGCAACTAACTCTTATTTCTAACACCGCCGCAAATGTGTAGTTGAAAGGACAGGTTGCAAGAGAAACTTCAGGGAAAAAAAGGTCCTATTTTGTTTGCAACAAGAATGTTGTTACAACAATGATTTTAGTAAACCAAATCCTTTAATTGAACACAGCATGTGTAGACTGTGCAGTTCCTGAGTAGTGGCTATGACCCATTAATATTAGTGTCTTTCTTAGATTTCCCCCAACTCATCAGTGTCTTATGCTTTCATGAAATACACAGTTGGGAAAAACAGTTGCAGGATTCAACATAGTCTTTCTGATATTTATCTCAGACCATCATTTCTTGTTAGCTGAAGCCAGGAGATATGGGTGAAGACTGAGAGGCATTGTGGGAAAAGAAAGCAATGATGACGAATGAACATAATACGTTATATAGTATACATACTTTACGAGTATGTTCATTATTAACTTCATTTGCAGGGAAGAGATACAGCAGTTTCCTATGAGTGTCTAAATGAGTATTAGGGGTTTCTGACATCATCAGTATTCATTTTGCCTGTTGAATACCTGCAGAAAACAACCCCCACATACATACATACACACACACACACACACACACACACACACACACACACACACACACACACCCTCTACTCTTGAAAAAAATACCATCTTTATCATTTTGTTTTTTTGCTCTGTCAAAAATTAAAGTGCTTGGAATGCTGTAGTCTGTGGTCTCTTGAAGTCTGATCAATGAGAACCTAAAACTTTCACAGTATGCTGTCACTTTGGACCTTCATAATAAAAATGGAAATTCTCATTTTTTGCTGTTAGTCGTTTATTTTCTATCATAGTTCTGTCCTTGAAAACAAGTTCATCTTTCTAGGTTTATCCCCCACCACTACTCCAGGAGCTACGCATTTGGGACTAATGAATATATCAGTGGGCTTGGACACAGACATAAAAATTTAAATTTATAGTGCCTTGATTTTAAACAGAGGCATTTAACAATCTCACACTGAATAATTATACACTTGGTTCTGCTACGTGTCTGTATAAGCCTTTTATTTGATTTCATTAAGAATTATGAAATTACAGGATTTCAGACTTTGAAGGGACATTAGTGGTTATCTCAACCCATACCTGAAAAATAATTTCCTCTAGAATGTAGACAACAAGAAATCATATAGACTGCTTGAAAAACTCTGCCAAGGAAGAATGCATTATCTCCTAGGAAAGCCCCACTGCACTTTGAGATAACTATTCCTTAAGAAATTGTTCCTTAGATCACACTTAAATTTGCCTCTTTTGCATCCATTCTTCACTCATTGCTTCTAGTTCTGCCCTCTAAACCTAAACAGAACTAGTGTAATCTCTCTTCCACATGACAACTTTTTATGCACTTGAAGATATCTATCATGGTCCCACCTGAGTCTTCTCTTCTTCAGGCTAAACACTCCCAGTTTCTTCAACTTGGCCTTATTTGACACAAACTGAATGTCCTTCTTCATTGTGTCTGTCCTCCTCTGGATTCTCTCTAGCTTCTCAAAATTCTACCTAAAATGTGGTGCCAAGAACTCAACATAGCACTCTAGATGTGGTCCAACCCAGTTTGGTCCATCCTTCATACTACTGCCAGAAAAATTCTTCCTATTATGGTTATAATGGCATGTCATTCTTCTGCCCAAAAAACTCATCAGTGGCTCCCTATTTTCTCCCCTATGAAAACTCCTTTTCCTGGCATTCAAAGCTTTCAACAATCTGACACCACCTATCCTAATTTTCTAGCCTTATGTAATATTACTGACATCCATACATTCCATGCAGCAGCCAGTGGCCTGCTCTTTTCCTTCCAATATTCCTGAAACATCTTTCTCCCTCTTCACTTAACTAACCTTTAAAGCCCAACACATGTTAAATGCCCCATGAAGGCATCACTGATCCCCCAACCATCCCTCCAACTCCTGACTTTGCACAGTACTTTCCCCCTGTTCTCTACAGACCTATCAGTCCCACAATGTCAAGGACCATGTCATCTCTAAACTTTGTTCCTCTCCTGGCATCTAATACAGTGATCTCCCTATAGTAGTCACTGAATGATTGATTGTTGCTAGTCTCAAGAAAAACTGAGCGTGGTAATGTGGATGGATCACTGAAAAACCATCAGTATTCCTGGAAACTATTCAGAACTCCTAAATTAGTAACACTATTGTAACGCAAAGGACAGCAGATTTTAGACTAAATTCTATCACAGTTGGTCTCTCCTGGGCCTCCTTCTCAGTAAGACAAATTTTTTTTTTTATTACGGGAACATTGAAATCTAAATTTGCAGGGCCTGGGGACTCCTTGTATTATTAAATGACAAGAAGATTCTGGATATAGTTAGGGAGAGCTGTCAGAAAAACACCCTTTCCTTCATCTTTTTCCTCCTCTAAGCTGCCATGTGAGTACTACGGAGCTGTGTAGTTCAGGAAATATAATTAGGATTCTCTGTGGTAATAGGGGCAGGTAGGAATAGACTTAGTGATTTCTGATTGCAAGGTTATTTTTTAATAGGCACCCTGCCATATGGGCTAATATTAAGGAAGGGGACAGGGGATTCATTCCTTTCATGTGGAAAGATGAATAATGTGTCCAAGTTTTAAATAAGATTTCGTTTTTATCAAGATCCTTGATCAGATCAGAGCCCATTTTCTGTGCAGTAAGAAATAGAAAAGCAGGTAAAGCTATCAACCAAGTGACTAGAGCAATGTAGTCTTGACTACAATGTAGTCTCCAGTGCTCTAGTCTCTAGACTAGAGCAATTCCCTTTCTTATTTGTTTCCTGTTAAACAACTCTCTAACCAGTGTGACTTTAAAAAAAATTTTTTTTTTAACTAAAAACTGATTTGTCCCCTCTCACTGAGGCCAAAAATGCAGAGGCAACTCATGAGCCCAGTCCCTCTGCCAATCAGTATGGAAGCTTTGACCTGCTCTTTTGTGACTGGCCCAGTTCCCTCTTCTTTAGGCAATCTAGTGGCCCCCACTTCTAGGGGCTTACCAAATTAATGCCAAATCCAAATGGCATAGTCTACTTCAGATCTCTTGAAATCAAAAGATCTGACTACCTCCATCTCCCCAGTAGCTGTGATCATAGGAATATACCACGCCCAGACTGACTAGTGCATTGTAAAATACTAGAAAGAGATGCAACCCCCTGAGCCTATTAAGAATGTTGAGATATTGACATTTATCCTAAGTTTAATATGAAAATAATCCAATCAACCAACCAACAAGCATTTGTTAAATATCTACTATGTGCCAGCCTCCATGTTAGGTACTAGAGAGACAGAAGCAATAACTGAAAAAAAATTCTTACTTGCAAAGAACTTGCTTTCTAATGTAGGAAGACAACAAGGCTGCATACAAACATACACAGAACAGATATATAAATGCAAGAAATACAAAGTAGATTGAAAGAGGGGGAATTCGGAAAAGCTTCACATGCAAGTTGGTGCTTACAGTAAGGCTACAATGCAGCAGTACCTTTGGAAAATTTTCACCAACACATGAAATTCAGATCCTAGATAACAAACCCTAGAGTACATGAAATTGAACTTGATATTGAGAGAGTTTGAATTAACCAAATAATAGGAGATTGTGGGGGTCTTCTTTCTAGGGGAGGGATAAATGCATTTCGTTCTTATTATTGCTGCAGACTGAGTGATTACTATTCAATCATAGCATTTGGATGGAGGTACTTTCCTGAAGATAAGATGTACAACTGGGATCCCATCTGTTAAAAGAATGGTCTTAAAAAAAATCCCATGGTACTTTAATAAGGGCAGAGGTTGATGCTTTTGTTCCATGGATGAATCCTCTTTTCAGAAGCTTCCACTCCCCTCTGCCTCAGCATCTGGACAAGACCCCCTTTGTGACTAAGCATGAATATTTAAAAGTCCACACTCTATCCCTGTCTTCCATCATTTTCAAAGGAAAGCCTTCCAAAGCCATTTTTCTCCTGGGACCTGAAACATTTTGAGCTCACTTTAAAAACGGTATTAGTTGACTTTGACAAACTGAATCAATTTAGTATTTACACAATTAGAAAGAATACTTGATGTGGGTTGTTTGGTTTCCTAAGTAAATGCTGGCCTCTCACTTGAATTCCAGCACAGATACCTCATTCAAATGAGATGGGTGGTCTTGGGCAAGTTCTTTGTGGCTAATAGATTCCTCTCTAGAAAGAAAAAACATCTGTTCCAGCACTGTTTTAGTATAGGAATTGCCTATTGATGATTGTTGATACCTAAGGTAATTTGTTTTAGGTACTTTAGTAAGGCAAATCGTTTAAAATATAGCAAAAATAGTTAGAAATCTAGAGTGGGGATGGTTAGAATGTAAAAACCCTTTCTCTGTAATTAGAGAAATAAAAGTATTTTTCGAGTCTGCTTATTAAACTGACACTGGCTAATTTAGTTGTGCAGCCTGGAGCAAATCACTTAGCATACTGGGGATTCAGATTTGTATATGTTAAAAAATAAGGAGATTGGACTAAATGATCCTTAAGTTCCTCCTAGCTCTAAGCCTTTGGGAGCTCCCAAACATACCGTGTTTATATAACATATCCTATGGCATAATTCAGATATAAAAATCAAAGTTCTGTTCTTGTCATAGATAACAGGAAAAAAAAAACCTGCTCCCTGTTTCTTGCTGCTAAGTAAATCCTATGGACCTATTGTCTTATCCTTCCTGTTTTTGAACCTAGCAGTGCCATACACATAATACATGTTCTGTAAATGAATAAATGCTTTATCATTACCTTTTACAGTAATGAAGATATCCAAATTATAGTATATGAGCATATCCTATGCATAAATGTAGCATACTGAATTTTGCAATTTGGTTTGATTTGTTGTCATTTTATAGTACGCTAAGAAAAAAAACACCTCTTCCTATTACTTTCAAATTAACATGAAAATGAGAGCCATTATCACACATTCAGGTATTTTTGGGGGGTGTGGGAAATGAGTAAACATGGGGGAGAAAAATCTACTACGAGTTTAGAATCATGGAAAAATGACTTTCATTTTTATCAGTGTTAATATTGTCTGCTCCAGTAATCAGGGAAGAAGCTAATCCTGGATTAGTCTTTTATTCTTCCCTCTTGGTAATGTTAGGATCTAGTGGAATGTTGTTGAATGAAAGGAATGACTATTCAGTAGATATGTAAAAAATGAGTTCTGAACACTGGGCCAAATTTTTATTTTATAGAGTGCTAAAGGAACATTCATATAGAGTTATGTAAGAGGCAGTGTGGAGGAGAGGAAAGCACACAGGATCTGGTCAGAGCGGTTTGGGGCTTGTCTCCTTTCTCTGCTACTACTTTGGACAAACCATTTTTACCTCTCAAGGCCTCAATTTCCTTGGATATAAAACGAAAAGATTGCACCAGAAGATCCTGTTTAGCATTGTCTGTGATCTTATGAAAATGAGAATCTGCTCAATTACATTTTTAAAAAATCTAGCAAGTAAGGAGGAGGTGGGAATGGTTTAAGTACCCTTTCTCCATCATTCCTCCCTCATTCTAATTCCACTACACCCCCATGCCAGGGGAAGAATACATATGTGTATATGTGTGTGTATATGTATACACCTAGATACACATTTAATATATATATACACATTTATATATATACAAGGATGAGGGAGAAGGTTAGTGGAGTACCATCTGATACCTAACAATGATGCCAGATCCTAGGAAACCAATGACAAAAAAGCTGTGTCTGGAAATCTACAAAAAGAGACAAGGTGTTTTTCAAGAAAATGTATTAGCCACAGTATAAGAGGCAAAAAATAAAGCTGGTGTGTGTAGACATAGCCTAAACATACGTGAATAATGGCCACAGCGTGTAAAATAGACCTTGTGATTTTGTTGATTTAAGATACTGGAAAATCCCTTCATAGAAGCAACCAGGGAACCAACCCCTCTGTAACTAAGAGCACAGAGAGGTTACCATGGTAACTGAGCTAAATTATAACTTGTTGCTTCCCCCATTAGAATGTGGGTTCCTTGAAGACAGGAATCATGTTTGTTTTTAATTTCTTTATTTATTTAGTACAGTGCATGGTATGTAGTAAGCACTCAATAAATGATTACTGATTAATTGACTAGTATGTTAGAGGCAGAATTTGAACCTAGCTTATCTTATCTCCAAAGGCAAGCCACATTGCCTCTCTTGGAATACAAGTCTCTGTTTTCTTTTAAATAGAATGTATTGCAAAACATATTCTTCCTTCTCACGGGATTTAAAAAGCAAACTCTTTCTCTTTGATTAATACTGCTTGGCAACATAGAAAAGGAAAACCTGTATTGCTTTCTTGGATTTTAGCCTTTTCACTTATTATTATCCTTTAGCAAACTGAGAACCATTGTGGTATAGGGGAATGAGCATTGGTAAGAAGTTTTCTAAATTCTAAACCACTTCTGCATGGAATGAAGATGTTTCCAAGCACTCTTTTCATTCTAGACATAGTTTCAGTGTCAAAACCAATTAAAATGATTGTTAAGGCTACGATTCCAAAAGTTATAAACCATCAACAGAATTTTAGCAAAAGGATTGTTTCCAGAATACTCATAAGATTATAGAGCTCAGGGACCTCAGAAACCATCTAGTCCAATCTCCTTATTTTACATATGAGGCCCAAAGAGGTTAAGGGACTTGCCCAAATTTGTGCAGGTAGTACGCATTAGATTTTAATTCAGGCAGCTAGATGTTGTAGTAGATGGAGCACAAGACTAGGAGTCAGGAAAACCTGAATTTAAATCCTGACCCGCAGTAGCAGAAGCACTGGGCAAGTCATTTAAGCCTTTCTCAGCATTAGTGGGGATGATAATAATTGCATCTATCTCACAGGATTGTTGTGAGGATTAAATGAAAAAAAAATCTTGCTTTGTAAATTATAAAGTGCTATTTAATGCTAGTTATCATCATCATCATTTTTTACTTCAAAGCCAGTGCTCTGTCTTCTATAGTTGGATTATTATAGCAACCTCCTAATCATTCTCCCTGCCTCACATATCTACCCACTACAACTCACCATCCATCATCCAAAGTGATTTTCTTTTAGCACAGATCTGACCAGCATATTCTCCTGCTTTCATGAGCTCCATTGGCTTCCTAGGATATGGGATAAGATATACTCTTCTCTTATTGGCTTTTAAAGTTCTTCACAACTTTGTCCCAAATTATCTTTTCAGGAATACTACAGGTTTTTTCCCATCATTCACTTTGTGGTCCTGCTAAACTGGTCTTGCTGTTCTTCACACATGGCATTCCCTCTCCATTCTCTGTACATACTGTACCTCCTGCCTAAAATGCATGCCTACCATACCTTCACCCCTTGAGATCTCTTGCTTCCTTTTAAGTTCATGTCAAGCACCAACTCCAACATGAGGCCCTCCCTAATCCTCCCCAGTTACGATTTGCTTTGCATCTACTTGTATATGCACATGTTGTTTTTCCCAATATTAGAATATAAGCTCATTGAGGGCAGGGCTGTTTCATTTTTGTCTCTGTATCCCTGGTGCCTAGCACGTAGTAGACACAATAAACACTTGTTGAGTGATTAGCTGATATTATACTACTCCATACTACCATAATACAAGAAATATTCCTTGCAGAATGCCCTCCTTACATTAGTCCCCACGCACTTCAGAACAATATTCTTCGGGCATTCAATTAATAAAAACATTTATGCAATATCTACATTTTCCGTGTTAGACCACTTGAGAGATAGAAAGATAAAAAATAAAACATTGCCTCTCTCCAGGACCTTAAAGTTAAGTAGGGAAGATAAAACCTGTATAAAAACAAGGGTAATAGAATAAGGTAGAATGTAATTTGGATAGAAACTTTAAAGAGAGCAGTCAGGGAAGGGTTTCATGGAGGAGGTAGCACCTGACATAGTTTTTGAAAAAAGAGAAAAATTTCGGTGAGCAGGGCCTTAACAGATGTCCATTCCAGACATGGGGGATAACTTGTTCTAATCCACTGAAGTGGGAGAAGTCAAAACAACATCAAGGAACAGTCAGATTTCTCTTTTGAACAATTCTATAAACAGTGGAGCAGGTAACAAGATCAGATCTGTAAATTAAGATTATTTTGGATTAGAGAAAAGAAATACTAAAGATGGGAGAGTAATTGTGAGGCTATTCCAAATCCAAGATAGAAGTAATGAAGGCCTAAATTAGAATGGTGTCAGTATGAGTGCAGTGGAGACAAATATAGGTGAGCTATACTGTGGAGACCAAATCTGTTTAGTATTTAGCACTTTACCATTGGATGTGGGAGATTAAGAAGAGAGAAAAGGTCATGATGACTTTGTGCTTTGAAGACTGAACACCAAGGAGGCTGGTGGTGTGGCCAACACAAGATGGCGGTGGAGGATTCTTGAACTTTGTAAATGATGGATAGGGAGAGTTGCTGCACCTATGGTTTATTATTAAGAGACCTCTCAGATTGAGGAAATCCCCTCTACGTTTGGAGGTTGGCCCCTTCTCTGCAACTTCTAGCCTTAGAACTAGAATTGTCTAGAGCACAGATTTAATTAAGTGACTTACTCAAAATCATGTATCCCCAGTATGAGTTAGAGATGGGACCTGATCCTAGGTCTTCCTGGTTTTGAGACCAGTTCTCTATCCCTTATGGCCATGCTGTCTCTCAATTAATAACAACAATATTAATTGTAATAATTATAGTGATATTTTAAGGATTGTGAAGGGCTTTACTTTTTTTCCTAACAAGGGACACACTTTTCTGGCTACAGCAGAAAGGGATAAAATAGTTCATCCTTTTCTCAAATACAAGAACTTCAATTTTCACGCTTGTGAAAGCTATGAATTGTGGTATGAGGAAAAGGACCGAACTGCTGGAATTACTGAATTCCCTGAGATTGTCCCTTCTTATTTCAGATTTTAGAGAGGCTAACAAGGACAAAATATTGGAACTGAGTAAGGGGAATCTGTCACCAATTCATTATTGCATACTAATGCTTAATCTCTGTGGGTCTTAAATTGGATATACAAAACTGTAGCCATGACAGACCTTTTCACATCATATCAATTATCCTCAGTCCATTCTAATAGGCTACAAGCAACATCACTTCTCTCAGGTCCCTTACACAACGCATGTGTAAACAACTCAAAGTAAATTAGACAGGTAAAATGTTACAGTCTAATTCAATTCGACCATGCTTATAGAGATGTTATTGCTAAAGTCCACAGAGCAGGAAATAATCATTAATAAAGTAATGAATCATGATATTAGCTCATTGTTACCTTATTTGGTAATCTGAGACAGACCCTAAGCAGGTGTCAGTTCAAGAGTGTCTAGTCTAAACTTTTGCTCTTCATTGAAATAAAAGACTTATGAAATTCATGTTTGTCTATGGAAATTAAAACAGATTTTGTGTTAGCGATGGGCAGTTATGAGTAAGTTGGGCAAAAGACTTGATTAACCTGGATAATCTGAGTTCAAACATGAATTGAATCATTTGTTAATTCTTGTTTCCCTCGGTGTGTAGCCATGAACACAAACTTTTTGCCAAAGACGAAACCTCTAAGAGATCTACTTATAAAGGACTATTTAAAATCCAAACAAAAACATTAATAACTAAGTAACACTTAATTTCACAATTACATTTTAAAGACTTGGATACACAAAATTACTGCATTTACTGAGGTTTTGGGTTTGGTTTTTTTTGCATCTTTGTATCATGCTGGGAGTTCCTACCAGCCTCAATTAATTCATCAACAAGCATGAGTTAAGTCCTTCTTATGTGCTAAGAACTTTGCTAGCCACAGAAGGCACGAAACCAAAAATTATATAACCCCTGCTTTCAGGGAGCTTACATTCTATTGGGAAGAATAGCATGTTCATTTATAAAATATATAACACGTACCTAAAGCATATGCAAAAAAGGAAAAAAAATAATTTTGTTGGGATGGTGAAGATTCACTAACACTTAAGAAGAGCAGGAAAGGTTTATAAAGGACCACGAGCTCTTTATATCTGATTCATGAACTGAGCTATGAAGGAAACTAGGGATCCTATAAGAGGTAGAAGATGGAGTGCTTTCCAGGCTTAGGGGACAGCCACATAGAGCCAACAATTTTGCCAAGAGAAGCAAGACACTTTCATAGAAATATATACAAATACAGAGTATAAAAGTACGTAAGAGGAATAATAAGTCTATGAAATCAGGAATGGTATGTCTTTACCCATTCATTTTTAAGGTCCTTACCAGATATAATGGATCGGTGACTTTGTTTATATAGTTCTTCAAGTATTCTGGTTAATAGATTGAGAGTAGCTAGTTATACTACAAATGGATTACTAGTTTTCTAAGTATTGTACAACATTAACATATACAATATTGATCTGTATCATGTACAGTGATGTAGAAGTAAATGGATCCATGACCTCATACATGCAATTGTGCCTCTTAATAATGAAAATCTCAGCCCATCTGGTCCTGACCTGTTCATCTTGGGCAATTCTTGTCCACATCTTCCTATAAGTTGGACACAGAGGGGGGTTTTGTTGGGCTATCTTGACGTGAAGACCATAGCAGCAGAACACACAGGCCATCTTGTCACTTGATCTCAATTTTAATGTCCAGCCCATTATGTGTTTCTTTGATGTCAGCTTTAACTCCAGTTTTTCCTTTGCATAGTGGCAGCAGTGAAAATTCTGGCCAAGCGTGGTGGACTTGTAAATAATGATTACTTACACTATTGCCATCCTTGCAAAATCAATCTGAAAGGAAACCCAGCTAATTAGACGAATTACTGTTTTACTAGTGTCCTTTAGGTTTATTTCTTTAATGTTGCTTTAAAGTTATCCATGTTGATTAGCTGCAGCAAATGGACTAAAATTTCAGTCATTTGAATCTTCTGTGTTTATGTTGACACTGCCTCTTCTCTCCTGGATTTTCTTCCCTTGATTAAAAAAAAAAATCCTTTATTTAACTAGGTTCCCCTTCAGCTATTCATCTTAGCTTATGATTTTTTTCTCTTTTTTGGACTCTATTTTTGATTTTCACTTTGATCAATAGATTTCTACTATCCCTAAGCTGTAGTAGAGTTTAATTAATCCTTGCAAAAAGCAAACTGACATATTGCAAACATTTGAGTGTGGCTTGGTTTAATGAAAGGGAAAACAAGGTGCATAAAGAGGCATGTGATTCAAGCCTGTGCAGACTCAAGTTCTTGGGACTGTATATTTTGTATTAATTGTTTTATTGACTGAACCAGCCAGGAGGAGCTGGGTTCAAGCCCCACTTCTGACATATCCTAGCTATATGACCCTGAATAAGTCACTTAACCCCTCAGTGCTATAGTCTAGGCAAACCAGAAGTTGCAGAGAATTGATTGACTTGCGTTGGTGGAGGGAGTTTTTTTTTTTTCAACTGGGAGTTCTCTTTATCAAGGAAATTACAAGTCCAGTTCCTGGCCCCATTCATTTTGTAGTAAAAGCTTTCATGTTGAAGGAGCATGCTCTAGCTTTCAACCTCTCTGGCCAGGAGTGAGATGAACAGACAGAGGTGCATTGGGAACAGAACCATGCTAGCAAATAAGTTAGGAGGAGCTGCCATCATTTCAGAGTGGGCTGCCTGCCCTACTGACCTTGGGACACTGTTTATGCAGACAGGATCCTGATAGCTCGCCACATTAAACTGTAAGCCTCTTGAGGGCAGGGACTGTCTTTTGCCTCTTTTTTTTTCCCCTGCACCAGCACTTAGCACAGTGCCTGGCACATTGTAAGTGCTTAATAAATGTTTACAGATTGACTGATTAAAGAGAAGCAAGAAAAGGCCCAGCACTAGCTCAACCTGGAATGGATCTGCTTAAGTCAGGGCAGTGATTCAGCTCAACATTTATTTATCACTCTAGGGCCAGCTCAAATGCCAGTTTCTCTAAGAGGCCATGTCTGATTCCCCTAATTGTTAGTACTTTCTATTCCTGCCCCATCAACTATAGATTCATTTAGTATCTGTCCTGTCTTTACTTATCTGTTTATGTGAGTGTGTGTATACACACACACATATATGCACACACGTATATACATATATTTATACACACACACTCATACACACATATATATCTCCCTAGCATACAACACTTCCTTCCCCCTACACTCCAGTACATCAGAAGCTTCTTGCTTCCTTTCTGCCTTTGTATATCTAGAGTCTAGCACTATGTCTGGCATATGATAGATGCTTCATAAATATTTTCTATCTTAATAAATGCTTGTTAATTGAATAAAATGAGCACTTGCTATTTGCTAGATACACCCTTGAGAAGTGTATATTAATCCCCCCACCTCTTCCTGGTTTTTTCTGGTGGTCCAGGATAATGAAAGGTCACCTCTGATCTTAAATTGATTTGTCACTTACTAACAGTGATCACAAACAACCCTTATTTTCTTATTATTCAGGTCTTTGTAGTAGCCATACATAAGTAAAACCAAACAGCTTTTTTATTTTTAAAAACTTTAAGTTTCTAGAAAGAGTAGTAAAGAACTTAATAAATGTATTGGGATTTGGGAGAAGATATGCCTGGTGGAAGCTTTGCATAAAACTTGTATGTTGCCCTAGAACCACAGAATCTCAGAAGTGGAATGTCCAACCTGTATCTGAATAGGAATCATCTCTATAACATTAATCAGTAAGTCTTTAAGTGCCTCAGGCACTGTTCAAGGCACTGGGAAAACAAACACAGATTCAATCTCTACTCCCAGTGAGCTTGCATTGTAATGGGAAAGACAACAAGTACAAGCAACTATAGTTATGTCCAGAATTAAAATAAAATAAATACAAATAAATATAAACTTGTTAAAAGCAAGATAGTTATGGAAAGAAGAAGCTGACAATTGGGGAGTGGGGCAGGGATCAGCAAAGGTTTCCTATAGGAAAAGACACAAGCTGTGCCTTAAAGGAAGGATTTCTATGAGGTGGGAGTGAGAGGAGAATGCATTCAGACATGGAGAAAACTTAGCACCACTGCAAAGAGGTGGCAGATGGACCACCATGTGTCTGACAAGGACACATTCAGCTTGTGGAAAGGGAGGCTCCAGAAAGAAGGGAGGGCAGCACGTCTACCTAGTGATCCTTCTCTTGGATTCCTTCAGGGATCTTGGGCCTAATTAGAAAGTAGCTTTTTAAAATGAGCCAGCAAACAGCATGAACCCAGTCACAGCAGACAATACCAAAGGGGTGCCCAGTGAGAGTTTGGTCTCTTTGGGTCAGGTCTATAATGTTGTTGTGTCCATTTGAGGAAAGAAGGAAAAAAGAGAACCAAATCCTGCCCTTCAGTACAACCTCTTTGGAATGGAGCACTTGCCATAGTAAGGAGCCAGAATGTAGAATCACTTCCCAGGAAGTACCCTGGTTTCCTCTGAATTGATGGAAAACTCTCAACCATTTAATTAGCATTGAAAATAAACATGGTTCCTAGTCCTAAAATAAATTGTGGCAAGTGTAAAAAAGTCCACATAGTAAGTGCAGGGGGAAAAAAAACGCAACTCAAATTATTGAGCTTTTTAAAAGCTTACTTTGCATTTTCTCCATTTCATTTGGCTTTCATGGGGGTGAAATAATAAAGCAAAATCTTTCCTCAGGGGTGAGGCAGCTTAAACCAGCCTGATCCAAGGAGATAGGCCCTGCCAGGGCCATGATAACTGTCATTAAACCAAATTCTAAGTTAGTCCATAGATGTAGTTAACTGAATTATAGTCTCCCAGAGCTGGGAGAGTCCATGGCGGGCATTCATTCCAACCCTTCTCCAAAACATGGGTGCTTTTTAGCAAATCCCTGACAAGGGCTCTTCTAGCTTCTCCTCAAGCCCCTTCCAAGACCACCATGGATTTGGCTTTCATGTGACCTCATAGCACTTTGTGCTCCTCTTAGACTTCTGGTTGGTAGGGTTATTATCCTTTATTCTCAGAGAGGACCAAAACAATATCACTATAGAGTGTAAGGATGTGTTCAAGGAAGAGTACCTCTGGTGTGAGGGCTGGCCAGCCCTTTTTCAGAGCTTCTTTCCACCTCTGGCGTCCACCTGACCCACTTAACTCTCATTGGTGGCTCCAAGACACTGTAGCATTCACAGTGGCAACATCCCGACAGACTTCTAAGAGAAATGAGAACATATGTTCATTTGCCTTTTTATGCATCTCCAGCAGCTAGGCACAGGTGCCTCGGGCATGGTAAGGCCTTGTTGACTCACTGATTGAATTTTCTGTCGACATGATGCGCCCATACTTTCTCTTTTTTTTTTTAAGCAAGACGACAAGTGGTATAATGAACAGAGCGCCGCACCTAGACTTAAGAAGACCTGAATTTGGGTACTTTGTAGTTGTGTAATCCTGGGCAAGTCGTTTAACTTCTGTCTGCCTCAGCTTTCTCAGCTATAACATATTAATTGTACCTCCCTCACAGGGTGGTTGGAAGGCAAGCTTTAAAGTACTATGTAAATATATGAACATTAACCAATTATCATGAACCCTCTAAGTCCCTCCCTTTTTTTTGACAGAGACAGGGCACATCTGGAAAATGACATTGTTCTGGGGTCCATATTTTCAAAGGGGCACTAGAGAGAGTGAATCTAGAGAAGTGTGAAAAGAATGATACAACAGTTCATCGGGTGGGAAAATATTGAAAGAACCGAAGATACCAATGCAAAGAGACATGATAGCTGTCTTCAAGTATTTGAAGGGCTGGCATGTGAAAGAAGGAGTCAGCATGTTGTGTGACTTCTACAAGGAAGAAGAATTAGACCCAACAGGTAGAGGTTAAGAGGAGACAGTTCAATATAAGAATAATTTACTAATAGAGCAGCCCCAAATTTAATTTATTACTTGACTAAATTAATTAATTGGGTACATATTAAGACCTCTTTGTCTGTCAAGAATTATACTAGGAAATGAGAGACTTGTAAAGCATGAATTAGACATAACACCACCCCTCAAAGGGATTACAATTTGGAGGAATGATGGAGTAATCAAGACATCTACTTTAATACTTCAAATAATGTCTAATTCCATTGGCACAGGTATTCTTATTTTGGCTATGGATCGTAATCCCTCTATATCTTAGCAGATGATTTCACATATTCCTTTCTCCAAAAAAATTCGTTGGTCGGTAGCCAACCTTCAAATGATAAGGAGTCAACATGTATACTACAAGCATAATACAAGATAGAATAATCTAATTACATAAAAGAAGTACAGAGGTTGCTTCCGGGTCTCAAATTCTGTGGTTCTGTTATATGAAGAGGTTCAGTGTTTAAATGCTTTTTCATCTTTAGGACTGTATAAATCAGTACATGTAGCTATGTACTAACAAAGAGCTAGGTCTTGCTCCAAAAAGAGGTCTTTTATTCTGGATTGGACCAGAACTTATAATGCTTCAAGCACCGTGGAAGTGGATCCTGCTCTGATTCATCTCAGATAATTTGGTGGAGAGAGGAGATCTTGATTGAATGCATCTAAGGGCATCTAGGTAGTGCAATGGTTAGAGTGCTGGGCCTGGAGTTGGAGAGTGTTCCTGAGTTCAAATCCAACCTCAGACACTTAGGTAGCTGTATGACCCTGGGTAAGTCACTTAACCCTGTTTGCCTCAGTTTTCTCATTTGCAAAATAAGCTGGAGAAGGAAATGGCAAACCACTTCAGTATCTTTGCCCAGAAAACTCCAAATGGAGTCATGAAGAGCCAGACCTGCCTGAAAAATGAACACATACACATGTATGTGCACACACACACACACACTCACAATCTATCAAGGGAGTGAAGATTCCAGAGATGTTTTATTCCCAGGAATCCTTGGTACAGAGCAAAAGAGAAGTCAGCAGAGATGTATGAGCCTGGCAGAACTGCATTAGCCTTTCAGAGAAAATATATGTTGAAAGCTTCGGTGACTTGGAGTATGGACATAGCAACCGAGTTTATGTGTCCTCTGAGAATAAGACAAATAAAGTTAGGAGAGAGTTGTCCCTCAAGAATTAACCAGCAGATGATGATTCTTTTGACTGTAGAAGTTCCTCAATAGTCATACTAAGGAGTGGATGGGTTGTGGTCTGCTTGCCTGGGAGGGAGTATTCACTGATGAAGCATTGAAGCGGTTATTGAGGAGGAGGAGGAGGCATAGGACAAGTTGAGCTTGCTAACTCACATTTGTGCCACTCCTATGTGCAGCATGCCCAAGCAACTTATCACACCCACTCCTCTCTAGGTTATACTTTGATATGGCCATCGGGTTTTACTTGATCATACACTTCATCTTAGTCCTCTGCCGTATACATTAGGTTGTAAGTTCCTCCAGGGCAGGGATTTTTTTCCCTCTTTTTGTATCCCCAATGCTTAGCACAATTCTTGGTACATCGCAGGTGCTTAATAAATGTTCGTTGATTGATTGTTATCCCTGGAATCTCACACTAACAGTTTTCTAGAGAGTATAACAAAGTATGAGAAAGATCTAAGATGAACCATTTAAGGAAGTGTGTTACTACTATAGCATACATAAGACAGCCTCACCCTATATGCTGTTCGACAAATGGGGGATGTATGTGTGTGTGTATAACCTGTATATGAAAGAGAGAGAGAGAGACAGAGAGAGAGAGAGATCAGTTAGTTTTTGCATTACATAGAAGACCCAGGACAGGGCATTTGTGTGCTCTGAATAGTGTGCCCCCTGAATCTTGCTGTCCACTGGAACCTTAAAGCATTCATATTAATACTGGAGTCAGGATAACCCGAGTTCAAATTCAGTCTTAGATACATACCGGCTATGTGACCCTGGGTAAGTCACTTACCTACTGTCTGCCTTAGTTTCCTCACTTGTAAAATGCCCCCCAAGTTGTTGTGAAGATGAAATGAGAAAGTTGTACTATATGAATACTAGTTATTATTATTATTGTTGTTGTTATTATTATACATGCAACTAGATTAATCAAAAAGTACCAATCACCTTGGAAAGAGGTGATTCTCTGGCATTAAGAATGTGTGCATTTATTTTTTAAAAGAATATTAAAAGGTTTTTCTCTTCGTATCTCACCTTGTGTGTTGTACCCCAGGCAGTCATCTCTTTGGACTCCCTGTAGAAACACTTCTGTTTCACTATTTATTTTGCAGAATTTTAATCAAGATTTTTTTTTAAAATAAAACTTAATTCTCTTAGTCTTCAGTACAACTGTCTGTACTTTCAGGAGCAGTCTCCCTGCAAAGCAAAATCTCCAAAGCTAGTCATGTTTAAAAGGAACATTGCTTTAGTAACAATGCCAGCCTGTGACTCATTAATAAATCAGTTAGCCGGTGTTCTCAGTTCTTTGTGATACTAGAGTTCCCCTAAATTGGATTTCCTCTGATTTCCCCTCATCTCTCTGCTCCCTTGGGTAAGGTGCTTGTGGAGCTTGATATAAATCCAGCAAAGACAGGACTGTATTTACTCAGTTGTGAGTACAAATTGAACCTATGGGATTCTGCACTTTCCTCATAGTTACTTATGCCTTATTACATTTGTGTCCTTCCCGCTTCCTTAATTCTATTTTTTTTTTCATTCTTTCTATTGAAATGGCAGGCTTTCATTTTCTCTTTGGGTAGATAGAAAGCTTGACTGTGTAACTGTAGATCCAGGTTATTTTGAGAAAAAGTCCACGTAGGAACTACGAGTTTTATCTGTTGATAAATCACTGTGACTCAGAGCCAAGAACAAATACAATGGATTCTTTTCCTTTGTGATTGCATAGATATAATTCCCACAAAGTCACTGGTGAAGATCATTGCTCCCCTTGGCAATGCTTAAAATTTTGGATTTGAGATAAAATTAAAAAGTGATGTTATCCTTTTCATACCGCTTATTCTTTTTTTGTAATTTTTTTATTGACTTGTTTGTTTACTTTTAGTTTACAAGATTCAATTCCAGAATCACTTGAGTTTCAGCTTTTTCTCCCCTTCTTTTCTCCCCCCCCC
>CM053593.1:313328996-313360362 GCA_028646575.1 Pseudocheirus occidentalis | reverse complement strand
CTGGTTCTACTCTTCTCACTTAGCATCAATTTGTATAAGCCTCTCCAGGTAATTATGAAGTCCATCTCCTTCCCATTTCTTATAGCACAATAGTATTTCATCACATTCATATACCATAACTTGTTTAGCCATTCCCCAATTGGTGGACATCCCTTAAATTTCCAGTTTTTTGCCACTACAAAGAGGACTGCAATGAATATTTTTGTACATATGGGACCTTTTTCCCACTTCTGTGATCTCTTTGGGGTACAACCCCAAAAGTCATACCCCTTATTCTTTATTGCTACTATCTAAGCAGGAAAAATGACAGCAACAATAAGGTAGGGGTTTTGAGAATAATAACATTAACTCCTGTTCAACAAATTTAGTAAATCAAATATTTATTAAGTACCTGCTGTATGCTGAGACTCCACTAAAATCCTTTTCTGATATCTTGTTCTGGTAGCCCAAAGTTCTCAAAGATAATGCCAGAAGGACATAAACTCTTAGCTTCTCCCAATCTGGAAGGGCTTTGAGGAGGAACTCAATGACAATGTGAACGTTTGTTCAAAGATCTCCCTAGCTAAGGGAGAGAGTTGCATCACCAAAATTGGTTACTTGGTGGTAAAATTTTTTTGTCTAAAGCAACTCATGATAATTATCATGTAGACATGACAAAAGGCATGAAGAAGGTGACAGTGTGCTCTTGTGAAGGAAGTGTCTTTGGGAACAAAATTACAGATCTTGGAATTTTCAAAATGCACGCAAGGGACAGTGGTAGACAGGCAGGTGGGGAGAGGGAAGTGAGGGGTTTCAAGGATGAAAAACGATACCATGTCTGCCCATTAAGGAGATTATAGTCTCTTGGCAGGGTGAGGGAAATGAGATGAGACTAATAATAACAATAGTAACTCACATTTTTTATGACATTTTCAGGTTTTACAAGGTGCATTCTATTCATAACAATCCTGATAAGTGGTACAAGTAGTTTGATCTCTGTTTTGCTGATGAGGATACTAAGAGTCAGAGAAATCAAATAATTCGACTCGTGTCACACAGCTAGTAAATCTGAGCCAAGACAGGCAGCCTCTTGGCATAGAAGACAGCCAGGTTCAAGTCCTACCACTGATACATACTAGCTGTGCCATCATGTAATCTAGGGCAAGGAACCTCTCGAGGGTCTTGGGCAGCTCTCAGGGACTATAAAATACCGACAGATCAGTAAAGTACTTTGGAATAGATGAGTCTACACCATGTGACACACACCACATACCATACTTCGACACAACACAACCATAATATGTTATTGATACCATCCCATCCATACTGTACCATCCCATATCATAGCATACTACACAACAGCACAGTGCAACTCATCACAATACAACATATCATACCACACTCTACCATATCGTCTGTATTATACCATATTATGCCATACCATACCGTACCACACTATACCATATCTTCTTCATATCTCCATATAGTATTCAACATCAATGCCTTGTACTTAATAGAAGCTCAATAAACATCTTTTTGATTACTTGGAAAAAACTCTTTATGGGAGAGAATCAGTAAAATCAGTGCTTTGACCATTTTGAGTAGTCAGTTCATTCAAAACTGTTGATTTTGTGGTGCCATATTGGTATCACTTCCCTGTTTTCTTCTATCTAGGGTAATATATTCAATTGTAGTCAATGAATAAGATTCAGCTTCATAAGGAGAGTGAGCTAGAGTCTGTAGATGCAAGAGGTGAATGAGTTTACATGTACTACTGCAGAACTTGTTTAATAAACTCTTGTTTATTAAGTACAGTGAGTGTTCTGCTTAGCACCATTTCTGTGCTTAGAGCCTCAGGGCTTACTTAACCTCATTTAGTCAATGATATCTCAAGTCCTAACATAACACAATTGGATTGAGGAAGAGAGCTGGCTGAGAAAGTTCCCTCACATGGCAGAATTTGTCTGACTAGGCCAAGGTTAGAAAAAGACTTAAAAGGAAGCAGATGGCTGCTTCTGTGAATGAAAACGGTACCCTGCTATTCCAATTATTGGAATAATTTACTCTTTTGAGTGTCTAACATTCACACTTAGAAGAGGAAGTATTTCTAAGGCAGTGGTTTTCAAAATATTAAGGCCCTCTGGCATATTTTGACTTGTAAAATGTACCTGTATACCTAAAATTGTTGTCAGAGCACTGCAGTTTTAGTTGACACAGAGCTGGATTTGGGATCAGGAAGATCTGGGATAGAAACCTGCTTCCTACAGTCTTTATTTCCTCAACTATGAAATGGGATGCTGATTGTATTACCTGCTTCATAGGCTCGTTGTTGGGAGGGTGTTTTGTAAAACCTAAATGCAAACTGTTTGTACCAGCCTGGATGTGAAGCACATTTCTTTTTATGAAAGGAGTGACATTGAAAAATCAGAAGCATAGAGGGTCAATTTTCTTCTTTACATAGCCACAGGAGCTACAACCAGAATCTACCCAGCATTTAGTCAAAATGCACTTTTAGCTGGGACCAGATTGCAGCTTGACTCTTAGAACAGTTTTAAAATGCCACCTCTTTCTAATGAAGAAAGGGGGGAGGGTTCAATTAAGGCACTTAAGGCTCTCTTTAGGTCCCCAGCCCCACCTGTTACCTGGCTGGGAGCCATTGTACAAAACACTGACCTATGCTGTCCCACAGTACCTTCTCTCCTCTTTTGTGGTTTCCATAATTGGCACTTTGCTTGACTCTGAGATACAGAGATGAAAGGTTCTGGGTGAGTTCAAAGTACTGTATTATTATTGTTATGAAAGAATCTCCCTGGCCCTTTGCTGGATTCTTGGCTAAACAGGACACTGTGTAGTGGAGTCAGACAAGACCAGCCGAATCTGATGAGATAGAAATGTTCAGTCTGTCTCGTTCACCCAGGCTCAATTCTGTCTCACCACATCACACGGCAGAAATCTAGTTAAGGGCAGCCCCACTAACTACTACACCTTGAGAACAGCCGGTATACTGACTGGATGATTTCATCCTGGCCATGTAGGATGAAGGAAAAGCTGAGTAATGTTATTCAGTCCGACCAATTTTTTAAATAACTTTAAAAAATACAAATATGCCTGAGAGGCATCATAGTAAAATAGATTAAGAGTTGGCCCTGAAGCCAGGAAAATCTGGATTCAAGTCTTCCACCTGACATCCCAGTTACTGTAAAGGGCAATACATCCTGCCTGTCCCTCAGTGTGCAACCAAAGAATCATCCTGGATTCCTACCTATCTCTCACCCCACAAACCCCCAATCTGTTGCCCAAGCCTCTAAATTCCACCTTTGCAACGTCTCTCAAATTACGCCTCCTTCTCTCCTCTGACACTTTCCCCAGTTTAATGCTGCTTCTGATCACTTCATGCCTTGATTATTGCAGTAGCTGCTGGTGGGTCTTCCTGCTTCAAATTTCTCCCCACTAGGGCTTTCCCCAAAACACAGGTCCAGTCACCACTCACCTACTCAGTAAATTCCAGTGGTTCCCTGTTGCCTTCAGGATCAAATACTAAATTCTGTTTGGCAGAAGCAAACATAGCCGAGCCCCTTCCTACCTTTCCAGTCATCCTATACCTCACTCCCTGACGTGTTCTCTTCAATCCAATCGCATCAGCCCCCTGGCTATTCCATAAACAAGACCCTACCATCTTTTTGCTCCAGATATTCTCTCTGGCTGTCACCCAAAGACCAGAATGTTCTCCTTCCTCTGCTCTGACTCCTGACATCGCTGGCTTCCTTTAAGTCTCAACCAAAATCCCAACTTCTACAGGAAGCCTTTCCAACTTCTCTCAATTCCAATGCCTTCCCACTGTTAATTATTTTCTACTTATTCTTTATATAATTCACTTTGTATGTATACCTACCCATATTTAAATATATATGCCAATACCTATATATTATTTTAAAATACCTACTATACATACATACATATATACATACATATATGCATGCACAATATATTTTGCATGTTTCCTCCCTCACTAGACTGTAAACTCATTGAGGGTAGGGACTATCTTTTGCCTCTTTTATAACCGTCAGCTAAACAATCTATGTTTTTGGCACATAGTAGGTGCTTAATAAATGTATATTGATTGATTAACATATCCTGGGCAAGTCATTTAACCTCTCAGTAGTGTAAAAAACTCTCTAAGACTGCAAGTTACATATAGAAAGTGTCAACTTGCATTAATTTAGGGAGTTTTCTATTCTGCTGAAATCAGAGCTCCTATCCCTATGCCTAGGTATGGCAGAAACAACTTTACCTAGACTTGGAAGAGTTGAGTTTGAATCCAGGATCTACATCTTACAGCTTGGGTGACCTTGGCAAATTATTTAACCTTTGTTTGCCTTAGTTTGCCTGTAAAATGAAGGGGTTGGGCTAGATGACCCCCTAAGTTCTCTTCTAGCTCTATTTCCCACTGACACTAATGGTAAGAGGAACAGTAACATTTTTATCAAATATTGGAAAATGAGAGATGCTCCAGTGGGAATATGTAGGTATTGCCTTCAATAATGTGTATCACAACCCATCTCTGCCTGCCATTCCAAGCCACTCTTGTACATATCTTCCTATAAAGTTACCACACAGGGTCTGTCTCAAATCTGGGAACTTTTCATTGCTTTTTCTTGAGGATATTAATGGCATGGATATACACATAATATATCCATAGATTGCCCCTGTAAAAAAATATGACTTCTTGCTGTCTCTTGCGTTGATTTTCAACATGAGCAATACATTTATGTACTTAAACCCATGATGCTAATAGCTAATGTTTATATAGTGTAAAGCAATATATATATTGTGTGTGTATAAATATATATATATTGCAATATATTTTTATATATTTATATATATTGCACACACTCACTCATTATATAGATATGACTTGTCTTCCTTATTCCAAATCTAGCACCCTCTATTCAGTATACCACCTAACTGCCTCCATCACTGAGCCTCCATTAAAGGCTTCCTCTGAGACTTACTCAGGATGTTGAGCTCACCCTGGGGTCTTAAAGGTTATGCCAGTGGGACATAAATTCTGACAAGGCCTTCCAAGGCTTTGAGTACATTCGGGTGACAGACCATATTTCTGTTATGTGAGGGCCAGCCTAGCAAAGTCTGGAGAGGCTCAATACCAGGAAATTGATCAGCCAGGTGATGAATGTTTTAGCCCCAGAAACTCATGAAGACCATGCACTAAGGAATGGAGAGGTTGTCAGCCATATAAGTCATGGCAGTACCCAATCAATCAGTAGATATTTATGAAATTCCCATTCTATGCCAGGCATTATACTAAGACTGGTGAATGCAATGAGAGAAGCAACTCCAACCCTGATCTAACAGAGCTTTTAATTCTACTAAAGCATATATCATGCTCATAGTTTAGTAAATATAAGATATATGCAAAATAAATTCAGTGTAATGGGGGTAGGGCAGGAAGGGGGAATCACTAACAATTGGGGAAATTAGAAAAAGACTTTTGTAGGAGGTGCCACTTAGCTAATCCTAAGAGCTGGAGATAAAAAGAGAGATATTTCCAGGCATGAAGGGGCAGACTGTGCATAGGCAAAGGAGGCAGGAGATGGAACATTGGGTATAGGAAATACACTGACGTTATCTCAGATACTAGGAGGATAGAAGTATATGGAGGTGTATGTTTTATAAGTGGTGATATCGTAATTATAAAAGATAGTCTTGTTTTTCCTTTTCTATAGAAAAATACCAATGTGATTTCAATATTTTAAGAATAAGGACAGATAAGATTGCATATTATATGGTAATGTATATCTATATATATTCATACCTATATATGTGCTAGTTACAGTAGTGAAATTAGGAGAAGGTGAGTATTTGAAATTCACAAGAAATCCATTTTTACCAGTAATGTCAACCACTTCCACCCAGGAAACTTCCTTCCAGAGATGTTTGAGAAGAGCAGTTCACTACTTTGACTTTCACCTCTTCTTATTTCCTCAGAATAGTTTCTAATAAACAGAGAAATGACCCCAAAGTCAGAAGCATATAGAAATTGAGGGTGAAGAATGGGGGCTAAATCAGCCCCATGAGAGTAATCAAGAATCATATAAAGCCCTCCTGAGCTATGATGTGTGTTTCCTTGGCACAGTGATTTTCAAAGTCTAATCGCATTGACTGGTCTGTCTTTGGTAATTTCACAGCACCAGTCTGAGGAAGATGGGTGCATTTTCTAGGCAGAGCATATGACAAGGGTACAAATCTGAGTCACTCATTAAAAAAAAATTTATGGAACTGAGCTGCACAAGGGATCACCAGAATATAAATTAAACTCTGTTCTGTTCAATGTCTTCATTAATGACCTGTATAAAGGAACTGAGAATATACTCATGAAATTTGCAGATGATCCTAAATTAAGTGGGGTTGCTAATACTGTGGAACGCAGTAATAAAATTCAAAATGACCATGACTGATTGGGAAATTGTTACTAGAAAAAAAAACAGAACAAAATCCAATAAGGACAAATGCAAAGTCATCCATTTAGGAACAAAAATAAGAATCCAGAATTGGGAAGCATTTACTAGGCATGAGTATATAAGAAAAAGAGCTTTAGGTCCTAAGTAACCCCGAACAGTTCATCAGCAATACTGAAACATAGTAGACAAAATTAACATGATATTTGGATATATTAAGATGAATATGAATTGGCATGCAGTTTTTTAAAGTTATGTCTGACTCTTTGTGACCCCATTTGGGCTTTTCTCAGCAAAGATACTAGAGTAGTTTGCCATTTTTTTCCCTCTGGCTCATTTTATAGCTGGGAACTGAGGCAAACACTATTAAGTGACTTACCCAGGGTCACACAGCTAGGAAATAACGGAGGTCAGATTTGAACCCAAGAAGATGAGCCTTCCTGACTTCAGACCCAACACTGAGCCACCTAGTTGCCCATGGCATGCAATACCTGGAACTAATTCTTTACCTATACTATACATTAATTATACCCTTGTTAGAATAGTAATAACAATAAAAACAATAACAGAATGCTGATACTAATTTTGTATATAGTATTTTATATTTTGCAGAGTGCTTTACATATGTTATTTCATTTGAACAAGTTAACTTTACAAGTTCATGGTAACCAAAGAGGATCGTGCAATTTTAGGCTGCATTGAAGAATTCCAAGTATTCAGAGAAATGTAGTGATCATGCCGCCATGCTGTGCCCTGCTCAGTCTACCTCAGAAATCTGGGCATCACAATTTATAAAAGACATTGAGAGCTAAAGAGTACCCCAAGGAGCATAACAATCATATTCAGAGGATTAGAGACTATCAGGCATGGGGAACCTGTGACCTGAAAGCCACATGTAGCCTTCCAGGTCCTCAAGTCCTGAATCCAAACTGGGACGTTTGGAAGATGACACATATGTGGCCTTGAGGCTGCAGTTCCCCACCCTGGATACCATTGGACAATCTGTTAAAGGATTGGATATAGGTACAAGTTGACTGTACAAGTACAAGGACTTCTTTGCAGTCCTGCATTTCTGTGACTCTTTGAACGGGATGCTTATCGCTTTTTCTTTTAGTCAATGGAGAAAAAAACATAAGAGAATAGGCTCAAGTTTTAAAGCTGGAGATAGGGGAGAGCAGTTTTTATTATCTGGATTGTACTTGTATTGTACAGCCTCCACACTAGAGACCTTTAAAAAAAAGCATAGACATTAATAGTTACTGGACATGGTAGTGCATGCCTGTAGTCTCTGCTACTGGGGAGGCTAAGACTGCTGGATCACTTGAGCTCAGGAGTTCTGAGTTGCAGTGGGGCTAAAGTGGATAGGGTGTCAGCACTAATATGACGAAGGGACCAGGATGAGAAGCATGGTACCTAGGAGAAGCAGAGCAGCTTAGATGGGAAACGGAGCAGGTGAAAGTTTCTGTGTTGATTAGCAGTGAAATCAGCTACTACATTTCCAGCCTGGGTGAGGCAAATGAAAGAAAAGAAAAGAAAAGAAAAGAAAGAAAGAAAGAAACAAAGAAAGAAAGAAAGAAAGAAAGAAAGAAAGAAGAAAGGAAAGGAAGGAAGGAAGGGAAGGAAAGAAGGAAGGAAGAAAGGAAGTCAGAGAAAAGAAAGAATCAGAGAAAGAGGAAAGAAAAGGAAAGCTGTGCCAACAATAGACCTTGGTTTGGGTTAAAAGGATCATAGATCCAAAACTGAGGAAGAGACCTCACACAGCATCTGGATCCATCTCTTATATTTTTCAAATGAATAACCCAAATCCCAAAAACTTTCCAAGGTCACAGACCTAGGATGTGACCCAGCCAGGATTATGAAACCATGTCCTTTGACTCTAAATGTTAGCATTCTTTCCACTGGACTATGTTTAGATATTCTCTGATTGAAATAATTAAAGACAGAATTAAGTAAGCTCTTGACCCCATCTTCTAGGGCAAGTCTGTGATTGTAAGATATTTTTTGCCTGGGATCTTCACCATGCAATATTAATTTGAAAGTTAGAGCTCATATTTCCACCTAATACCATCCTATAGTAACCAGTGTTACTTTTGGAATTAAGTGAGACATCAAGCTTATTCCTACTATATTGCAGTCAAGACTAAATTCTGTGATGTAAATTTTCATTTTACTCATACCATAGTTCATTTTTAGTTATGTATTTTTAAGCTCTAAAGAGTCCAGCTAGCTATCTCATATGTAACATGAAGAAAATGTTATCTAATGACTCAGTAGGAAAGGGAATCCTGAACTCAGCTGTTTCTGTCATCTTTATTCCTTCAGAACCATGCCATACTCCCTGAAATTGGATGGAACCTTCATGGGGGCCTTATTATGAGATTCTTTATCTCAAGCCAAATTTCCACTGACTTTAATGGGAGTCTAACCTGAACAAGAATCATAGAGTCAGACACATGATCATTACTAGGACTTCTAATAGTGGTAATCTCTGATGTCTGTTTTCTTATCAGAAAATGAGAGTAATTTTATTTGTCTATCCCAGGGGTATGTAAGATGTAATTACTGAAAGTTGATTTAAAAAAAATTAAAAGCTTGAGAGATCCCTCCAGATGCTTTTTCAGTATGTACTGATCACCCTCTTTCTTCCCCAATGGGCACAAACCACAAATTTCACACTGATACTTCCAATTCAAGATGCTAATACAAACCCAGTCTACCGTTTCCAGTACATTTACATGAGTCATGGATGTCATTACAAAATTATCACTACTACCTTCTTACTGAAACAACAGAAGAAGCTCAAAGATTCTAGTTTTTTGAATAATTTTTATCCTTTTATCTAAAATCTCTTCATGTTCACATCTTAGGCAGCTTTGTGTGATGGAAAGAGCACTCAGTTTGGAGCCTGAAGACCTTGCTTCAAATCCTAGCTCTCATTTTAGCTATGTGATCATGAGGTCGCAATAACCTAAAATCTCTGAGCCTCAACTTCTTCCTATTTGGAATAATAAGTGTTTTGTGAACCATAAAGAGCTACATAAATGTGAAACACTGTTATGATTGTTTTTTAAAAATCATTGCTGTCTCCTGTTTTACATGAACTTCCTTTTCAAATAGATTCTTCCCTTCTTACCTAGAATGTCATTCTCTAGAGAATGTAAGAGAAAGAAGAAAATAGTTTAGCAAAAGTAATGATCACATCAGAAGACACACCCATAGTCCAGCGCCTCTGTAAAGATTGGAAGTAGATACATTTTCTCATCTCTTTTTGGTGATTATAATCATGCAACATTCAGTTTCAGTTTGGTTATTGCTAGTGGTGGTGTTCTGATTCACGTTATTGTAGTCTATGCTTTTTTTTTCATGGTTCTGTTTTCTTTGTTTTACATCATTAGACACTTCTTTGTATTCATCATATTCCTTTCTTACAACATAGTAATAATGCATTACATTCATGTACCATGATTTGTCTATTCTCTAACTGATGAGCATTTACTCCGGTAAATTACTATTATTACTAATACCATATTCATAAAAATTTGTATAGATAAAGTACACATACGAGTTGCTAATTGTTGATCACTGCCTTTTTTTTTTTTGGTAATAGTATCATCTGCAAACTTCATTCTTTTGGAGCCTTCATTTCTTTTAGGTCTTTAGATGCTTTTAGCATTATATTATCACCAGCACAGATTGCTTCTATAACTTACATATGTGTATGTGTGTGTGCATTGTAGGTATCCCTGATGAAAATATGGTCAAAGTATAGATAAGCTTTTGCTTTTGCAGATGGTATTATATAATAGACTGACTACATCTTCATAGTCACATACTTGACTGGGAGCTCTGGAAAATACTTGACTCCATCATTTCTTATTTATTGATTTTATTTTTAAAAGCATTTGACCCAGTTATGTAATTGAGGGTCTTAACAGTTCCCACACACACATATACACATAGACACACATATACATGCCCATATCAATATATATGTGTATATATATGTATACACACATATCACATACAAGATCCTATGACAGTTATAAACAAAAGGTGATTTTGCTCAACCATTCACTGAGGATCAGCCCCAAGTGATATATCAGATAAAGAGACACATGTTCAAGCAAATGGTTGCCCATGGTTAATGTCTCATGCAGAGTTCAGATATATTGGTTACTCTTTGTTCACATGGAGCTTCTTTAGATGATTTTTGTTTGCAGAGGACATTATGTTGATTGTAGTGAACCCTAAAACACTAACTATGAGGGCTCAGACCCAACGTCCCTCAAAATTAAAGCAGCCTAGTTATCTACACATACATAAAACCAAAATGGATAAAGAATATGTACAGCCCAGATTGTGACATGTAGTTCAATGGGATATTTATTAAATTAAGCTATCACCAAATATGTCTTGACCATGTCCTACAGCTGGACAGTGGCCTAGGTCCGTAACTAAACAGGAGGAAGAAACTGGGCAATTTTGCTTTAGGAAAATTGCCTAAAATCTTCCATGATGCCAGACTTCTCACAACTATTATAAAAATCCATCTTCTTAAGTGTCATGGTCTCTATAGAGGACCAGCTTTGCAGTCATAAAGACCTGTGTTCAAGTCTGCCTCTGACACATCCTGTTTATGTGACCATTGTTCAAGTTGTTCAACACTTCAGTTTGTCCTAGGAGTCTCCCTAAAACTGTAAGTTACAGATGAGTGGTCAGTTGAATTAATCTGACTTTTTACATTAATTAATTCACATATCAGTATAAAAAAATCCCACTAATGCTATTTGGCTACGAATTATGGAATACCAGGATCCTTGATTTGAGAAATATTTGAGCTGCAAAAAGGTCACCCAAAGGGTAAGGGAAGAATGAATGCCTGGTTTAAGTAGGCTGTATCAAATTATTACTGATGACAGACTTGCCCATAAGAAGTGTTATACAGAAATCATCAAGGAATGTATCACCATAAAAGTATCATTGAAAACTAAAAATAAATTAATAAGAAAAAAAATTTAAGTAGCAGTAATGAGGGCTAAGAAACAGCCTGAACATTGTACTAGTTTCCAAGAAATGATCAGAGGAAGGCTACCAATGCATGAGGTAAATCTTTTATGGAGAATTTATGGAAAAACATGGACAAGAAATTGTACAGAATAAAAAGGTAACTCCGGGGTGAGATCTTGCCGCTTGAGAATAACAATATTGGTAAGATCATAAGTAAAAGATTAAGGGTTCAAAGAGACCTTAAAGGTCAATCAACTACTCCAAACCTCCTATTTTTATTTCATTGTATTTTATTTATAGATGAGGAAACAGAGGCCTAAATTGTAAGTTGCTGAAGATCACACAGTAAAAAATCAGAGTAGAATTTGAATACAGGTCAAGCGAGTGAGCTTTCCACTGTATCACACTACTGAAGCATCAAAGCATCCTGAGGCAGAGATAGTAGGCAATATGTGCTAGCAACCTCAAAACACCTTGACCACCCTCTCTCCTCAGACCCCAGTGGAGACAACTTGGGATCCTGAACCCAAGAGCCTTTGGAATAGCAAGGCTCCAGCCCAGTGATCTCAGCCAACATCCTGGAAAGCATCCTTTATGGAGATGCAGCCTGGCAACTAACTGCTCCTTTGGTGCTACAAGCATGGCTAATGACATCTCAGAAGGAAAGACCTTCCCACTCAAGTCCTTGGCACTTTCAAATGGTTTTAACATCAGAAACTGATGTGATTTCATCCATAGAAACAACATCAAAGAAGAGCAGTTACCATCTGTTTTGCTGCTGTGCCCTAAGGACCATGGGACCTTTCCATCAAACTTACAGCTGAAACCTTCCATAGAAACCCTCATTAGAATGTGAGCTCTCGGAGAGGAGGGACCTTCTTATTCTTCTAATTGTACACCCAGCTCTTAGCACAGTACTTTGTGCATAGTAAACACTTAACAAATACTTCATTCATTCATTCAGTCAGTCAGTCAGTCTGAGAAATTTATTCTCTGTGGTCAATGTAGTCCCACCAATCTAGTCATAGTTATTACTTGCCAAATGAAGGTATGAAAAGTCATCAAGGAGAAGTTGGTAGGAAATTTTAATTAGTGGATTCTCTTCTTGCCTTTTTAGTTGCCCTTCCAGGCATTGATAAGGGCAACTTTTTTATGGAACTAGCTTTTTTTTTTAAATAAAAAAAGCTGGGAACTTTTTTATAGTCTACCTATAAAATGGGTAGAAAACCTCATAGAACTCTTGTAGGGCTGACCAACCCTGCTTCTCTCTTACCTATAGTAGAATTCTGACTATCAATGCTATATGTGTATGTCCATGTGCACATATACATGCTGCACATATATGAGGATCTGTATTTGTATGTGTGTGTATATATATGTACCTGCACATATATTTATATATAATGTTTATTCTTCAAGTAGAAAATTTGTTTCTCAAATGTTATTTGCTTTCTTTTTCAAGTGAAGACTGATAGTTGTAGTTAGTGCCTCTTCAGTATTTATTTGCAGCTAAAAATGGTAGTACTGCTACAAATAGAATTCAGACAGTATTTAATGGGGGGGGGAGGGTATTTTTCCATATTTTCATTCCAGCTACCTCTGGAGGGAGCTCCTTGCAAATACAAAATTTTTTCCATTCTCTTAGACCAGAAACTCATTTTTTTTGTCTTGTCTTTTTGTACAGTTGATTATATAATAATCCTACATAAGCATACAGGGACAGTGCACACAGGACTTTTGAAACTGTATGGTAGAAAAATAATAATTAGAATGCCTAAGATTTGGGAAACAGTTGAGATGACTACAAAAGGAATATAAAATGTAATTAAAAATTCAGTACATCCTTTAATGTGTAGAAAAATAGGGCCAGAAGAGACTTCAAAGTAGGAAAATAAGACCTACCTTCTTCTAGGTATTCTACCTTATTCTATGCAAAAGAAGAATCTCATTCCCTCTTTCAGTAATCTATTGCTATATTTTACAATTCACTGAATAGCTGTAGAGTCCTAGAGGGATAGATTTATCATATTACACCATATGGACTTCCTGGCTACAGTGGGTCTGCACTGTCAGTAGAGATATCCTCTTTTCTGTCCAATTCACATGGGTGTCATTTGTTTTCTAAGCTAATTAGGAAGCAATTGCCTGAAGATCTTTTGTTACCGAAAGTGTCCCTTGAGATTGATTATGATCACTGAATAAATGCATCTAAGGCCTTCAGTGTTGAGAATGTCCTCAAAACAACTTTCTGTTTATTTAATATATGGGGTGTACTCACTTAAGATCTACCCAATGGTCTAACCAGGATGAGTAAGTTAGTCATTATTATAGTAAATAACCCTCACCTAGATGAAGTTAGATAACCATTCCCAAGGAGTATTTTGTATACCCCCAACACACAAGTGGATCAGATTCATTGTAAATGTAAGCTCTTTGGAGGGTCCTTAAGGAATGAAGATTATCTGATTGGCATTTGAGTTCTGGGGTTTGAAATTTGACCTATTGTGTACCTACCCCTAAGATGAAGTTCTTCAGAAATTAAAACCGCCAGGGAAGACACATTAGTGCACATCAGCATTCTCCCTGAAGGGCCTGGGATTGTACCCTGCCAGGATGATGCCTAATAGAATTACAGAAACACAAGGACCTGCAGAAATCATTTACTTCATTCGTCTTGCTCCAGGCACGCTTCATTGAATACCATTCCAGACAGACAGTTATCAATTCTTCCTCTAAAGATCTCCTGGGAAGGGAATTTCACAATTTCCTGCAGTAATAAATTCCAGAATTTAACAATGTACACAGACTTCTCCTAACTAAGAGAATGATAGATTTAGACATTTGAAATGGGCTAATTTGATCATTTGGGGGTGGGGAGTTTGCATACATGCTTTTGTCAGTTTTGGAAGTGGGGAGGAGATTATGCTAAGGAAAGGAACCCTATTGCTTTCAAATAAGAACTGTGCTATTTAAGTAATCAAGGCAAAAAACAGAGGTTATCTTACTTTGCCTCCTTTATCAACATAACTACAACTGTGTAGAATTGGCTTTAATGACAGAAAGTTCTTCCTATTTCTATCGAAAACCTTCGTAATACACTTGAAACCCATGTCTGTCTTCCAGCCTAAAAGGAGACTGAGAACAGCCCGTGATCACACCCAAATGCATGAGAAATAGAGTGTTTTGTAGTTGAGAAGGGATTACCCCTCATTGTGAAGTGTAGGAAGAATACAAATTTTGCCCTTTGTTAGGCATGAATAAGAGTTCCCAAAATTTAATGAATGAGTAGGTAGCTTTTCCTGATATTATCTGATGTGCTTTGTATATTTGGACAAGGAAAATGAATTGAAATAATATACTCTGCCAGAGCTAGAAGAAAACCACAGAGAACAGTGTCAGAGGACAATCAGTGAAAAGTGATAAGTGGGAAGACTCGGGATTCTCTTCCACAAAATCCCTTTTCCCACCTGACCTTTTTAATACTCTTCTTTCCAATGTCAGCTCTTATTTTTAGCATCACGATTGCAATCAGTGCAATGTTTATTTCTCTGATACAGGGTATTTTGCCACCATTGTTCTTTTTCTCCAGTTTCCTCGATGAGATCAGTAACTCAGTCTGCTGCCAGAGTCTTTGTATGCCACTCTCACTCACTGGTCTAGGGTGCTGACTAATGGGCAGAGCATGGTGGTTTCCTTTCTTACCCCAGTGAAAGAAAATAACGTGCTCACAAATGATTCTTTTTCCTTTCCAACTTATCATCCTCCCTTTACCTTCTTGGGTATCTCTCCTGGGAATCTCACCTTAATTTGCATAATAAATATTGGGAAAATTGGGGGATCAATCCTGAAATATCTAGTAAACAAGCTAAAATCAGATGTTTCACTTTTAATGGTTTAATTAAACCTTCAAAAGAGAGAATATTTGAAGCCTAGCATTTTTTTAAATGCAGTATTAAAGGGAAGATAGGAAACAGGAAGAAAAAAAAAAGTCTTTTCTTTTCATCACAAAAGTATTTTCTTTCCCAAGTTTTCTTCTGGTTTTAATAGCTTTGAGAAAGCTTGCATTATTCCTTTCTTACCATCTGATGGACTATAATCCTAGAAAGTTGTTCTGATTTACTGCATTTATTTTTCCTTTTCCAAAATTAATTCCTTATGGCAGCTAGGTAGTACAGTGGATAGAGCACTGGGCTTGGAGTCAGGAAGACCCAAGTTCAAATCTGAAATAGCTATATGCCCCTGGTCAAATTATTGACCTGCTTTCTGCCTCAGTTTCCTCATCTGTCAAGGGGAAATATTCATAGCACCTATCTGCTAGGGTGATCATGAAATCATATGAGGTGGTATTTGTAAAATGTTTTGCAAGCTTTAAAGTGTTACAAAATTGCTAATATTATTATTATTGTTTTATTAAGATTCATGGTCTCTCCCTTCCCTATTACATATTTACAATTTCAAATGACTGACTAATTACAATTTTCCCCATTATTTATTATACATTCAATTCCTGTATATCAAATTCTTGCCTCAAAAATTAATGAATCAAACTCATGGTCTCTTTCTTTTTTTTCCTAATGTTTGAATTTTTTCAAGCTCTTATACTATTCATTTGGCAATTCCTTAACCCTGACATCTTGTTAAGACTCAATCTAGATACTGCATGTGTCCTGAAGACACACACCTGGGCCTTGGTTGGTGACTATCCAGAGCCCTAAAACCAAAACTGATTTATTTCTTTTAGCTCTCTTTTGAGGGGGTCAGCAGACTAACTTTGTCTTCTCTTTCAACTCTGATCAACTCAGCAGGACCTCTGCCATCAGTAAGAAATGAATCTCCTCTTTATCTCCTCAACGATTCCTGGTTATTTTTTTTTCAGCTCCAGATGAAAGTCATTCTTGAAGACATTATTAACAATTAGTTTATTATGTCACTATAAATTAGAATGTTTTATTATTGCACAACAGTCTTTGCTTGTGCTCTCACTTTGGGGACTTGGTGGCCTGATTTTTTTTTCCTTTGAGGATATATCTCATTGATGTCATTTGAAAACAATTTAAAATCCACAAATGATAAACATGTGTTTCTCTACTTGGTGCCTGCAAAAATTTAACATTATGAGTATGATTAAATATATAGAGAGAAACTCTATAAAAGAACTTGATATTGTCGGATGCCTTAAAGATAAACAATATTTATGGAAATATCAACTACAGATGATATAGACATGTGATTGCAAGGCCTGCACTGAGTCAGATTCTAGGTCCATAAGACCTAGTATTTTGCCATAAGCAAAGAGAAGCACCAAGAGACATGGGGCAGGGGAATGATTGTCATCTTTGATGTCAAATTCAGAAGGTTAGGGATGTCCCCTTAAACATCATTTCTAGTTTCCCTAATGTGGCTGGGTTTGGGCTTTTCCCCCCAGAAATTTTTGTAAACTCTTCTTGAACCCTCCCTCTTGGGAAATAAACTATATCCTTCTATCCAGTTCTTTCCTTTTCCCTCCTAAAAACTTGTCAAGGGGAAAAATGGACCCTCAGAAACCCATTGTGAAAATCTCAAAAAGAAATGATTGTAAACTTTGAAGCTGAAGAAATTGAAGGGGAAAATGGATTTTGTTTTTTAGGTTTATTTGTTTCTTTCTTTCTTTGGTATGACTCCTAATGGTTAATTATATGATGCTGGGTAAAAGAGAAACTGAGCTGTTCAGATGTAGGAAGCACATAGCACATAATGGTATCCCTGAAACTGATGACTGCTTCCTGCCTCCTTGCTTACTGATGATTGATCTTGTTACCAACAGAAGTATCAGACATTTTCTAACAAAGTCATGGGAATGGGAGTGTGACTGAACTTCTTGAGCTAAGTGGGCATTTCTCCTCATTTCACACTTACCTTTAGACCCCAGGCGAAGTTGATATTGAATTTCTGGCAAGCTTATTGGGAAGTATTACTTGTTTGCCATGCATACTGGGAGATACTAACTAAAAAATAATGCAGATTTTATTATCTACTGTATAAAGTCGTACCATGTTTCCTTTTGTTTTTCCTAAACTTATTTTTTGAGCTCTCAAGGGGTATCCTTGATATTCTACTACTTCAGGACTGGATGAATGAAGCATTTATAAGATTATAGCTTTAGAGCTGAAAAGAGACCTTAAAGGCCATCTTTTCTAACTGCTGTCCCATTTTACAGATGAGGAAACTGAGGCCCAGAGAGGTTAGTGGTTTCACAAGGTCACACGAATGATGGAGCAAGGATTCAAAACAAGGACCTCTGATGCCAAATCCAGCCTTCTTCCCACTATACCAAACATGCCTTTTGTGAGTTTGTGAGCTTTCATCACGAACCTCCTCAGCCTTTGTCTTTCTAGACTGAATAGTCCTATTTTTGATTCAGTAGAAATAGTATGTTATGCTTTGAGTAGAAATTTTTTAAAGGTTCCTTTCTCCATGCTCCAAGTAATGTTGTTTCTAAGTTGTGGTAGGTTCGCACAGTTGGAAGACAAAAAGCCCTCTTGTTGACAGTTGACAAAGAGTTAAATGTCATAGACAGCTCAGTTTAAAGCAACACCCCAACCCCCAAGTGCTGCAGAACATATAATTTATGCACCCAAACAGGCCAAACCCTCCTGTCTTTAATCGAATCACTGTAGACATGCCAAATTCTACAGCTATTAAATTGTATACATATGGTAAAACTTTTCATACCATTCAATGTTTGTAGCAATATGATTTTAATCATGTACAGCTTGGATAGCTGGAAGAACAAGCTAGAATTAAATATTACAAAGTTAAACACAAGCCCTTTTATAAGGGGCTCTGATTTAGGTCAGAATGTTTGCAAATGACTGCAAACCACTGTCAGCCAGGGCAGCAGTTTGGGAATGTGTGCATTTGGGTAACTCAGCTGGTGTTGTCATAGGGCTCATCTTCAACTTGGAGACCAAGCTGTTTATTGGGAAAGCACTGTGGTACAAAGAAAGCCCGGGTCCCCCTTTGGAAGCTGGAACTGAGGGTTCAGGCTTGTACTTCTTTCATTTAGTCAACACCCGCACTCACCCACCCAAGACCCAGAATTATTCTCGTAGGTGTAAAAAATGCACTCTTTTTAAAAGGTTGAAAGTGTCAGCAGTAACACATTGCAAATGGTTAGGTTTTCGAGGGTGGAGTCGAGTTGGGGAACAGTAAACCTTACTTGGAGTTACTAATCTCATGTCCTCTCTTCATTGCATTTCAGTGTCAATCTTCTATAATGAACTGAGAAGTGATTCTCGGTGTTGGGTGCATTGGAAAGAAATCTGAAAGGAATGCCATTGTGAGCTCAGAAATGGAGTCCCTGGTTTTTACCCAGGTCTTTGAACATAGATAGATCTGCCATTCCAGAGATAGCATAAAACCCCGGCCTCTCTGGAAGGCTTTTTCCCACAGATTTTAATAGTATATCTAAAGAAAGAGTATTATTCTCTGGTTTCCCCTCTAACCTAACAGAAAACATCTTATTTGGTGAAGATTTCTGGGAAAGCTAGCCACTCGACACTTCAGCTTTCCCCTTGTAAATGAGTGCTATTCATTCAGTGCTAACTTAATGGTGTGAAAATTAAGGACTCTCCTGCCAGAGTACCCCAGTGCTCCTCGATGCAGCCTAGATAGCAGAGGTTCTGACCCTTTTGTCATGGGGACCTCTTTGACAGTCTGGTGAAACCTATAGACCCTTTCTCTGAACAATGTTTTAAAATTCATAGGGTGGCAAAGGAAACTAGCCATATTGAAATAGCAACGTAATTGTTTACCATCCCAGTTCGTACATGCCCTTAAATTTATCTGCGGACTTCTTGGGAACCCATGGGCCTCACATTGAGAACCCCTGCCATAGAGGCCGTTTAGACCACCATAGAGACTCTCATCAACATCAGTAGGTTCTTTCAAAGGTGTTTGCAGGCACTAACAATAATGATCATAATGATGACTGTAGCTAACGTTTATATAGCTCTTCCTGTGTGCCAGGCATAGCGTTGAACACTTCACAATTATTATCTCGTCTGATCTTCACAGCAGCCCTAGGAGGTAGGCACTGCTATCAGCCCCATTTTGCAGAAAACTGAAAAGAACAGAGGTTAAGTGACGTGCCCAGGGTCACATAGCTGGTAAGCATCTGAGGTCATATTTGAACTCAGATTTTCCTGACTCCAGGCCCAGCACTCTATCCACTTTGCCACTTAGCTGCCCACAGTCAGAAGACAGAAGATAGATAGATATAGATACAGTATATATTATTATATGTATGTGTATGTTTGTGTGTATGTTCATATACACACAGACACACATGTATATGCGAACACATAAATAGCATGAAGAGAATTTTAGGTCACAGGACACACATCAGGTGATGAAGATATCTGTGGTCATTCCTAATAGACTTCACTGTTATTTGAGAAGTTATCCTGACTAGTTGATAAGATTCTGGACTTGGTGTCCCCTAGCCTTTGTGATCAAAGGCTTCATTTAAACTCTCAAAGCTTCAGTTTCCCCATCTGTAAAATGGAGATACAGACAACTTTGTCACAAAGTTGTACTTTACAAACTATAAAGTCCTATATAAGTGTGAGCTGCTGTCTACGTGCACCTTCATATTATTTGTGTAAAGGTGAATGTGGGTGTGTCTGTGGAGCTGTACAAGTAACCTCCGAGGCTGGTTTGTAAATGCCTGCAATCTGCCCTTGGAGAGTTAGGGGATCACTGCGCTCAGGGGTTCTGACCTACAACAGGTTAAGGCAATCTGCCCATATTAAGGTATCCATGATAAGACTAGCATGAATATGACGAGCCCCAGAAACCAGCAAAATTCTTAAGGGTGTGAACTGATCCAGTTTGGAAATGGAGCAAGTCAGAGCTCCCTTTATTGATCAGCAAGGGGACGTGAGCCCCGTTGGTGACCACTTTCAGCCTCAGCAAGATAGGCAGACCCAGTCTCAACAAAAAAAAAGAGAAAGGAAGGAGGTGAGGGGGTAGAAAGGAAAGAAGGAAGGAAGGAAGGAAGGAAGGAAGGAAAAAAGAAAAGAAAAGAAGAAAAGAAAGAGAAAAAGATTATCAATTTATGCTACTAGAGAAAACTAGTGGAATGAAGAAGGCAACCTAAACCCACTTGGACAAAGGAGTAGCCAGGAGGTAGGGAACCCCACTGATACTCCGACTGCCATTGAGAAAGAGGAAACAGGGACAGGTTCTCTCCTACCCAATAGGCTACAAGCCCAGTTGGATTAGGGCCATAGTAGTGGCTGATGACTCCCAGACTGCCTTCCAATAATCTGTAATGCAGATAATCCAAGCACAGACAACCAGACAACTATATTCATGTATATTTATGTACAGACACATGCATTCATATAATAAATACTCTGTAGTTTATTTTTCTATAGGGTGGGATGTTTTGTTTTTGGCTCCTTGAATTTGCTTGGGAAACTTACCAATTTGTGGGTGGTTGGAACTTTTTTAAAAACATATTTCACATTTTAAAGTTTTGGGTTTTTTTTTTAACTCTATCGACTTTCCATAGGATTTTTCTAGAAATTAAATTTCATCTATGGGAAAAGTTCAGAATGGCAAGGAGAACCTTTTCCCCTTCCTCAAGCAGTCCAAATAAATTTTAAAACACATATTTACACATTTTGATATGCAGTTATGCAAATGATTATGAAAATCATCTACCAGTGATTTAGTTTCCATTCTAAGACAACAAATAGATTCTATTTGTGTTACCAACATGGGTCCAAATTTTTCATCATTACTATCGTTTTTGGCACATTGACCCAGGCATATTAACCACATCTTCTACAGACAGCTTCCATTTAGAAGGAAACTCAACTGTTACTTAGCTAATATTAAAAAAAAAAAGTGAGGGATTCAAGATGAGCTATTCACTGTGTATAATTCACCCAAAGAATCATCTTCACAAATGTCCTCTTCATTTTTAGATTTGGAATTTATATGAATGCGCAGGAGAAATATGTACTTCCATTTCGTTTTATACTGGATTTTATGCCAACTCGAAGTAAGGTATGCTACAATTGATAAGGACTCTTGAATCTTTAGGAGGGCTGGGCTTTCAATATCTCTTTACTGCTTCTTTGTCAGAATTTCCCCTTCTAGCCACAACTGGGCCTGACTGTGTTTCATTTGGAGACTGAGTGCCATGTACACGCAGAGTACCATGTCCCTCACACATTCAGGAGAGGGGAAATGTGCACAGGACAATACAATAATAGCTAGAAGTGACCTCAGCATTCATCCAGTCCAGTGGTTCTTAGCCTTTCTTGTCGCATGGACCTTTTTGACGGTCTGCTGAAGCCTATGGCCCCCTTCTTAGAGAAATGTTTTTAAATAGTTTTTAAATACATAAAATAAAATCCATGGTATTGCAAAGGAAACCAGTTATACTGAAATACTGTGATCAAAATAGTAGAAAATGAAAACCAAAACACAGGCTAAGAACCCACAGTCTAGCTCAGCCTCTTCGTTTCGCAAATTAAAAAAAAAAACACAAAACAACTAAGGTTCAGAGATGTTAATTTGTCCCAGGATGCACAGTAGTTAGTAGCAGATTCTGGATTATGAACTTTAGCTGTCCCGCTCCATGCCTAAGTTCTTTCCATTACAGTATGCTATTCCTCCCGGCGTCTGCAGTATGTGGAGGAAAGAGGAACGGATTGAGCATTTCTCTAGCACCTGCTGTGTGCTAGGCACTTATGCTAAGCCCTTTACAGTGATCTCATTTGATCCTCATGACAACCCCTGGGGAGATTATTATCCCTGTTTTCCACTTGAGAAAATTGAGGCAAACAGAGGTTAAGTGACTTACGCAGGGTCGCACAGCTAATAAGTACCTGAGACCATATATAAGCTCATGACTTTCTGACTCCTGGCCCAATGCTTTATCCTCTACATGATTTAGTTACCTCAAGCATAATATAAACATATATATATATACATATATATATATATATACACATATATATGTAAATATACTATATAGACAGACACACGCTCACACATGAGAATTATGCTGAATGAAAAGGGTTGGACATTTTGGTTTGAATCTTCTTGTTTTTTTTCTATCTTTCCTTGTGAGTTTTTTCATGGTGACTGACTATGAAATGTCTATACTGATTTTTCTACAGGTTTCCATGCATACATATGAAAAGACATATGTTAGATGGCACAAAGACAGTTAGGGGGCACAATGGATTTGGATTCAGGACAATTTAAATTCAAATCCAAGCTAGCCATATGACCCCGGACAACTCATTCAACCTCTCTCTGCCTCCATTTTCCCATTTGTAAATTGGGAATGATAATAGCACCATCCCAGGGTTGTTGTGAGGATTAGATGAGATACTATTTGGAAAGCATTTTGTAAACATTAAAGTACTATATAAATGATAGCTATTGGTGGTGGTAGTAGTAGTAGTAGTAGCAGTAGTAGTAGTAGTAGTAGTCATTGTCATTTTCTTTAAGGATAGAATGATTGACTATTTATGGGATATGGTATAGTGGGAATTTTTTTCACTTATAGGTTGGACAGAAAGGCTTCTGAGCTTCCTTCTAACTCAAACATTCTATGGTTCTGTGATTTTCTGAATGCACTTGGGCAGAAACAACCTGACTGATTTAAAACCGGTTTGGTTTTGTGTATGAAAGTAAATTGATGCTAAGCTAACGTACATTATAGGAAGAGTGAATCCATGCTGGATAAATTGTGTACTCTTTCGAGGTAAACATAAATACGCTGCACTGCTAGGATAAATAGAATAGTGTTAGCTCATCTCCTAACTCTATTCCTTTTCATCTTTCCTTGGTTCAAACTATACAGTAACTATTAGCCTATAAACATAACAGAAAATCAATGGTAATTTGGTAGTATTGGATATCTCCAAGGAATAGTAATATGAAGTGGCCTCTTTCACCCCTAGGCCATTAGTCTGGTTTGTCTGTCCCTTTGGGGTATTTACAGAAACCATTATCATCTGGCAGCTGCTTGGGGCCTTATCTGAAATGAATTGGGTCTTCTAAGGGACCATTCTCCTAAGAGGGGTCTGCCTATCAGCATGCACAAACATACGACATCTTCTGTGATTGTACTCTTTCGTGAATGAGCTAGAACTTGAACTAAAGATTCAATTACCTTTTAGTCCTGACAGTATTCTTCAAGGTCAGCGTTGAGAAGCATTTGTACAGGGTAGTGAACGACTTCCGCTTCATTGCTGCCTAGCCCTACTAAATGTGAATAAAGTGACACCTAATTGCTATAATCATGGTGATATTTCACATTAGTGCTCTCATATGCATAATAGGATTTGAAAAACTTTGCCAATTTATTTACATAGTCTCCTGAAGAGAGTCACCAGGATGTTTGAGGGTTGTGAGAATGTACATGCCATATCAAAATTTGCTGAAGGAACCAGATGTTTAATCTGGAGAAAAAATTTAGAAAAGACATGATGGCTGACTTGAAAAAGGAATTAGAATTACTCCGCTTAGCCCCAGAGGGTAGAATTAGGAATGATGGGCAGACATTGTAAAGGCAGATAGAGTCTTGGTATAAAGAGAAACTTCCTAACAGTGAGAGCTCAGAACGTCGTTTCTCCTCATGAGAAGGGCTTTAAGCAAAGACAGGTTCCTCTTTTTGGGTAAGTTGTAGAGGCAATTCTTGGCTAGCTATAGTTTGGATTTGATGCTTCCGTAATGTCTGCAAGTCAGATGGAAAGGCTCTATTCCCTCTTACTTTGGTTTTTTTGGATTATCTAATTCCACAAAAAAAAACCGTCTTCACTCCGGAATTCTGCTTCACTCCCTGGGCTTCTCATACTAGAAGTACCTTCTACTCCTGTACCCTCTTTCTCTGATTAACTAGTTCCTCTTCAGATCTCCATTTGAAGGAGGATGCACAGGCCAATGATGTCTTCATTGCTCTCCAGGATGCTTCATAGCTCTCTAATTTTCCAAACTACTGTTTCTTCATGTTGCTACACATACATACAGACACACACACACACACACAGACACACACACAGAATTTTAGCTTCCTTTTATGTATTGTCATCACCCATTAGAATGGAAACTCCTTGAGAGCATGACATATCTTTTTTTCTTTTCTCTGCTTGTATTCTTTACTCCCATTGCTTGGCCAAGTGCTTGGCTTATAGCATTTAATAAATACCTGTTGCCTTGCCTTGCCTTGATCTTCTCTAGGAACTTTTCACCTGATATTAAATCACAATAGAAGTAGATGAGATATTTTGTTTTAAACTTTGATACTTGGATTCATTCCTGTGATTGGTTTCCTAGTGAAAGACTTTTTAATTTTACCCACATTAATTTATAGATGGATATAATGGATTATTTTGCAATATACTGTACTTAGTTCACTGTATGGGTAGGGAGTTGAGTATATTCTTAAGAACTTATGAAGAGACATGTTCTGTGTGGCTATGTGGGGCTCTGTATGTCTCCATAGGATGAATGTGAGGCGGAAGTGCTAGCAGGTGATTAAGTGGGGCAAGTGGCAATGAGCCGTGGGAAAAGAAATTTAGAACCAAGAAAGGAAGGGTAAGCAGCTCCAAGGTCAGCGCCAAGAATCCGCACAGATCCATGGGCCTAGGCTCTGAGTCTGGGAATAAATAAAAAATGAGGGAGGGTCTACAAAGAGCAAGGTCAAAGGTAAAAGAAAAAACATGAAGGGGGAATGAGGGTAGCAATGAATAATCATTTGTTTCTGCAAAGAATCAGCTTATGGCAGCAAAATTTTATGGTAGCCTATTTTCTACTTCCACCACCTCCACATCTTCATTCAGCTAAAGGCAATGCAGCTGTGATCTTAGACCCTCTGTCACAGAGGAATAATGTTCCTTTTCCTCCTCTTCTTGCTCTAGTACTCTTCCCTATCGACATATCTTCTTCCTTTCCCTCCACTTCCTCCTTCCACCCTACTCTTACTGCTTTTTCTCCTCCCCCTTTCCTACATATTTCTTCCCCTTTTCCTCTTCCTCCTCTTCTTCTTCTTCCTCCATCCCCACCGCCAGGTTCAGTTTTTAGCACATGGTTACTTCACCTTCACATTTCTCAGACGACCTAGTTCAGTTTAGTCACGTGACCCACAAAGACACAAGGGTGAAACAGGTGTGCAGTCACTCAGTAATACTATCCCATGCCTCACAACCATCTTCTCCTGGTTTACTACAGTGAGCCCAGAGACCCTGGCTTAATCCATTGATATCGGAATGATAGAGACCCATCACATTTTGGTTTTTCAGAAATTTGAATCATCCAGAGGGCTATTTCAGTATGGAAAAGCAGTATGCTATATTTACTTGTATTATGGTAGCATTGTATTTGGATTCCAACGGCCTGGATTCAAGACTCTTCCTCTTACTACTTCTGTGAACTGGGATAATTCCCTTAATCTATGTGGGTCTGTTTCCTCATCTGTAAAAGGTTTTGTAAGATCGTAGAATTGCCCTGTAGGATGAAGTTAATGTAGCCTAACTCAATTCTAATTTCCTTTTGTATCATAATTATGGAAGTAACATCTATAAAGTCATTTAAACTATTTATATTTTCTACTTAAACAGGAAGCATACATTTACTTCCTGCTCTGTAAAAACTGGAATCTCAGGTGAGTTACTACTAGCTTTTTGACCTGGTACAGTACACAGCCTCTCTGGAATTTATTCCTTCATCTGTAAAAATGAAGGGGGTTGGATTAGATCATCTCTAAAATGCCTTCAAGGATCCTATGGTCCTTTACCAGGCAGGAGTAAGGGTTAGAGAATTCCAACATAGTGGATATACCTTCCCACTATGCTGGGCAGCTGGCCCAGGGCTTCATGAACATGCATCAGATGCCAATAAGATGAGCAGTCAGCCATGATGAATGAAGGGAAATGGTCCAGATTGCCCGGACAACAGCGAAATAAAGCAGAGATCTGGATGGTATCAGCCAAATGAATGAAGCTGCCATTAGATTCCATGGGTAGGTGGAAGGAGGACTAGATACCTATAAGTGTTAGTAATATGATATAGGTGGGGCCTCTTACCCACAGACTTTAGTCTGGGTCTGTCCAGATGCAGTAGTAGGACAGAAGAAAGTTTTTCCCACCTCTGTGGCCTGAGAGAATAGGTTCTCCCCCCCACACACACACACACCAAGACAACAAATTTTTATACTACCTCTCATTTAAATAAAGAAGGGAAATTGTTCTTACCGTGTTTGAGTAAAATTTTTAAAGGACTTTTTAAAATGCCCTGATGTGTTCTGTTACACAGCATGATGATGCCCAGTGTTTTTGTATTTCTTTTGCACAGCCCAACTGAGTAATGCACCATGACATGTCTGTTTGACGATTAAGAAGGTGGAGAAAATATGATACCTTGTGTTCTTTTTAGTGAGTCTATGGTGTTTCATAATTTTTGTGGCTTTTGTTCACATACTTCAGGGGAAAATGCTCCAGGATGTGATTGACCAGAATTTTGGTTTGGCCTGATCTCAGGAGAAGGAAGCTCAGTCTGATCTTCTGTGGTTGAGGTTTCTGAATGGGAACTGCCTTACCAAATACCCCATGAGCCTCATTCATCCATGAGGAGAGTTCTGGCTGGAATAGGAGTGTCTAGACACCACTGGGGAGTTTTATCTTCCTGAATGTGCCAGGATGCCAGGGCTAATGGGGAGGAAAGAAGTGTTTAGAAGATGAACAGACAGTCTTGCATTGTAGAGGATTTCAAAGATGAATGTCCTATGGGATCCTGTTGCTGAATTATGGCCTGGAATCAGGCCTGAGCATGCTGCAGGTGGTCTCTATAGGTCTGTTTTCTCTCCATTCATCTAATGGAAACATCTCAGGCCACCTCTACATTTATTTAAAGAATGTTAGAAAGGAAACAGGTCGCTTACCATCTTCCTCCCTCCTTGAGCATGTTTATTGTGATTGGAAGTCATTCTAGCCCACAGGGTTGCTCTCACGTCTCTCCTCATGCCCCAGACTTTGGGCTTCTCTGTTAAACAATCCTTTAAGTAAATGAACAAAAATAGGTAACAGTTTTTATTCAGCAGCAGACTGAGAGCAAAGTTAGACGTTGGAGAACTGGACCTTCTCCGATATGGCTTTTTTTTCTTTTTCTGGGCCACTTTGTTTTGGCTGCCAGAACTCTATCCAGGAGGTACAGTAGAGTTCTTTGCCAGTTCTGGAAGGGAGCCCAGACTTGGGTATTCTGCAGCAAATGGTACTTTTGGCCTTAGTTTCTATTTAGCTGAATCTGCCTAAGGTTTATCTTGGGCATCCAGGTTGGGGGAAAAAATTCAAATTGCTCTGGATTTGATTAAAATCTAAAAGCATGAAATAAACCAGAAGAACTTTGTGCATTTGGGGTTTCGTACATTTTCAAAGTGAGTTCCAGTGTTAATAAAACTTATTCTGTTTGCAATTCAGTTCAATTCAACAAGTTTTTATTAAGTGCCTACTAAGCACCAGGCATTGTGTTAAGCAGTAGAGACACAAAGACAAAGAGTCCTTGCCTGAAAAGAACTTACATTCTTCTTGGGGAAAACAACACATGTGTAGAGAAGTAAATTCTAAATATACACAAAGAAATTTCTGGAAAGGAAAGCACCAGTAATTGGGGATAACAGGAAAGATCACCTGTGAAAGGTGTCATGGGTTGAGTTCAACTTTAGTTGAGCCTTGAAGGTGCTAGGGATTCCAAGAGGCAGAAGTGAGAAGGGAAAACATTCTAGCCATGGGGGATAAGCTTTGCAAGGGTATGGAGGCAAGACATAGAATTTTGGTATAGAAAAAAGGCATATAGGCCATCTCTGCTGGAACGAAGGACATAGTATAGAATCACTCTAGAAAAATCCATCCAGACTGTGAAGGGTTTACAGTGCTAACCAAAGGAGTTTATATTTTATCTTGGAGGCAGTAGGAGGCCCCAAAAGCTTCTTGAGCAAAAGAGTGACTTGGGCAAACATATGCTTTAGTAATATCGGTTTGGAAGCTATGGGGAGGATGGATTGGGGAGGTGGTGAGGCTGGAGACTGAGAGACCAATTAGGAAGTTGTTGCAGTAGTCCAAGCAAGAGATGAAAGCCTGAATTAGAGTGGTGGCCATGTGAGTGAAGAAAAGGGGATGCATGGAAGCAGAATCAACATGACTGGGCAGTAGGTTTGATACAGAAGGATGAAGGAAAGGGAAGAGTCAAAGATAACTCTGACATAATGAAACTAGGTAACTATACCTTCAACAGAAAAAAGGAAGCTAAGAGAAGTGAGTTTAGGGGGAAAGACAGTGAGTTTTGTTTTGTATATAATGATGCCTATGGGAAATTGAGATTGAAATGCCTGGCAGACAGTTGGGAGACTTGGACAATTGGACAATTCCAATTTGGGAGGCATTTGAATAGAAATTATAATGAACCCATTAGAGATGATGAAGTGACCAAGAGAGAATATAGATAGGGGAATAAAGAAGACCCAGGACAGAGCCCCTTATGCTTAGGGGAAGGAACACAAATAATGATTCAGCAAAGGAGACTAATACAAAGGGGTCATACAAGGGAGAGGAGAGCTGTGTCACAAAAACCCAGAAAGGAGTGAACATCTAGAAGGAGAGGGTGGTCAACACTATTATATGCTATAGAAAAGTATAGGAAAATGAGGACTGAAGAAAGGTCACTGGAGCTAGCAAATAAAAGTAACCGTTGATAATCTTGTTGGGTAGTTGGCTTAGACACCATCATGAAAGAATGAACCTGACTCCCATTATTCTCTTCCTAGAACTAAAACCTTGTTGGAACACTGACTTTATGATAGGAAAGTTAAGCAAATCCAAATATCCTTAAAGTTACAACATGATATTTTGATATTTAACCTATCCATTATGGATACATCCTTTGCTGATGTCCCTATCCATGCCTGCTAGGTCCCTGTTTACATTATAACCATGCCATGCTAGCAAGAACCATGGGGTTTTTTTGGTTTGTTTTAATAATGTCAGAAGTGTGCTTGTGTTGGGTCAGTCAGTCAATAAGCATTTACTCAGTGTTTACCATGGTTCAAGCACTGTTCTAAGAAACAAATCTTAGAGTGATCATGAGTGTGTTTGTTCCTACCTATGTGATGTTGGGTAAGACATTTAACCTTTCTGATACTCAGATTCCTCATATATAAAAGGAAAGAGACCAGATCTCCGAGGTCCTTTCCAGCTCTAAATTTTTGTGATTTGGATTCTCACTTAAGTGAACTTGTTTTTCTGGTTAGCTCAGGTGAAAGAAATTGACCTTAGATGATTCTCTAGATTTGGATAGGGCCCATCTGGTTTTTGACATATAGATGTACATATATGCAAAAGAGTAGATTCTGAATATAGATCCAAACAGATGCCTATCATTGCATTGTTATGCAGTCAGATTAGTGCTGACCAAGGTAGCTAATCAACCTCTGTATTGTTTGAAAAAAGAAGCACTTATTCCTCACATTGGGTAACTTTGCATCTTTGAAGTAGGAAACTAGGTTCTTGTGTTTGTATATACAATGCAAACTTTCCTGCTGACGTATATAGAAGACAGTACATCGGCAGGAGTGAGACTGAAATTGGCTGCATTAGATTTGTCTGAAAATAAAGTTAATCTTTCAGAGTGAAAAATTAGCAAGACTATACATTTGTATATAGGTTTAACTAGTAGGTATAAGGGAAAATATATTAGTGAAGTTTAGTTATTGAAAGACTTCTAATTGTGCTCCTCTGATCATGATTTCTGGGTTGCCAGGCAACACCTAGAAAGAATCTAGTTAGTGTCTCCGGGGAAAAAAAAGTGAAACTGCTATTCTGCTATTCACACATTCCTGCTAATGCATTTGGGAAATTGTAGGGAGCTGATAAGAGTAAATGAGAGATTTTAAGCAACATTGCTAAACAGGAAATTAGTGTATTTTTAAAGCACAAGACTGAGAAGCTTGATGCATTTATTAAATAAATTAAACCACTAATATATGTTAGCCAGTTCATCTTCTTGTTGTCTCATGCCATATCGATGCCTTGTTGGTGCATCTGTGGGCACCCTTCTACCAGTAGAGATCAAAACTTTTCTACACCTCATTCTGGATGGTTTTTGTGTATGACCTTCCATAAAGGCCCAATATATTAGAATGCCTTCTCTGCTTCTTTTGTTATCTTGAGACTACCAGTGCACCATGTAGACCATCCATCTATTCATGAATTGTCCATCATTCTCACCACGTGACTGTTGCCAGTCATGTGGGTCTTTGGTGAACTTTTTTACTCTATTATACTCTGTTCAGCAAGAGAGATCAATGGAAGGATTGTCAGATAACCTGAAGGGCCCATCTGAGGTTATGGACCATAAATTTATAGTAGATGAAAGCAGTTCAATTTTGTGATGAGTAAAAGTGTGAGAATCAGACAGCAAGGGTTATCTAGGGATGATGATTCATCTCTTGGTCCCTAACATCCAGCATCCTGCTTATACCCACCATGCCCTTTGAGTTACCTATGATTTTTATTCCTTCAAGACTATACTATGACAGTCTACAATCATATAGCATCATCAGAATATTGATGTTAAAGAGATGAGAAAAGACTGACGAAGGAGAGAAACAAAGGAGTCAAGAAGATGTTGCGTGATGAAGAAGCCAAAGCAGCCAGTTTAGAAGACTTTCAGAGTGTTTAATCATAAAGGGAAGAATAGATATATTGTATCAGTGAGATGGGTAGAAGGGAAGGGGGAAGGAGTTTTTTAGTATGAGAGAGATCTGTTCAGATTGAAAGGATCTACTAATTAAAGAGAGACAGAGAGAGAGAGAGAGAGAGAGAGAGAGAGAGAGGGAGAGAAGAAGA
>CM053593.1:313305984-313328496 GCA_028646575.1 Pseudocheirus occidentalis | reverse complement strand
ATTTGAGAGAGGATGGAATCACAGTGCAGAAGGACCAGCTTAAGTGAGGAAGTAAGAATTTAACTAGAGGGAAAGAGGAGAGGGTGAGTAATGGTGCGGAGAAGTTTTAAGAAATGGAGGAAGAGAGCTAAATTACCTCTCAAAATATATTCTCATCTTCTCATAGGAGGATGCCACAAATTGAGGTGTGATTGGAAAAGAGAGCAAAGGGTTTGGGAAAATTACTGCAGAGAAAGCACTAGGAATTCAGCAAGAGGGATTAATAGAATTATCAGACAGCATCAAGGACCAAGCTGAGTTTATGGACTACAAATTTACATTAGATGAAAGCAGTTCAGTTTTCTGAGGAAATCTGAGGAGAAACATAGTCTGTTAGTGGGAATGGAGTTAAAGCCTCCCAGCATGGTAGAACCTGATACAGTTTATGCTCTACTGGTATACCCTCCCAGAATCCAGGGTCACTTCTTTGCCATGATGGCACAAAAAGTCTGTCTCCTAAGGTCATAGATCTCAAATTGAAAAAGACCTCAGAGGAATCGCCATCATCACAATAGCTGACATTTATATAATGCTTTAATGTTTGCAAAGTTCTATACATACATTATATCATTTGATCCTCCAAGATCCCTGTAAGCTATGGTTATCTTAATTTTACAGATAAAAAAACTGAGGCCTAAGGATCTTAAGTAATAGAGTGGATAGAGTTCTGGGCCTGGAGTTAGGAAGTTAGGAAGTTAGGAAGTTAGGAAGTTAGGAGTTAGGAAGACCTGAGTTTGAATGTGGCCTCAGACACTGACTAGCTGCGTGACCCTGGGTAAGTCACTTAACCATGTTTGCCTCAGTTTCCTTATCTGTAAAATGAGCTAGAGAAGGAAATGGCACTCTAAAATCTTTGCCAAGAAAACCCTAAATGGTCAGACACAACTGAAACAATTGAACAACAGCAACAACAAATCTTATCATTGTTAGTCTACCTCTGATTTTTCCATTTTTTCTTTTTTAAATGGTTTTTATCGATGCCCTTTATTTATAATATCACAAGCATTTCTCAATATGCCCTCCTGGCCCAACTGAACACTCCTTATGACAGAAAAAAAACCCACAGCTACCATACCAAATGGTAAGAGCAGCATTCCACATCCAAAGTCCCCTATTTCTCTACCAGTAGGAGGGAAATGTGTTTCATAATCTGCTGTTCAGGGCCAAGAATGGTAACTACAATTAATTAGAGTCTGGCTGCTTTTCAGATTTGTTTTCATTTATACAATTTTAGTCCATGTGAATATTAGTCTACTAATTCTGTTTATGTTACTGAACATCAATTCATGTACAGATTCTCTGGATTCCTTACTTTTATGGTCTGCATACAATAATATTCCATTACATTCATGTAGCAACATTTGTTCAGCTGCCTCAATTAATGGATGCCTACTCTGTTTCCAGCATTTTTGCAACCCCAGTGTTCAAATGGATATTTTGGTATACAACAGACTTGTCTTTACATCTTTGACCTTCTTAGAGGATCCCTGAAGTATGAAAAATTTAGTGACTTTACTTCCATAATTCCATATTGTTTTACCATTGTACCAATTCACTGCTCCACCAGCAATGTATTAGTGTGACTGATTTCCCAGTCTCTCCAGCACTAAGTGCTTCTATTTTTAAATACCTTTGCTAATTTGAGGGCTGTGAGATGAAAAATCAGATTAGTTTTTATGTGCATTTCTCTTGTTAATGAATCAGATCACTTTTAACTATAATATCCATAGTTTGCAACTCTCTTTTTAAAAACTATCTGTTTGTATTTTTTGAACACTTGGCTATTGAGGCACATCTGAGGATCTCATATATTCGTGTCAATTCCCTATATGTCCTAGAAGTGAATTTTATCATATATAATTGATACAAAGATTTATTTAATTGTACACACTCTGTAGTTATTATAGATTTTATTATTTTATGTAAAATGCCTTTAAATTTTCTGTAGTTAAAATTGTTTTATCTTTTATGATCTCTTCTATTATTTGGTTAAGAAATGTCCCCCTCACTTTATGAAAGGCACCTAGTTCCATTTTCTTCTTTTTTTTTTAACGTAACCTATATTTGCATCTAACTCATTGAGCTTGCTGTGGTACATAAAATAAAATGCTGGCTTAAATCTAATTGGGGAAATTATTTTACAATCTTCCCAGAAGTTCTTGTCAAATAGAGTCCTTCCCCCTATTAATTATAGTCCTGTTTTTTTCTCAAATTAGGCTTCTGTGTTTGATTGCTTCTACATCTTGCTTATCTGGTTTGTTACTATTCTACTTTTTTGACCATTTGATGCTTATTATTTAATCATATAGTTTCATATCTGACAATGCTATTCCTTCTTCATTCCTGCCTTTTTTCTTATTAGTCCTCAAGACTAGAATTTTTGTTCCTCCATTTGGAGGAACGAAATATTCATTTTAATATTTACTGTTATTATTATGTGTAATTCTATAAAGTAAACTTTTAGGAGTGAAGCAGATGCAGGTTTATGGGATGTGCTTTCCCCATTATAGCCCCTTACACCTCTCACTTGGTCATGTGAACACCTAATTACTCTCTTGGGTTTCCTTGCTTACTCCTTCCTATATTCATACTGCCAGGTCTAGGTTTCCAGAGAAGTATCATCAGCACCATGTTATTACACTCAATTTATTTTCAAGATCCTAGGGTAACCCCTTAGTCAACAAATTAGCTCTTGAGCACCCAATTAATGCATTTCTAGTTATATAACCAGCTATTAATATTAATGATACTTTAAAGTCATAAACACTGACCTAATAATGAGGCAAGAAAAATAACATCACAGGTTCTCATATTCATGAATAATTACAATTTCATCACAATTGACACATAAACCTGTATCACACTGTCTAGAGGAGAGTAGCCACACACACGTAGAGAAACCTGCCATGTTGGCACAGTTGGGGAAGAAATCCCATCTGCTCAGGGTCCTCATGACTCTGAAACTGTAAACTTTGCTGTTCTTTTTCTGACTTGGGATTTATCCATACAATTTCCTTAATTTTGTGTTGATTAACTTACTTCTAATGCTAAGCTTAGTTTTTCTCCACTGTGCTTTACTAATGCCTTATTGGTGCAACATTTCAGTCAAACTTGTTGATATTCTGATTCACTTCTCTGGTTCTCTGCTTCCACACTGTTTCTCTGCCCAACCAGACTTACCCATCAGTAGTAACTGGATATCACTTCCACCTTCAAGCTTAAATGATGCAATTCTGTCTTCAGTCTCTCTCTCTCTCTCTCTCTCTCTCTCTCTCTCTCTCTCTCTCTCTCTCTCTCTCTCTCTTTCTGTCTCTCTCTCTCTCTCTGACTCTCTCTCTCTCTCTGACTCTCTCTCCCTCTCCCTCTCCTTCTCCCTCTCTTTCTCTCCTTTTCTCCTTTTTTTCTGGGTTCAGACTGTATCATCTCTGATCTAACCCCACCTTACTTTATGATCAATAATAAAATTCTTATCTTTTATCTATAATCAGTTAAATTTTATTTGTCCCATAATTATTCAGGTTTTATTGTCCATACCTCTCTAGTATGTAATACTTTGTCACTTTTAAAATTCAGCAACTGCTTCTCTCAGAACTCTCAAACTTAACACCCAGCAAACTCTCTCAGAGTTACCATTCCTCTTAGAACTCTGACTAGAAACTTAACCAAACTACAATATAGTACATTATGGTACTTTGATTCATATAGTAATAAGTTAATTTAGGTCATAGCATTTTTCCTTGTGGCTTCTTGAGTGACATATTATTCTTTTAATGTACTTTCAACACTTATTATCATTACCATGTAATGATGAAAAAAACTTAGATTTTGAACTATAAAAGCAACAATTTAATTTTAACATTACCTCATGCCATCACCTTCACAAGATGACTACACAGCAAATGAATCATGAAAATTGCATAAAGATTTCAATTGCTTTTGTGCTGTTTGTCACAGAATAATTATGTGTAGCCTTTATGTTAGAAAGGCCAATGGCAATAGATCCCTTTGTGATATGATAAGGGTCTAACATATATACTAGGCTCAAGCCCCTACCAAGGAAACTGGGAAAGCTTTCCCAATTCCCATCATTTATAAGCTTATGTTCTTCAGTATTGTGTTGGAGGATACAAAGCTGTGTTAACTGGCTGGTACCATGAAAGAGTAGAGAAGATCTTAAAAGCAACATAGGACTTTGTATAGGCTAGGGGTTAATAAATGGAAAATAAATGAACAAATTGTGAAGCAAAGGTTTGTTTTGACTTGAATGATCTGGATGGTTTGGCCCTGTGGCTCTGAACTCCTCATGTAATTGTGTGACCCCCTTTTCACTTTGTACATGAAGATATGAGTTTACCATTTAACGTTCTTTAAATTAGCATTCCGTGTATGAGTAATTTAATAAACCTTTGCCTTGTTCTCTTCTAGGTCTGTATGAGTCAGGAGATAATGGAGCAGTCTAGCAAAATATGGAGCTTTTCATCTTCAGCTAACCAATTTAAGTGGAGAAAGGTCAGTGGTGAATTAAGTGAGTTTTTTAAATGTTATTAGTAGCACCTGCTATTTCATTGGTGAGTGGGAAACTCCAAATGTGGATATATTTGCCCCTCTCTTTCCTCTTCCCTCAAATCAGATCAGCAACTCATCTCTAATTTTTATTCTTAGTGAATTGCATGGAACACCAAGAGGGAAAGTGATTTGCCTTCTGGTGGGCACAGAGCTATTTTGTGTCAGAGGGAAGATTAGAACCCAAGTCTTCAATCTGCTTTTTTTTTCTTTTTCTTTTTGGATGGGGGAAGGCAGGGCATTTGGGGTTAAGTAACTTGCCCAAGGTCAAAAGGCTAGTTAAGTGTCTGGGGTCACATTTGAACTCAGGTCCTCCTGACTCCAGGGCTGGTACTCTGTTCACCGAGCCATCTAGCTGCCCCTAATCTGCATTAAAAAAAAATTTGTATGTTCTGATTTATAAATGTCATCTCCCTCATTGGACTATATATTCCTTGAGGGCATGAACTATTTTTGCTCTATCTTGTATCCTATAGTGCTTAGATTGGTCCCTGGTACAAAGTAATTGATCCATAAATGCTTGCTGATTAGTTGACTGGTTGATTGATTCCTGAATCTAAATCTGGACTTGTATCTGCTATACTGTGGTTCCTCTCAGTAAAGTAAATGGATTATTTGTGTCCTTGAAGGTTTTTCATGAGTAGCAACCCAATGGCTAGTTTTTCACAGGAAAGGCTGGATTCAAGAATTAGTCACCAATTTTTGGACCCTCTTAACCATCCCAGAATTGGGCCCCAAAAGTACCAAGGGTGACAGTGGTTTGTAGTGGAAGACATTGCTCACCCTCTCCTCTGTGACCAGGTTTGTAGTATGAGTCATAGAATTGCAGATTGAAAGCTAGGACCTGAGAGGCCCTCCAGGCCAGCTCCCTCCATTTTACAGATGAGAAAGCTGAATCTTGTGGAGATTAAGTGGCTTCCCTAAAATCACACAGCATCAGAAGTGGAAGGGGAGAAAGATCTCATGTAATCTGAGACTCCAGAGTGTCCAGCAGTGATTGTGATGGGGGGACAATAGACCCTGCCAGTATAGGTTTAGATATGCATTCAGAACATCTCATCAAAAATTCATTTGAAAGGACTTCTCATCCTTTGTTGTTTGGAAAATAAATTTAGATTCAGACTCATTCTCTTTACTGCAGTGCAGAAATTCTTTGGGTAGGAATTGTAGTTCAACTGTCAAATCAGTTAAAATAATTTATGAAGTATTTACTTTGTTCCTGTCAGGCACTGTGATTGCTGTTGAGGAGTTCACATTATAGGGGCAGAGGAGATATATAAATAATTATGAACATAGAAAGTATATACAATGTAAATGAAAGGCAATCTCAAAGGGAAGGCACTGGATAGGAAAAAGTGAGATTTAAGTCAAATCTTGAAGGAAGCCAGGAAAACTAGAAAACTGAGATGAGGAGGGAGTTCATTCCAGGCATTAGGTTCAGCCAGCACAAAGACATAGAACCAGGGGTGTGCTAGAGCCATCTCTGACCAGCTTATAAGAGCCAATTGTTGTTTAAATCTTCAGTGTATTTACACCTCAGAAATTGGAAATAATTACAAAGCAGGACTTCCTTTATTGCTTTGTTGACTATCTAGACTTAAAAAAGTGTTGATAGTGCAGATCAAATTTTAAAGTGTATTCATATGTAGGGAGAGCCTGGTTGTTAAACATTTATCAGCACACTCCTGTTTACAAACATTGTTGGAGCTTAGCTGGAGTGTAGTAGCAAACTCAGGGAATTAATTCATCATCAGACTGGAGGAGACTGATGATGCTGATGATGGTGGTGATGATGATGATGATGATGAACATTTATATAGAGATTTAAGATTTCAAAGACCTTTATATCCATTTGAGCCTCACAGCACCCCAACATGGAACTGAGAAATGGAGTGGAATAGACCTTGTGTAAATGAATCTTAGCATGAATAGAAGTGAGCACTAGACAGACAGAAAGGATTCAAGTTGTGAAGTCCTTTAAAAACCAAACAGATGATATCATGTTTGATCCTGGAGGTACCAGGGAGCCAAAGGAGTTTATTGACATGATCAAACATGAAAGGACTTGACTCTTGCCCCATTTGTACCCCTTTGTTTGACTTTAACCCCAGCAATTGGTACCTCTGGTAAATTTAGAGGACTAAACCAGAAGTGTTTGTTCTTTGCAAGCCTCACAGATCTGGTAACACTTTCTTAGTGTTTTTTGTGAAATTAGCAGAGTTTTCAGTTAGGGGGTGCAGCTTCCCTCTTGGGATTTCTGGTTTTGTTTCTTAGGTCCTTTTGACTCTAAATTCCCAGAGCCTTTCAGGAGCTACCTGGCCAACATCTATGCCTATACTTTTCAGGTTTCTTACTTATAGAATCCTTTTAGAGGTAGAAACAGTGCTTCTTTGTTATAGAGTGGAGGGGTCACATCTGTTGTAGGGGGAATTCACCCATTTCCACCAGTGGTAAAGGAAGTGATTGTTATCAGGGATTCCAATGCATCAAGGCTTTGGATTGATCTGATTATAGTCTATACTTATCTACCTCCAAACCTGGCTTGTATAAAATTTATATACAGCATACAATCTTGCTTTATTTTTTCTTTCTTTCTTTTTTCTTTTTGGACAGGGGAAGGTAAGGCAATTGGAGTTAAGCCCAAGGTCACACGGCTAGTTTTGTGTGTTAAGTTCCTGGGGCTAGATTTGAACTCAGGTCCTCCTGACTCCAGGGCTGGTGCTCTATACTGTGCCACCGAGCTGACCCACAATCTTGCTTTTTCCATTGTGGATGGTAGTAATGGGGCACTGTCACATCTTGTGGGAAAAGAAAATTGAGAAGAATATTCCATCCAGTGTTACTAGGTATCTGCTTTGTATATGTGTGTGTGTGTGTACATGTTGATTTATATACATACACACACGCATGCACATGTGTGTATGCATATGTATGTGTGTATGTATATGTGTGTATATGCTATCTCCCCCTTTAGAATGTAAATTCCTTAAAGGCTCTACTTCATTTCTATCTCTGTGTTCCCAGAGCTTAGCACAATGCCCAACACATGGTAGATGCTTAATGAACATTCTTTGATTGATTGGCAACAAGAATGATGAACATGAAAACAGTGCCAGGCATGGTGACAAACACTCATATACATTCTGCTACTGGCAAGGCTAAGGCTCTTGGATTGCTTGCACTCAGGAGCTTTGTGATACAGAAAAGCTAAAGCAGATAGGTTATCTTCCCTCACTAAATTTGACGTCAATATAGTAAGCCCAAGGAGTAGGGAGCCAACAATCTGCTCGAGGAAGGACAAACCAGCCTAGGTCAGAAATAGAGATGGTCAAATTTCTGTGCTAGTCAGTAGTGGGATTGGATCATGAATAGCTACTGAATTTGCATCCTGGGTGAACTAAGAAAACAAAAGCCAGACAAACAAAGAAGAAAATAAAGGCTGGATTAATTTAAAACTTGGGGAAATTTCTTTCTTAGAATGGAAGAAAAACTTGAAAATTTTTTCAAAGATATATTTGATCAGTTTTGTATCATTATATTTAAGTTCAAATCTATGCATTTTTCCCTTCCAAAGAAGTCCCATTTTAGAGTCCCACCTATGTTTATACTGATAGAACATCTAAAAATATTGTTTGAGTTGATGTGGTTTAGCTGGCTCTTAAATATTTCCAAATTGGATGCTGCTTCTCACAGAACCAAGTTAAGGTGCATTGATTGGGAAAACAGTCGAGAAATCACATACAAATACACCCTAGACTGCTTTGCTTAAGGCTTCTGTGTAAATTTGCCCAATCAGGACTACAAATCAAACTGCTTTCATGTAATGCATTCACGCAGGCAGTATGAGTAAAAGCTTCCAATAAAGGCTCTGGGCCTTTTCCATCTTCAGGGAACATCAATCACCAGCACCCTTCACCACTACTCAGTTCTTAAAAGAAGCATTCAGCTCCCCGTGAACACATCTGAGAAGCACAGTCTCTGCTGGACTTTCTTATGTGATGCTCACAGCAACAATGTATCAGAGAAGAGAGTTCTTAGAACTCATCCAATACAACTCCATTTTATAGATGAGGATGCGGTGGTAAAGGGATTTGCTGACAGTCACATGACTGGTTAATGGCAGATTTGGACTAGAACCCAGCCCTGACTCACAGAATGGTATAGAGGAAAGAACACTCAGTCCAGCTAAGTCCAAATATTGACTGATTGAATGCAAAGAACTGATTGGAGTCTAAGCCAAGTTTGAGGGAGGTTTGTTTCTTATGTTTCTAAATATTTTAAAGCAAATCATATGAAAAGTGTTTTATGCCTAAGAAAAAACTTACTTTTCTGGTTTTCTTCCCCATGCTTTTTCAATCAATTTTCTTTTTTCCTCTTTTTGGGGGGGTAACTTATGTGAATTTCTGTTATGGAGAGTCTCTCGTTTAAATACTCTTATGTTAATGAAAAATTCAATGGATTTTTTTATAAGAATGGATAAGTGACTGGCTGATCTCACAAAATGATTTTCCTCAAGGCTTTGCATTTGCCTTCATTGCCTCATGCTTTAAAAATTGGGCATGTGAGGTGTGATTCACACTTCCCTCTACACTCTTGCTTTGAAAATGCATTTTAGCCCTTCCTCATGATGCTGATTTTCTGTACTACCTATAGACAAATGTGGTATGTGAATATCTGTCAGATTCCTAGGGGAGGGCCATGGCCAAAATGAAGTCTGGTTCTGTGGAATTTCACAGCCTCTGCTTGTGGCTTGGCAAAAGCGCAGCTTTATTGTGTTTGGAGAAGAAAAATTCTCCATGGCCTTGAAACTTGTATTCTTGGATTGTTCCTTCTTCTGTCATTTCCTCTAGTCATAAATGACTGTCCAAGAGTCTAAGATAAAACATGTTTCCCATGCCTGCTGAGAGAATGTAACCCCACCATTTGATGTTTTATTACCCAATTGTTAGAACTAGCTTCTGAATTTGTACAGTGAAGATTTACTGTGCGAACCATTGAGGCATTTATTTCATGTATACAGATTCTTATCGTGGGCACATACATTTTTTGTTACCACTATGAATCTAGGTGAGATTAAGGGAATTTGCAACTTGAAGAACAGGACTGATTTTCACTTTTGTGCCAAGAAACCACTTACAGTTCCTTCACCAGATGAGCAAAGAGGAGAATGAGCAAGCCACCCACTGCAAACACACTCCTAACAGTGTGAATTAGCCATAGACTTTCCCTTAACATACATTTTGTGTAGGCATGGAGAGAGAGGGATTTCACTGCAAGAGGGAACTTCTTGCTAAGGAAACTCCCTCTATCAATGCAGGTAGGCACCTTCCCTGCAACTCATAGAGTCTTAGAGGAATTACTTAGAAAACTGTGAAGGTTAAGGGACTTGTCCAGGATCATATAGTCAATATGTGTAACTCAGGGTCCCTCTCTGGATGGTGTCAAAGATCATGCCCTAGATAATCTGGGGCTCACATGCTCTCCAAACCTGCATCTAACTTTTCTCTTGAGAAAAGCGCTACACAAGGGTCCATTTCCCTCTGCCCCAGCACCTATTATGGCAAGACATGTCTCTGTGAAGTCAGTTTACTGTGTGATTTTCTTCTTTATGTCACTTTATTTTTCTCCAGGTGTGGTTGAGGACATTGATTTTCTTTTATGGCGTGTAGACAGAGGGCTAACTTTCACAGGGCTGTGGTGAGCTACAGTCTGTGTTGTTTCCTCCCCAACTAGTCTATAAGCTTCTTGAGGGCAGGGGAGAGATTTTTTTCTTTTGTACGTTCATCACTTGGTATAATGCCTGACACACAATAGGCATTTAATAAATGATTTTTTAATTCAGTTGAATTTCTTATGGGAAAAAGATGCTGCTCTGTTAAGTTGTTTTCTTGGGAGTGATGATGAGCTCTGCCACTCACATCTTGCTCTGTGCTCTGAGCAGTCAATAGCATATTATGCCACAATTCACAGATATATGAGGGAGCGATTCAGTATAATCCAACAAAATTGTATTAAGCACCTATCTCATGCCATAAACTATGCCAGGCTCTGGGGATGCAAAGCAAAAATGTAAGAGTTCCTACTCTCAAGGAGCTTCTGTTACACTAGGGGAATATGACATATACACAAAGAAGTAAATATTAAGAAATTTTTAAAATCATTGAAAAAGGCCAAGAGCACTGACAACTGGAGAAATCGCTCGGGCTTCCTATAAAAAGCGACCCCTGCATTGTGCTGCAAAGGAAACCAGAATTCTCTCTGAGGTGGATCTGAGGAGGGTGTGAAGTCTGAGGCTGTGAAAAGAGCAGAGGGAATTAATTGGCTGTTTGGGAACATAAGGTCTCTTGAGCTCCATGTTCTGACCCACAAAGCTAACTGCTTGTAATAGATCATGTGCACACTGTAAACCTAGACAGGTGGCTGTATCAAATAACACCAAGCGAAGGTTCTCCCTAAAACAAAATCAAAGTATTTTTAAATTAGAAAAGAAAATGTCTTTAATTTCCTTCTGATTCAAATCAACGAGTCAAATCAACAAGCATTTATTGGGCAACTACTGTGGACCAGGCATTACAGAAGAGATACTGGAAGAGATTACTGGAGATACACAAAGAAAGGTACAAACTGCCCCTGTTCTGAAGGACTGAAATCCAGTGGGGGAGACAAAATGCAAACGACTATGTGCAAAGATATAGGCACTATAAATTGGAAATAAAATAAACTATGTGTATGTGTATATAAGTTTATATATATTTTTTTTTTCCGGAGGAAGGAAGACAAGGAAGTTTGGGTTAAGTGACTTGCCCAAGGTCACACAGTAAGTATCAAGTGTCTGAGGTCAAATTTGAATTCAAGTCCTTCTGACTCCAGGGCCGATAACTCTATTCACTGCGCCACCTAGCCACCACTTAGAATAAACATCTTTAAGGACTATGTGCCAGGCAGGACAGCTAGGTGGTATAGTAGATGGAGCACCAGGCTTGCAGTAGAAAGACTAATCTTCCTGAGTTCAAATCTAGCCTCAAACACTTACTAGTTGTGTTATTCTGGACAAGTCACTTAACCCTCTTTGCCTGTTTCCTCATCAGCAAAATGAGCTGAAGAAGGAAATGGCAAACCACTGTAGTATCTTTGTCAAGAAAACCTCAAATGTGAGGTCATGAAGAGTCAGATATGATTGAGTGGCAACAAAATAATATATAAATAAATATGTGTCAAAGGACTGTGTCATGGGGATATAAAGGCAAAAATGAAACAAGTCTGTCCTCAATGATCTTACATCTCGTAGTATCCATGCCCAACATAGCAAGGTACATGGGACGCTGAACTTGCAGTCAGGAAGACCTACCTAATAAGCTTAATTTCTACTTCAGACACTTGACAGCTAGGCAACTCCTTCAGCAAATCTATGAACTTCTCTGTGCCTCTGTTTCCTCTTCTGTAAAATGAGGTTATGGATGCCATAGCCTCCAAGGTTCCATCTTGTTCTAAATTAATGATCCTTTCATCACTAGCATTTTTATTTCTGAATGCTATGCAGGATGTTGCTACTTGCATATCCTAAGGCGATATCTTTTTTGAAAAATATTATGTTTTCTATTTGAGACACAGCCCTGAACATTAATACAGGATCAATTTATTCATCTGTGCCTATAAACCATTATACCTGTAGGAAAAAAAAAATGTACTGACATTCTATCACACAACATTCTCAGGTGTCTAAGGTGGCAAGTTAAGAAGATTGAAGCTGCCTTCACTGTTTTTAGGCCACCAAAGTAACGTGTAGAAAATGAATGATTTTCACCTGAGGGAGTTAATGTAGTTTCCAAATGCCCCACTGACTCCTGAGGCATCTTTTCTGCTCTGGGAGAATCTGGCTTATTATGTCTGTTCCCTTTTCTGCAGATAATAATACTGTGCAGTTAAATAGCTCCTTTCATCTGCAGATCTTACAGGACTTTACAGGCATTAATTAGTTTTCACATGTGACAATAAACTTTTTCACACACTCCTGAAATTGGTAGTTAACAATTTCACACCAGGGCAAAGTCAAAAGACTGGGGCTCTGTCTCCTGAAGGCTGGAGCAGCCAGAAGAAATATTGGGAGGTGGGGAGGCAGGAATGCAGTCAGTCTATCTGGATGTTATGACCTCATAACATCCAACATGCAGATGTTTGTTGACAAGGTAGATACCTGAATGTTAGCTTCTTTTCAAAATCTAATTGTATTCAGAATCTTTTTTTAAAAAAATGTAACATGTTAAATAAGACACTGGAGATGAAAGAAGCTATTGGATTTTGTTACCTTCCTCTCTTTAGGAGAGTATCAGTTGCAAGGGACTTAAGACACCATCTAAGCCAAACCCCTTATTTTATAGTTGAAGAAACTTAGATTCACAGAAGGTAGGTGACTAGTTCAAGGTCACACAGGCAGTAAATGTGAAAAGCCAGCTTTGACTACAGATTCCATAACTCCAAAGTCAGAGCTCTTGACACAGTGCCGTATAGTCTCAATCAAATCATAGTACAGCTTAGTTAGTGATTTAAGAATTAGGTTAGTTATTCTGACTTGATGCAATAAGAAGCATCTTATGTTCTTTCTGTCTCAGACATGTACATGTATTGATCTCTGTGGAATTACTTTTGAACCCAGGCTGTATTCCTTAGTCCCCTATGCCCCCACTTAAATAGCTATAACCCTTCATATAAACAAAAGTGCAAGAAAATCTAGACTTTCCACATTTTCCCCACCTTTTAAACATTTCTGAGTTTGACCTAAATCCATTTAATTTGATAATATCGTTTTCCTCACCAGCCATTCCCTATTTAATCCTCCAAGTTAAGAATTCTAGGCCATCACTTCTACTAAAATTGACTTCCATAAGGTCTCCAATGACCTTTGTCTTGTCAGATCAGGCATCCTTTCTTTACTCCTTCTTAAAATTCTCCTTTTGGCTCTGCTAACACTGCCCTTTCCTGATTCACCTCTTAAATCTCTGCTTCTTCTTTTACTTGTCTTTGGACAACACCTCTTCTTCCCACTCACCAAATATTCTTTATGACTCAGTCATTGATCCTCTGCTTTTCCCTTCTGTGCATTCTTTCCCTTGGCAAAATTATTATGTCTCATGGCTTTGAGTATAACCCTGTAGTGGATAATTCCCAGATCTATAACTATAGTGATTCCCATATTCAACCATCCATTGAAAGTTTCCACCTGTATATCATGCCATCACCTCTGACTTAATGTATTCAAACAGAATTCACCCTACCCACAAAATCAAGACACGCCACCCCCGCTCCTGATTTCCTTTTCTAAAGGCATTAATTAATGTCATCATCCCGAAAGTCTAGCTTATTTTTGACCTGTTTCACTCTGATCTCATTTCTTTCTTTGGACTCCTGTGAGATGGTGTGGAAAATTGATTAGGAAAACCCAGGTCAAGCCTTTCCTCTGGCACATACTGTTTGCCCCTAGGTAAGTAACCTCTTCATTCCATTCCCTCCCTGCCCCCAGCATGCACATATACACACAAATCTTTGGATTTTTCACATCTGCCACTGGAACCTCTTCATCCTGCAAGATCACATGAGCTCTAGAAACTCACATCTCATCAGTACCCACTGCCCCTGGAGTATCCTGGAGACCTTCTGATTGAAGTGAGGAGCAGAAAGTTGCTCAGGAAAGCTCTGTTTAAGGATGATGCCCAGGCCAATCACTCCATTTCCTACCTGACTGCACTCCCTCACGCCAGTAATATGTAACTGGTGCCTCTCTTCCCCTTCCTCTCTTTTCTGCTTCCTTTTCTGAATTGTCTTACGGTCTACCCTGATTGGATTATAAGCTCCTTGAGGGTAAAGGCTGTTTTTCTTTTTCATATTTCCATCTATGGTACTTTACACACTACCCAGCACAAACTAGGCACTTAATAAATGTTTATTAACTGAATTAATCTCTCAGTATTTTAGCAACTCCCTTAGAGAATACGTTTCTGAGAAGTTGCTCACCTGTATTGGTAAGAGAATGTTTCCTCTTTTGGATGTTCCATATGCCAGTGAAATCACAAGTCCGGTTTTTATCCCTTCTCTCATTCATCTGCAACATACAGTTATTAAGCTCTGTTGATTTTTTACCCTTGGACTTGTCTTTTGAACCTATTCTTTCTTTCCTATTTCCACTGCCCTCATTCAAGTCCAGGCCCTCATCCCTTAATGCTTGAACTACTGTTAACGCTCTCTTTTTGAGTCCCCCTTCTTCCAGTCTTGCCTCCCTCCACAGTATCTTATATGTAATCACCAGAGTAAACTTTCTAGAACACCAATTTTATCATGTTACTTTTTGCTCAAAAACTTTCAGTGGCTCCCCATTACCTACAAGACAAAAGCCAAATCTTCACCCCATATTCAAGGCTGCTAGTCTGGCTCCAGCTTACCTGTCCAATTTTACCTTCCACTGCCTCCAAGGACAACCTTTTCCAAGGCACTTATGTCATTAATCTAAATCCTGCCCATCCTTTGATCCAGCTTAATTCACATTTCCTCCATGCATTCTTCCCTAATCATTGCATTGATCTTTTCTTTTTGGAATTTCTTTAATATTCATTGTCTCTACCTGCAACATTTGACATTCAAGCACATACTACCTTGCATTGCTACTTAGCTGGGAGGGGTGAGAAAGAGAGAGACAGAGAGCCTTTAACAACCACTTGACTAAAGGGCAAGTTATTTGACCTGGTATTGTCCCCAGAAACTCTCTAAGACTGTAAATTACAACTGAGATCTGTACTGGTGAATTTACCATACCAGGAGATGATGAAATCATGGAATTCCCCCAATCACTTGTAAGCCTCTGAAGGGTAAAGAACAAGTCTCACACTTAACTTGCAACTCCTTCTGTTGCACAATAGTGTTCAACAAATCCTGGTTGAATGAATGAATGAATGAATGAATGAATGAATGAATGAATGAATGAATGAATGAATGAATGAATAGAATTCCCATACTGGCCCATACAGCAGCCATAGCCCAAATTGATTTGTATCACTAATTAATGCTAGTTAGAGGACCTGAATGGGTCCAAGATACATATTTGAATTCTTCAAGTTGTAGTCTCCTGTTTGATGTTTATCTACAAGAAATGAATGTTTGGCTTTCACAGATTTCAGTGATGCTTCAATCTGACTTATTGACTACATAGAGACGTAATCTTAAGGCTATTGGTAGCAAACATTTCACCATTGTGCCTCCTTTTCAAACCTCTTCTGAGCAGACAGCGGTGTGTCAAGCAAGTAATATTTCCCAAAAGTTGGTTGCATATTCTCTCAAATGCTTAATAGGAGAAAATCTGGGTGTTGATCTGAAAGAATGCTTTGGATTCTGACTGATTATCCTAAATTAGTGTCAGGTTATATGTTTATTTCACAATAAAGCAATAGTCTCTTTAACTCTCTCAAGAGAGTTTAAGATACCCACTTGAGCTATTCAGATTTCAGTCTCCTGTTTGACGTTTATCCACAGTAAATCAATGCTCTCTCCACAGATGGCAGAACAGGAGTCATGAAGAAGACCCTAGGTGATGAAAGCTTGGAGGAAAATGACTTAGAAACAAAACAAAAAACAACTGAAAAAAAGGCTACCGAAAAACCAATAGCCTTGGAGCTTGACTCCCAGCCTCCTCTGCTCACAGCCCAAGTTCATAGGCAAATACCGACTGGAAAATGTGAAGCCAGAGGAAGAAAACACGAAGAAGAACTTAGACATTATACTGCCAGGGTGGTTACTAGAGCTAGACTTTTCCCCAAAGGACGCTTCAGCCAGGACTGGGCATGATGAGGGTGAATTACTTTTGCAGTCTTAAAAACTGAAGTACAAAATTCACGGGCAACCTGGGCACAGACTACAAAGGAGTTTCTCCACCTTAGTTCTTCTACATGATCAAAGAACTGTAATGTTTAATATTTAAACTATATTTTTCCATGTTTACACAACCTGGCAGCCACTGTAAACATTATAATTATGCTCAGAGTCCAAAAGCCATTTCACAGTAAGTATTTAAAGCCTAGTATGTGTGAGAGGCCTGAAATGCAGCTTTCCAGAAGGAGGCCCTCTCTTGGTATATGTAGCATTTGAGAGTTACCCATCTACTAATTGTGTATCCTGTATCATTTTTATAAACTGTGCAGTCCACTCTCAGGTAATTTTCAAAGCAAAATGTTGTCGCTGCTGTTCCAGTGAATATTATTTCCAGATTTTGCTATTTGGTCCTTTTCATTTTTTTTTCTCCCCAAAGTGGAACCAGATCTCTTATGCTGTAGGTATTTAACAAAAGGAGAGGTAGAAAGGTACGATTATGTGAAACAGCGAAGAGAGTGCAAGACTTGGAGTCAGGAAGACCTGAATTCAAATCCTGCCTCAGACATTTACTAGCTGCATGACTCTGAGTAAGTTCCCTAATTTCTCAGTTTCTTCATCTCTAAAATGGGAATAATAATTGTAGCTACCTCGGAGGATTATTATGGGGATCACATGTATTGACATGTGTAAAGCACTTTTCAAACCTTAAAGGAGTTTGTAAATTCCACTGTGTTATTATTATAAATTACCATTATATTATTATGTACAGATTGAGTGAGAAACTGAAGGTTGTTGCCCCCCAGAAAATTTTGACAGGACTGTAGACTAAGAGGTGGAAGTGACATCAAAGCTTACGCGGTCCAACCTGCGTATTGTAAAATAATAATAGTTAGCACTTATATAATGCATTACGGTGTGGAAATCCTTTACCTCTGGTCTCTTATTTGAGGGGGGAATGGGCATGATGGAATTACTGAGTCCCAGAAAAGGAAAGTAATCTGGGCAGTATCCAAAGCAGAAATTGGACCCAGCTACTCCAACTCCAGTTTGTTATCCCTGAATCCAGAATACCAGAACCTCTGAACAGCTGAGGTTGTGAATGTTATAGCCTCAGTGGGGTTAGCGTAAGGACAAACATATAAAATAAAAAACTTCTAACGGCTGTGTGTTTTAAAAGAAAAAACATTGACTTAGAGTCAGGCGACTGGGACTCGAGTCCTGATTCCCAATGACCAATCTCTGTGATCTCAGGAAAGATGTTAACCCTCTCAGAGCCTTAATTTCCTCATTTTCAAAAGGGCATATTGTAATGTTTATACTACCTGCATCATGGGGTTGCTGCGATGACCAAATAAAATAATAAACACTCCAAAAAAATGTGAGTCAGTATTATTTCTTTGCATTTGTTTTTGTCTTTACTTTTTGTTTCTTTTTGGCTAACCTAAAGTGCCTTAGTAATTCTATGAATTGAGGGATGCAATCTGTGATTTTATTGGTACAGGGAACTCTTGAGTAAGTAAATTCTCTCTGCCAAAGCAGATTAGCACCTTTCTGCAATTTGTAGTCTTAGATAATAATTATTGCTAGTATTTATATAGCACTTTAAGGTTTATAAAGCACTTTACATACATCATCCCATTTGACCCTCATAACATTATGAAGTAGGTACTGTCATTTTACAGATGAGGCAACTGAGCCCTGGGATATTAGCAGGCTTACCCAGGGTCGAACAGCCAGTATATGTAAGAAGTTAGACTTGAATTCATTTAATAAATTAAATTATATAATTCTCTGAGAAGATGTGAACTTTTTCTAGTTTAAGACTCAGTCATAGAATAGTCTTGGAAAATCCAGCTTTCCCCTTGTGGCTTCCTTTCCTACTTTCAGTAGCTGAGGAGGGCTGCTGGGATCACTGTAGATACCACCAGGGGAAGCGGTCAGATATTGGTTTTCCTATCCCTCCAGGTCTACTCCAAGGGCCAGTGTGGAGGATGATCCATGTTAATGGCCAAACCAAGTATTTTCATAACCCAAATCACCAAGTTTTAGCCTTGCTCTATGGGCCCAAATCAGGCAACTGTGACATGTCAGTATCACAAGAAGATGATGCCCATGACTGCTAAGCCCCATTGGGTATAAACCCAAATTCCCATTTTCAGTCATCTTATCTTTGAGTATAATACAGATCCCCAGTGAGTTTGTGAAATGACACTCCCTTGTCTTCCTCACTATCCTCCTTGGCAACTTTATATTTTATTTAAAGAATATTAGTGTAAATCAGTATGAAATTATAAAAGTCTATTCATCATTGAGGTTTAATTAATAAAATACACTTGAACACTGCAGAAACTTGTGGTTTAGTGTAATGGAAAATTTTAAGAATCAGATGTGTAGAAAGGATCTAGGAAAAAAATGTCAATTTTCCCTGAAGCTTAGAATTAATGGTTTTCCTTTACCCAAAAAGTTTTGTAGAGCACTTGTTCTCCAACGTTTGGTTTATTGTTTTTAACCAAACTTTCATTGGCTTTATGCTTATTACCAGTACTTGGGAATCCAGAGACATGTAAGGTCATTCTCATATATGAAATGAGGACTTTAGGGGCAACTAGCTAGCACAGTGAATAAAGCACCAGCCCTGGAGTCAGGAGGACCTGAGTTCAAATCCAGCCTCAGACACTTAACGCTTACTAGTCATGTGACCTTGGGCAAGTCACTTGACTTCAATTGCCCTGCTTTCCTCCCTCCAAAAAAAAAAAGACAAAAAAAATAGAAATAAAATGAAGGCTTTAAACCAGGTTGCTTGTCATTCGGGAGAGTTCGGCTGAAAATCAGCAGAGCTACACAGGGATGAGAGCTAACAAAACTTTATTACCACCCACAAGGGGAGGAGGATGGAAACCAGTAGGTAAGTAATAGTCTTGGTAAATCATTCCCATTGACCTCAGCCAAGCACAGCACACAGTGGAGTGGCTTCTGGACACGCAGCATGCAGAGGTATTCACACTCTGATCAAAGGCCCAGACCCTCTCAGGGCTCAAACTTACACAGAGTTTTAGACAGAGAGCCAACCAATAAACTGTTCTCTTGTCTTTAGGTGAATATAGTCAAAACTAAAGAAATGAGGATATTTTCCAAGTTGCCTAATAATGAATGAAAATGTGAGTTATAGATGTAGAGAAACTGCATCTACATACAGTTATTCTAACTGTGCTAAATTTGTAAGAGGAGAGTGGGTAATGCCCAGTGTCTGGGTTTATTAGCCTTGGTATAGACACATGCTAAGGGAATATTACTGGTCAGACCAGTTTTTACTGGTCCACAGTTGCAGCTCTTAAATTCTATGTTCAAGCTAACACCTGTTGTCTAGTGTATGAAGTCCAGATCTTTACCCTCTCTCCCTATCCTGCCAGGGAGAGAAGGATGCCATTATGTGGGTCATTTATACATTGAGCTTAGCCTTTGAAGAGTGTATTCCTTTTTTTAGAAGGTGACAGTTACTAAAGAAGCATAAAGATGATGTGATTATCATTAGTGTGCATACTAAACATACATATTTAGTAAATATAATGTGTTCAGCCCGATCCCAGGCACTCTGTTTGTGGTTATGTCCACTCATGTCAACTTATTTCCAAACTAAGTATGTAATTAGGTGCATGCGTGATGGGAACCAGACTTATATCGTGAGGGTCCCAGTGTGGGCTTAGCTTGTGTATTATACATGTGCTGTTACCAGTGTTCAAGGCTATAGCCATGCTGTGTACCTGTTGTAGACAACTAGTTAGCCAGATAAGTTCAATGTACTGGCCAGTTCAGTGGGATTAATGAGAAAAAAAAAGTATGGCCTGTTATTTGGCATCAAGCAGTCAAAAAAAGAAACTCTAGGCAAGGTTTAATTTTTTACTTTGCAATTTGAGTAGCAGTATATAGATACTTGACTTTTTATTGCTGATGAGATGACATGGAAATATTGAACGAGTGTATCCAAATGGAGCCAGTACCTTTTTCCTTTCTTAGACACACTGCCCCAGTTCATTTTACTTAGAAATGTATCTGTCAGCTGGGTGGCTCAGTGAATAGAGCACTGGCTCTGGAGTCAGGAGGACCTGAGTTCAAATTTGTCCTCGGACACTTAATACTTATTAGCTGTGTGACCTTGGGCAAGTCACTTAATCCCAATTGCTCTGTCTTCCCCAGCTCCAAAAAGGAAAAAAAAACAAAGAAAGAAAGAAAGAAAGAAAGAAAATCTTTCTGTAAGTGACAAATACTGTTCATCTTAAATTCCAGGAGAAAGGGAATCAAGAGAGAAGTATGACTGGATGTAGAAGTGATTCAGAAATTTTTTTTAAAAAATGTCAAAAATCCTTTAGATTTGCGTTGAATTAATGCTTCCCCCCATCCGTTTCTTGCTGTCTTTCAATAGTAATTGTTCTAGTTCATCCTTTTTTTTTAGTTTTCTACCCATGGTACTTCCTATCCCACTCTCTCTCTCTCTCTGTCTCTCTGTCTCTCTGTCTCTCTGTCTCTCTGTCTCTCTCTCTCTCTCTCTGTCTCTCTCTCTCTCTCTCTCTCTCTCTTTCTCTCTCTCTCTCTCTCTCTCTCTCTCTATATATATATATATATATATATATACTGACAATGGAGAATAGGGAAAAGATTTCTGAAGTCACTTAGTGACTGCCAAAAGAGCCAGCTATTGTCTTTGAGTCACTTCCCATTGCCTGGTTAAAAAAAAGCCAGTTTTCAGAAAGACAAGAGCCTAAGAAAGCCTGAGTTGTTCTGGATTCCATGACCAGTTTATCTATAATTCGCATTATGTACTGCTCTGTTTAGTCGGTTGCCCCAAATTGACATCGAAATTTGACTGTAGATTCCTCTTTACTGTTCATTATGTAAGTGATAGAACAAGTGCTTGTTGATTTTTTAATCTCCAGACTTAAAAATTAGCATAATACAATTTGGCATGTAAATTAAATTACCTTAAATTAGAAAGACGTCACTGAGTGGAAAGAGTCTTATACTTTGGGTTTAACAGTTTTCAGAGGACAACAGTCAGTCTTCAAAAGGACAAAGAAAAAGTCTTTCAGAAAAGAAATTCCACATTTCTGTTCTTTTTGTTGGAGTAATTTTTTAAATATGATTTTAAACTGAGGAGAAAAGAGGGAAAATTCAGTTTCTCCCATTTTCTTTACTTATTCCTGCCAGTGAAAATACTACTCAGAAATGAGCTTCCCAAAATTTAAGCTCATCCAGATTCCTCTTTATGAGCCATATTGTATGAAGGAAAGAACTCTAGTGAAAGGTTGCTTTGCCAAACCATTGTTCCATTTATGAGGTCTGCGCTTCTTAAATAATAAGGGTTGGCAGATATCATCAAGAAAGTCATCAAACCACTTTTTGTTCTGAAGAAAAATTCAGTAGAAGATCTGGCATCTTTTCATATGGTGAATCAGAGACCAAGTGAATTAGATTTAATATAAGACATCTCCTAGAGAGAGGATCCCAACCTCTTTCAGTCTCCATACCCCTTGTTTTTGGTTTGTTTGTTTTGTAAGCCTTTCCTTATCCCCTTTTAAACATGAAACCAGAGGATTATAGATTTAGAGCTGAAAGTGACCTTAGAAACCAACAAATTTAACTCTTATTTTAGAGACAAGAAAACTGATACAGAGAGATCACAGGTAGAATCTAAAGCAGGGTTTGGATATAGGTCTTCCTGACTCCAAACCTAACACTATATCCATTCTTCATGCTGTCTCGTGGAAATATGTTCTACGATTTATCCTAACTTCTAAAATTTCTCAAAACAGGAAAAATGTGTATAGCATGTATCCATTTGCATGAGTGCAAATGAAAATACACTTTTAATCTATTTTCATAATATTAAGTTATATTTCTTTTTTGTGCAAGAAATAAAATAATTTTTTTCTCTTAAGTATATACCCCAAAATTTGTTAACTTCATTGATTAGAAATCAATTTAGAGTTTCTGGGCTACTTTGATATGATAATATATAATTTGTTTGTTTTTTTGGCGGGGGGGGGGGGAGGGGGGAGGCAC
>CM053593.1:313278951-313305484 GCA_028646575.1 Pseudocheirus occidentalis | reverse complement strand
GCCATTCCTGCTGCTACAGCTGCCTCCCACTGCTTCCTTGCCCTGGGAGCAGATTGGTCAGACCTGCTCTTCTCCTCCCAAGTTAGCAAAATCCACTGACGTTTCTCTTAGCCTTTTTGTCTTCTGGCCTGATAAATGTGGTAACTGTGCCTCCAGTGCAGCCCATCTGCTCTCCTATAGACGAGGCTCCCCCCCCCATGCCCCAGGGCCTGAGCCGGCAGGTTTCAGCTGTGGCTCCCAGACTGCTGAGAAGAGCCCCGCCTGCTGAGCTTCCTGTAGCAACAGATACGCTTTCTGTCTTTTGGAGAGTTTTAGACCTTGAAAATCTGTTTTAGAGTCCCATTTTATGAGTTTTTTAGTGTGTTTGTGTGGGAGCTGTGGTGCTTTGCTGCTTCTATGCCACTATCTTGGCTCCACCACCCACCTTACAGTAGTCTTTGATTCTTTACTTCATTCAACTTGATCACGGGGAATAATTTTTTTTTCAAAATATATTGCTAGAGGGGGCGGGTAGGTGGCCTAATGAATAAAGCACAGGCCCTGGAGTCAGGAGGACCTGAATTCAAATCCAGCCTCAGATAGTTAACACTTACTAACCATATGATCTCGGGCAAGTCACTTAACCCCAAATGCCCTGCCCTCCCACCTCAAAAAAAAAAAAAGAAAAAGAAAAGAATGTATTATTACAGTCTTTTTTTTGCTTGGATTTTAGTTAAAATTTTTGCATTAATAATAACTAATGGTTAGATGATTCTTTACCTCTGTAGTATATCTCACTTTTTATGGTGTTAGGTCCTTACCCGTGTCATCAGTGGCATTTGGTAGATTATCCTCATTCTCAATTTTTGAGAATTTTTTTAGCCTCAGTATTACTTGATTTTTTTTTTTTGCTTTTTGGAGGGCAATTGGGGTCAAGTGACTTGCCCGAGGTCACACTGCTAGTTTTTTTGTGTGTGCATATTAATATTACTTGCTTTTTGATAGCATTCACTTATAAATCTATCTGGTAGGGCATTTTTTCTTCTTTTGTAGTTCTTTTGTGGGTTGTTCCATTTTACTTTTTGAGATTCTTTTAAAAAAATTATTCCTTGTTTTGTTAATATGGGTATTTTATGCATTTGAAGTTAATAATCCATTTCCTTTAAATTTCCAGTTTTCCTGGCATATGATTGTGTGTAATATATGCTAACAATTCTTTATGTTTCTACTTCGTTAAAAATTCACCTTGCTAATTTTAGAAATTTTGGTTGATTGGACTCTTTTTTCCCCCACAACCCAGTTAGTTATTGCTTTATTTATTTTGTTATTCTTTTCAAAGAACCAGCCTTTTTTTGTTTATTAAGTCATGAAATTATTCCTTCACTTTATCTGTTTCTCCTCTAATTTTTAAGATTTCTTCTTCTGGACTCACTTTGAATTTGTTGATTTTCTAGTTTTTCAAATTTTTATTGTTTAGTCATTTTTCATTCTTGTCCAACTCTTCATGACCCCTTTTGGAATTTTCTTGGCAAAGATACTTGAATAGTTTGCCATTTCCTTCTCCAGCTCATTTTACAGGTGAGGAAACCGAGGTAAACAGGGTTATGTGACTTGGCCAAGGTCCCACAGTTTAATAACTGTTTAAGGCCACATTTTAAGGCTCAGGTCTTCCTGACTCTAGGCCTGGCACTCTATCTACTGTTCCACCTAATAGCTATTAATCCTCTCTTTTTCTATTTTGTTTATAATGTAATTCAGGGATATGATATTTTCTATGAGGACTGAATTAGCTGCATTTCCCCAAATTTGATATTTTTTCATGTAACTAATAATTATTTCTATGATTTGTTCTTTTTTCAAAATGTTATTATTAAATCTCCATGTCCATTTCTATCTTTTACTTGTATTTCCTATATTAATTACTATATTTATTTTATTATGGACTGAGAAGAATGTGCCTTGTTATGTTTATTTATAATTCCTCTATTCACTAGCATATGGTCTGTTTTTGCAAAAATACCACCTGATACTAAGAAATAGTATATTTCTTATATTACCATACAGAAGATGCTAGATTTTTTCAAAATTAACTTCTCTAAGAGTCTGTTTAGCTCTAGTTATTCCTTTTCTTTTTTTTTTTTTTGATTGATGTAGCTAAATCTAAGAGAGCAATATTAAAGCCTCCTAGGATTACTGTGTTATATTGATCTCTTTTTTGGCGATTCACTTACCTTTTCCTTTATTAATTTAGATGTCATACTATATGGTTAATTTTTGTTGTTCAGTCATTTCCGTTGTGTGCAACTCTTTGTGACCCCATTTGGGGTTTTCTTGGCAAAGCTGCTGGAGTAGTTTGCCTTTTCCTTCTCTAGCTCATTTTACAGGTGAGGAAACTGAGGCAAACGTGGTTAAATGACTTGCATAGGGTTACATAGCTGCTAAGTGTAGTTGAACTCTGGAAGAGGAGTCTTCCTGACTCCAAACCTGGCATTCTATCTAGTGCACCACCAAGCTGCCGTGGGTGTGATTTAGTGTTGGCGCTATTCAATATGATAGTACTTTATAGCTGAAGGCCTTTTCCCAAGTTATTTGCAGAATTTGCTGTGATGAGTTTTTCGTTTCATACATCTCTATACTTCAACAATCATGCCTTGTTTATATTCAAGACTTCTGGGGAATCATCCTGTATTTTTCCCTTGAAATACAATATTTAGGTTTTTTTATTTATTAGGTTTTTTTCAGAAACCTATGATCCTTAAGCATCTTATCTTCAAGATTAGTTGCTTTACAGAATTTCTTTGTACAGAATTTGTACAGAATGCTTTAAGCTGCAAATCTGTCATTCATTCTTTCAGAAACTACTGTTTTGGAGAGATTCTCCATGGTTCCTAAGTTGTCTGTTATATTGCTTGCCTTCATTAATTCTGTCATAGAAAGTTTGATTTTTTTTTACCTCATTTCCATCATTACTTTTCTCCTGACCTTCTCCTTTCTCAAATTGGAGGTTGTAGGGACCTGACTTGGTCTTTACTCAGAATAAATTGTGGGGAAGAGGCTAGGTTTCTAGTTTCCCTTCCTCTATGGCACAAAAGCCCCTTTACTATCTTGTCACCTCTGAGATACCCTGTCTTCCTCACCACTCACCACCCCCACCCATCAAAAGTTGAAATTCCTTTCCTTCACGTAGTCATAAGCAGTATTTTCCACCTCTTGCATAGAAGCTTCAAACTGAGTCACTGCTGTGATGAAACTGGTCAGCCAGATCCTGGAACCCTGTGAGGTTTCTTGTACAAGCTGTACGCATACACTATGGGCTACAAGTTAGACTGAACTTTATACATTTCAGTTCTCTGATTTTTTTTTTCATAAAGTTTACCTTGTGCAGTGTTTCTGTCTTCCTCTCTCCCCAGTTCAGCTTTAATTTGTAAAGATATGGTACACATTTTTTTTTTCTATTCAGAAAGGCTGGAAGACATTTAAGAATTTTAATTGTATTTTTTTAAGAAAAGAGATGTCTCTGAGAGTTTATTAGTAAAGAAGTGCCATGATCAGAGTGGTACCTTACAAAAATTACCACGGGGGGGGGGTGGTATAAAGAATAGATGGCAAGAGATAGACTGGAGGACAAACACCAGTTAAGAGGTTATTTCTGAAGTCTAGAAGAAAAGAGATGAAGTCCTTAAAGTGATTTGTTTTTCATTATTTACTTTACCTCAGGGTAATAGAGGGAGTTCTTATTAATTATTTCCTTTTCTTGTGGGTAAACTTAGAAGCTTTGGGTGTTTCTATTGGAGTACATAGCAACATGACTCTTTCTTTGCTTGAATGTTGACTTGCCTATGGTTAACATGAGTAAGAATGTTCTTAGAAATTGATGCTTCGTATTTAACTGTTCCAAGTTCATACATGTCTTACTAATAATGAGTACTTTTCTATACTTCCAAACTTAACATACTTTTAAAAAAGACAGCTTCATAAATATTCAGAAAAGGTATGAAGTTTCTCTAATATCTTTTGTTCAAAATGTTTAACAATAATAATTATGTGAAATTTTTACAAAATGACCACGCATTCTTTATCAATCATGTTATAGCATCTGTTCCAATAAAGGCAAGCATACCCTGTTTAAAGCTGTCCCAACCAAAGCTTTTCTTTTTTTTTTTCCTTTTTGGAGGGCAGTTGGGGTCAAGTGACTTGCCCAAGGTCACACGGCTAGTTTTTTGTGTTAAATGTCTGAGGCTGGATTTGAACTCAGGTCCTCTTGACTCCAGGGCCAGTGCTCTATTCATTGTGCCACCTAGCCATACTGCCCCCCTCACCCAAAGCTTTTAATGTATTATGATCAAATAACAGTCCTGAAACCTCATTGCAGTTCTATCTGGCTGATTGTTTTTTTATACCATTGTTTCTAGGGAGCTAGCGGTCTCCTATAATGTTATTAATTTAAAGCTAATGGGGCTTTAGAAGTTATTTGGTCATTTTACAAATGAGGAAACAGAGTTCTAGAGGTTAAGTGGATTGCCCAAGGTCCCACAGGTAGCTAGGTATCACAGTGGCTTGAGAACTGGTCCTGGAGTCGGGAAGACCTGAGTTCAAATGTGACCTTAGACACTTACTAGCTGTGTGACCCTGGGCAAGTCACTCAACCCCATTTGCCTCCGTTTCCTCATCTGTAGAATGACTTGGAGAAGGAAATGGCAAACCACCAGTATCTTTGCCAGGAGTACCTTAAACGGGGTCATGAAGAGTCAGACACAACTGGAATGACTGAACAACAAACTCATTTTACAAAAGAGGAAACTGAATTCCAGAGATTAAGTGTCTTGTCCAAGGTCATGTAGGTAATAAATGATAGAGCTTTGAACCCTGATTCTTTGACTAAAACACTGTCTTTCTTTCCATTGTAGTAGGCAGAGTGTGCCCATGTCCATAGTAACTACAAACTGTACTTAATAGTAAGAGTTGGTGTAAGAAATGAATAATAAACAGCTTTGTGCCTTGTACTTCTCTTCATCCTTCTGTTTGCATAAACATTTGTTTCATAAGAGCCCTTCATAAAATATGTTTGCTGATACCGGCTCCCTGGTGAGATATAACATGCCCATGTGCTAGTTTTAAACACTTAGGGACAGGGGACAGATTACTCTAAAAATTTAGAACTGTATGCTGCTAGCACTTTCCCCCCTTTATTTAAAAAAAATCCAAATATGACTAAACTTTAAAACTTTTGGCACAGTAATAGGGGAAAATTGTGGGCAGAAAGATGTCATGTATCCTGTAATTTTCAGGTCCCACTGAATGTTTCTTTAAACATATTCTACAATTTTCTAGAAAATCGAAACTTAATTCCTCAAACTTGAAAAACATTTCCAAATGAAATGTAGTCTTCATAGCATATCCTGATGTCCCTTGCTATTACTTATTAACTAAGTCATACAAAAAGAAAAGCATTTCCGTTTGAAAGGAATAAGTAGCTTGGAATACGAAATTTAAGCTTGTAGAATGCATATGAAAGCTTAACTTTGTGTGAGGTGGCTAGAGACTGTAGACAGAAAAACCATGAACCTCAAATTTAAACTATCATTGAAACAACTAAAGTCAGTAGAGTTTTCTTATACAGTCTACTAAAACTCTCAAGTTTTTTTCCTGACCTGTCTTTAAAATTTTCATTTAGAAAGTGGAAGGCAAACTTCTCCAAACTGCTTTGTTACACAAACATTTTAACAAGGGAAAGCAAATAATTTTGGAAAAGTTCTCACAGTAAAAGCAATTTTCTGATAGGGTCTGTTTTGAATAACTTGTTTGGTTTCTGAGTTCATATTATTTGCTAAATTATCCATTTTATTATGCAATACTGCATGATTCCATGGTGGGATTATTGTTCATTTTAAAAATTTCTTAACTTATATTTTAACTGTGCTAATTCAAGATCACATTCATTCATAATAATGAGTAATAAAACATTTCCAACCCTTGGGGCAAACACTCGCATTCAGAATTTTTGTGGATCTTTTATGTGTTGTTGTAAACTCTTTGTCAATAGGGATTATTATCATGTCTTGTACTTGTGTCCCTAGTGCCTAACACATAGTTACATTGTGTCTGGCACATAGTAGGCATTTAATAAATACTTGTTGATTAATTGTTGTACCATAAAGGAATGCTAGATTAGAATCAGAAGACTTGGACTTTCTAGGTCACTCTCAACTTTCCATATACAGCTCTGCTTAGTTTGAACTCTATGGAACAAGACCTACCTGGAGCTGTGTAGATTTTAGACTCCTTGGGGGCAAGGACTGTTTTTCTTATGACCATTTGTATTGCTCAGTATTCAGCACAGTGACTAGTACATTAGTAGGCACTTAAATGTTTATTGAGTTGAACTGAATAGAAAAAAAGACACAGGTTGAAGTGCTACACCTTACCCATGTGCTACCTATCTGGGCCTCTGAGCCTCAGTTTCCTTATCTATGAAATGAGACAATGGGTAAAAAAAAACCCTCTAAATTCTTTTTTTCAGTTTTGATTTTGATAAAATCAAAAATTCTTTGATTTTAAAATTTCAAACTTAATATATCTGATGGTGATCAGAAAAAAACCCTTTACAGTGTTTTATAAATCTAATGAAGTTTCTAGATTTTTGAATATTTACTATACTTTTATTGTATTTATTCAATGTTTTTCTTCTGTTCTGTTCCAAAAATGTAGCATGTAAAATTAAGAAGAGATTAAGCAGATCCATATAACATAAATTGGACTTTGAATCTTATGCTGAATTTAAATCTACTGGATTAAATATATACACTGGCAAAATATGATCATATTTGGAGAGATACATATGTGCCAATTCAACTACATCCCAAATGCCCTTAATTTGAATTTATGGATATTCCTTCAAGGACAGAGGTAGTAATCCTGATGTATGGACTGAAGTTCATTTTCTACATAGTTTAATTGCAGAGGTTATTTCAGTTCTAAAGGTCTCTCATACAACAGATGGGCCCATGCCAACTAGAACTACCTTTATCTATTCATAAATCATCTTTGATCTCTGCAGAGGAAATCCAATGATCTTCACCTTTTCTTCTTTTCTTTCCTCTACCATTTAGAATGTCTGAGTCAAATCCTTCTGGTTTATCTGGTTTAAAAGGCTAAAAAAGAAATCATGAATTTGTGTTTTGCGAGTTATATGAATCAACCAGGGAACCTGGTTCAGCAAATGGGTGGAAATGGAGTAGAAGAGGATATGGATTTGAATCCTACCTCTGCCACATACTATTTGGGTAAAGCCCCTTCTCCTCTCAGGGCTTCAATTCTTTAGTCTTTCAGACTACAGGTCCACTGCTCTATCTACTGTGCCACCAAGAATGTTTCATATTGTGATCATATTAGAAAAATCAATAAATCAATAAGCAGATAGTTATTGTCATTGTTCAGTCTTTTTCGGTCATCCCTAACTCTTCATGACCCATTTGGGGTTTTCTTGGCAAAAACACTGGGGCAATTTGGCATTTCCTTCTCCAGCACATTTTACAGATAAGTAAAATGAAGCAAATAGAGTTAATAACTTGCTCAGGGTCACAAGCTAGTAAGTGTGTGAGGCTGGATTTGAGCTCAGGTCTTCCTGACCCCAGGCCCAGTGCTCTATCCACTGCACCACCTAGTTGCCTGAGATATCTATTAAGGATCTGCCATATGCTAGTCACTTTGCTAGGCACTGGACATACGATGACAAAAGTGAAACCGTTCCAGCCCTTAATGAGTTTTTATTCTGTTGTGAAACAGATGAGACATGGATGAGAGAGAATGTGTGTATATGTTTGAGACAATATGTACATGTATAGGCATACCTCAAATAATTACATACTTTACATACATAATGTATTACTTGTACAAAGTAATTACTTATACAAAGCCATTTGTAGGGGGAAGACATTAGCCAATAAGAATCAAGAAAATCTCATAGAAAAGATGCTAATTTAGCGACATTCTGAAGGAAATGAAAGATTCCTAGTAGCAGAGGTGAGGAGAAGGTGCATTCAAGCATGGGAGATGGAGAGTGCAAAGACACAGAGATAGGAGCTGTGGTGGTGTGTATGAGAAACAAAGAGGCCAGGTGGGCTGGCTTATAGAGTGAAAGGGAATGATGCATAATCAGGAAACAAAGTTAGGTGGAAGCCAAGATGTGAAGGACTTGAAATGCCAGAGTTCATATCTGATCCTAGATCTGGTAGGAATACACTAATGCAGGCCACACTTGAGGACCTAGAGGGTCACATGCGGCCTCAAGGACCCAGGTTGCCCACTGTAATTTTGGATGTGATCAGAACTGAGCTTTAGGAAAATCACCTTGGCAGCAGCTGTGTGCAGGATGGGTTGGAGAGGGGAGAAATTTGAGGAAGGAGACTGGTTAAGATCCTATTGCAATAAGTCTAGGAAAGAAGTAATGAGAGCATGAACTAGGAAGGTGACTGCGTGAGGGGTACTAAGAAGAGGACCCGTGGGAGAGATGTACAGGTAGAAATGACAACATTTGCCAGTGATTGGATACGTGAGATGAATGCAAGCGAGGAGTTAAGGATGAAACCCAAGTTGCAACTAGGATAGTGACACCATCAACAGAAATAGGCAAGTTTGGAGGTAGGTTTTGGTGGAAAGATAATGATATAATATAATGATAAAGATAATCTTAATATGTGGTTTTTACATGGGCTTTAGGGATAAAACACAGAATTCATAGTTTTTCACTGAATTTAATATTCCTTTAGGTAAACAGGAGCTAACTTTGTGCATCAGTATGTAATGATACTCTGAGTAGAAGACATTCAATAATATAAGAATAGTCTACTTTTTTCATGATCATAGAGGGCAATTCAATCCATTATGGGATGTCTGGATTTGTTTTCTGGCTTAGAGAGGAAGCAGCAGTCCTGAGACTGAGACAGACTCTGTGGGATTGAACAAATGGTTAAGTCCTGGAATCTCAAGCAATAGCATGCACTGAACATAAACCCTTTTGCTTTCCACTAGAAATTCTACCATTCATCATTCCTTTTAATGTATTTCTTTTTTTGTATAAGACAATTGGGTTTAAGTGACTTGCCCAAGGTCACACAGCTAGTGTGTCAAGTGTCTGAGGTCAAATTTGAACTCAGGTCCTCTTGACTCCAGGGACTGTGCTCTATTCACTGTACTACCTAGGTGCCCCTAATGTATTTCTTTAAAGAATCCTGGCTCTGATCTTGTCAGGAGGCGGAAGAGACAGTATAGGATGGGCAAGAGACACAGAAACCACATTTAAGTTAGAGAACTTTGGAGTTCCTCTTAGGAGTTGATATCATACCTTCAAAACCAGAAACAGAAAAGTAAGAACAAAGACAAATAAAGATAAAGATAAAGGAGACTCCTGAAAATCAGTTTAGAATGAAAAGAGTCAGTATCTTCAAAGATGCCTGCATAGACCTCCTAAACTTTTTCACAAAGTTAAGCATGTGGTTAAAATGTCTTCAGGACCACGTATATTTCACCAAATCAGAAAATTTGCATAGCCCTTTCTTATAGTCATTGGTCCAATAGAAATAATACAGTAGATAACTTAAAGATACCTTTCCTATTCCTAGAAAAAGAGATCTACTACTTCATGCCTTGGTATTATATGAGTTAAAGAACTCTTGATATATGGCTTCCATGAAGCATTTGGCTTACTAGCTGGTACAGCAGAAGGATCGATGAGCCTCAATTTGGCAGAACTGAATTTGGGTCCTGGCATTTACTTGGTTCATGACTTTGGGCAAATCTTTTAACTTTTTTGAGCCTAATTATGCTACTCTGTGTAATGGGGAGCATAATATTTACATATGAAGAAAGTGCTTTGTAAATTATCTTGTTCAGTTGTTTTGGTTGGGTAGAGTTCTTCATGATCCCATTTGGGGTTTTCTTGGCAAAGATACTGGAATTGTTTGCCATTTCCTTTTCTGGCTTATTTGACAGATAAGGAAACTGAGGCAAACAGGGTTCAGTGATTTGCACAGGGTCACACAGCTAATAAGTGTCTGTGGCCACATTTGAACTCAGTTTTTCCTGACTCTTTTCATTACATCACCCAGCTGCTCAGCAAACTGTCTAGTTCTGTAGAATTGTGAACCACTATTATCATCATTACCATTATTATCACTGGCAGTTAAACAGATTAAAACAGAACTTCTTTCTACTTGCCAGAGACTTAATTTAAGAGAACTTAACAAATGTTAAATGATTAAAAGCATAAATGATGTAACATGAATAGTCTTCCTAGAAATGGCTGTAAATGTTTGACTCCTATCTTTGGATAAAAGTAATAAAAACATGACTTCCTTGGGGTTCTTAATAGGAGCTGAAAATAATTTAACTCTGCCTACTTTCATTCACGTATCATGGATTATCTTGTACTGATCTATGGAGAGAGGGAGGTAGAGAGACAGAGAGACAGAAACAGAGAGAAAGAGACAGAGAGACAGAGAGAGATAGAGAGGGAGATAGTGTATTCTCTTAGGGATGTTTTGCAAAACAAATATCCTTTCTAGGACTGTGTCCTGATTTTTGTTTTGGAAGACATGGTATCCATAGAACTTTAAAGTTTTCAAAGTATTTGGGGTGTCATCTCATTGATCTTATAATGCAAGATATTATTACTCTTATTTTACAAACAAGAGGAATAAAGAGGAATAAAGAAATTAAGTGATTTGTTTAGGATCACACTGGGCAAAGTAAGCATCTAAGGAGGGATTTTAACTCTAGTTTTCCTGACTAGCTGGCACAGTGGACAGAGCACTGGGCTTGGAGTCAGGAAGACCTGAGTTCAAATATGACCTCAGACACTTACTAGACATCTGACTTTCAGCAGATCACTTAATCCCGTTTGCCTTTGTTGCTTCATTTGTAAAATGAGCTGGAGAAGGAAATGGCAAACTGTTTTAGTATTTTTGCCAAAAAAACCCCAAATGGGGTCACAAAAAGTTGGACATGAGTGAAATAACTGAATAACTTCCTGACTCCAAATTCAGCCTTCTATCCTGTACCCTACCTAGTTACCCAGATTGTTTTCTTGGTTTTGCTTATTTCACTCAGCATCAGTTCGCATAAATCTTCCCATGCTTCCTCTGATTTCTTCATATTTCTTATGGCATAGCATTATGCCATTAAATTCACATACCACAATTTATTTAGTCATTCTCTAAATGATACTCACCTATATTTTTTTCCAGTTTTTTGCAATAATAGAGCTGGCTGCTAGAAATATCTGGGTGTGTATGACCAGAAAATTCTGTTTCAAAGAGAAACAAATAGAAAGGATTTATTCATTTTTTTTCTCTCTCTCTCTCCCCCCACCCCTTATTTGATTAAGGCAAACATACACCTGTGTTTGCTGCTGAATCAGCAACAAGGAGGGTGACTTCCCCAGATCCTTCTGAAGAGGGCTGAGTCTCAGTTGTCAATAACACTGGAGGCTGCTTTGTCTTGTACACCAAGCAATATGAAGAAAACTTGTCTCCTTCACTCTTCTCAAATAGCTGAAAAATAAAGCGAAGTAAATGAAGCAAAAAGAGAATCCACAAAAGGTTGGCAAAAAGTCCTTCAGGGAGATAGAACCCTACTAGGGGAGGACCCTCTTGAGAAACCTCTACCAACTCTTGGCAATTTACTTTAACCCCTTGGCAGAATTTCTTGCCAAAACTGAGAGCAGAGAGGAAAGCTTGGCCTGATTGCATGAATTCTTTTTTTCCCCATTAACTAGCCCCTTAGGCAATGGGTGGGAGACTGCAAATATGCCCATTTAAAAAAAAAGAGGGAGAAATGGATGTAGTGTAATTAACAATTGCTAGAATCCTGGTTCTTTACTACTAGCAGCCTGTAAAATTTGATTTGAACTCCTTGGAAAAAGGAATTAAGCTGAATGAATGATTAGTATTACTATTGGGGCTTTGTCACTGGACTGCTTGGTGTAGGGACCCAAGCCTGTGGCAGAGTCTTACTTGGATAGGAGGCAGAGGCAGTCAGCATCAAAGTCCTTCTATGTTCCAGGAACTGTACTATGTGCTTGGGGTTCACAGAAAGTCCCTGTCCTCAAGGAGTTTACAATCCAAAGGGAGAAGTTTGTTGTTGTTTAGCCATTTTTTCAGTCATGTCCAACTCTTAGTGACTTCTTTTTAGATTTTCTTGACAGAGATACTAGAGTGGTTTCTCATTTCCTTCTCTAGCTCATTTTACAAGTGAGGAAACAGCGGTAAAAAGGGTTAAGTGACTTGCCCAAGGTCATACAGTTAATAAGTGTCTGAACTCAGGAAGCAGAGTCTTCATGATGCCAGGCCTGGCATTCTATTCACCATGCCACCTAGCTGAAATTGAAAAGTTTGGGGGGAGGCAATGTGTAAGGGGGTAAGTCACCTAGCTGGCTTGGCATAATAAAGTCCTGAAGCCAGGTAGGAAATGATCTGAGGGAGGTACAAATTAGAGTTGGTTTCATCATTCAGAATGATGAGCTTTTAGAAATACTGGAGGATCTAAGACAGCGGTTCTCAACCTGTGGGTTGCGACCCCTTTTGGGTCGAATGACCCTTTCTCAGAGGTCGCCTAAGACCATAAGAAAACACATATTTCCGATGGTCTTAGGAACCAAGACACCGCTCCTCTGTCCATCTCCAGGCGGGTCCGCCCACATATGAGTATTAAAGGGTCTGGGCATTAGGAAAGTTGAGAACCACTGAACTAAGAGAAGCTGTCCAAGGTCTACCTGTACCCTCTCCAGTCAAAGGGAGACCCTAGGGTCAGGGACTAAAATGGAAAAAACAAAAAAAGTGGCAAAAACAGAAAGAACATTGTCCCAGGAATTAGATATAGGTTGAAATCCTGCCTCTGACATATTCTACCTGTAATAGAACAGTAGTATTAGGGGAAATTGTAACATATTCTGTCATTAGTCGTCTGCTAATTACACTGATCACAACTACCATGTCTTTCAAAGTTGTTTGTCTTTACAATATTATTGTCATTTTATAAATCATTCTCTGGGTTTTATTCACTTTACTCTGCATCAGTTCATACAAGTCTTCACAGAGTTCTTTTAAACTATCTGCTTTACCATTTCTTACAGCCTGATAGTAAGTATTGCATTGGGACAGTTAGGTGGTACAGTGGATAGAGTGCCAGGTCTGGAGTCAGGAACATTCATCTTCTTGAGTTCAAATGTGACTTCAGACACTTATTAGCTGTGTGACCCTGGGCAAGTTTCTTAACTCCTTTTGCTTCAGCTTCTTCATCTGTCAAATGAACTAGAGGAGAAAATGGCAAACCATTCCAGTAGCTTTGCCAAGAAAACCCCAAAATGGGGTCATGAAAAGTCAGACATAACTGAAATAACTGAACAGCAACAACAAAGTATTGCATGACATGTATATAATATAATTTGACCAGCCTTTTCCCAATTGATGGGCACTCTTTCTGGGAGAATTTGGAACACAAGTCTTCCTAACTCCAAGTATAGCACGCTATCCATTTTTCTATCTGGCTGTCTCTAAATCCAAAGACTAGTCATTAATGGCTCAAGGTCAACTTTGACAGATTTCTGGTACTGTATTGTTAAATTTTATTTGTATCACTGATTCGGAGGAAAGTAGAGATGACATTTGTATCAGATTTGCAAAGGACACAAACCTGAGGGGGATAGCTAATAAGGGGATGACAGAATATAAAAAAGAGCCTGAGAGGGTAAAATTGCCTAATAGTTCTAGGAGTATGCTATTATCAGGACATTGCTATGTCAACCTTTACATGTTATAGGAATATAAGTTGTTTGACTCAATTCAACAAGCATTTTTTAAGCCTTTCCCGTGTTTCAGGCACTCAGCTTGGCATTGAGGTTCCAAAGACAAAAATGAGAAGTCTCTGCTCTCAAAAAGTTTGCCTTTTATTAGGAAGGTTTCATGGAGGGCAAGGCTTCTGTAGTGCATCTGGAAAGGATTTAAGAATTCCAAGAGGGAGAAGGGAGGGAGGAGACCTTTCTACTCCTGTAGAACAGTTTGTGCAAAGGCCAGAGTCTTAGATAAAGAATACTCTGTATGGGGAATAGCAAGTGGAATAATTTGATTGGAATGTACAGTACATGAAAAACATTAATGTGATATAAGCCTGGAAAGATAAAGGAGTCAAATTGTGAAGGCCTTTATTGTAGAAACAATGAGACACGGAACTTTCTTGAGCAGGTGAGTGAGATGGTTAGACTTGTATTTTAAGAATATTATTTTGGCAGATGTGCAGAAAGAGGGGTTGGAAAGAGAAGAGAATTAGAGCCTGGATATCAAAATTAGAAATAATCCTGCTTAGATGAAATAGAGAGTCTGAACTAGTAGTGCGGTGGCCCCAAGGGTAGAGAGGAGACAGATTCAAGGGGTGGTAGAGGTTGAATATATAATATGACAACTGATTGGATCTGGTGGAGAGGAAGGGAAAAGGGAAGATGTCTCTGGTATTGTGACCTTCGGAGAATCGAATGATGGTGTGCTCAACCAAAACAGGAAAGTCAGGAGCAGGGGGAAGCTTAGGGCCACAGATAATGTCTTGTTTTTGACACCTAAAGTTTAAGGTGGAGAGGTCCTTTAATGATTTGGGCCTGACTTTTCAAAGAGTAGTGAGGACTGGATATGTAGATTTGGGAATCAACTGCCTTGATAATTGAATCCATATGGTGCTAGTATGATTACATGCTAATTTTGAAAGGATTCTCATTTATTTTTATCTGTGACTTTTTTTGTGCTTGCCTTGATTAGTGAAAAACTTACTATGAAACTTTTTAAAGGACTTGGCCTTAGAAGAAAGATCAAAGAGAATGGTAAAGTTGTTCAGACATTCTGAGAGGGCCTTCGGTTCAGTTTAGCTTTAATCACTTAACCATAATAATAGTTACTGCATAATGCATATACAAACACTAAAGTAGCAACAATAGTGAGGCAGAATTGTTTTTTAAAACAATGTCTTTGCAGCTTTCTACTTTGTAAATGCAACAACCGTTGAAGGGGGAAAACTTTTTGTTGCAATGGAAACCTCAAAATGCTATTGTGCAAAGGGCTAAAGTTCTCACCTGCTCAATTTGAGGGCGCAGGTTTGAGGCGCAGGTCAAATGGCTTTTCTGGCTTGGTTCCCCTGATAGGATAATAAGCACCCATTTTCCCAATCTGTTTGCCGTTGCCCACCCCTTTCTTTCCAGACTATGGAAATATAGTGATGGGAGCAGAAGGAGGGGTTGGTCTCTTACTGCCTCGCCATCTTCTAGTCCTTTTGGGTATCAACTAGTTTGAGATGCTTGAGGACGTGCTCTGTAAGTTGACAAGCACTTTTTCTGGCAGTGCTTTTTGTAAATTAAACTTTTTGTTTAGAAGTTGGCAAAAAATTGCCCGTATTTAGGCTCGTTTTTTTCGTCTTCCTCTTTGAAAGCAAATCATTCCAGGCGTCGAGAGTGCCTTTGGATGTGTTTTTTCCATACGCCTGTGCTGTCTGGAAGTAAACCATCATTTCAGGTGGAGGGGGCTCTTGAGGCAGACGGCCGGGCTGGATTGCCCAGCTGGAGCACGTAGCAGGCTCTTCACTTCACGTTCTCCGCCTGCCTCGAGCTTCGGGTTGGCGGGGTCCCGGGGTGCGTTCCCTCTGGGGGGTGCAGCAGGCCAGCCCGGAGGGGCGGGGTCTGGCCGCTGGGGCTGGGCTGGTGGAGCGAGGAGGGGGGAGTGTGCGGAAGGAGGGGACAGGGGAGGGCTCGGCTGGGAGGAGGGCGTCTCAGCACCGCCGCCACCGCGGCAGCCACGACGCGGAGAGCGGTCTTGGAACAAAGTGAGGGCGCAAACTTCCCCGGCCGCTGGCTCGGCCTCTAGCAGCCTTTCGGAGACCTGGGACCGAAGGAAGTGGCGAGGAGGCGCCCGAAGGCGAGCTCCCGGAGCCCAATTGCTGCGTCTGGGTTGGAGGCTGCGAGGAGGGGCGAGCCAAGGTAAGGAGCCCACCCGCTCACCCCGGGAGATTTCAGACAAAGAACGCCGTCCCCCTTCCTCCCGCGCCCCGTGTGCCCAGTTCGGGGGTCAGTCGTGGGAGAGGCCCGAGGGCGTGGGAGCCAGAGGAAGTGTGACTTCAACTTGCCTCACCTGCCCACCGAGTTCCGGCGCTGGAGTGCCTCCAACCCGGGGCTGCTGCCTCGCGCACTTGGCCACTCTCTCCAAGTACATCTCCAGTTGCTGCCCGACCTTCCGGGAGCTTGGGTTGCTGGATAGGAGAGTCCCAGCTCGCTCCGGAGCTTTAAGAAGCAGCACTTTCCCCCACTCTTTCCCCCTTCTTTCCTTTTCTCCTTTGTTGCGCTCATTTATCTTTTCTTACATCTTTTTCCTTTGGCCTCGGTGTGCGGAATTTCTGGTCCAGGCTGCGGGTCGTGGGGAGCGAGGAGTGAGTGAGGTGTACTCTCTGTCTTCGCTCCTTGGACCGGGGGCCGGCCACCCCCTTGGAGCACCTCAGGGGCAGGGGCAGTCAGTCTTTCTATACTTATCCTGAGCCCGGCGAGAGTCAGCACTTTCTAAAACCGCTCTGAAATGGGGTTTCCCCTGAATGCCGCTTACAGACTTCTTTGTAAAGTTCTTATAAGAGTGCTTTACTTCCATTCTTCCTAATAAGCTGGGGGATGCGGACAGTGAGAGAGGTTGGGTGGGTGGGTAGATGGGGGAACTGTGGAACTAGGAACGGGGTGCTTCTTATTAAGACTGAAGTCTTGACACAAAAGAGAAGTTTGTTGTCAAATGGAAATACTCCAGTAGAAGACTGCATGCCCCCTTTGCTACAACTGGAAGACTGCATGCCTCCTTTACTACTGGCCGGAGAGTAAAAAGATTCCATAGACTTAAGTTTGGATCGTCATTCCCCTAAAAAAAAGTTCTTTTGCAGGCCAGAATAGTAAATAGATTCCAGGGGGAGGAGAAGGAGGGAGGGAGGAAGGGAGGGAGGGAGGGAGAGAGAGAGAGAGAGAGAGAGAGAGAGAGAGAGAGAGAGAGAGAGAGAGAGAGAGAGAGAGAGAGAGAGAGAGAGAGAGAGAGAGAGAGAATTCAAAGGGTGGGGAGAGAGAGGGGGAGAGAGGGGAGAAATTGCATTCAGATGCAGAAAAGCTCTGTGGTGGTTGCTTTTCTAAATAATCCTGGAAGATCGGAAAAGTTCCTGGGGGCTTGAAGTGTCAAGTCTGTGTGAAGTCTGTGATAAGATGAGTTCTAAATGGATTTAAAGTTATATGAATTGGTTCGTAAAGAAGAGAATGCCTTTTTCCACCAACTGAGGGCCAACTGTAAGAATTTCAGAAAAAAAAAGTTGCATTAGTAGTTTATTTTTAAGAAAAACTGAAGCTTCACTTCGGTAAGGCATGCTTTGTTTTCTTGCATGGTTTTTAAAAGTGGAAATTTCACCAGATTTAAAAGAAGAAGCAGCAGTTGTATATCCCTGCAGTAAATGCTACCCAGCTGGAGCTCTCTTTGAGCTTGGGTTCCAGTAGCCTCAGGCAGTAGCAGCCTGGTGACACTTGTAATCATTAAGGCATCTGAATGTTGTGATAAGACTATTATTCACAATTAAAACAGGACTGTTGGCACCAAATTCTCTTACTAGAGACTATTTCTTTCCTCTTACTATTCCCTCCTTATAATCTCACCCCATTGCTATTGACCTCATTATTTTAAAGGGGGAGGGAGAAAGAATCCAACTTGTCTCTAATTTCATTTCAAGTACAGTCTAAACAATAGTCTAAAGTTTTAAAAAAAGGAAACCTTCCAAATCACTCTCTGTGGGTCCTGTTCTTATGGTTCAATTAAATTCAACAAGCACTTATGATGTGACTAGTTCAGGTTGGCTTTGAACAGCAATGTCTATTGCTTAACTTGGAGAATTTTTAACATTTAGGTTCTCTTTCCTACATGAGGAAAAACAAATGGAATAATTTAATATGTCCTTGAATGTTTCTTTTTTAAAAGAAATTTTATCTTTGAAGTAATACTTTTATTCTTTTAGCAACATGTTTTGTGGTGTTTCTAAAACCCTTTGCTTTTCTGCTGTGAAACTCTTATCTTTTGATTTTCTTGGATAATAAGATTTGTACTAGGGAGTCTTTGGACACCAAATGTAATGAAGAGGTCAAAGTTTGCCAGTGTGAGGATGCCTGAGAAGAGCAGTGAATAGGGCGTGTAGCCTGAGAAGGTCGGGTCTGGGGTGCCTTTGGGCAGTGATTGACTAATGCCTAGTAGTATTAAGGGTAGACCCACTGACTTCCATTCTGGTTTTGGAAATAAACCCGGGTTATTTGTCCTAGTCACTCATAGGTTGGATTTGTTACCTCAGTGATGTAGGTGGTCCTTCCAAGGGTACAGATCATATTGTATCCACACATTCTTATTTGGGTGCATCTTTTCCATGCCCTATCTTAAACCCTTCCCAGGAGTTCCATCCAACTTGCTGGAGTCTTTACTCCAGATCTGTTGAAAGTGCTTAAATCAAGAGATAGAACCTCTTGGTGTTTGATTTTCAGACCTTTGCCTTTTGAGACTTGATTCTTTCCAGTTTCAGTTACGCTGAACGTGACATTTGAATTCCTGAATGCCGTGAACCTGTTTTGGAAAGAGGAATGCAGTGTAAATATAAATAAAGGTAGAAAGCCATGAACCTGAAGTCAGGAGATGGGCTTAGACTTGGCTGTACCACTGATGATGTGTACTTGGACGAAGAATGTAATATCTCCTAGGCCTCAGTTTCTTCATCTGCAACTTCATCTCTTCTACCTGGATTAGATAATCTCTAAGATTTCTTCCATATTCTATCTATGAGTTACTATTCTCTTGGATGGGGGTCATTCCTGCATCTTTTGGGTGAGAGAATGCTTTTTGAGATCTTGTTTTGAAAGAGACCAGAATCTGAAGGCACATACTCACACACACACACACACACACACACACACACGCATGTGTGCAATTGCATGTAAGTGTATTGGGACTTCCATTGTGTTTCTCAGTTCATCTCTCACTACTAGGTATATAGCAAAATGACACATTTTGGATTATATAAGAGGTGTTTCATGTGTAGCAATCCAGTGTGATATATCCCAGCATGCAATGTACCTTTTAAATTAACTGCTTCCTTGCAATTATGCTTTCCAAACAAGAAGTTTGCTTCCTAGCACAGTATGTAGGTGCCTAGCCAACTTACTAAGAGTCTGAATATTTGTTGAATGCATGACTTTGTGTAGGTAAAATTTATTAATAAAGCAAAATGCCTTAAAATCTTATTTCTTAAATAAGAATTTAACCTTCTTCAAAATAGCATAGTAGCAGACATGATGTTGAGATATTCTGTGTGAATAACTGGGAGCTAAGGATTGCTTTAGAGGAAGATCTTCTGGGATAGTGGTAGAAGATAGGCCTTGAAGTCAAGAAGATCTGGGATCCTTTCTTGCCTCTCACACATAGAACTTGGTGATCCAAGGCAAATCACTTCATTTCTCAGTGCTTTAGGTATCTCTCTAATACCATAAATAACAGAAAAGTTACAGTATATTTATGTTCGTGGAGGGAATTTTCCATGCCAGGAGTTCCTTATATTAATGAAAATTAAGACTGAGTTGAAAAAATGTTGCTCTAAAATTTAGGAATTGTGATCTAAGTGTTTTAAAGGTGTGATGTTCTGATTTATTCTACATTCTTCTTCTTCATACACACACTACATTCAAGCCAAACGGGCTTATATATGATTTCCCAGAACTCGACAGTTCCTCTTCTGTATTTCCCTGCTCATGGAGCCTCCCCTCCCTGTCCCACTCCCATGTCTGCAATGTTCTCCCTCCTCACTTCTGCCTCTTAGACTCTGCCTAGATTCCTTCAAGGCCCAGTTCTGTGCGGTGCTCTTCCTATAGGAAATCCTTCCATATTTTTGTTTTTAGTGTTCTTTTCTCTTCTCAAATTATCTTGTATTTATTTCTTGTGTCCCCAAAATTAAACCTAAGTGTCTTGAGGGTGGACATTGCAGGGTGTCCCAAAAGTCTTAGGGCTTTATTAGTATTATTACTATTTTTATTACTGCAGTAATGCTTAGAATTGTACTATAATAACTAACATGTGCCACACTTTACAAATATTATCACACAATAACCTTAGGATATAGGTGCTATTATTATTTCCATTTTATGGATGAGAAAACTGATGCAGACAGAGTTTAAGTGACTTGCCTAGGGTCATGCAGCTAGTAAGTGTTTGAGGTATGATCTGAACTCAGGTCTTTCTTACCCCACAGCCATCAATTTGCCCACTGCACTACCTTGCTGCCTGAGACTTACCTAAGGCTCTATTTGTCATTTTGCCTTTGTATACTCAGGACCTAGCACAGTGTTTTGTACATAGACGTTTAATAAGTGTTGGATTAAATATATTTTCACTACAACTTTCATGTTATTTGTTATAAAAATCAATATTTAGGCCCACAGTTGTGAAGGTTGTAATGCAATGTAATGGAAATTGATGATTGCAAAAAGGAAATATATATGCAAAGACAGGAATGAACTGATAAAAACAAAGGAAAGTGACTCCAGGAGTAACTACATGTTGCTATAGGTCTATTTTCAAAAACTCAATTCAGTGAGCATTTATTAAGGGTCTGCTTGGTGCTAGTCGCTATGCTACCTTCTGTGATGTAAAGACAAAGAGCAGTCAATCTGCCCTTGAGGAGCTTACATTCTGCTAAGAGGAAAGGTTCAGTTAGTTGTCAATGAAAATTTAATTGCTTTTTTATATTTATTTAAGGCTAGGTATATTCTTATTATATATCTTTTATTTTTTTAACTGCAGGATAGAAAGCTTCAGATTGTGCATTTGGTTTAAAATGAATTACCATACACTTTCTAATAATTTGTGTAGCTATATAGAGGCATTTAAAAGCCACAATAAATTCTTAACAGATGCTAACATCAGACTTATTTAGTTGGCATTTTAAAATTGACAAAGCACTTGTCTTACAATCCTTTGAGGTAAGTTGTGTAAGTATTGTTTCCTGACTTTTACAGATGAAGAAACTGAGGCATGTGCCTGGGGTCTTATATCTGGTGGGAGTTAATTTCAGTCTTTAAATTTAGAATTCCTGACTCTGGTTCTGTGACTTGTTCTGTTTTATCATACAGCCTCTCAGTATAATAATGCTATGAAAATGTGGGGGACTGATGATTATAAAAGAGTTTGTCAATTATATTGGAAGGAATCTATTTTGTCTTATACCTTTTGGCTTAGCTTGGAAATTTCTTATTAGGCACAGACCAAATCTTGTCGTGCATGTCATTTTTTAGCTGTTTTTCAGTCTTATCCTATTCTTTGTGACCACTTTGGGGTTTTCTCGACAGTTACTGGAATGGTTTGCCATTTGCTTCTCCAGTTTATTTGGCAGCTGGGAAAACTGAGGCAAACAGGGGTATGTAATTTGCCCAAGGTCACACACAGTTAGTAAATGTCTGAGGCCAAATTTGAACACAGGTCCTTCTGACTCCTGGCCCAGCACTCTAAGCATATGAGCATCATACTAGCTAGCAAAGGTTTTTGTATTTAGAAAGCTTTCCTAACACCAGGTAATGACCTGCTTATTTCATGTAACATGTGCTGCAACAAAACGCAGCGTAACGGAAATATTTAGATTGTCTCTGAAAGTTCAATAAAATGGGATTTAACCTATGTTCTCCAACAAATGCCATCAGATGTATTGGCAAAGATACATTAGAATGAATCACATTGTCAAACAAATCATTCAGTATCCTGCTAGATACATTTTTGTTTCTAAATTTGTTCCCCTAAAAGGAGCTAAACACTCTATATGGGTTTTGGTATTTCAGTGCTGATTTGGAGGGAAAAAAAAGAAGGAAGTGGGCAGCCCCTTCGCACATTTGGAATAGTTTTTATCCCCCTGAGCTGATAATGACACTTAAAAGTTGCAAAAACTCTTTGTTCATTCTTTAGTCTGCCCACATAGTGCTAGACTGTCAGAGGTAGGCCACTGTCTCCGGACAGTTCCTCACTGGGGATTTGTAATGTATTTCTTAACTTGGATCCAGTATGGTCTGGTATGGGGCCAGCTCCTCCCCAGGAATCCAATCCAGTTTGAATTTAGTGGCTTTGTTTCAGTTTATGAAGTCTGTAGATTGAGTAATGGGGTCTGTCCTTCAGTTTGTATTGTGTTTTCATGAAGTCAGATGACAATTTTTAATGAGTGATCAGATTTTTCAGGCATGTTTCTTCCAGCTTTCCAATAAATCAAATCATTGCTTTAGGTTTTAGGAAAGTAACAGGAATTGTTTACCATGATTTTTATCAGGACTTTAAGAAACCTCAACAGTAAGATTTTTTTTTAAATACCTGAGAATGAGAGGTTCTTATTTAAATGACCTCTATTTTCATAAATTGGTCAAAGTTAAAGCTTTTCCAGGACTTTCAAAATAAAAACACAAAGTATAATCTAGTAGAAGTCATTTTGATTTGGGGGAATCTGCTCAGTTCTGATGCAGCTGATCACTTATTAATTTGTGTTGACAACTTTAGATTATAGAAGGACTAAAATAGCTAACCACCTTTAAAAAAATAGTTTTATCGATGCCTTTTGTTTTTACATTAGCCATTGCCCCCTTCTCAACTCCAGAATGAGTTTTCTCATTCTTTCTTGTAAGAAACAGTTAAGTTAAGCAAAAACAACTGTTACAGTGGCTATGTGTCACATGGAGGCAACATTTTGCCTCTGGAGTTCCTTTCCTCCTGCCAAGAGGAGGGAGCTAGGTTTAATTACCAATTCTCTGGGACCTCTGTTGCTTTTCATTTACTCACCATTGGGCTTCCTTTGAGTGATCAAATTTTCATTGATACTGTGTTTAGCATTGTGCATATTGTTCTAATTCTGTATATTTTACTCTTTATCAGTTCATTATCAATCTTGCCATGTTCCGCTGAATTCCTTATATTTATAACCTCCTGCTGAACAATACTATTTTATTACACCCATATGCCAGTTTGGGCAGCCATTCACCACCTGGGCAATTTGGCAAGCATTTTTAAGGGCCTGTTCCATGTTATGTATGGTGCTAGGTGCTGTGAATACAAAGACCAAAGTGAAAAAGATCCTTGCCCTTAAAGAGAAAGATGGGTCTGTGCAAAATAAGAGCAAGATGATTTGGGGGAAAAGATACTAGCACGGAGGGTTATATCATAAAAGACTTCATGTAGAAGGTGATGGGCAGCACAGTGGATAGAGCACACTGGACTAGGTTAGAGGTGATGAGAGCCTGAATTATAGGGGTGACTGTGTAACTAGAGAGAGAATCATGTGAGAGAACTGATTTGGTTATGAGAGGTGAGGGAGAACTAAGAGTTGAAGATAACATCAAAGTTGTGAATCTGTGTGACTGGAATGATGATGGTGGTCTTAACTGAAATAGGGAAGTTTGGAAGAGCAGTTGGTTTGGGGTGGATGATGAAGATAATCAGGTCTCTTTGGGATTTGTTGAGTTTGAAATTCTCATACGATGATGTCTAATAAGCAATTGGTGTTGCAAAACTGGTACTCAAGAAAGAAACTAGGTCTGTATAAATACATCTGGTAGTCATTATCAAAGTGATGATAATTAAACCCATGGGAGCTGATGAGGTCATCAAGAGAGGAGTAAAGGGGACCCAGGCTAGAACCTTGGGGTACACAAAAAATTAGTGGGCACGATATAGATCATGATCCAGCAAAGGAGACAGATATGAAGACAACAAAGAGAAACCAGTGTCATGAAAACCCATAGAGGAGGGAGTATCTAGGAAAAGAGAATAGTCAGTAGTGTTGAATGTATTAGAGATGTCAAGATGAGGATGGAGAAAAGACCATCACATTTGGCAAGTAAGAGATCACTAGTTACTGTGGAGTGAGTATTTTTAATTATTTTATGAGGGTGGAAGCCAGATGGGAGAGGTTCAAGAAGTAAAAGGAAAAGAAGTTAAGGTGACAAAGTATAGACAGTTTTTTTTAAGGAAGGAGGATAAATTTGGTAGATCTGCAAAAACTTGAAGGGGCAGTGGGATATAGTCCCTGTCTCCAAGAAGCTTACATCCTATTGGAACGATGGAATATATGACATGTTTAGAGATAAGTGAAAACAAAATATATGCAAAATCTTACAAAGTAATTTTGGAGAAGCAATGGAGAGTGATCTTAAAGGACCTAACACCTGAGCTGAGCCTTGAAGGGAGCTGAATTGCAGATTTAGTTTGGTGGGGGGAGATTTGGTGGTATAGGTGATAAGTTCGAGACAGAGTGTTTCAGGCCTGAAGGAAGGACACAGTATAGGTGGGAAACAGCAAGCAGGCTGATTGGGCTATAGCAGAGATGTGAGGGGAAGTAATGTGTTGCTTCCTGGATAGGCTGGAGTGAGATTTTAAAGGGTTTTAAATTACAAACAAATGGGTTTGGATTTTGTCCTACAGGAGCTAGGGAACCACTGAAGCTTCTTGAAAAGAATAGTGACATGATCAGTCTTTTGATTTGAGAATAATATCTTGGCAGCTGTTGAATCATATTAGAGGCTGGATTAGAGAGGTAAGAAACTGGCTTCAGGGGCACCAGTCAGAAGGACCTAAATTAAGGTGGTTGTGGGATGAGCACAAAGAAAAGAATGGGTGGAAGAGTTGCTGGGGAGCTAAAATGGACAAGACTTGGCAACTTGGTGCTTATGATGGGGATTGACATAGGTAGGTGGGTATGTGGGGGGACTGATGGTAGGGGAGGTGGTAGTACATGAATGAGAATAAAAGAAAAGTTGAGGATGATGCCTAGATTGCAAATTTGAAAGAGTGGGAATGAAAGATGGTGGCACTCCTGTTAGAAAAGGGAGCTGTAGGGAGAGGAAATTTAGGGGGAAAGATAGTTTCCTTTTGAGTACTCATGTTGTTCCTAGTTACCACAAACATGCTGCTATGAATATGTTAGTATTTATTGGACTTTTGAAAGTTTAAAAAAAGTTAATAGCACAATCATGGTACTGAGGGCCTTTAAGGAAGAGAACTTTTTTTTTTTCTTTTTGGAGGGCAATTGGGGTTAAGTGACTTGCCCAAGGTCACACGGCTAGTTTTTTGTGTTAAGTGTCTGAGGCCAGATTTGAACTCAGGTACTCCTGACTCCAGGGCCGGTGCTCTATTCACTGTGCCACCTAGCCGCCCAAGGAAGAGAACTTTTAGCCAAATATTTGACTTTTCAAATGAAATTTTATTTGTTTGTCAATACTCTGTTTACTTAATAAACTTTGTTAATATACTATTTTCCTTCTACCAATTTGCTAAAATAGTTTTTATGACTGATTTTGAAATGAGTTGGAGATCAAAATAGGTTAGTTCATTATTGTCATAAAGAGAATTAACATGAGCTTACTTTCCTTCCAATATGTTAATTAATGAGGCCATTGAGAAATACAGCTCACTTGTTCTTCCTTGTGAGCGGTGTGGTCTTGGGGTTGTTTTCAAATGGATGTGGCCATGCATGCAAAGGAAAGAATTTGGACATGGAATTAAATAGACACCACATTAGTACGCATCTGAAATACTTCAATGTGAGTTGCCATAACTGGTGGAAGTTGGAACTGTTGGAATTATGTAACAGTGTGGGGACATGAAGCCTTGATGAACTAACTTCTGCTGATTCAGAAACCAAAATATGTTCTTCACTGGCTTGTCTGTCTTGTATGTTCCTGTGGAAAATCGTAACGGTTCTGTGAAACCATAGTGCTTTTTGGTAACTCTTCATTGACAACTCTCTGAGCCTCTTGATAGGAACCATGAGGCATTTGTAGTTGTCTAAGCTGCAGAGTCATTGCAAATAACTTCACCTGGAGTCGTTTCAAGGAGAGCTCAACTCTTCATTGTGCTAGCTCATTTCATTGACTTTTGTGAGAAACTAGCTCCTTCAGAGAGAAATAGGAATTTTTACTTAACTGTCTTGTTACTTGAAAATTGTTCTTGTTTGGTTTGGTTTGGTTCAATAATGAGAGGGACGGATATAGAATCTATGTGCTACACTTGGCATGTGTAAACAGCTAGTTAGACAAGGCCTGAAGGAAGGACACAGTATAGGTGGGAAACAGCAAGCAGGCTGATTGGTATATTATTATTAATCATTTATTAGTAATTAGTATATTAGTATAATAAATTAGTAATTTATTAGTAATTAATAATATAGTATTATTAATTGTTAATATAATATTATTAATATAGATGATGAGAGCTCTGTGCCTAGTGTGAGGAAGACCTGAGCTCAAATATGGCCTCAGATACTTAGTAGCTTTGTGACCCTGGACAAGTTCCTGGATCTCTTTTTGCCTCAATTTCCTCAGCTGTAAAGTGGGAATAATCACAACATTTACTTCTCAAGGTTGTTGTAAGTATCAGATGAGATAATATTTGTAAAATGCTTAGCACAATGCCTGGCACATAGTAGGTACCATATAAATGCTCCTTCCCTTCCCCTC
>CM053593.1:313225900-313278451 GCA_028646575.1 Pseudocheirus occidentalis | reverse complement strand
CTCCCTTCCCTTCCCCTTCCCACCCATTTGTAACACTGGCCTCTTCATTGTTCCTCTCCCACAACACTTCATCTCCCAACTCTGGGCTGTTTCACTGGTTGTCCTCAGGCCTGGAATTTTCTCCTCATCTCTGCCCCTTAACTCCCTTGACTTTAAATCTCAGCTAAATCTCTGCTTTGTGCAAGAAGCCTTTTTTCATCCCCCTTAATACTAGTGCCTTCTTGCTGTTCATTATCTCCAAATTATTCTGTATGTATTTTCTTTCTACATAGTTCTTTTCATGTTATCTCTCCCATTAAACTGTGATATCCTTGAGAGCAGGGACTATTGTTATTGTTTTTCTTTTTCTTGGCATTCCCAGCACTTCAGCACAGTGCTTGAAACATAGTAGGTACGTAATAAATGTTGACTTGTCTTATCTTAAAATAAAATTTACTCATTATCAATAAATTCTTCTATGTGTAGTTAAGTTTTCCCCCTTTCTTTACTGCCTGTTAGGATTATAAAAAACCAGAGCTTTTCTACTCCTTCAGGGAGCTCTACTGTATGCCTGATGAATACTCAAATATTTCCATTCCCTTTTATCAGTATTGAGAAGGGGGCTACATTTTTTTCCTTCCATATAATCCCCCATCCATTGGACTTTTCTTATGAATGAACAAACTTCTGAAAGCATTAGAGAATCATGGAGTTAGTTAGAACTGGCAGAGCCCTTAGAAGTCCATCAATCTTAACCTCTTTTTGTAGAGGAAGAGACAGGGATCCCACAAAGGTTCAGGGACACAGATAGTCCATGACAAAGCTGGGATTCAAAACCAGGGCCTCTCCCTCCAAATTGGCTCTTTCTACTGCACCTTGATGCAAGGACTATTATTTTCAATTTCAAGGTTGGCTATTTAGCATTTTAAAATAGATTAGGGTGTTCAGAATTTGTGCTTTGAAAATTCAAATTTTAATACAAAATATAAATTCTGAGCATGTTAACCTATTTAAAATGCTTTTATGACTTCATGGACTTTTAAAAACTTTAAAAACGCAAATTTTAAATAATGCAAACTTTTAAAAAGTCATTACACAGAGAGAGACACACACTCTACATGACTTTAAGCTTCACCAATTTGGGTGTTCCCTTTAATAATGCAGATGCCAGACTCTCTATACTTTATCATCTATTATTCATAAATTACTGTAGCCACCTTCCAAAAAAAATTACCTGGTAGTCAACTTTCTGGTCATGAGCCTCTCTGCACTTAGCTAAGAGACATGGTCTATATCCTGGTATGAACTAGAATTCTTTTTAGCTTCTTAGAACTGGCTAAAATTTTTCTGCTGTTTTTGTTGTTGTTTGGTCATTCTCTGGTTGTGTCCAACTCTTCATGACCCCATTTGGGGTTTTCTTGGCAATGCTACTAGAGTGGTTTGCCATTTCCTTTTCTAACTCATTTTCCAGATGGGAAACTGAGGCAAACAAGATTAAGTGATTTGCCCAAGGTCACAGAGATAGTCTGAGGCCAGAGCTGAACTTTGGGAGATGAATCCACCATGCTACCTCCCTGCCCTTTCTGCTGTTAGAGTTGAATTGCCTTAGGTTGCCTCCATGCTGTGAGGGGGTATTAGAGGAGAACTTCCATGGAGTAAAGGTGTGTGTCTATATATATTCTGAAAATTTATATGTATTCCTAAGATTTACAAAACCCTGATCAGGCAGTAACATTTAATGGTGTAATGGCAGTAAAGCCAAGTTTGTATCAGTTCATAGGCAATGATCCAGTTTCAGAGATGTGTATGTCTGCAACAGTATCACAAGGAAATATTAGGGTGGTATGGCTGGGAATGGAAGTTTAGTCTCTTTCCTTTTTATGTTGTTTCTTATTCAGGTCACAATAAAACAAATGTAATAAATGTTCCACGAGAAGGTAGCAACACTCAAACTCTTCTCTTTCTGACCCATTTCTTGTTGGTATTTAGGAAAAAATATAGCATCTTAAGATGAAGATGAAATTGTGGTTTGGAAATAGAAGAAAAAAGCAAGTGACACTGGAAGTGCTATCCTCATAAAAATATAAAGCCCTTAGACTGAAGGAAAGATAGAAATCAAAGCTGTATGGAAAGGAATGGCCATATTTGAGTATTCCTTTGATTCACAGAGTGAAAGAACAGGAAAGACTTTAAGATGACTTAGAGACGGCTGTGGAGTCATTAGCCGCAGAGCAGGATGGCAAGAAGGGAGCGAAGATTAAATCTTTCTCACATTTAAGTTGATAGAATTCAGTGTGACATTATCTCACTAATGGTATTTTGTAAGACTCATCTAATCAATATGTCAAGAGATAGAAAAGTTGATTTGTGAGTCACTTCCATTTAAAGCAAAACCTTATTAATTCAGGCTAATTCACAATTTGTGATGAGTTGGCAGGGACTGATGTTTCTCTCTGCATTTTAATGATGGAAGGATTTGTTATGCTTGTTATTGATGGGAACAAAATTGTAAGAGAATGTTTAAAATTAAAATTGTTTGTTTATAAAAAAATCCTCTAATACTTTAGAAACAGCTATTTATTTATTGTTGTAGGCCAAGAGGTTTGCCCAGTCGGAGCATAAAAAGACTACTCAGTCAAGATATAGAAAAGGTTCAGTCAGGCATGCATGTACTCCTCTCCCTTGTCTCCATCTAAAAAACTCATTGGAACAGCAGGGTTGGTGTGTATCCCTGAATAATTAGTGGGCTGACTTTCTGGAAAGAAGGGTAGGAGAAGTGTTTACTGAGCTGAGCACCTGCTACATGCCTAACACTGGCACTTCACAAACATCTCTTTGGAACCTCACAACAACCCTGGGAGGTAGGTGCTTTTTATTATTCCCATTTTTATAGATGAAGAAACTGAGGCAGAAAGAGGTTAGGTGATGTGCCCACGGTCACACAGATAATACATGTCTGAGCCTGGATTTGAATTCAGCCTCTAAGCCTAGCACTCTGTGCATGGCTGTTTTTTGACGACTAGAAATCTGCACCAGTGGCTGAAACCTTATTATATTAAACCAATTAATTAGAGGAGACAGTTTCCTTTCTTTGCAGGGGAAAGATTAACTTACAAAGCAAGACCTAGGTAAGTATTATTGATATCACACTTGATATGTGGGTACTAACTTATTCTTTTTCATTTTTATTTGTGTGAGGCAACATTATACCCTGGGGGGTGCTGTGGGGGAAAGGGGAGTAACCTGGACTTGGAGTCAGAATATTTAAAAAATAGGGATAGGAATAGAGATTTATTGCATTCTAATTATTTGTAGAACACTCAACACTTATGCCTGGGGAAGACAAAATTTCAATAAGACGGCTTTCAGGAAGCTGTAGTCTGATAGTGGACTGGCTGTAAGTAAGGTCTCACTTACCTCTATTTCTATTGTGTGACCTTGAGTAAATCACTAAACTTCACTAGGCCTTAGTGCCCTCATTCAATAAAGATTTATTAAGTGCCTCCCTCATGCAAGGAGATCCTGTGCCAGTCACTGAGAATACAGGAATATTATTTTACATAGAGATAGCCAGATCCTTTGAATCATCTCTCTTAACTAGAGAAAAACATACTCACTAGGTAATAAAGACTAGAACAAAAGAATGTAGTACACCATCAAACTCCATTGCCTCTCAAGAGATATAATGTTTTTATCCTCAATTCTGCTAACTGTAATTAAGCATTAGTATGTAGCATGTTGTTGATAGAAAGCTGGTCTAGGGTACAGAAAGAATTGGGTCCGTGTTCAGCCTCTGACTCACTGGCTTTGTAACCCTGGGCAAGTCACTTAATCTCTCAGGGCCAGGTCACTCCCTATGACCCTTAAATTGCCAGTCTGAACTGATTCTCTTCCAGGGCAGTTCCCTATTAATAATAACAATAATGATGATAAAAGTCATAACTCACATTTGCATAGTACTTTAAAATTTCAGAGCATTTTATATGTGCTATCTCATTTGGTCCCCATAATTAAGATGTGAAGTGGGAGCTATTATCCTCCTTTCACAAATGAGGAGACAGATATATAGTGACTTGCCCAAATTCATAAAGCTGGTTAAGTGTCTGGGTGTCAGGATTTGAATCTGGGTCTTCTTCAAGCTAAGTCCTGCCTTGTTTCTACTGTTACTTAGCTACCTTGTAGCTACTTAGCTCCTGGGATTGTCATAAAGATTAAAAGAAATATATTGCATGTAAAAGGCTTGAAAATGGTAAAATGTTGTGCAAACATAAGCTGATATTTGCTTTATTGTTACTATTTATTCATTATTTCAACTCTCTAAATTTTTACAAGGCAGTACTTTGTTAACCCAGTTCTATTTAATGTATATTACTTATTACAATATAATCTACAATTCAAGATTTAATTTTTAAAAATCTCACTGCTCTGCTACTTTACCTATTATTAGAACAATTAGAATAACATACATTTTTATAGTATTTTTATAGTTTGTCAGCATTTTCTTTGCAACAACTCTATGATGGGCAAGTATTATTCAGCTCCATTATAGGGATAATCAAATAGTTTCAGGGAAGTGAAGTGACTTGTGACTTGTACAAAGGTCGTACAATAAATGTTTGAGCAAGGCTTTGGATCCAGTGGCTTCTTTTCTGACTGTAAGCCCAGTCTAAGTTTCTCCAGGTCCTGGTTCCAAGCGTAGCATGTTTCCCAGTACAGCCTGCCATTGTCTTGTCCCAAGCTATACTCAAGGTACTGTACTGAGCTTGTGAAATTTTACTGTAATTGAATCCAGGTGAGTGAATAACATGCTCAAGGACCTCCCTGGGAGCTGATATAAAGAGTAATTTTTTTTTTTTTGCTTTTTTGAGGGCAATTGGGGTAAAGTGACTTGCCCAAGGGTCATGGCTAGTTTTTGTGTTAAGTGTCTGAGGCTGGATTTGAACTCAGGTCCTCCTGCCTCCAGGGCCTGTGCTCTATTTACTGCACCACTTAGCTGCCCCATAAAGAGTAATTTTTATTTCCCAGTATGCCATTTTGTGAATCATTGTCATCAATTCTTAATTTTGATATCTTCTAGGTAAAATTCTGGAAATTTGGTTAATTAGATAATTTCCTAAACTTTGCTTAATAAGGACAAGTCTTCAATGTTTAGCGTAGGAAAAAATGACATTGTTATAATGAACTTATACTTACAGAAAGATTTGAACATTCATGTTTGTAAATTAGTGTGTAAAGTTTTATATAGGTTATGCTTTATCTTAAGGAAAACCTTTAAACTTTTATACTGCATATGTAAAGTATTTGATTAATTAAAGAATGCAAAAGTACATTTAAATTTTCCATATGCAGTAAGAAAAAATAATGGTTTGATTTTAAAAAGCACAAATAATTTAGATTTAGGAATTTTTTCATTAATGTTCAAATATATTTGAAACTAAAAATCTAATAATTCACTGGTAGTCCTAGGAATAGGGAGAGGCACTGGGCCTATTCTATCATAAGAAGAAATTCCCATTTTTCACGTCTTTGGACTAAGTCATAAAGAATCTAATAATTCATTGGTAGTCATAGGAATTGGGATGGGTTCTGGGCCTGTGATTTCATTGGTACAGGGAACTCCTAATGCAGCTTTGCATCATTTCTGTAACTTGCCTCAGAGTTGTGTAAGATGCTGTGACTTGCCCAGGTTCAGTCAGTAGTATATAGCAGAGGTAGGATTTTAGCGCAAGTCTTCTGGACCCCAAAGCCAGCTCTAGTATCTACTACAAGATGCTGCCATCATAAATTAGAGAATCTGAGAACTGTGAAGGACCTTAAAGATCAAGTTAATTCTCCTCATTTGTAAAAAAAAAAAAAATGAGCAAACTGAGACCCAGAGAAATTTAGTACCTTTTTTAAGGTTGAGAAGCTAGGTTGTCAGTTGGCATTAAAACTTAAATCTCCTGATTCCCTACACCAGCATTCTTTCCCTAGGCACGATGTCTCTCCCAGCTTCATAAGCATTAGCTTAATTTCTGAAGGCAACATAATTACTTCTAGTGGCTCTGTAGCTAATTTCTTTTTTTTTTGCCATATTCCTTAAATAAATAGTAGTGCTTATTAGCAAATGGCTTATTATACATTTGGATCTTCTGTAGGAATAAAAAACAAGGATATTTTTTAAAATAACAATTGAAAACAATTTAGCCTGTGTATTGCCAAAGGAAACTCCAGATGTATAAAGAGCAGCCAACAACCAAAGCTCATTTTATTTAAATTGGATTCATTAAATATCCAAATGCCTACTGTGTGTAAAACATTATGGTACATTCTAGGGGGAGTATAAAATTTGGTTAACATTCTACCAACTAGCTTTTTAGCCTAGTTCATGTTACCATGGCCTGGTCTCATTGACTTAAACGTTTTATAGAATTAAATCATTTGGAATAAATAAATAAAATATTTTCTTGAAAAGTTATATCTCTCAGAAGGACCTTATGAATCATAGAGCTCCAGTGGACCCATGAGCTTAACTAGTTCATTGGTCTCATTTTCTCAGCTGTAAAATGGATGCCCATTTTGTGTTTCAAATAGCCATATTTCATTATTGATAATTTTAAGATGCAACTGTTTGAAATTTTCTAAGTGTATTGACTTGTATCCGTTACAAGCAAACATATTATGAAGTAGAAGTCCAAAAATACAAAATACACTCAATTCTATATCTTTTAAGGGAGAATATTTGCACTTTATAGAAGTGGTAGTAGGTTGTCACCTCCCCTGTTAGAGGGGGTTTTTGCATCAATAAGATATTAGATTACTTGTAGTATTAAAGAGTTGAAATAGTATAAAATCAGTTTAGCTGAGTCAGTGCTGTAGTCCTTTTCCCTCTATTTGGATCAGTTTTCTTTCCCATATCCTACTATTTACACATAAGTGGCTGACATGACCAAACTCCTTATACCTCTTAGAATGACAGAGAAAAATGATATCAAGAATTCAAACATAAGAGGCATATGCCTAAGAAGTAACCCTGGACAGAGCAAAACAGAATACTCCTGCTTTGTGGTCCTTCTCAAGTATTCTTGGTTTTGATTTATTTTTTTATATTTATATGCATTATATATATAATATATTATATATAAATATTTACATGTTTATTTATATATTATGTTATAGTATTATACATTAGATATTTCTATTATGTAAATATATTATATTTATATATAAACATAATTTTTGTAGTATATGTAAACATATATTATATATACATATATGTATATTTGTTTTTGTTTTTTCATGCTTGTCTTTAGTTCTTTGGTGACATTGATGTTCCAGGTCTTACTACTTTATAGCAATGTTGGAAAAATAGTGGCATTGAAAGATGAGGGAAGGGAAGCACTGTGCTGATTGCTTTACAAATATTATCTCATTTAATCTTCACAACAACCCTGGAAGATATGTGCTGTTATAATCTCTATTTTATAGTTGAAGAAATTGAGGTGACTCGCCCAGGGTTACACAGTCAAGCGTCTGAGGCTAGATTTGAACTCAGAACTTCCTGGACAGTGCTCTATCTACTTTACCACCTCAACTCTGAAGGATGTGTTTAAGTGTGACAATGAATGGGAAAGCATGGATGGACTGATATAGTGTGTACTTGGAGGAAGCTTCCAAACAGATGAGCTCACAAACTCATTTGAGTAATTGAGAGAATATGCTTGCACACATTTTTTTTTCCAGACCAAATATTTAGGGAGCCCTAATCCCTTTACTCCGTTTACTCCAGAGGCAGCTGATAGCATGGTGAATAGAGCATTGGACCTGGCTTCAGGAAAACCTGAGTTCAAATCCAGCTTCAGATGTTTTCTAACTATATGACCCTGGGCAAGTCCATTTAACTTCTCTTTGCTTCTGTTTCTTTAACTGCAAATCAGGGATAAAAATGGCACCCCCTTTTCAGGGTTGCTGTGAGGATACAATGAGATATTTGTAAAAATCACTGAACATAACTTCCGGAATATAGTAGGCGCTATATAAATACTTATTCCATTCCCCTTCCATTTATTCTGGTTAATGTTGTAAGAGGTGTTTTGTTCTGCTCCATTAACAAAGTATTGTATTTATAGAAAGGAAATTATAGTTTTGTAGCATGCTGTGATGTTTAGTACATATCTGGAGTGCTGTAATCAGTTCTGAGGACCACAGTAAAGAGCATTTGTATAAAGAGAGTAACCAAGATGATTAAGGAATGATTGACCATGGAAAGAGATGGTGATGTTCAGCCTAGAGAATGGAATACTTGCAGGGGGCATGATTGTTATCTGAAGGGGTGGTCATCAGTTAGGGGAATTAAATTTGGTCGGCCAATCCCTGAAAGACAGAACAAAGAGCAGTGAGTGGAAGCAGGTTATTACTCATCAATCAATCAATTATTTATTTATTAGAGCTATTAACAGAACTAGGCTACCTTGAAGGATAGTCAGTTTCTCCTTAATTTTTTAAAAAGAAAATTAAATTTTAAATATTTAATAAACATTTTTTTCTCTCTTTAGTCCCATTCCCATAGGAAAGAAAAGAAAAACAAAACCTTTGTAACACATCTGCATCTTCAAGCAAAATAAATAAATTCCTACATTCTGCATTATTTGTCCTTCTCCTCTTTTTGAAGGGGTGGGTAGCATGCTTCAACCATTTCTGGAACTATGTGGTTGGTCATTGTGTTTGAAGTCTTCAAGTAGAAGCTTGTTGAGCCCTGTAGGAGAAGATTTAGTCGGGATCCTTGGTCTTGGTAGAAAATCAGAGACTAGTGTGATATAATGAAAAGAGCACCAACTTGGCATTATGAAACTTGGGTCCAAGTTTCAACTTTTCCAGTTTCTAGCTATGTGAATAAGGGCTAGTTGCTTAATTAAACTCATTGAGTCTTAGTTTTCTCATCTATAAAATGGTGTCTTGGGTAGTTCAACTGTGATGAAAATGCTTTGTATATTCTCAAGCACTGTAAGTATGAGCTATTATTGTTGCTACCTTTGAGTGTTTTCAAAGCCCCTTTTAAATTCTTGTCTGCCAAAAAAAGAAAGAGAAATAAGGTGAGAAAGAAGGAAAGAAAGGAAGGAAAAAAGACAGGAAGGAAGGAGAAAAATGAAGGAAGAAAGAAAGGAGAGAGAGAAAGTAAGGAAGGAAGGAGCCTATTTGTAAATCAAGGGGCTTAGATTATTGTGGAGAACACTCTTGAAAAAGGACAGGGACAAAGTAGAAAATAGAACAAATGTGGGGTGGTATAGGATGGAGGGAAATATAGTCAGTCTTTCACAATATATCCACTATGGAAATGTTTTGTGTAACTACACACGTACAACCTATATCGAATTGCTTATCTTCCCAGTAAGGGTGGGTGACGAGGGGGGAAGGGAAAGAATCTGGAATTCAAAGTTTTGGAATTCAAAGTTTTGAAATCAAATGTTTAGATTATTGTGGTGATACTTGAACTGTGAAATCTTAGAAAGGCAAAGTGACTTCTTACCTGTTATGAGAAGGAATTTAGTCTTAGTAGAAGAATCCTTGAGCTGCCTGGGATGTATGGAGAATGTGCTACCACATCGGTCAGGACCTGCTTGATGCTCCCATTTCCCAAATTAGCCTGAAAGCTCAAGAGCTCTGGGTAGGGAGGAGAAATGAGGTGACTAGTAGGTAAATTCTGTGGACTCTAGGTAATATGCCCTCTGGTTGTCTCATGGACCTAGCTATTCTCCCTAGGGAAATCTACCTTGGGAAACAAAGTAGAAGCAGAGCAGCTGGGATGCCTCCCCTGCTAAAAGGCATGATTTGGTGCCAAATGATTAAAAAACCATGAAAGCATTTTAAAGGATTATACTAAATTGTTTACAATTAAAAGATTGTTAAAAGAAATAGGATGTATATGGAAAAAGTTCTTCTGGGCTCACTGGAGCAAAGCTCCAGAAGAACTTTTCCTGTTCCACCTTGGGAAGAGACCTCAGGCCATCTCTAGTCCAATGCCCTCATTTTATATATGAGGAACCTGAGGTCTATAGAGACTAAGTGACTCGTTCAAGGTAACCTAAGTATTAACCCTCAAGGGCAGGATTTAGACCCTGGCCTTCAGACTCCTTAACCAAATGTATGAGTACTTTGTGAGCAGGGCCATTTAATCATAGATCAAGAGCTAGAAGGGGCTTCACATCATCTGGTTTAGCCATCTTATTCTTCAGGTGAGGACCTATGACCGAGAGAAGGTCAATTACTTTCCCAGCTGGTAGTGACAGAGCTGGGATTCAAAACAAAGCTTCAGACGTCAAATTCAGCATCCTGTCTCTTGTACCACAGTGTGCTTCATGGTATAGTAGAGGGGCAGCCCGATGTGATGGGGAAAACCCGAGACTAAGAGTCAGAAGACTTGATTTGTAGTCTTTGGTGTGCAACAAATTAGCTGTGACTTTGAGCGAGTCATTAAACTTTTCTGCGTTTTGTTATCCACATCTCGAAAATGATGGGGTATCAGTTAGATGACCTTTATGGTCCGTTCTAGGTATAAAAATTATGTGGTTCCATATACTGCCTACACAATCAATTAGCAAATGTTTATTAAAAGCATACTATGTTTCAGATGCTAGGCTAGACTCTGTGGACACAAATATAATGAAACAATCCCCGCTCTCAAGACGCTTAAATTCTAATGGAGGAGAAATTAAGTACATATATATGTGTATATGTAGAATAATTTTAATAGCAGTTGGGTGGGTGGATCAGGAAATGCTTTATGTAGGAGGTGACACTTGAGCTACATCTTAAAGGAAGTGGAATTCTGTAAGATGTTGGTGAAAGGGAGTGCATTTCAGGTGTGAAGGAAGGTCATTGCAAATACTTGGAGTTCGGAGGTAGGGGCCTTTGTATGAGACAATAGAGTAAAGTATAATGAAACTTCAAAGATAGTTTGGACCTAGGCTTTGAGGGGTTTTAAAAGCTGAATTGAAGAGTTTACGTATGAGTCTTGAGGCAGTAGGGAACCACCACAGCTTATTGAGTAAGGGAGTGACACAGTCAGATTTTAACTTAAGGAAAATCAATTTGGCAATTGTATGCAGAATGAATCAAAGTAGGGAGAGATTTGATTCAGGGGGAACAATTAGGAGGACATTACCAAAGTTTAAGAGAGTAGAGAAAAGGGTCAAATTTGAGAAATACTGAGGAGGAAAAAAGAAGATCTGTCAACTGATTAGATATGTTAAGGAGTTGAGGATAATGGTTAAGGTTATGGATATGGAAGATTGAAAAAATGTTAGTGCCTTCAACAGTACAAATGCTTTATAAGTAGGTACAGCTACTTATTCAGTACAATTTTTTACGTTGCAGTGTTACGCAGGGTGATAGAATAAATATGTGAATTAAAAGCTAAGTGTGTGATGCTAGACTTTTCCTACCTAAATTTGTTGCTTACATTTAGCATATGATGTGATTTGTCCTATCTTACCCCTAGCATTTATCAAATAGTGAGTTTTTCCCTGGAAGACTTGGTTTCTTCCACTTTATCAGGTATAGGGTAATTGAGTATATTGTTTCTGAATCTCCCAGCTCAGTCCTGTTCCATTGATCTAGTTCTCTGTTCTTTAATCAATACCATATGGTTTTGTTCACTGCAGCATTTTATAATATAATTTGAGCTCTGGAAGTGTTTATTCCTTCTTTGTCCTTACTTCTTTTCATCATTTCCCTCGATAGTCTAGATTGTTTTTCCAAATGAATTTTGTTGTTATTTTATCAAGCTCTGTTAAGTATCCCTTTGGTAATTTAATGGAGATAGCATTAAAAGTGTAAATTAATTTGGGTGGTTTTGTCACTTTTATTATATTAGTATGGCCCACCCATGAGCATTGAAATATTCCTCCAACTCTTTAAATTGTTCTTTATTAAGGAGTGCTTTGTAATTGAATTTATGCAAGTCTTTTATGTGCTTTGGAAGGTTAGGAACATTCAGTCACTTTGGGGGAAGTCTTCCTGTAGAAATTAGGACTTTAGTTGGGACACGAAGGAAGCCATAAAGGTCTGTAGTTGGAACAGAAGAGGAAGAGTGTTCTAGACATGGGGGATGGTCAGAGAAAATGCTCAGAGCCAGCCAATGGAGTATGTTGTTTGTGGAAAAGCAGGCCGTGTCAGTGAATTGAAGAGCACATGTCAGGGAGTAAGATGTAAAAAGAATGAAAGGTAGGAGGAAGCTAGGTTATGAGTGATAAAGCATTTTGTATTTGGCACTAAATTTGGAGTGACGTGACTGGACCCAAGTTTTAGGAAAATCCCTTTGGTGGATGAATGGAGAATGGATTAAAGTTGAGAGAGAGACCTGACAAGGTAGGTAGACTCACCTGCAGACTATTGCAGTAATCCAGGCATTAGGTGATGAGGGTCTGCACTAGAGTGGCAGCAGTGTCAGAAAGGAGGAGGGAGTGAATTTGATAGATGTTGCAAAGATGAAATCTAAAGATCTTGGTAACAACGTACATATAGGAGTGAGAGATAGTGCCCTTAAGGAGTTCACATTCTAATGGAGGGGAACAAATGCAAATAATTATGTACATATAAGATAAATAAAGAGTAAATGGAAGGTGATCTCAGAGGGAAAAGGCACTAGCATTGGTGCTGAGGAGCAGGGGAAGACGAAGAATGATCTCTTGCAGAAAACTTGATTTGAGCTGGATCTTGAAGGAAGGTAGGGATGCCAAGAGGCAGAGGGGAGGGTCCAGGGTATGAAGGGCTTTAAAAACTAACCGGGAGATTTTATGTTTGATCCTGGAGGTAAAAGGGAATCACTGGAGTTTATTGAATAGAGGAGGAGGAGGGTGTGTGTGTGTGTGTGTGTGTGTGTGTGTGTGTGTGTATGTGTGTGTATGTGTGTGTATGATATAGTAAGACTTTCTCTTTAGGAAGATCACTTTGGCAACTGAACGGTTTAAAAAATCAACCAGAAAGCTATTGAACTTTTAGAGGTTTGAGATAAGGGCCAATACCAGGGTGGCATTGTGCAGTGGAGAGAAGGAGGCATATCAGAGAGGTGAAATGAGGGTAGAAGTGATAAAGACTTTGCAGCATATTGTAGATGTGGGGTAAGTGCAAGGGAGAAGTTGAGTATGATGCTGAGGTTGCAAGTTTAGGAGACTATAAGGATGGCGATACCCCTAGATAGTAATAAGAAAGTTAAGAAGAAGGAAAGGTTTAGGGGTGAAAGATAATGGATATTTTGAGCTTGAGATGTCCAAAAGATAGTTGGTGATTTGAGATGACGTCAGGAGAGAAGTTAGGGATGGATAAGTATGTCTGAGAATCATTGGCATAGACAGATGACACCTGAATGGAAGTGAGCTGAAGAGATCACCAAATGAGATGGTCTACAGGGAGAAGAAAAAAGGGTCTAGGATCCATGCCTGTGGGACATTTATGGTTAGCAGACACAGCATGACTTGGATAAAGATTCAGCAAAGGAAACTGAGAAGGGGTAGTCAGACAGGTAGGTAGGAGGAGAATCAGGAGAGAATATTGCCACAAAAACCCAGAGAGGAAAGAGTATCCAGGGGAAAGGTTGAGATCAAGGATGACTGAAATGGTGAATTTTAAGCAGGTTGTGTGATTACTTCCTTAGAGCCTAGTACTTTTCATGAAAGAATTGAGGATGGGCACAGGGCCTTTTTCTTTGGGGCAATGACTTTAGTCAGTTCCAATCTGAACCCCATTTTAGCATGGACTCATAAAATGACCTCTCCCTTCAGTTATATTGATCTATTTTATTGAAAGGCAGGCTTTGATGATGATTAACACTCCAATTAGTATGTGCTTAGATATGTGCAAGGCATAATTTTAGATTCCGTAGGAACACCCTCAATTTTAATTCTTTATCTGGCTTTCAGAAACTCATTTAATTTACTGGTTATTTTGATATACAGACCAAGTCACTAAAAACAGTTAACTCTGTGTGGGCAGACAATAACCCTTTGATGGACATACCAGTAAAAATGGAATTCCTATGTAAACAAATATTTTGAATGTTGCTCTTATAATGGCATACAGAATTTGGCAGCATTTTGGATATTTATTGGGGGTTCCAAAAACCACACGGCCACTACGTCTTTAGAAAATGTAAAGAATGAGAGGCTCAACTGTTCTGTAAGTGTTGGCCTTTTTTTATATTTTAAGTTTCATTGGTTACTTTTGTTTCATGTCACAATCCTTTCTGTATATACCATTCCTCTAGAGCCCTCCTAAAGAAAAAGTTAAGTTAATCCGCAGTGTCCTCATCTGACTTGTTATCTGTAGTCTCCCACGTCTCCGAGGAAAGGAGAGAGGCACATCTCCTCATCTCTGGGTCTAAGACTGGTCATCGTCATTATACGGGACTCAGAATCCCCTTTAGGATTTTAGTGTACTTTTTGTTTTGTGTTGGTTAGAGATCAGCTGGGTTTCATAGTGCATTTTCTTGTATCTCCAGTGTTTAATACATAGTAAGCACGTACTTATCACATGCTTGTTGACCTCACGCAAGCCACTTGACTTCTCTGAGTCTCAGTTTTTCATTGATAAAATTAGGATACTAATTACACCTGCTTCATATGACTCTTGGCCAGATCATATCAAATTTTACATACATATACACGAAATACATGCATGTATATATGTGTGCACACAGATGTATTAGATGTGTACAAACTTATGTATGTATAGAGACGCATGTATAAAATATACACATACACGTGTGTGTGTGTGTGTATGTATGCATGCAGTTATGGATTGTATCCAAAGCAGGCTGGTCCTCTGGTAGTTTAGGTCCCATGAGACAAATGTCTTATTTCAGCAGTCGATAAAAGAAGGTTTCTGCAGTTGTAGTAAAGGATAAAGCATTTAGCTCAGGTAGATGTGGATTCCTTGTCTCCATCTCTAGTCTGGCCATCAGGGCAAATCTGCCAAATCAGAAGGGCTCCAACACCACTGAGGGCTAGCCTTTTTATGACTTTAGGACACCAGGGAACTTCCTGGTGTTTCCCCAAGTTAAGGGAGATAGGTCCTTCTCATTTGCATATTCTTATCTGTCTGCATACCTGCCTGACATCCCCTATGAGGTCATCACAGGAACTGAGGGAACAGCAGATGGTAGAAGGTATAGAGGAGTTTTGGCAAGCTCATGAATTCTTCCTTCTATCTTTTCTCATTCTCTCCTCCTATCTGAGAAGATTGGGTAGGAACTTTTTGTTGTATCTTCCTCGGAGATATTTCTTTCCCCCTTTAAAATATGAATGCCCAATACATAGAATGTATCATGGGGTATTTTATTAATTATAAAATGATTCCCCATTTGATATTTATAATAATTCTATTTTGAGCTTAATGGATAGCTTTCAAGCTAATATGTCTATAGTCCTTTCATTAAAATTCTGCCCCCATGCCTTATTAGGTCATGATGATAACTCTAATTTGTCAAAGGCTATGCCAAAAGAATTCACATTCTGGCAAGCCTTGCTGAAGACTTCAAGCTAGGTTCAGTGATGTTTTGAGGACCAGCTTAACTAAATTCAAAGAGGATCCTTCAAAGGTTAGCCACTAAGTTGTGATTTTTTTTTTTTTGGTCATAGCAGCTCGTGAATATGATCTAGTAAGGTGTCAGAGGTCATGATCCATGTTGGTTGGAAGCCAAATAGAATTCACTGAATCATGAGAAAGGAGCCATTTTGTTAAGTCTTATCTTAAAAACAAAATTCATAGACGCTTAGAGTTAGATGTACCCGAGAAGTCATCTAGTTCATAGGAGTCAGATTGAAATAAAGTCTCATGTTCTTTTTTTTTTTTTGCTTCTCTCTCTCTCTCTCTTTGGCTTTTTGGAGGGGAAGGCAGGGCAATTGAGGTTAAGTGACTTGCCCAAGGTCACACAGCTAGTTTTTTGTGTTGTGTCTAAGGTCATTTTTTAACTCAGGTCCTCCTGATTCCAGGGCAGGTGCTCTATTCACTGTACCATCTAGCCTCCCACCTCTCATGTTCTTTTCTAAGAGATCATTCAACTTCCAACCAAAAAGCAGTGCTAATTATTCATAGTAAGTGATTTCTTTTTCAGTACAGATCTGAATGGGGATTCCTGATTTAGTTTCTGTAGCCTATCTGTTCTTCACTTTCATTAGGACCTACAGTGTTTTGATCTCTTTCATGGATGAATCATTTAGCCTCTCACCCTTGGTGTTCTCATCTGCAAAACAGACATAATAATAGTACCACTTCTCAAGGTTATGGTATCAAGTGAGATAACGTGTAGCATTTTGCAAACCTTGAATCAATATAAATGTTAGCTGTTGTTATGATGATAATAATGATTTTTAGCAATTGTTATAATTCCTCTTGTTTATTCCTTAGACCTATTCCCACAGAATTTCTTACAGTTTTTTTCCACTTTCAAGATTTTAGTGTTACCAGCATCCTTTTCACGCTTTTAGAGAAGACTGAGGCTATCATTCCTGAATTTCTTTAGCTTTTCATATCAAAGTTTCTCTATGTCTTTACCCATTCATTCCTTCTTCTAGAGGAAGAAATGTTCTTCTTTACCAAGACTAAACCTACTTCATCCTGTGCTTTTAATATTTTTCCTGGTGTACAGTGCTGAGGTATCAACCACACCTCCCCCTAAACTACTTCCTTTCCCTTTTATACTATCTGCTAACTTTCTTTACTCCAGGCGAAAAAATTCCTCCTTATGCCTCTGGGTTCAAGTGATACACATGAAATGATTTTAGTAAAAAACAAAAGAAAACCAAAAGCCAAGGAGAGTCCAAAAGATAATATCACCAGTCATCTGTGCCAAAAAAAAAAAATAGAGATGAGAGGTCCTTTATGTAACTTTTAACATGACTAAATTGTTTCTGATTGTACATTCAAGGTAAAAAACAGATGTAATTTTAAAGAAGTGCAATCGTTAATGCTCATGGGTAGATGTGTTTTGAAAAACCAGTTTGTCTTAGGGCATTTTAAAAGTCCTTCACACAAATTAGTTCTGTAGGTTTGCAAGACTTCGTGTATGTGTTTTGGTATTTTTTTTCCTTTTCTGTTTTTGTATACCATTTAATACATTGCTTTGTGCAACAGATTGTTGCAATGAAAAATATTTGATGTTCATTTTCACTTCACCCATTTGTTGAACATTCTACATAAATTTTGTTGGTTTTGTTTCTGGCTTTTTTTCCACACAAATACTGTGATTTCACTGATATAGGTAATTTCCATCGAGGAAATCCCTCTCCCAATATGATGGCGTCTACCAGGCAACTTAGAGACTTAGAATATTGCTTGGGGCCCTGAGAGTTTAAGTGACTTGCTAAGTCACAGACCCAGTATGTGCCAGAGGAAGGATGTGAATGCTAGACCTGACTCTGAATCTGGTTTTCTGATCACATTGTCTCATCGACTGCAGTAACTTTGAATTACCCGGACTAAATTTATAGTAAACCATTTACTTAGTTAAAATGTGTTGACCAGGGACACATAGCTAGTGTCTGTGGCTGGATTTGAACTCAGGTCCTCCAGACTTTCAGTGCTGGTGCTCTAAACACTGTACCACTTAGCTGCCCCTCTGATTGTTTATGTCCTTTGATTGTTAACCCAAGGTACTACAGTGGAAGAAGTGCTAAATTTGTAGTCAGATCACCTGGGTTCAAACTCTAACTCTTGGCCAACTTACTTTGACTTTCTGGGCCCAAATTTTGCTATATGTAAAATGACATGATTGCACAGATGACCTCTAAGGTCTCTTCCAACCCTGCATCAATGATTATCTGACTTTCTCTGTAACCAGACTTTCAATAATGAAACTTTCCTAGAACCATGGTATCAGGGAGCAGAATGAAATGCCCAGAGATGATCTACTCTCAACCTCTTAATTTTAGAGAGGAGATGGCAGCATCAGAGAGGTCAAGCATCCAACCCACAATTGCACAAGTAATTTTTGGTGGATTTGGCTAAAGATCTTTGATCTTTTGTTTCTCAGCCCATTATTCTTTCTGCTAGACCTTGCTGCCTCTTTTACTACCACTCTGTCTTTGAATTAGAGACTTTCAGAATTGGGAGAGACCCCAGAAGACCTTTAGTCCAACCTGTACCTGAACAGGAATCCTTTCTGAAACATCCCAGAAAAGAGATCTTTTAGCTTCTGCTTAAAGTTCTCCAGTTATTAGAAATGCACTGCCTTCTGACGTAGCTCTTTCCAGGTTTGGACAGCTCCAATTGTTGGGAAGTTTTTCATGATATCTAACCTAAATGTGATGCTAGATGATCAATGGACTTGGAATGAGGAAGACTAATTTTCAATTCAAATGTGTGACCCTGGACAAGTCACTTAACTGTGTTTGCCTCAGTTTCTTCATCTGTAAAAAGAATTGGAGAAAGAAATGGCAGACCACTCCAGTATATTTGCCAAAAACCTTCCAACCTAAATGAGGTCACAAAGAGTTGGACACAACTGAAAAATGACTGAACAAAAACCTAAATATAATTTTCTAAAACTTCTACCCATTTTGACCTAATTCTTCCTTCTAGTGGCAAATGTATTTGATCCTTCTTCTGTATGATACCTCCTCAAGGAAGAGCCAAGATGGTAGAGTAGCAAGGAGTACAACTAAGTCCTTCCTCTCCCTTCTCCCCCAATAACAAAATAAAATTAAAACAAAACAAAACTCCTCCAAATGTCTGGAGAATGCACAGTGAGTAATTTTTCCAGCTCAGGCTGACATCAGAGACATACAGAGAGGTCTGTGGACACAAAGATGGACTCTGTACAATGTACAGACCATTTCAGTGCATGGAGAGGCTGTGCTCCAAGTCAAGAAGTCTAGGTAACCTAAACTTGTGTAGAGTGCAGTGACAGGTGCCAACTGGCAACTCTGTCATTCGTTACCCAGATGATAGGTCCAGGACACAATAAGGAGGGGGCCTGATCCTTGGAAGAGGGCAACAGTCCAGGAAAAGTAACAGGCCCTAGGCTGTATAATGAAGTAAGAACAAGTTACCAAGAAGCCCAGCTGTGAGGCTCAGATCCATGAGTGGAGAAGAGTCTCAGCTCCAGCTTTTAGACCAGTCTGAAGCCTATAGCAGAATAACTAAGGCAGGAGTCCCAGAACAAATAGAAGGCTACAGTTCTGTCGCTCAGAACCATCAGAGATTAGTGGCTGACTCATAATGGTGAATCCAGCAGCAGTCTACAGGAACTCCAAATGGGAAAGCCACTAGGTCTGTTGCTCAGACCCAAACCCAGGTCAGGAACTTGCAAAGATCAGGGAAGGGATGATCAGACTTTGCCTTGGATCAGATCATTTGAGAAGCACTTTCAGGATGCAAGTCTCCCTAGATCTTAGAATGAAAAAGGGCTTAATGCCCAAGAAAGCAGCCATAGTGCCAACCCAGACTCCCTTCAGAAGTGCACAGAGGGGGGCGGCTAGGTGGCGCAGTGAATAGAGCACCGGCCCTGGAATCAGGAGTACCTGAGTTCAAATCCGGCCTCAGACACTTAACACAAAAAACTAGCCGTGTGACCTTGGGCAAGTCACTTAACCCCAACTGCCCTCCAAAAAGCAAAAAAAATAAAAATAAAAATAAAAAAGAAGTGCACAGAGGCTGGTCCTGACATGGGACTCTTCATGTACTTGAAGATAGGCATTAAATACCTTCAAATCATCTGGACTCTTTTTCTCTGGGATAATCATCCCTTAAGTAATCTTTATAAGATGGGGTCTCCCATTCCTTCCCCATCCTGTTTGCTTTCCTCTGGATATATTTGAGTTTATCAATCAGTGTCTTTTCTGAAATGTGGTTCCCAGAACCGAACACAGTGTTGTAGAAGGGGGTCTGACCTCAACAGTTTAGAGTGGAATTATATACAACCCTCTTTATTGAAGACACTCTGCTTCTGCTTAATAAAGCCTGAGATCATGTTAGCCTTTTTTGATTTCCATGTCACCTCTTGCCTAAATATGTTTTTCCCATCTTCAGTTTTTGAATCCGTATGGACAATTTTACATTTATCCTCATTAAACTTGTTAGATTTTTACATTTAGATTATTTTAATCTTTTGAGACCCTTCTGACCCCAGTTCATTCATTCGGCATCTTGGCCACCCCTCCTAGTTTTATGTGCAGGAAGTCCTTGAATTCCAGTGTCTTCTCTCTGCTGATTATTTCTATGTAGTTTGCTTGTATTTAGTTACCTACATGCTGCCTCCTCAATTAGATTGTAAGCTCCTTGAGAGCAGGTACTGCTTTTGACCTTTCTTTGTATGCCCAGTGCTTGGCACAGTGCCTGGCACGTAGGCCTGACAGATGTTTGTTAACTAGACTGACAGATTTGATCGGCGTGATACCCACACCTGAACCTATGTTATTGATAATAAATTGTACAGCACAGGGTCAATGATAGAGCCCTGTGCTCATCTACTAGCAGGTGTGGGGAACCTGCAGCTTCAAGGGCACATATGGCCCTCTAGGTCCTCAAGGGAGGCCCTTTGACTGAATCCAAACTTCACAGAACAAATTCCCTTAATAATCCCCTTTGTTCTGTGAAACTCGGACTCAGTCAAAAGGCTGCACCTAGGGTAGACACCTAGTAACGAGAGGCTTTCCTACTGGTTGCTGTGGATCTGTTAGTCTACCATTTGTGTCTGCTTATTCATCCAGTTCTGAGTCTTTCTAACTCTTATGTTGCTCAGCCTTTGTGTTCACCATCTTGTTCCCAAGACTACTACTGTTGGACATCACCAGATTCTTTGTTGTTGTCTTTTCAGCCACATCCAACTCTTTGTGACCCTGTTTGGGGTTTTCTTGACAAAGATACTGGAGTGATTTGCCATTTCCTTCCCCAGCTCATTTTACAGATGAGGAACTGAGGCAAACAGGGTTAAGTAACTTACCCAAGGTCACAAAACTAGTAACTGTCTGAGACCGGACGTGCACTCAGATCCTTCAGGACCTGGAGACTGCCAAATACCTTACTGAAATCTATGTATATCTTTTCTACCACATGCTTCCTATCTAAATGTGAGGACTGGGCTGCACACTAACCCTATTTTTAAAAAGAGAAATGAGGGTAGCCTGGCATGACTCGTTTTTGATGGACTCCTACTTTCTTGTCACGATCACCAGTCCTCAGGACCAGTTAGCTATGTTTTGCTTCTTGTTGAACAATTACTTTTATGATTGAATTGGAAAACTCTGACTGATGACACTACTTTCTGTATTAGAATTTGTCTTACATGTTTATGAAATAATGTGTTTTTTTAATTTCAAGAAGACTTTGAAGCAGTAATTATGCCTGTTATACTAAAGATCACAAGAACTAATAACATACCTGTGACGCGTGGAATGAAATAGAAATGAATTTCATTAGGAATGAAATAGAAATGAAAAAATAAATGTCTTATTTACTGAGATCATCACTGACATTGACCCAAAATTTACATTAAGTAACTGATCAAAAATGTGGTCTTGCTGTTTTGTAGAACTTGATGTGTAAAGATGGAAACATTGGTTAGTGGCGTGACAGACACATGTGTGCCTCTTTCCCAGAAGGGAACCATCCTCGATATGTGTAAAACCAACACAAGGCTAACAAGCAGCCTCGTTGCATGGGCTGTGTTAGGACATTTTTCACCTTATATGGAAAATTGTCTGTAAGTATCTCTAGGGGTAATGCTATGCTTGTTACTGTCACATTCCTTAAAGTTAGGAAAAGTTAAAATTTGCTGGTTAGGTACAAAGAAGTAAGAATGTGTTTGCCATTTAAATATAGGATTCAAGTCAGAGTAATTGTTAGGCAGAGTAATGTGTTTTTTTTCCAGTTAAAAAAAATACCCTGTCCTGTTACTATGTATTTATTTGGCTTGGTCACTCAGCTGTTGATATGTATGGAAGTACATTCCTTCATATATCGATTCTGGGCTTCTTTCTCTATCTCCTGTTTTGAAGAAACATTTTTTTATTTGTTTTGCAGTTGGGACATTGAGAAAGGAAGAAAAGGCCTTTTTTCCTGACAAAACGAATTATTTTGAATTCTATCACCATTTTCTCTTCATTCAAGATAAATCCAAATTTATATATTTCTTTTAGATCCTTAGTGAAATAATATTTGATTTTGGAGCTGAATAGGAAGATAAAATGCACAAGGAAGTAATCTGATATATAAATGCTGACAAGACACGGTATATGTGTTTCTTGGAGAAAAGTCTCAACCTGAAATAGAAACTAAGACGTGTGACATCATAGAACTGTGGAGGGACTTTATGTGTACGTTCATTGTCATTTACAGTCACAAAGACTGGTTCAGTCTACACCAAAATATTAATAACAGCACTTTTTGGGTTGTATCAAAATAATTGAATGTAAAGTAGATGCCCGTTGATTGGGGAATGGCTGAACAACTTGCAGTTACATGAATGGGGTGGGATATTACTGCACTGTATGAAATGATGAATGTGAAGAGTTCAAAAAGTGTGGGGCAACTTAAATGAACTGGTGTAGAGAAAGAAATACAGAAGCAGAAAGACAGTGTACACAGTGATTATAACAGTATAAATGAAAAGAAGTTTGAAAAGAAACTGAACATTCTGTAGTTCTGATGACCAAAAAACTGGATCATGAGGGTAGTTGAGATCGTGTGCCTTGCTCCCTTCAGTACAGAGGAGGGGGACTGTGGGTGTGGCATAATTCCTGAACTATCATACTTGGTCGGTGCATTGGTTAACTTTGCTGAACTGTATTTTTCTTCTTTCAAAATGTTATGATGGATAGCTTGCTGGGTAGATAATGGGAGAGGTATACAAAAATAAATATGATATAAAAACAAAAGCAAACCAAAAAAAAAAAAGACAATAAAGCAACGGCAATGAAAACCTGTTGGGATGGTGTTTTAAAAACAGAAAGATTGTGTTTCCATGCCTAGCTATTGCTTTGCTTATCCAGTATATATAATTCTTACTGTCCTCTCAGGACTTCATGGGTGGGGACCAGGGCATCTGGATTACAGCTGCAGCAGACTGAATGTGTGTATTATGTACAGCTTTTTGTAGCCTGATATGTTGGGTGGCATTTTGGCCTGCAGCCAGATTTTTGTTACTTTGTGGCTGAATTATCTAAATGGCTAGAGCAAAGATGAAAAATCATGTGACGTTCAATCAAGAAAAGCTTGAACTCTGCAATACAGTTTAAGTCTTTATCTCAGGGCAAGAGTCCTTTTGTATGTGTGTACACGCAGACACCAGAGATTCAGTTATTCGTCAAGGCAAAAAGTATCTGTTTGAATTTTAAGTCCGGCATACTATCCAAAGGTTTAAAAGTACTTATTGAGACCTTAAATTGCCCTGCTCCATGAAACACTTAATGAACTTCACATTCCTTTAGTCAGTGGTATATTCGTCGATTTCTATCTGTTGCAGAAAATAAATAGACAATAAAAGTAAATGCCTTATCTGTTCTATGAGGATGCAAATATTTCTCAGTTAAGATTTTTGTAAGAAACCCAGAAAACAGTCAACAGGAACAAAATAACATGTAGATACTTAAAAAACCCATTGAGGAGTTTACAGGGAAGTGGTTTCCTAGAAACATGCTCTCTGTTTATTTGTGCGTGTGTGTTTGTGTGTGTGTGCGCGCATGCGTGTGTGTAGGTTGTTTAAAGGTTGTCTTTTTATTATTCATTTTTTCTTTCATTGGAAGGTAGTGAAGTTACTGTCTTGTTACCATCTTGAAAATTTTATGGTTCCTGTGAGATGAACTGAATTGTAAACTGCCGTTATATTTAGGCCTTCAGGGTTGGGATTTTGTGGATTTGCTATTCTAAGCAGAGTCAAGCCTATATATAGAAACTCTCTCAAATTAGTTGTGGTTTAAATCTATGTCTTCATAAAAAAAAAAAGAAAGCAATTACTGTGTTTTGAAAATCTTGCTATATAAAGTAAATGATTCAAAAAAGCCGAGTCAGGATTTCAATTTACTGAGCAAATGTCCATCACTTCCTCCTGCAGATGAAGACCAGGGAATTCAACTGTTTTCAATTAGAATAGTGAAGACCTTTGAGATCATGTAGTCCAATTTACTCATTTTGCAGATAGCAACGTGAGGCCCAGGAGGAGAATAAATGATTTATTTGCTGGTGGTTACAAAGCTAATAAATTGCTTCTGTTCATGTTAGTTATGCTAGAGATCTACGGGGACCTTTTTTCCCCCCTGCTGTATTATGGTAGTTTTGGTTTATCATAGCTTTGATTGTTGAAGCTAGTTGATTAGTTCTTATTAATTTGACAGCTATGTTTGGTGCCTGTATTTAACTACAATACTTGTTTGGAAAATAAACTTTTCCACTATCTCTCCCTCCCTCTCACTTTGGTCTCTTAAAAAAAAAATCTTAAAGGAGCCTGAATGTTTTGCTAATGAGCTACCAGATGGATCTGCCTGGTTGGATGTGAATTATATCCTGCAGTTCTGAGGACTTGGAACATTAGGGAGTAGTATATACATTCCTTAGTAATCCCTTCACAGAATATAATAGACTGCCTTCGCTTTTTTTTTTTTTTTTTGCTCAGAGTGCCCCTGCAATCTCTGCTGGAGCTCTAATAATGATAGACTGTGTTTCTGGACTGGAACACACAGCATTAAATATCTGTGTATTCCTCTCTCTTGTCCTAAGTGCTTCCTGCTTTGTCTGAGTGCCCCTGCAAAAGAGAAAACCTGCTTCTTGCATCAGTTTTTTCACACCATAAAGCACGAATACATTTTTTAGGTATGCATCATTTCAAAAGACATGGTATTCTTTACTCTTCATCCATTTTTGTGACATCATTTTTGTGATTCTGTTCTCCATGTTCCAAAGTAGTTAGATGGTGTGGTGAATAGTTCTGGAACTGGATCAATATTCAAATTCTACCTCCAAAGTGTACTAACTGTATGACCTTTGGCAAGTCACTTAACTTTTTTTTTTCCATCTCAGTTCTCTCATCTATGCTAAGTGCAAAGGATACAAATTATTTTATTTTATTTTTTTTCATGGATACAAATTTTAAAAAGTGAGATAGCATCTGATCTCAAATAGCCCATACTATTTGGGGAGATAATATATAAAAGAAATTTCATTTTGGGGGCAGATGAAAAGACTTATAAATACTAAGGGTGCTGAGGTGGGGCAAATGGCAAAGCCTAGGAGTCCTTAGGTTGCTTCAGTAGGTCAGATAACAGTGCCAGGAGTCTGCAGGGCATAAAGGTAGGGCAGATGGTAAGGTCTGGAAGAGACAAAATGCAAAAAAGAATCTAGTAATCAGACTCATAGCTCCATATATCTTTACACAAAGGCTTAGAGAAAGGAGTAATCAACAAAGTGGAGTAGAAGTCCTAATACAAAAGGACAAATTTGAGTTCATTAGGAATCACTGAGGTTTGATGAAGTATGAACACTGTGACTGGAAGATGGCTTTTGGTATATCTTTTGGTATAGGTGCAGAAGTAATAATAACGGAGTGTAAAAGAAATACATACATACATATATGATATATACACATGTATGCATATATGTACACATGTGTATATATACACACGTGTTTTATATAGGTAGTTATTGAGTTGTTCAGTCATATATGACTCTTCATTTTGGGATTTTGGGGTTTCCTTGACAAAGATACTGGAGAGCTTTGCCATTTCCTTCTCTAGCTCATTTTACAGATAAGGAAACTACGGCAAACAGAATTAAGTGTCAGAGTCACACAGCTAGTAAGTGTCTGAGGCCAGATTTGAACTCAGGTTGTCCTGACTCTAGGTCCAGCAGTAGTCTATCCAGTGTGCTACCTAGCTGCCATATATATGTATGCCTGTGTATGTATATGTATATATGTGTCTACATGTATATGTATGTGCATATATATATGTGTGTATATACACATATATTTACACATATGTACTCTATCCTTCTCTCTTTGGATTCCTGGATTTCCTCATGTGTATGTCTTCCTTAATATAATATATACATAATATATAATATCATATTAATATATTATATTACACAATTACCTTTTAATAATATATTTCCTCATGAGTATTTCTTCTTTATATTTACATATATAAAAAGAAGAAATACTCATGAGGAAATATAATTATTTCTTCTTAATTTATCCATAGTAAGAAATGTTCTTGAGGAAATCCAGGAAACACAGGGGCAGAAGCATGCTGGAGTACATGAATGGAAAGCTATATGGAAGCAATAGCATCAAGAGAATATGCTATAGATTATTTGTGCAGAAGAAAGGAAATAGATAAGTTTACTAAAGAGATCAGTAGCCTGGGATGGAGGCATGATATGATAGTGCTGAGAGACTTCGGTTATTATATCTCCAAGGCAATGCCCATAGAAGCTGCTATGAATATGCAGACATATTTCCAGGGTTGAATTGCAAAATATAACATGCTGTCTTCCTCAAAGATAAAACTAAGATGTTTATTCAGGTACCAGAGAACCATTTCCACCATGGTAACAAAGAAGCATATACATATCACCAATGTAGGAAGCAGTGCCATCCCCAAGCCTTCCCTCCCTTAGGCTTGCAAAGAAGCTCCCTTAGGCAAAATTCCTCCCTCTCTCACTCAGGCTAGCTGCTCTGCCTGAGCTCTGCCTCATTCTCTCTTCCTGCTCCACCCTTGCTGCTCCACCCATTTAGGAAGCTCCTTCCACCATGGGCTCCATGTGAATCAAGCTGTAGGCTGGGCCAAAGCTCAAATCAGGTTACATGGGCCCGTTAAGGGGCAGAGAAAGTCTTCAAATTCCTTTAACATTACATCTGCTGGAATATTTTCTTTTTGTTAAAAACAGAGCAAACATTGGGGCAGCTAGGTGGCGCAGTGAATAGAGTACTGTAATGGTAATGGAATTTGGAGATGCCCCTGAATTGACTTGGCTTTTGGGTTGAGTGTTAAGACCCAGAGCTTGTGAATCCCACTTGTGGGATGGACGTGACTTGAAGAGAGAGGGCTGAACTGGGAGGAGCCATGAATTGAAAGAAAGGCTCAAGCCCAGAGAAGGCCAGAAGAAGTACTTTTGGGAGAGCAGTATCCAGTATCGTGGAGCCTGAGTTGTTGAGAGACTGCTGAGAGCCCATTGGAGCTGTCTAGGACTTTCAGAACTGCCACCTGGAGCTGCCAAGAACTGAGGAGGCATGGCTGTGATGCTGGTATTTGGTCTGTCTGTTTTGATATTGATTTTCCAGATTCACGTGATGGTGGACAAGGCTGCTGTCATAGAGGTCCTGGAACCTGGCTGTTGGTTCAGAAGCCCTGAAGGATTTTCTTGTCGTATGTTCACAGAAATCCTGGAAGGGGGCCTTGCTGATACTTTCAGGGGTTCTGGGGCTGTTCTACAGGCAGAGTGTGACTTGATGAGGACACTGGCTATGACTGTTGAGCCTTGTCTCCCCAGGAACTGAGATTGCTGAGGGCTTGCCTCAAAGTGAAGATGAAAGAAGGGCCTTTCCTTGGGTTTTCAATGTTGAGGTGTTAGCTTGACCTTGTTATGGCTTAAGGGTGGATGGCCTTTTGTGCTCTTCTGTTCCCTTTTGAGAAAGTGCTTGGTTGAAATGGATGGTATTGTAATTACTTTGAGTCCAGGGGTGGGAAACCTTTGGCCTCTGTGCTCTGTGATTGACCAAATGCGTGTACTTTGTTTATGATTGGAAACTGATCTCCATTTGAGAAGAGACTTTGACTAACTAAATGAAAGTACAAATGCGTGTACTTTGTTTATGATTGGAAACTGATCTCCATTTGAGAAGAGACTTTGACTAACTAAATGAAAGTACTGTCTAGAGGTGGAGTAGTACCTGGATGGAATTAAGAACTTACTTGCTAAATGAATGAGTTATACTGTATTTTGACTTTCTCTGTTCTGTGAATGTTTGCTGAATAAATGGGGTTTGCTATGCTGGTAATCGAACCTTGGAAGTTGCCTTTGCTTGGCATTACAAGTACTAGTCCTGGAATCAGGAGGACCTGAGTTCAAATCTGGCCTCAGACACTTAACACTTACTAACCATGTGACCTTGGGCAAGTCACAACCTCAAATGCCCTGCCTTCTCCCCTCCAAACCACCAAGAAAACAACAACAGAGCAAACAGTTCTTCATTTGTCTTAATGATAATTTCATCCTTCATTTTCTAGGTGGGGAAACTCAGGCAAGTAAGGTTAAGTGGTTTCTCCAAGATTATACATGTAGTAATCATCAGGAATGGGATCTGAATCCAGATCCGTAGACTCCAGGCCCACAGCAGTTTCCATTGTGCCATTCTGTTGATCTTTTTTTTTTTTTGTCATATAAAGTCTACAATGTTCATCCAGGTCTAACCAGTATAATTATACATTTCCACCCCAGCTCCCTACCCGCCCCTCTTCCCAACCCTCCTTACAAAGTCTTTTTTGTTGTGAAGATGCAAGTTTAACAAGACCATTTATTTTGTAATTTGAATTAATCCTTATATTATCATATGAGATAAGTGGCCTTGGAAAAATTGCTAATTCATCTAGACTGTAGTGTCTCATTAGTAAAATGAGGAAATTGAACATAATGACCATAGTTGCTACCAGTTTTAAAATCCTAACAAATCTTTGAAAATAAGAATAGATTTTTAGCAGTTCAGTTATCTTTGTTCTTTTAATGACTAGTTTCCTGTATTGTATTGTTCTTTACCCATTTGCTACATATAGGATTTATCATAGAATTCTATGGAACCAGTTATCACAATGCAGTTGTAAAGATTTTTGATATTTTAGAGCTTTCTCATCATTTTGGTGGTCTGTTTCCTAAGTCTCAAATGTGAAAACTGAGTCTTGGAACTAAACAGACATAAAAACTGGTTGCAGATTAAGTTAGCAAAGTAAAAGATGTTAGTGGCATTGTCAGCCTTCTGGTCTTAAAAGCCAAAAGCATATGGCCTCTTGGATACAGTTACATAAATTATAAATCAGTCATTTCCCACAAACTGAAAGAAGTCTTAAATTGTCAGTTTGAAAAATCCAGCCAAAAGGGCAACATATTTTTCTGCTTATTAGCAATTCAGCTTAAGTTCTTTTCAGTGACCTGAGTATTTCATTAAATTTTCGGAAGATGGTGGTGCTATTCTACTGGGGAAATCTCTCTGTTTGACTCTCTAGACTTACTATATAAAATAGAAAGCATCCATGTAATACAGAAGGGATCATATCAGGAGAGAATCTCAGTGTTGCATGGTCAGGGACAAGAAAAGAGAATATAGAATCATAAAATCCTAGAGGTGGAACAACCTTTGGAACTAATTTAATTAAATTTTTCCTCTTTTAAACAGCTCTCTGTTAGGAAGTTATTCCTTATTCCTTTATTTAAACGTTGGTCTCCACTTTTGTTATCTGGAGACAAAGAGAATGTATGTAGTCCCTCTTCTACATAATAACTCATCAGATTTTGAAGAAAGCAATAAAAGATCTTTTATTCATTTAGAACAATAGAATTCTAGAACTTTAAAGGATGAAAGAGGAATAGCAATTCCAAACCTCAAACAGTATTATAAAGCAGCAGTCATCAAACCCATTTGGTATTGGGTGAAAAAAAAAGAGAAATAGATCACTGGCAGAGACTGACAAGGAAGAATTAGAAAGGATAAAACTCAGGGAAGCATTCAGTAGCAAATAAGTCAACCAGCATTTATTAAGTGCCTAGTTGTACCAGGTACTTTAAGGGCAGAGGATAACAAGAAAGGCAGAAAGTGGTACCTGCTCTCAGGGATCTCACAATTTAAGGTACAGGGACAATGTGCAAAGAATATATTTGGGGTATATTGGAAATAAGCTCAAAGGGAAGGCAATGAGAGTAAGGGGGATGTGGCAAGGTTTCTTGTAAAACATGGGATTTTATTGGAGATTTGAAGGAAGCCAGGGAATCCAGGAGGCAGAGATGTAGAGGCCTGGGGGATGGGCAGTAAAATGCCTGGTCAGGAGATGGGTTGTTATATGGGAGAACATCCAATGTCACTGAATCCCAGATTAGTTGGAGAAGAGTAAGGTTTAAGAAGAAAGGTAAGGTAGAAAAAGGCTGGATTATGAAGGGTTTTAAAAGTCCAACAGAGGATTTTCTATTTGACCTTAGAGGTAATAAGGAGCCACTGGATATGATTGAATAGGGGAGTGACATTGTCAGACTTGAACCTTAGAAAGATCAGTTTGACAAGCGAGTGGAAACTCAATTACACACTGGGGGCATGGAGACTTGTTAACCAGCTACTGTGGTGGCCCAGCCAGCCCTGAAGCCTACAAGAAGGAAAGAGAGGAAGAAGAAAGGAAACAAGGTTTTATGAAGTGCCTACTATGTGCCAGGAAGTCTACTAAATGCTTCACCAATATTTCATATGATTCTTACAATAGTGAGAGGTAGTTGCTATTGTTTTCCTCATTTCACATGTAATCTGATTTTTCTGGGACTATACAGCTAGTTTGTCTGAGTCTGAGTTTGAATTCAGGTCTTCCTGACTCCAGGGTCAACCCTCCATCCGCTGTATCACTTAGCTGCAGGGTGGTTGCAATGTCAGAGAAGTGAAGGGGGTGGGTGCATTTATGAGAGTTTTCATGATGGTGGAAATGACAGGGATTGAAAACTGATGGACTGTGGGAGAATGAGAGAAAGTGATGCGTTGAGGATGACACCTGAGTTGCAAGCCTGGATGATGGGAGGATGGTTGTACCCTCCGTTCACAGGGAGATGTGGGATCAAAGGTCATGAGTTCAGTTTGGGATGTTTTGAGTCTAAAATGTCTGAGATTAAGTTTAATATGTTCAATAGACAGTTGGAGATATGGGACTGGAGGTCAGGAGACAGGACAGGGCTGGACAAATAGATCTGAGAATTATCTCCATAGAGATTATAATTGAATCCATGAAACCTGATGAAAAAGTATAGAGGATTTGATCTGGATGAATTTCCAGGAAAGGAGACTGAGGAGTGGTCATGTAGGCAGAACAATCAGGAGAGAGTAGAGTCCCAAAAACATAGAGATCTAGCTAGCAGGGTTGTATAACTCAGGGGAAGGTTTTTTTGAGGATGGATGAGACATGGGCATGTTTGGAAGCAGTAGGGAAGTAGCCAGTAGAAAGGGAGAGATATAAGACCAGTGAGACAATGAAGACGATAAAAATAATCTTCTGGAGAAGATGAGATGAAATAGAATCATTTGTGTGTATAGAGGGATTTGCCTAGACAAGGAGAAAGGTCATCTCTTCATGTGAGACGGAGGAACGGAGAAAAGGTGGCAGAAGGCATTTGAGTGATTTGAAATGAGGTAGGGATAAAAGGTAACTCTCCTTAGCAACAAATGGCTTTAGTTTTCTGAGTGAAAAGTGAGGCACAGTTCTCAGCTGGAGGATGGACAGAGGGGGAACCATGGGAGATTAAGGAGGCATTACAAGATTTGGAAGGAGCATTTGTGTTGAGTGGGATAGTGAGTCGATCAGGGAAGTGTAGAAGGATTATTTTGGTACTATAAGAGTCCAGTTTAGGTTGGGTAACATAAATTTGTAGTGGATCCATCAGATATAATTTTGTGATTTTTCTTCATCTTAGTTCAGCAACCCTTGGGAGGAATGAAGGCATGAATCCAAGATTGAGGCTTGGCAAGTCAAGATTGGTTTGTTTTTATTTTTTATTTTTTTATTTTTTGCTTTTTTGGAGGGCAATTGGGGTTAAGTCACTTGCCCAAAGTTACACAGCTAGTAAGTGTTAAATGTCTGAGGCTGGATTTGAACTCTGTTGATAGGATGTGGGGCCTAGATACTCAAGAGAAGAGGATAGGGTAGAGTTGAACTAGTTCAACAGAAAGATCAAGATGGGGAATAAAGGACAATGTAGACAGTGCAGTCTCAAGGTAATGGAAGTCATGTTGAGGATGAAGATTAGATTTTGGGAATATAGGGCAAAAGGAGAGGTGGAAGGAAACAGATTGTTACCATATAAAGGAGTACCAGAATTCATAAATGTGAAAGTGATGTATTTGTGGGCAAGATGAAAGGTGTGACCAGCTCTTTGTGCAACTGCATTAGGGTAAAGGACCAGGGAAATTATTCGGTTGAGGAATTGGGAGTTTAAGGTGTTTGAGGAAATATCAATATGTATATTGAAGTCCCCTAGAATGAGAGCAGGAGCTGGAGGAGAAGAGAAAGATTGTGAACTACCCACTGAACTCATTAAAGAAAAAAGTTGAGAGTCTGGGTGGTCCATATATGATAACTACTAGAATTTTGATTGGCTAGTATATATAGGCTGTATGAACCTTAAAAGAGTAGAGGTTACTGAGTAATTAATGATGGTAGAAGGAGAGCCTGGAAGTAGCAGTGGGGAGTAAGGAGTATTCATCTCTAGTATTTTGACCAGTGAGTCAGGGGATTGAGTGAAAGTGCATCTGTGGTAGAAAGGGAGGCTGTGTCATTAGAAGGGAACCAAGTCTCAATGAAAGCTAGAAGTCAGAAGGAGTAAGAAAGGAAAAGATTTAAGATGAAAACCAGTTTGTTACCAATGAAGCAGGCATTCCAGAGAGCACAATGGAAAGCATAAATTATCCAGGTAAAAATTACCTATATGATAAGACTTGTTGGGAAGACTGGAAAGCAGTCTGGAAAAATATTAGGTTTAGACAACGAACTTAACATCATATACCACAATAAACTTAAAATGGACATGGGACCTACAAAAAATTCTATTATTGGGCAGCTAGGTGGCACAGTGGATAAAGTAACTGGGCCCGGAATCAGGAAGACCTGAGTCAAAATCTGACCTCAGACACTTGTAACTATACGACCTCGGACAAGTCACTTAACTGTTCTTAGTTTTCCTCATCTATAAAATGGCACCTGCCTCCTAGGGTTGTTGTGAGGATCAGATGAGGTAATATTTGTAAAGCATTTAGTGCAGTGCCTGGCACAGAGTAAGCTCTATGTAAATGTTAGGTGTTATAGTTATTGCTATTATAACCTGGTCAGGTATATTTCACAACTATGGCTGCGAGGTCACTTCTTAGCCAGTCAAGGAATAAAAGTGATGACAAAAGATAATGTTTTCAGCTATGTGAAACTGAAAATGTGTTGTATGAACGAGATGTATGCAACTAGGATGAGAAGGGAACTGGTGACTGGGAAAAAGTGTTGTATGAGATACAGGTTTGATATCCAAGATATGTAAACAACTAAACCCATTAGATAGGATGCTGGGCCTGCAATCAGGAACACTCATCTACCTGAGTTCAGTCTGGCCTCAGACACTTACTAATTGTGTGACCTCAGGCAAGTCACTTAACCCTCAGTTCCTCATCTATAAAATGAGCTGGAGAAAGAAATGGAGAACCAGTCCAGTATCTCTGACAAGAAAACCTCAAAATATGTCACAAAGACTCAGACACAACTGAAAAATAACTGAACAACAAGAGAAATATGCAAAACCAAAAGACATTTCCTTACACAGAAGCGGTCAAAGGAAATGAACAATTTTCAGATGAAAAACTGTACGTTTTCAGCACAACCTCATGACAGAATGTTCTAGATCACTTAAATTAATAGAAAGGCAAATTGAAACAAATTTGAAGTTTCAACTCATAGTTAAAAAATTAGTGAAAGATAAAAAAAGGTCAGATTTGGAGGAGTCGTGGAAGGATGTATACACACTCATGAATTGTTGGGAGAACTATGAATTAGTCCAATAATTCTGGAAAATAATTTACTATTATGCAAATGAAGTGACTAAAATGTCTAGACATAAAGCCCCAAAGGGAAAGGGATGGTCAATGACGAATATAAAGTCCCCATTTACACACCAAAAATAATCGTAGCAATATTTTTAGTAGCAAAGAACTGGGGGTTGGGGATGGGGAATGCCCATTGATTGGAGAGTGGCTAAATAAGAAGTGGTACAAGAACATAGAGGGAGTATTACTTTGTGGTGAGAAATGATGCATGTGATGAATACAGAAAAGTATGATAAGACTTATGGAACTCATGGAAAGTAAAATAAGTTGGATCAGAAAAAAAAAACCCAATATGTACAACGGCTACAGCAATGTAAATGGAATGGCAATTAACAACAAAATAATTAAAACTGAACATTGCAAAAGTTTAAAGACAATGTTCAAGCCAAAGAAGGTATATGAGAAGATTTTCTTCCTGCTTCCTTGCAGCACACACTCCTCATTATTGAGTTGAATATTGTTGGCAAGGAGGTTTGAATCTGAATGTGGAATATTGCATTTTTGATAATGTTGGTTAATTTTACTGATTTTTAAACTACCTTTACTTGGTTATAAAGACTTATTCTTTGAATATGAAAGAGTAGAAAGATACAGTAGAAAGATATAGTTCCCTATATCAATGAAATCAAAGGTTTGGTCCAAAGTAACATGGTCAAATACTATAGAGCTATAGTAATAAGGAAAGATGTATGTTTGTGACCAAAGCACACATTGGTTTATTTCTAAAGGTCTGATGAAGAAGTTAATTTTGATTTTTAGATGGAACAATCTGATTTTGCTTCAATATTTAATTGTAAATTTTTCTGATTAATATTTTTCTTGTGCAGGTCTATCATTATTCATGTATAAACCTGTCTCCATCTCAGGAATGAAAGTTTGGAGCATTTTCATAGACCTATCTGTGCCTGCCACTCAGTGTGTGTGAGACATGGAACAGGTCCCTTCATCTGCTTACTCAATTGTAGAATAAGAATACTTATAGATCTTTTTCATGAGTGACATTAGCTATCAATAATTAAAGCCCTGTCCACACAAATGAATTGGAGAGAATTGCCAGGATCATTTATGTGAAAAATTGTTTTTGAGAGTAATGAGGAACTGAGTCCTAATTTGCAGTCCTTGACAAACTCAGCGATTTTATGGTTCATTTGTCCTTTTTGACTCTGCAGACAAGATGAATAACTGAGCAACACTTTGCAGGATATGGAACTGTGAAAATATAAAATATCATCTTTATATATAAACTAAAGAAATTTGCTGTAGATTGATTATGTTTCATTATATTTCTTGTCTCAGGGTGAAGTTACACTGTAAAAATTTTGTGTGACAGGACCAACCAATCATTTAGATGGTCTTCATGAATCACATATATGTTGGAGTTTTGGCATGTCATCTTCAATAGATCTTAAGTGCAAATCAGGTCAAACTGGTTTGGGAATTTTCCATGTTTTCCTAGCTTTTATGCTGCTCTTCCTTAGCATTGGAAATGCCACTTTTAGGTTCATTGGATTTTGAATCATGAAATCTTCTGGTTGGAATAGGCTCCAGAAGTCTAACGTGGACCAGAAGAAGAATCCTTTGTTTAGTATCCCATACAATAGGCTCTCTAGCCTTTGCTAGGCTGTCTTCATTGCCAGGGAACCTTTATTCTTATTGGGGTCCAGGTTGTCCTACTGTCAAGGTGAGCTTGGCTGTGGTCCATGTCAAACAAACTTAGCTTCTTATTCTAGTATTTGCTCATTTGAAAATTATTGAGGCAGCTTTGATAATAACCCTGGAGAAGGAAGAAGGGGCACGGTGCTAAAATTCTGTTGCTGACATTTTCCCAAGGGAGGTTAATACCTTTATCTCTCTCACAGGAAGATAAATGCGCAATTTTTAAAATGTCAAAGCTATATCATTTGATGTAGAACCCCAGCTTAAATAGCCCTACACAAAGAGATTCTAAATATCATTACTGTACTCTTAAGAGAGGGGGAAGAGAACCTTAGTGATTAGAGGTTAGTTAACCATCATCTTTGGAGCCTGTGGGAGTTCCTGAGAGAAGACTAAGAGAAATCCTTTCCTAAGGAAGTTTGGAGACTTAAGTTCTAGAGGAAGAAGAGTGTGAAAGACTCTAAGATGGACATAGTTAGTTGTTCTGTCTGAGACAGACTGAAGAGACATTTGTGAGAGAACTGAGTTTAAGATTTATTCCTTGTGGAAAATTTCTGAGAGACTTTAAGCATCGTCCACCCTCATTGGACTGAGGTTCCAGTGTTTTGGAGGAATTTGCACTGGCTGGTGTTAGCAAGTAGAGGCCGGTCTAACTGTGACCACTCTCATAGCAGATAAATTGTTGAGATACTTGTCTGTGTCTTTTTACTTTGTTGCTGTTAATGAGTTATAGAATTGGGAACACTGATATTTCTCTCCAAACCTACAGGACTGGGATTTATTTGAGAGATAAATGGGAACTTTTGGGAAAAAGAAGTTTCTCTGGTTTTTATACACCTGGATTGGGGTTCAGAGTAAATTATTATGAAATTTTGCATTCTAAATACTTTCTGAATAATACCCATTTGTATCATAGGCATATATTATAGTATAACATATTATAATAATGATATACTGTATACAGAATATAAAATTATAACTTATATTGTACTGTATATATAATATACAATATTATATACAACATTATAGTTTATATAGTATCTACTATACTAATACTATAGCATTACTAAAATATATATAAGTATACATGCACAGTGTATGTTATTTATTGATATATACTGTGTGATTATCTGTAGTTTATTATATATTATGTAGCATTAGTATTATATAGTACTCTAGTATAGTAGTAAATAACATATACTTGACTGCTTTATAAACTACAGTTTATATAGGGTGTACGGTACTAACATATACTACATAAATGGTATGTAGTATTACATGGTAAATATTACATACTGTTACTCTATACCAGTGGTTCTCAATCTTCCTAATACCTAAACCCTTTAATACTCCTATGTGGGTGTATTTGCATGTGGGTGGACCCACTTAGAGATAAATATGTGTGAAATATGTGTTTTCTGATGGTCTTAGGCAACCTCTGTGACCCCTGTGAAAGGGTTGTTTGACCCCCAAAGGGGTCGCAGCTCACAGGTTGAGAACTGCTCTATACTATGAATAGTACATGTATGATATATTATATTATATGTATATGTGCGCACTATATAGAACATATAGTATACCCCAGAGTATATATAATTTATATATTATATATTACATAATACATATTAAAATATTAAAATAAATAATAATATTAAATTAATATTCTATGTAGTATTATGTAGTGTCTATGGATACACATAATACCCTATGTATAAATATGAACTACTGTATATATATATAATATAGTGTGATATATAATAATATATACTATGTATAATACTAGGTATAGTCATATATATATATATATACTTTCTGTCCATAGGTATACACACATACACACACATGCACACATGGGTATATATTATGAATGTATGTATCTATGTATGTGTGTATGTGTATATATATATATATACACACACACACACACACACACACACACATATATATATGTATATAATGAACTAGTATCAGGCTGAAGGCTTGAGGTTGGGTATGTTTGTCGCTCAGAGCACCTGAGAAGTATAACTTTGCACAGTGATATTGTCATTCCCTCATACCCTAAGATGATTTTGAAAATGTGAAATCTCATGCATGGGATTACTACACAAGGAACTAGCCCAGATGACTGCTATATATCTTCCAAGCTGTATGATATGCTGCCCAGAATATTATTGACAAGCCGTATGACATTATGGATCGCAAGATTTGGAATCAGGAGATCTGGGTTCAAATGTTACCTTAAATAGTTACTGTCTTTGTGGGCAAATCATTTAACCCCTCAGGGTTGGGGTTTCCTCATTGAAAAATAGGAATAATAATTGTTATAATCTCTACCTTCAGGGTTGTGAGAGGACAACACTTGACATAGCTTAAAGTATCGGATACGTGATAGTTGTTATATTTTTGGTATTATAGAGATTTTCCCTTAGAACTAGAAAGCCCTGGAAATAAGTCTCATCTTTGACAAATACTGGCTGTATGACCTTAAACGAATGACTTAACCTCTCATATTCTGTGTAACCTCCAAGACTCCGTTTCAGAGAAGGAGCCAATCTGCGCTGGTGGAAAGAGTTATTGAGAAGTCCTTCATACCATAGAAATCATAGGTCCAGCTCCTGTCCCCCAACCATGATATTCACTAATGGGTAAAATGGACAAGTTAGTTCTTAAAAGGTCAGAATAGGAGAAAGTTTATCTGAATTATAAGTATCAAAAATTTTTAGAATATTCCAAGGATATGGATAAACAGTTTTTAAAACAAATAATTGCATTCTATAAAAAGCTGTATGAATTAGTTATTTGGAGCAATGCAAATTACAGTTATTCTGAGGTTTTATCTTATGCTTGGCAAATTGACAAAGATGATAAGAAATGGAAGTAGTGCTAGCAAAGCTAGCAATGGCAGGTGCACTAATGCCCTGTTGGCGGATTTAGCTATTCTTAAAGCAATCAAACAAAATCTATGTAATTATGGAGTAAAAAGTGACTAAGAAGTTTGATCCAGATACCTTACTTTTGGGCAAATTTCCCAAGGAAGTCAAAAGTAGAAATACAGATACCTGGATACCAAAATATTCATAGAAGCAATTTTGTGGTAGCAAAACATTGGAAACAATGAGTACACCTTGACACAAGAATAAATAATGAACATGAAGGGATATTGTTGTGCTTTTAAAGATGACAAATGTGAAGAAGTCAGAGAAACCTGAAAAGACCGGAATGATGCAGCATGAATTAAACAGAATCAGAACAGTATTCATAATGACTATGGTAATGTCAATTGGGGGCGGAGGGGGGGGTGGGGGAACACCAATAGGCAGTCCGTGGCTAATTGTCATTGCTAGTTTTAACTCCAGAGAAGAGATAAGCAGGCACTTCTGAGGTGGAAGAATATTCTATACTGTTAGATTTAGGTATTTTGTTGGTTGTTTTTTCCATAATTGTTTTCCTTGTTAAATGTCAAGATTCTTGTGTATGTGTGAGAGAGGGAAAGTGTGAGGAAATGACATAGAGAGATCCAGAAATGACTATGACATTAAAAAGGCATCAGTAAAGATTATTTAAAAATATTAATGATAACCTAAATATATTATAGGGTCAAGGTCCACCCTATTTGGGTGGTAGGGTAATGATTTAGCAAACTTCATCTACACAATCACATATGGATAATTGGAAGTTGATTACATTTCACTGAGTAGCATTTCTTCTATATTTGACTTAGGATCATAGATTTAGAGTTGGACAGTACCTGAGAGGTCATCTAGTCTAACCCCCTTCATTTTACAGATGAGGAAACTTAGTCTCAGGGACTTTATGAGACTTGTACAAGATCACATAAGTAGCAAAAATGGTAGGACATTATTATTTGCAAGAGTAATGCACATACGCATATGATATTTCAGTTAAAAAATGTTTTCTTGGTTAGATTATCTAGAGCCCCTGGTCACCCAATTGTCCTCCCTGTAAGGAAAAAGCTTCCTAATAATTCGAGTTATACAAAAGTATAATTAGCTATCCTTGGAGTTGGTGGGTTCCCTCTTACTTAGGAGTTTTAACACAAAGGCTGAATGACCCACTTGGATGCTGTATTGTAGAAGAGATTTCTTTTCAGGTATTTGTTGAATGGGATGGTTCCTGATAGCTTTCTCAAATTCTGAAATACCATAGTTAAATTTAAAGGATATTTTGATCAGCACTATCCTAGATGTGGTAGGTGAACAAGGGATTGGATTAGCCACTCAAGTTTAATTGGGGAATCAGCACGGTGCAATGGAAAGAAAGCTGAATTTGGTTTCAGAGAATTGAAATTTGATTTCTATATCTCCTGCTTATTACCCTGTAAGATCATGGACAAGTCACTTAACAATGTTGGACTTTATTTTCTTCATCAATAAAATAGGGAGGTTATCTCTAAATTGCCTTCCACCTTTCTTCTGTGTCTTTAATCATCTTACATTTTCATTTGTTTTATGGCTATCTGTGTCCCTGACATCTTCCCAAAGTAATGGCTACTCCTTAAACATAGGGACTTGTGTGTTACTCATCTTAGTATCCCCAACGCCTTGCACAAAATAGCCATTTAACTAATATTTGAATTTATTTAAATTGAATTTTTAAATGCAACTCACTCAGCTTGTTAGTTCTTATAAATAACAAGGACAATTAAAGCTGAGAAAGTTCTAAAATGAGCCTGTAAAAATGTCTGGGAGAAAATGGACTCATCACAAAAAAAAAGGCTAATCAAAATATCATGGCTTTGGTAAATAAAAATGGATCACTAATTTAATGATAATTGGTTCTGGGAAGCCATGATACACATACAGTGCTGTGACTAATGCATTTGAGTCTAGGAATTGTTGAAATGATGCTGAAATATTAACTAGTGCATATCTTGAGACACTAATATTTCCACCTTTACAAATAAATTTTAATTTCTTCATACTAAAGATTCTTTTTCAGAATTACTGATAAGCAATTTTTTGAAGATACCTTTAGTTGTCCCTAAAGTTTTTGTAAATGTATATATTTAAGTGGTTCAAGAAAGAAATACTCTTCATATAGAGATCCTGGCTCTTTGGGCTTTTTTTTCTGGTGAAAAATTAGAGCGTAGACTAGTGAAAACACTGGTGAATCAACAGTCAGAAGAGGAGCAATGATGACTTGAATGTGCATTTTTTTAAAATGAGGCAGAATTGCACAAAGTCAGCCCCACTCTGACCTGAGTTAAATCTCAGCCCAGACGTTTAGGATTAGTGCTTTCTTGGTTAGATTTTCTAAAGCCCACTTAACCTGCCTCTTTTCTCCCCAGGCAATTTCCTTCCAAAATAGGAACCAAGAAGAAGCTCAACTGTCTGCTTCCCTCTTACTGAAAGGTATCAATAAAACTTGAAAGTTTAAGAATATAGTGTTTTTAAGTTTAAAAAACAAATCAGTGAGTATGTGTCTCCCTGAAAGAAATCTCTCTCTCTTTTTTTTTTTTAACATTATGCTTTCCTAACAAGCAAGAAAGCCTTGACCATGCACAAGGCTTTTAATTTCTGAGACCAAGTTTTCTTATCTATAAAATGGAGATAATAAAATGCCTACATATCCATATCCCTCTCCTCTCCCCTCCGCTCCCTTAATGTAATTGCAGTATAATACCATACAAAATTGTTGTAAGGAAAGTCCCCCCTTTTTTTTGAGATTGAAATGCAAGGCAGTTGGATTTAAATGACTTGCCCAAGCTCACATAGCTAGTAAGTGTCAAGTGTCTGAGACCATATTTAAACTTAGATCCCCCTGACTCCTAGGCTAATGCTCTGCTTACTGCATCACCTCGCTGCCCCAAGGAAAATACTTTGAAAAATTGAAAACACTACATAATGATAAATTGCTATTTTTATTAATATGAGAAGCTCTGGATCCATATTTTCATCAGTATAGGAAACTCACGGATAAGAAACAATTGCCAATGCTTGAACTTTACTTTAATTTACAGGCTTAAAGAGATGTCTAGATCACCAGTGAGTTAAATGACTTTCTCAGGACCTCCCAGCTATTATATGTCAGAGTAGGGATCCAGTTCCAGACTTTCTCCCCTTAATAATAATAAGCGACTCCTAACTGCCACGGCCTTCTCCTGCTCTTCTTCCTCCTTTTCTTCTTCCTATTTCCGCTTCCTCCTTTTCTCATCTTTCTTTTCCTTTTCTCTTCCACTTTTTCTTCTTTCTCCTTTCCTCCTCCTCTTCCTGCTTTTCCCACACTTAGCAAGCCCTTAATCACCTCCTCTTTCTTCTTTTTCATTTGCCAGACTCTTGTCTAACTGTGTAAAGGAGAGCCAGATTCTGTTTTTTTCTTTTCTATGCCAATGACAGTCATTTCTTATCTGAGAAGGGGATTTTGAGGCACCAAACTTTATAAAGATCCTTATACCCTTCTCTCTCTCCCAATACCTCCCTCTCTCCCCTCCCTCCATACAACCCACCTGTTATTGGGAGAAGAATTTGAGCATTTCAGTCCTGTTGCCCTTTGCCCTACCATCTGCCAAACTACCCTCTATGGTCAATGTTTCATCCTGCTCTGATTCTTTATTATCTAAAGATTGAAAGTCTTTTGGTGATGAGACAGTTTCCTTTGTTCTGAATATTCTCTGCTTCAGAGTACTGATGTTTTGAAGGGTCTGGGACTGGGAAGGAGAGGGTCAGAATTCCAACTCCTCTTTCTCCCTTTATGTGGCCTTGACTCTGCATCTCCTTGCCAATATTTGGGGGATGGGTGGGCTTTGGAGTGAAAATTGTTGACTTTTGTTGAACTTTGCTAGAGCCTAAATCAAAACCCCCTTCCAACTTAGCATAGGATATGGTTTAGAGTTCATCTTAATTAGCTGGATCTGCTATTTATTTTGAAGTATCCTAAGTGCTGGAAAGTAGGCAAACATTTTCTTTATGTCATGTGGTGGAAAAACCCCCCCACTGAGTTTAGCACTGAATTTTAATCCATACTCTGTCATTTGCTACTTGTCAAACCTTAGGCAAAGTCATTTTTCTTCCTCCGGGCATCACGACCCTTCATCTTGAGTGAGGGTTTGAATTATATTATCTCTTATGGTATTTTCCAGCTCTGAATTTTCTATATTGCTATATTATTTGTTGAGTTAATAATAATAATAACTACCATTTATATCACTTACTATGTGCCACCCTTGTGCTGAATGCTTTATAATTAATTATTATCTCATTTGACCTTCACAACCACTCTGTGATATAAGTGCTATTACCCCCATTTTACAGATGAGAAAATGGAGGCAAACAGGCTACGTGATTTGTCCAAGGTCATACATCTAGTATGTTTCTAAGTCTAATTTGAACTCAGGTCTTCCTGACTCCAGGCCTGGCATTCTATCTACTCTACCACCTAGCTGTCAAAATGGAATGGGTTTAAATCAAAATAAGGTATTTTGGTTACTTTAAGAAGAATTTGCCAGTTATGATCCAGCAGAAAATTCACTCAAGTCCATGCTGCTTAGCCTGGCATTTGAATGCTTTCACAATCTCTCATCAGCCTAACTTCACAGCTTTATCTCACACAACCACCATGACTTTTTAGAACATCATCATGTTTCTGTGGTGACTGGCCAATAAATAGTTAAGAATATAACAGCAAGTGACATTTACATGGGAATAGAAAGCCATTATACCTTAAAAAATGAAAGCCTCCTATCTGCCGCTTCCAGGTTCTTTGTAAATATGTGGTGTAGGGGGCAGCTAGGTGGTGCAGTGAATAGAGCCCTGGCCCTGGAGTCGGGAGAACCTGAGTTCAAATATGACCTCAGATACTTAACAGAAAAAACTAGCCATGTGACCTTGGGCAAGTCACTTAACCCCAACTGCCCTACCTTCCCCCCTCCAAAAAGGGGGAAAAAAAAGAAAATATGTGGTGTATACACACACACACACACACACACACACACACTTTTAAAGTGTTCTGGAATAGGAATTTATCAGAATGAATGAAGGCTTCAAATTCCATTATGTTCAGTTTTATAATCTGAAGTCAGATTAGCAAAATAGCAAATTTGGAAATGATTATTGACTAACAATGTTTGTAAAATTGTTACAAGAATTGGGTTTTATTTTCCTTTTCAAAATTATGTTGATTCTTTGGTAAATAGAATACTTTTCTGTTTTTAGGTACGTGAGGTCCTACGGAGCAGCCTCTTGGAACAGAAAGCCCTAAGGTAGGAGCATGATCGAGTGTGTGTTCTTACCATGATCTCTTTGGACACTGGTGGAAAACATAGTGGGACTGGAGCATTAGTAGGTCTGTGTGGGTCAGCCTTGGACATCTTTCAATAAGCAGGACAACAAAATGGGAATAGGAACTTCTGACAAAATTATATCATTCAGCAAATAATGGGGCACATTCAGAGAGCAATAATAAAGCCAGGGATAGGTTGTGTTCACAAGACCCTGCTGTAAAGAGAGATAGTTAGCCTGGGGGATTATGACAAGTAGTTCATCTAGTTTATATTCATACTGCTTTTTATAGTTTTCCCCCTTCCCCCACTCTGTATTGGCAATAGTTTGCATTGTAATTTTCTATTATGAAGAGACCTTTAACCAAAATCAGTGCACTTTGAATTTATTTTCATGTCCTGTTGAATTAAGAATTTTTAAAGGGCTTCTCTGTAAAGTTGTATCACATTTCCATAATAACTGTGACCTTGGGTCAGTCTCCTGTCAGAGAAGATGCATAATCTTTTCTCCTTCACTCTGACTTATAATTGCTTTCTCATCTTTTTTGTTTTCTTCTGATGAATCTTTATGTTTGTTTCCTTACTTAGATAAATAGTTCATCAATCTAAGATGAGAATAATCACATCCCCCCAGGGAATTGGCCATTGTAGCTCCCCACTTTAATGGAGTTGTTATCCACCCTTTGTCCGTTGTAAGGAGCCCTGCCTAGAGACCAGATGGAGTCATTGGAAACAATTTCCTGAATGTAATGGAAGAAGAAATTTAATGAGGTACAGCTATTCAGTGTAAGAAAGAGTAGGGTCCTGTTCTTTTTTTTTTAATCTTAAGAGAGTACAATTCTAATTAGAGATGAGATTTTCATAAGCAACATAATGCATATTTATTCATGATGAAGAAAATGGGTTTCTTATTCACCTTTTGTCAGGGAATGTATTTCCCCAAGAGGGAGAAAGATGCTTGGAATGGCAAAGTATAGTGTGGACAGATGCCAGTCTAGCTTTTCAACATGGGTAAAGCTCTTATTTTTCAGTGTAGATCATAGGGCCCAGATTGCCAACTGCTCTGAGTGCCAACAGGGTACTGGAAGACAATTGTCAAGCTCATTTTCACTCCTTGGACAAAACCAGAATTTGCATTCATGTCTGTGAAGGTGAAAGAATAGCTTCTCAAAATCTGTCAAACTTCAACTCTCTTTCTAGCAGGATGTTTTATGCCACAAAAAGGAGAGAAAAGAAGAAGAATGATTCTTTGTGGGCTTTTTGAGGGAAAAAAAGGGGTGGGGATGGAGAAAGGCTTTTCAAACTTGTTTTTGATTATATTGAATAGAACTCTTGCCTACTCTGGTTTCATCTTTGGAATGATGAAATGAGATCAATGTTGCTTAGTATCAATTAATTTCACCATAGTGCTCATTTACTATGGAGTGAATTTGGCTGGGTTGTGCTTGGCTGGGACTAGAGTCATTCCAAAGAGGGTGTGGTGGAAAAAACTGTAATGGGAATGAGTAAAAATGTTAGCATTACACAGAAGCCTTGTCTATGATCACTGGAAGAGGCAAATTCTGTAAAAGAATAAAGCAAAATAGTTAACTATTTTGTTCACAAATTTATTTTCCTACTCATGCATAACTATTTTCAAATAATTTTTAAAGTGACTTTATTATAAATAAATATGGCATGTAAACAGTACCCCTCATCTAAAAATCTTTGTTTTTTTTTAATTTAAAAAGATTTCAAATGTTCATTTCTTGGCTTCTTCCCCTCTCCTTTCTAAAAGAGTTATTACATTTTTCAGTGTGATATTGGATTCAAGATACAAATTAGAAAACCTGTTTTGTTTTGTTTTTTTTTGCAAAAGAGACAAGAAGTGGTATGCTGACAGCCAGGTGCTTTCTAGTAATTTAGCCAGTGTCCTCAACTGAAAGTATTGCATGTTGAGATTCCCAACACTCACTCTCCTTCACTTTGTCTTTCCCCTTCAAGTTAGCTGAAAGCTAAAATTTAATAGCTTTGCTGAGATTTATTTTTTGCCTTTAAAAAATTTTTATTGGTGGAATGTCAACAAAACTATTTTTTCCCCTATTTTCCCCCACTGAATTACATCCCTCATTTCTGTTAAGGCAGCTTGAGCTCCTGAATTTGCATGGATACAGTTAGGATACTCTTTGGAATACATTCACTTGTCACCCCTGTCTTCTGTCCCTGTTGGTTATTTGATCCATATGCAGTCTGACAGAATAGAGGATCTTTGATTTATAGCTGAAAGGGTTATTTAGTTCAACCCACTAATTCTACAGGTTAGGAAACTAAGTACTAGAGAGATTTAGTGACTTGTTTAGCAGTTTCTGAGGCAGGTTTCAAACTTATATTTTCCTGACTTCAAGGTTAGTGTTTTATCCACGATATCACTGGATGTCTTATATACAATTCAACCTCAGAATATCCAAAATGGAACTCATCAGATTCCCGCCCCCCCCCCCCAACCCTCTTCTTTTCTGAATTTTCCTACTACTGTCAAGGATGCTATTATCCTTCTAATCACCTAGGCTTGCAACTTGGAGGTCACTCTTAGCTGCTCACCCTTAACCTTCCATATCCAATCTGTTGCCAAGTCCTATTGCCTTTGCAACAAACCTTTGCAACATATCTTCTCCATTTCTGCTTCTCTCCTCTTCTCTCCTTTCACACTGTCTCATCCTGGTACAGACTCTCATCCCCTCGTTTCTGAACAATTGTGATAGCCTGCTGGTTGGTTTACCTGCTTCAACTCTCAACCCACTCCATTCCAATCAAAGTAATAGATATAAATCACGTGTCTGACTATGTAGTCCCCCTCTCTCACCAGTAAACTCCACTGACTCCCTATTATTTCCAGGATCAAATATAGACTTTTTCGTTTGACTTTAAAAATCTTTCCTAACCCGTCCCTTTCTACCTTATACAGCTTCTTATATCTTACTCTCTTCTGCACTCAGTGATCCAGCAACACTCACCTCCTTGTTGTTTTCATCGCCCAGTTTTGGGCCTTTTCATTAGCGTTCTCCTGTGCTTGAACTTCTCTCCCCACTCCTCTCTACCTCTTGGCTCATCTAGTTTCCTTCAAGATGCATTCTCCAAGCAGTCTGTTCCTCGCTGCCTACTTCCCACTACTAGTGCCTTCCCATTCAGGCTACCTCCCTTTTATACAGGACATATCCTTTGTACATAGTTGTTTGTACTTTGGATTAGAATGTGAGCTCCTTGAGGGCAGAGACCGTGTTTTTTTTTTTAAATCTTCCTTTGTATCTCTAACACTGAGCACAAATTCTGGCACATAATAAAGTTTAATAAATGCTTCTTGTTTAATCAATACATCATGCTGCCTCAGATATAGTAAATATTTGTGACATTTTAAATATATGTGTGTATCCAAGATATGTATGTGTGTATGTATGTATGTATGCACAATGCATGCATGCATGTATATATACACACACTTAATACAGTTCTATACACACATGTATGTGTATTTTATGTGTGTTAACAGGTGTGCATATGTGTGTTATGTGTGTATCGTGTATGCATGCACGCACGCATTTAGATCCAGAAAGGTGGTCTTTTGATCTAATTTAGCTATGTGTAGGTTTGTTTGAATAAGAGTCTTCTGGTGATGCTTTAAGAGATGTCCCTAAGCCCTAGGTAGTAATGGAAGTGCTGTCAAAAAAATTTTACTCACTTTTTTCCTTTGTCTTCTCCAATCATTAATTTCTATTATGTATTATACTTACAGGAGTATTTTTCAAGAATATGTCATAGATTGCCCTACAGGAGAGTAGGGGCAAAGGGGATAAGAGGGGGGATGATGGAGGGGAGGGCAGGTTGGGGGGAGGGCTGTTTGAAGCACATACTTCTGTAAAGGGACAGGGGCAAAGTAGAGAATACAAAAAGTGGAGGGTGGTATAGGATGGAGGGAGATATAGTCAGTCTTTCACAATAAGTCCATTGTGGAGATGTTTTGCGTAACTACACATATACAGCCTGTATTGAATTGCTTGTCTTTCCAGTTGGGGGTGGGTGACAAGGGAGAAGGGGAAAGAATCTCAAATTTAAAGTTTTAAAAACAAATGTTTAGAAAAATTGTTATTATTATATTATTATTTACATGCAACAATAAGATATACAGACACTGGGGTAGGGAAATCCATCTTGCCCTACCAGAAAGTCAGAGGGATGATGGGGTAGGATATAGGAGAGAACAGATTGGGGGAGGGGGTATACAGTGAGATCACTGTTTTGGGGTGGTGGGTAGGGGAAATATGGGGAGAAAATTTGTAATCCAAAATTTTGCGGAAATGAATGATGTAAACTTAAAATAAACAAAAGTTAATTAAAAATAAAAAATAAGTTTAAAAAACTGAGAAAGAAAAGAATGCCCCAAATAAATAAAAAAAAAATTTTAAATGAAAAAAAAAGAATGTCATAGATTTAGTACCTTCCTTTTTTTTTTGTTATGAGCCATAATTTAGAGTACTTAGAGACCTTCATTAAATACTTCATTAAATACTTAAATGCTAGAACAGGCGAAACAATCCATTTATTATTATATACCTAAGATAAGCTCTGTTCTTAAAAACAAACTTGAAAGTGAGATCTTTTTTTTTTAACATAATTCTTCCTGTAAAAAGGCTGAATTCATAGCCCTAGTTTGTGACCTGAAAACATACCCCAAACATGATTAAAAGAGCTTATCTTTGTATACTTTTATTTTCCTTGCTTCTTGGTATTTGGAGGCATTCTTTGAATTATTTTACTTACTGTATTACTATAGTTACTTACTATATGTTGCTTTTGAATGTTTTTGCTATATTGCTAAAACCAGATAACCATGTCGTAAAATTTAGCAATATAACATACTGAGATCATAAGAAAGAAACCTATTACCATCTTGCCATCTATAAAATGGGATGCCTGTTTTTTTTTTCAGCCCTGGTGTTATTTGATAATTTCTTAGCCATTTGGTGCCAGTGCAATTGGCTTGGAATCAGAGTGATGGTTCCTTTCATTAGAAAATGAGTCTATGTACAAAGAGCATTGACAGGAAAGTTAAAGAGGTGCTTGTCAACCATGCTATTTTTTCTTTAAGGAACTCTTTGGACCGCTTTATGGGATCTGTGGGCACGTGGTTTGAGAAATGCTTCTCTAAATTGACCTAAAACAAATACTTTACTGGGATCCAAAAGAGACTTGGGCTGCCCCAGATCATCTCCAAACGTGATTAAGTCACTTGCCCAACCTAGCCTTTGGCTTCCTCATTTGTAAAATCAAAGGGATAAACCTTTCTTGCCATTAACATTCTATAATTCTAAGCTTGTTTCAACTTGGGTTGAAAATAAGAAGTGTCAAGCAGGCATAATTGTCTGTCAATATGTACTTCAGTTTTGGAAATAATTTTTGCTTGTCTAATATGTGTATAAATTTATGGTAGGATGAGTAGGATAAATAGTTATTGTCTTCATTTTCATCTAAGAGAAAATATTAGGGAGAACAAGCCATGAATAATTTATGTTTGGCTATTAAAACTTACTAGCCGTGTGACCATGGGCAAGTCATTTAACCTCAAATGCCCTGCCCTTTCCTTCTTCCCCCCCCAAAAAAAAACCTTACAAGACAGACATGTTTTGTCTTCATTTTCTAGAAGTGCAAACTTACTTTAGGACCTTTAGCTGTCCAAAGGAATGACAAAGATGAATTTTAATTTTTAGGCAGTAGAGAGATGAGAAGGATAAAACTAGAATTCAGACAACCATTTATTTCCCTAAATGTTCAGAATCTTTCCTTACTTTTTATAGCCCCAAGCATTGTACTAAGGATTTGTCTGCATAGGGTAAAGAGTGCTAGACCTAGTTAGTGTAAGGAGATGCCTCAGTTCAAATCCATTCTCTGATAGGGGCTGCATGACTAGGAAAGTGCCTTAACTTCACAGTGTCAGTTTCTTCACCCACAAAATGAAGGTAATAATACTCATACTACTTACTTTGTAGACTTTAATCAACTATATAAAGGTGAATTATTAATCTTAGTTATATGAAGAATTCTACAATGGCCTAAGTATAAATTTTAAGTGCCTAAGTGTTATTTTTCAAGAGGCTCTCACCAAGTACATCACACTCAAATATGTTCTCCACATACGCCAGCTATACCTTCATTTCCAGTGCTACAGGACAGCCCAAGTAGCTCTGCCCATGGCCAATACTAGAGATCCCTTATATTTCCAAAAGGGTTGTTTCTAAGGGAAAGACTACGTTTTCCACAAGGCCTTGAAGATGGACCAGAAAGAAGTTCCCAGAACTCCATTTCCCATGAGACTGTGTTCCTGGGACCTAGGTGACTGTACCACAAAACCTGAACATCAAATGTAGAAGGAAAGGCTCTTGGAAAAAAGGAGACATGGTGTATATGGCAAAGGAAGTTGGATAGCATCAATGTTTGCCAGCTGCTAAGAAAAAGTTTAGGGATGCTAAGATTATGAGAAAAAAAAGAGTCCTGCTGTAATTGAGACATAGGACCGCAGCATTTGCTGTGAGTGAGGAGATTCTAACACTGAATATGTAAATTACATACTTCCTTCTTCCCCTCCCCAAATCTGGTTGTGCAAGAGCCATTTGCAGTATTCTGACATGCACTGGAGCCTGGTTATTGGCAAAGTCTCCACTACTGATCACTAGGGGATACAGCCCTAATCCTGCTGGCCAGTGGCGAGGAGAGGAATAGAAGGAATATAGAGTTAGAAATTGTTTTCTAAAATTCTTATTAAACAGACTACTTTAAAAATATATCTTCCTGTTATAGCCTTCTAGATGATGAAGACTGAGTTTGGATAATCTTACATGCACTTATACTCAATTATTTCCTACTTTGAATCTAGTACTTCAGTGGAATGAAAGCTACAAATTGAAAAAAAAAAGCCTTTTTTTCTTCCTGATTCTGGGGGTCTACTTTAGTGCATCTTTCTGCTTCTTTGCATGTCTAGAATAATAATATGAATATGAATGTGTTTTTGTGTTAGCAGTGGTTAATCACAACTAATGAATGTAGCTAGGGGCAGGTTTCTAATTAAGTTGCATCACGTAATTATCTTTATTATTTGCTGTCCTCAGGCATGGATACCATGCTGAGGAAGGTGGTGTTTTTCTTCCCAGCAGGATCAGCCTCTCTGGCAAACTCAGCAGGTGGTTGTACTGGCAGTTTGGGATTCATTTTTCTTCTATTTTTCATCAACTGTGAGAAATTTGAATAATATTATTGACATCTCACGTAATACATGGCATAAAGGAAGCAAGATGATGGAATTTCAGAACCTAAAGGAGCTATAGAAGTCATATCATTCAACCCTCGAGTTTTACTGATGAGGAAACTGAGGACCAGAGGGGAAGTTATTAATTTCCAAAAATGATGATATAATTAGAATCTAAACTAGAATCTGTAGTAGTTCCTAGTCATGTCTGGTGACCTTTATACTATTGTCACATGGAGAATGTTTTATTATTTTCTGTCGGAGTTATAGAGGCTCTGATCATCTTTTGTGATAGGATAGGAGTTGAACAAGAATTCAAATAAATAGCAGTTTAAGACTGAACAGTTTAAAATATTTTGGGGATATAAAAGAAAGTGCTGATACATACATGGGTGTCTCAGCAACTTCAGCTAGAACTGTGAAAGCTTGTGTTTATTGTCTAAAAGAAAAAAAAAACTTTTCTAAAGGCCTTGATCAGAATGAAAATGTTCTGACACTCTTTAGTCTTATAACCTTTCCATATGTTCCCTGAGACCTCATGGAGAGTGTTATTGTCAAACCCAGCAGGAATGGTAATTACTCTGAACAAAATCTTCCTGTCAATTAAGCAATGAAATAGCTTGGTGGGAAGCAGTCCCATAGAAACTTAGATTCTGTGTCTCCTCCTGATTCTATACTTAGTTGTCATGAAAAGTTACAAAGGGAGCCCTCTTTGCTATGGAGAGAAAAGGGGCTTACAATGGACTCCAAGACACATCTCAGTTTCTAGGTTTATTGTTATTCTTTTGCAGTAGTGAGCAGTACTTGCAATAAGAGGACCATTGACCAAGATGGGAATTTTTCACTAAACAAAAATTCCTTTTGAAATGGTATCATCTATATGTACATATAGTAGATATACCTATTCATGCATATACACACATATATATACACACATGCATGTACACATTATATATGCATGTGTGTAGATATACACCTACGCATGCATACATGCACACACGCATGCAAACATATATGTACATGTATATACATGCACACATATACATGTGTGTATGTATGTGGTCCAGACCTGTTTCTTTGGCATATGTGAACTTTTTTGTGAGTAAATTTCCTTTACCAATACATAGCTACAACTATTCTGCAAATCATCCTTACAGAATTATGGTTATATACCTGAAGTATCTTGTTAAAGCATTAGATTTATCTGGAGAATGATGGTAAAAAAAAAAACCTTCAAATATTTCTGTTGCACTTCATTTTCTACTATTCTGTCTGTATGTATAGGGAAACCTAGAACAGTGTAGCAGAATATCCTTAGTGGATTTTTTATGTAGTGTATATGGTTATATATGATCATAAAGGGTATTTAGGCCAACTCCCTCATTTTACAGATGAAGAAATTGACACAAGTAGAATTCAAACCTAGAACTGCTGATACCCATACCAGTGTTCTGTCACCCATACCACACTGCCTCCTTAAAGCAGCAAGGTAATGAAGAGGATACAGTCCTGGGCCTTAAGTCAGGAAAAACTGCAGTTCAAATCCAACCTCAGATACTTATTGTCTGAGTGACCTTGGGCAAATCACTTACCCTCTGTCTCAGTTTCCTCAACTATAAAATA
>CM053593.1:313194863-313225800 GCA_028646575.1 Pseudocheirus occidentalis | reverse complement strand
TTTATATTATCTGATTTGACCTTATTTTACAGATATAGAAATTGAGGCCCTGAGTGATAAAGTAACTTTTCTAACAGCAAGTGAGATTCAGAGCCCAGAATTACCACTATACACCCTCAGATTACAGATCCATCACTCTGTGGCTCTGCTATAGAATTATTAATGCCCCAGTTATTAATATATTATTTATATTTATTAATATAATATTCATATTAATATATAATAATTATTGATTTTTTTAATTTGAGAGAGACCTTGGAGATTAACTATTCAAACCTTCTCATTTTATTTTATTTTTGCTTTTTGGAGGGCAGTTGGGGTTAAGTGACTTGCCCAAGGTCACACAAACCTCATTTTATAGATGAGGAAAGTGAGACCTAGGAGGATAATTTATCCAAAGTCATGCTGCAACCTAGTGGTAAACCTAGGACGAGAACCGGTGATGGAGCAGCACGCTGGGTTTTAAGTCTCTAAATCTGGATTTGAGTCCCAGCTTTACCACTCACGACCTGGGTGACTCGGGACAAGTGTCTCCTCCCCGAACCATAGTTATCTCATCTATAAAATGAGGTTATGTTAGATGGCCCCTGTATTCTCTTCTATAATCTGAAAATGACACTGCGCTGGAGGGCTTCTGAAGACCATTCCTACTCTAAACCCTTTAAAAAAACTTGTTAAGTAGCTTGTTAAAGCTTTAGGTTCGTCTGGGGAATGATGGTTAAAAGAAAGACCTTCAAATATTTCTGTTACAGTTTATTTTCTACTATTTTTTCTATATGTATAGGGAAACCTAGAACAGTGTAACAAAATATCCTTAGTGGATTTTCCATGTAGCATTCTATTGAGAATATCTAAGCTGACTAGACATAATGAATATGCCATATTAATAAACCAGATTATGCTATAATCAGTACTGGATGGAAATCTCAGTTGGAATTATTTTTGCTCAGATTTTTTCATAGGACTTATTTTCCTTTGGAATGTAATAAACTCAAAATTTATGACTTAAAAGTTTTTCCTGCCCTGTCACTGACACTATCTTGAAAATGTCTTTTTCTGCTTTGAGATCTGAGTTCTTTCTGTTTCTCAACTGGGCACGCATCTCTGTTGTTTGAGGCTGCTCTTTACATTTTTGATTGAGTTATCAAAGCTGAGCAAGCAAAATTCTAAATAAACATTCTCTGTTTCTTAAGGAACACAATTCATCCTGGAGCCAAGTTAAATTCCTCTTTGAACTACTAGTATTTGGCATGTTTACATATGTGTATCTCATTATTTCAGCATTAGAAAAGAGCATATATATGCTATCTATAGTAACTGTATATGTATTCATGTAAACATACACATATATCCTTTTCTAATGCAGAAATAATACTTTTGGTTCACTGTCTGAGTAATATTGACAGCAGCTATTATTAGTAATAATAATATGGCACTTTAAGATTTGCAAAGTGCATTACATGTTATCTCATTTGGCCCTTCAGACAACCATGTGAAGTTAGTGTTTGTAATTCCATTATACATATGAGGAAACTGAGTTCAGAGATGTGCCTTGTCTGTGGTTACATAAGTAGTTAATGCCCCAAGTGGGATCCAGACAGAAATCTTCCCGATTCCAGGTCCAGTACTCTATGCACTACATGTAAAGGTGTTTGAGAGTGAAGCAATGAGTGGTAATCATGAAGTCAAGGGAAGGTTACCTAGTATTGAAGGGGGAAAGATGATGTCATTCTTAGGGGCAAATCTGCCTTTTCTGGTTAGTGAAATCATTTGTACTTAACTTTTGTCTTTTTATCTATTGATTAGTAAGCTCAAATGGAACAGAATCAGTGTTCAGAATGAATCAGTTCCTAGAATCAAGCTATGAGTTTTGATTCAAAGAATTTCCAAAGTATTAGCCACATCTCAATGGTAAGAAGTACAAATTTCTTTGTCAATAATATCATGTGCTTTGTTATGTAGACCTATGGCCTAAGTACTTTGCATAGCATGTATTTTTGTTTATCTCTTTGTATTGTGAAGACTTGAGACTTTAAAAATGTGAACTTAGGCATCATCTTTCCTCTACTTCTAATGTACGTAACTGAATAATTTTTAAAGGATGCTTTGACATTTTAAGTACAAAGGAACAGTCTTAAAATCTCTGGTGCTGAAGAAATTCTTGTACGATATTAAGTCTCTGGTACCATATCATCTTGAATATAAGGTTCCTTGAACATGAACTACATCCATAAAAGGTTACAAAAGATCTCCTTTAAAAAGTATAGGTATCCATTGATGATAATATTAATGATTATTATTGTTATATGTAGCATTAATTTAAGCGATTTAGGTTTTCAATACATACTTTATGTATGATGTCATGCTTAATCCTCACAACAACCCAAACATAGGTGCTCTTACTATCTTTATTTTACAAATGAGAAAACCGAGGCTGAGAGGTTAGGTAATTTGCCAAGCTGGTAAGTGCATGAGGAAGGATTCAAACTCAAATCTTACTGATTCCAAGTCTAGCACCCACTGACCACCTAGCTACCTCTTGATGTCAAGCCCCACTTAGGTTTGTGATTTTGGGGGATAAGTATCGTCTATATTTGGTCCAATTCAGTAATTAAAGTGTTTTCCTATAAAATCCCAAGTTTGTTTATGCAGTGTTATATTACATATAATGTTTATATTATGGAAGCTTGACCAACGGTGTTGACCTGTATAACTTTATAACTCATTATATCCAACTCTTTAGATACTAAAAGGTTAGTTAAACTTCTTTGAACAAGATTTATCGTAAGAAATACTAGATTTATATTTTCTCCCCATCTTAATATTAAGAAGAAAAAATAATGCTTATCCCTCATAATTGTCCCCATGTATAATTTTTCACTTATTGAAAAATATAACCATGCTTCCATCAGAGGCTTGTTTCTTTAGGAACATTAAAGACATCAATTATTTTCACAGCTGGAGGCAAAGGACTTTCTTTAGGGAATACTTTGAACATAAAGCAGATTGTGCTTTGTTATCAGCGGGAGCAATGAGCAGCATGGGTTTCATCCCACTGAATAAGGTTAGAGGAAGGGAGTCATTATCCATTCCTCTATTCCTGTCCAGCTGCTTTTTTCTATTCTTCATTCTTATCTCTCTCTGTCTTGACTCCTCCAGTCTGTTACTTGGCGAGAAGTAAATTGTTGAAACTGCTGGGGGCTTAGCCTGGAAAGAACCCTTTGGAGAGCAAGGTACCTCTGATGTTTTTGGAAGATCATTTATCAGTGATCTGGGACTCTCAAAAATTCTCTGGTCTTAAATTCTAAATCTGAAAGTTGAAGGAGAAAAGGCAAAAGACAAAAACTAAAAACAACAAGCTTTTGATAAGTCTCTGTATCACTTTGTCCTTTTTCCACCTTCCTTTTCTGAGTCTCTCATTTAGTAAGTTTGATAGCATATGTATGAATGCCTTTTAATTAAAGCTGAAAGGTAGCTCTTAATTCCTTTCTTCTTTATGAGCCAAACAAAGAAACAAATAATAATCTACATGTTTCCATGATTTATCTATCTTTCCTTCTCCATTTTAGAATAGAGAATATTTGGGTAAAACAACAGATGAAAATATGAATAAATATAGTTGTAGATACCATAACAGTAATACACATGATACTAATCAATCTATCTGGCATGATAAAGATAAAAAAGAGTAATAGCACAAAACAGAAAAAGTATAATAGGTAACATTCCTTTTGTTAGAAAATCACTATCAGTTTTCATGAAGTGGAGAGACAGCTCACCATTCTGGGTTATTTCGATTCAAGGCATGAGGGTGCCTACGACTGGTTAATTTTAAAAGCTCAATTTGTCCATTTCCCTGCTGCAGTTTTACAAACAAAAAAGTTTTGGAGAATCTTATAAAATGAATAAAGCATTAAATGAATAAGGAAATGTTTAGGCTTTAAAACCAAATCAAACCAAAACAAAAAAGCAACCAAAAAATTAATAATTGGAATTTGGAGTTGGAAGGCATCATAGAAATCATCTAGTCTGCGGTTTTTTAAAAAAGTGTCATGGACCCTTCTGGGACCTGAATGAAGTCTCTGGATGGACTTCTTTCTGTTTTTAAGTATTTTAATAAAATGCATAGGATTGCCAAGGAAACCAATTCTATTGAAACAGAATCTATAGAAAGGAAGATTGAGGTCACAGGCAGCTAGCAGTGAGCTAGTAACTACATTAATTTTGGAGTAGTGACTAGCATAAAGCATATTTTGAGATATTTTTAACAGCTGTAATGTGATGTGAACATATCTGAGATTTCTGTTATTGAAAGAGTCACAAGACCTGCTAATATTACTGTGATTTGTCACCAGCATTCATAATAAAAGAAAATGCTAAATTTCAGTTAGAGGTTATTAAAAAGAAAGTTATAATTTTTTTCATCCAAGTCTACAGATTCCTATGACTCCAAGTTAGCAATGCTTGATCTAGCTGGATCCCTTTACTTTACAGATGATGAAATATAAGATTCAGATGTTAAGTGACTTGCCCCTGAGCTACAAGGGACACCTTGGAGACCATACAGTCTAGTTCCTTAATTTTTACAGAGGAATTTGAGAATCCAGGGATGTTAAGTGATGTATCTGGAGACACAAACAAAAGTTATAAATAGGAGGACTGGAATTTGAATACAGGTCCTCTGGCTCCAAGTTGAGAACCTTTCCTAACATAACATGCTACTTCTAAGAGATAGTAAGAAAAGAGGGAATGGGAAGTCAGGAGTGTTTGGGGAAGAGAATTAGAAGGAAACTAGTTATACAGTAGGGCAGCTAGGTGATGCAGTGGATAGTGGAAACTTGATTTCAAATCTGGCCTCTGACACTAGCTTTGAGACCCTGGGCAAGTCACTCGACTCTCTTTACCTCAGTTTCCTCAATTGTAAAATGAGCTAGAGAAGAAAATGGCAAACCACTTCAGTATCTCTGCCAAGAAAACCCCAAATGGGGTCATGGAGAGTCAAACATGACTGAAACAGCACAACCACCACAAAGTGTAGAGCTAGGGGACAAAAAGAGTAAAAGTGTATCAGGAAGCTCTGTGATAAGAAGGCAGAAGAAAGTGTGAGAGCTTTTTGGTGATGATGCTCCATAATATTTTTATAGCTTGGGGATGGAACAATAAATAGAACTTGTTAGGGCGTGCTTGAGAGAGAAGGACCCATTAAAAAAGGGGTATAGATACTATGGCTCGGCACAGACTTGGGAGGTCTTGCTCTAGCTACTAATTTATTGTGTAATCTTGGAACCGAGGCACTCCATTTCCCTGATCTCCAGCTTCTCCTCCCATAAAGTAGTGATGGTAAGTTATTGCTACGCCACGGAGAAGAGTAGCTGTATTAACAGCAGATGATGACTAATGCTGATGATGTTGAGCGGAATGTGCTGATTGTACAGTGAGAACCCACTCTGGGCTCCACTGAAGTCCTTATTTTTCTTAAGATAACACAGTTTACTTCAACTTGGGTCTGTTTTTCTTTTCTTTTCCCTTCCACTTTTTTCTCTTTTTTTTTTTTATCACTTTCCCCCTTTCCACCTTGCCTTCTTATCTACCTGCCAAGTTTATTCATGTGCGGCAGGTCATTAATGCTACAGTAATCAGGAGATTTGTATGTTGCCAGAGAGTTTGTCTGATACAACTTTTAGCTAAGTCTTGGCATGTCCAACGCCTTAGTGTTGCCTGACCTTGTTTGAAATATCATTTTGCTCCAAAGAATCTTTTCCAGTGCTCACTTTTCATTATCACTCATCAGCATAATTTTGATATATGAAATAATAGTATCATTTTAAAGGAAACATCATAAATATTTAAAAGAACCCTTTCCAAAGTTCGTTTTGTTTTAGTTTTTTTTTTAATAGTAAAGGAAAAGAATAAAGTTAACTGCAAGTCTGGCTGGTTCTTTTACTTTGATATTTTCCTTTTTTTTTCTTCAGTCTGAAGTTCTAGCTGGTCAAAAAAGGACTAATTTTAATTTTTTTAAAAATAAAAATAAGAAATGAAATTTTATTTTTAAAAAAGAGTTATCTAAAGGAAAATAAAACCTTAATAAGCCCCATGAATGAATAGGTTGGAAAAGTTGCTCAGTATGAGTAGTTGTAATAATTATTCTCTATGGAAGAAGAGTTCTTGATATGATTAGCTCTAGACCTTTCTCAACAGATATTGCTTATTAATAATTAAAATAGCTGGTTTTTATAAACATCTGTAAGGTTTGCAAACTCTTCTATATTATTACATTTGATAGTCAAGATCACCCTGTGAGGTACTTCTGTTATCCCCATCCTGGAGATGAGAAAATAGACTCAGAAAGGAGAGATGATGATTAATGACCCTGCTAGAATCTAATGGACATTTGAACTCAGTACTTGCTGACTCCACATCCAGCACTATAGTCGTTACATTGTACTGCACATAATACTTTGGATGTTCCTCTTAAGCAAAGTAACATATTATTCTAAATAGACTTTTGAGTTTCAGGGTTTGAAACTAAAGGTCGATTTTTGTACATATTGTAGGATTTAAGGTGGGAAGGAATTTATCTGGTCCAGGGGTTCTTCACCTAGAGTGAACTTAAAATTTTTTTTAATAAGTAGGTTTCAATATTATGTATTTAAAATATGTATTTAAAATCATCATTCTAAGAAGGGCTCCATAGGTTTTATAATTTGGTTTGTCCCTTATATTTTGTGGACAAGAAAACCGAGGCCCAGAAATACTGACTTGACCAATGTTATATAGATTAGGATGCAAACTCAGACCTTTGTATTCTATTGTGCCATGTAGTTTGAAGCCCAATCAATTATCATCTCTTCCATGAAGCTTTTCTAATTCTCCTAACCGGACATATAATCTTGTCTCCTGAACTTGTTCAACCACCTAAGTGGCAGAATGGACAGAATTTTAGGCTCAGCTGGGGAGATGGAGTTCAAACCCTACCTCGAATACTTGCCAGCTGTGGCCCTGGGTAAATCATTTAATTTCTCTGGTACTTAGATTCTTAAATGAGATGCTGGACTCTTTGACCTTTAAGATTCCTGCTAGATTGAAATCAATTATTCAGTATGCACTTTGGGGTGGCTAGGTGGCACAGTGGCTAGAGTATGGGGCTGGGAATCAGGAAGAATCATTGTCTGGAGTTCAAATTTGGCCTCACACACTTATGGGCTTTGTGACCTTGGGCAAATTATTTAATCCTGTTTACCTCAGCTCTTCATCTGTAAAATGAGCTGGAGAAGGAAATGGCAAATAACTCCAGCATCTTTGTCAAGAAATCTACAAATGGGATCCTGGGGAGTTGGACGCGACTGAACAGCAACAAAAGTAGCATTTAATCCCATACCTCTTCCCTTTCCTAAATTGCAAGTCCCTTGATAGTTGCTACCCTGTCTTTTCTGTGTTTACGAATAGTAAGAGCCTCATGCATCAATGTGTTGTTAAATGTTTAACAGTCAATTCAGGGGGAAATGGTATACAAGAGACACTTTTAAGTTCAATTTGCACAATCAGAATGTCGTTTTCATCACTTTCTTTAGACAATCAACAAAATAATAAATCAAGCCTTTAGCTGTACATTTGTACGTTTGTTGATTTGTGATGTATTAAATGGTGACATCAGAAATTTAAGAAATGTCTCCTGAGAGCCAATTTGAGTTAACTCCTATATGCCACCACGATCTGTAGCATGAAAGAATTGTTTACTACTTAGTGGGGTTGTAAAGAAAGTGATTTTTCAAGTCTGATATAAAGGGCAGCTAGATGGTACAGTAGATAGAGTGCCAGCCCTGGAGTTGGGAAGACCTGAGTTTAAATCTCGCCTCAGACACTTACTAGTGGTATGACCCTGAGCAAATCACCCAACTCTGTTTGCCTCATTTCCTCATCTGTGAAATGATCTGGAGAAGGACGTGGCAAACCACTCTAGTATCTCTGCCAAGAAAACTGCAGGTGGGGTCACAAAGAGTCAGACACAACTGAGTTAACAACAAAATCTGATATGAAATGATAACTTTATTATTTCTATTCTATGAAGCATCAGTGTGCTAAAATCTCTGATCACTGAACAAAGTTGATTCCTGTAACCCACAAGTGAAAGAGACCACAAATTTGAAGTTTTTTTTTAACTCTGAGAATTAATTTTTACTTTAGTCTTTGGATTGTATATAGTTATTCAATTCTTTTTTTTCAAATCTTAAAGCTAACTGCCCCTTTTCCTAATGCTGTTTAAAAGTCAGATAAATGATTTAGTAACAATGCTGCCAAGTTGCTACCTTGATGCCTTATGAGGCTCGGCAGGTGATTAGAGTGTTATAAAGGCTAAACTAAAAGGACCTGGGGTTTGGCAGGCTCTGTCAAAATGAAAAGCTTCTAAGTAGAGGTGCAGCAGTGGACTGGATATCGGTCATCTGAGGACCAACCAATTCTTATCTCAGTGAGACTCCTCACAAGAAGTGTAGCTACCAGGTAACTCATGAAGATGCCTCCAAATCAATGGAAACAGTTCCCTGACTGATTAAATCATGAATCTTTTGAAGGATTAAAGGAGCACTGCTCAGATGATGGCTTGATTTTTTTTCTTTTGAAGAGTTGTGTTTTCAAAGGAAACTGTAATTTGAATTCTGTGTGGCTTCTCTATCTGCTGCCTCAACTCTTGTTGAGATGTTATCAGCATCTATGTCTGCATATTTTAGCCACAACCTATAATGAGGTTTGAGGTTTGAATTTCGTTTTTTATCCGGACCTGTGATTTCATTGATGTGGAGAAACTCCTTTACCGATGTAGATTGGCAGATGTCTGCCACTTAAGAGGTGAGAGAATCAATTGTTTAGGGTCACATAGCCTGTATGTATATAGGTAGGACTTTGATCTGGGTTTTTCTTCCTCTTCGATTGGCTCTGATGAAACCCTGCCCTTAAAGAAACAAACAAATGACATGGAACCTCAAAACACTAAATCATTATCTTCTCATAGGATGGTGAAAAGTACAGACTCCCTCAAGGATATCTTTAGGGTCCTGAGGGAGGGTAGCCAGCCTTCTTCAAGGGGCCATGACTCACTAGAGTGTCTGGGAGTTGAGGATTTCTAAACCTTATAAAAGCTATAATTTATTTACCTCAATCCTATTGACTGGCATGTTTTCGGTGTTCTACTTTAATAAGAAGTAAATGATGAGATAAGGGTTGATATTAGTCACTGATGCAAAATATAATTTCTAGGCTAAGTTTTGGAGTCAATATAGATTCAGCCTAATTTCCTATACCGTTTACACTTACAGTATTATACAGTGAACATTAAAGATGAAAATCAGAACCTTATATCATGGATAGTATATGATGCTGTTCAGATAAAAGCTACCTTTTATCTCAACATTTAAAAAATTATTGTATTTAGAAAATTAGATAAACCAACGTTCTCTTTTTACTAAGCAGACTGTTTTATTGAGATTTTCCTTTTTGTCTTTTTGTCCTTATTAAAGGAGTAATAATCAACTGTTAACCATAGTCTCATTGCAATTTCTTTAAATTAAAAAAAAATTACAATTAGATGTCTCCACCACTTTTTAGAACTAGGGTCTTCATCTTTTCTGGTCAGTCTTGCTGGTAGCCGTAAAACTACAACTGTGATTTTGGGACAAAAACAGCAAACTATGAGTCAGGAAAGCTTGACTCCAGACCCAGCTCAGCTACTACTAGATAGGGACCCTTTGGCAAACCATCTCTGTGGGACTGCATCAAATGAGAGGGCTACATGATCCTGAATGTACTTTCTATCCATAAGATCCTAGGATTCTATTTCCTAATATTTGTTGTTGTTTAGTCATTCCAGTTACGTCTGACTCTTGGTGACCCCGTTTGGGGTTTTCTTGACAGAGATACTGGAGTGGTTTGCCGTTTCCTTCTCCAGCCCATTTGACAGATGAGGAAACTGAGGCAAGCGGGGTTATGTTATTTGCTTAAGGTCACACAGTTCAGATAAAGTCTGAAGCTAGATTTGAACTCAGATCTTCCATACTCCAGGCCCTACCCTCTATCTATTGTACTACCTAGCTATCCAGCTTCCTAATATAACATCTGAATATTCCCTTATGGCTGGCAAGTAACAGTTATTTCATAACAGAGAGTAAGTAACCTGTCATAGAGTCTTCATATTTTAGATGACAGATTTTATTTTCATATTCGTATGCCAAATCATGCTTTATGCTATAGATGGATTGCTAAAGAATTAGATAAAATTTCTTTTTTTAAAAATCCCAAACCAAACTATATTTTGAATGGACCAGGAGTCTTGCTGTTATAAAAAAAATACCATGGAGAGGATGGGAGGGAGGAATGAATGATTATCTAATTATTATCGTACAAAGCTGGATTTACATATATATGTGTAATATATATTACATATTATAACTAATATAATATATAACATTACATATTATGTCTTATATATCATATATAATATATGATAATAAACATAATATACAGTATATAGTAATATATATTACTATAATGTGACATGTCTGTCTTTTGGGAATCAGGATGCTTATAACGTACTTCAGTTAGGGAAAATTGAGTATAACGGTACCCAGAAATAATTGAACCCTTGGTGACAGCAGTGAAACTAAGTGATATCCAGAAAAGGACAAAAAAGTAAAGATAAGGGAAGAATAAAAAAAATCATTGAATCAGGAGTTAGATGACCTTTGTGGTCATCTTGTACAGCCTCTTAATAGTTCCATGGACATGGCTACTGTCCAGGTCATTTTACAACAAACTCTCATAGCATTTCATGAAGATGATACGTCAAAGTTTGGATGGGTTGCCCAATGCATTGAGAAAAGAGCCCATGCCAATCACTAATCACAGATTTTTGGAAATTTTGAGGTGGGCCTCTAATAAATACTATTGAAGACACTGAAAGCTCACTAAGATCTATAATTGTAACAATTATCAGAGACTGGTTTTTGAAAGGAGTGCCTTAAGAGATCACTGGATTTGAAGTTAAGGCTTCTCTGTCTGTATTTACAGCTCTTCATTGAGTACAGCCTTGGGGAAAGCTTTTGTTCTTTAATGCATTCATGAATTAAACGAGAATTTGTGTGTGATTGCTTGTATTAAAGGGGTATTGAGAAGATTTATATGATCACATCTGAAAATTTTTTGGGAGAAAAGATGTTACAGTGAACCTAATCATGTAGGTGAAAATAGCAGTAAAGGCAAATGAACTCACATTAAAGACAATAACTAATAGTAGTTACAGAGAACAAATGATAAAATATTTATCCTTGCTATCTCAGTACAGGTGGGAGATTATGAATTTAAAACACTGCATATGCTGCCAGACGTGGCTGCTAGGTCAGCTGGTTTTTACTTACCTGTTTTTTCTTTATGAAAACGTAAAGTTTAGTGTGTGCATGTGTGGGTGGGTGTATTATTGGGAAATAGCTGTGGCATAATAGAGTTCAATAAGACTTTTAAAAATACTCTAAGAAATGTTATTCAACTAAAAATTAATAAGCATATAACTCTTAAGTAACCACTGTATGTAGAACATAGTGCTAGACACATGGATGCCATCATTCACTGCTTGATGGAAAGAACACTGGCCTTAGAAGCAAGAGATCTATATTTAAGCCTTTGCTCTAACACTTGGTAGCTTTGTGACGATGAGAAAGTTTAATTCTATGCCTCAGTTTCTTCATCTGTAAAGTGAATCAGTAGGGCAAAGTGAGATAAAGGCAGGGATTCCATTTCTTAGGAGAGTGCTATCAGAAATTCTTGAGTGCCTAGTTCTCACCCTCTAGTTAAGTAAGAACAAAGTATTTTGTTGTTATGCAATACCTGGATTAAGATGACAGAAAGCATCTTGGGTTATTGTGCTGCTTGGACATTCATTTGATATAGTAATTTCATGGTAACATGGCCTCCCTAGGAAGGTTTTGGCTACCCTCAGAGGATTCCAAAGAGTATTTTATCTCAGTCGCACAACTCTCAGGTGGTTTGTGTAAACGAGTAGAAGGATTTAGTCTTAGTATCTAGTAGTGGGTCCCTCTTTAATTATGGAAATTAGTTAAATTTGATTTTTGTTTCTCCTGAGTGAATAATTTGGGAAAAAAAGAACAGCTTATAACCTTTTTCAGTTTCAGGAAACTCCACGGTATGAATGTTGGCTGACATCCCTGCGCCACACCATTTCCTCTACTTGGGGAATCATTGTTTGGGTGTGTTTCTTGTTGGAAAGAATTGTTTGGATCATGGACTGACTGTAACAAGATATACCACATTATAATGTGAGCGAGGTGTGTCTTCTTGGTATGTGTGTACACTAAGTATTATGCTTATTCTTGGAGGAGAGAATTCTGAAGAAGCAGTTACATGCTTTCAATAGAAGCTTCAAGAATTGGAGATGCTCTTAATATGTCGGAGAATATCAGTGTGTTTTTATAACTTCCGTTGTTCAAAGTAAACTAAGAAAGACTTATTAATTATCTAGAAAAGTGGATTCTGAAAGTTCACTATATAGCTGTTGTGACAATCAGTTGTGGAAAGTATGCTTTATTGTTATTGTTGTTCAGTTGTGCCCTACTCTTTGTGACTCCATTTGGCATTTTCTTAGTAAAGATCTTGGAGTGGTTTTGCCATTTCCTTCTCCAGCTCATTTTACAGATGAGGAAACTGACTCAAACAGGGTTAAATGACTTGTCCAGAGTCACACATCTTCTAAGTTTCCAAGGTCAGATTTGAAGTCAGATTTTCCTGACTTCAGTCTTGTGCTTTATCCGCTGCACTACCTAGAAAGTGTGATTGCATAGGATGACATAAATATGTCCTTGACATTGAGGCTACTGTATGGCATTGAGTCTTAGAAGGACAGAAGGGTCAGTCTTAGAGTTAGAAAAATCTGTGTTCAATCTCTCTTCTGAAACATACTAGCCCTGTGAGCATATGCTTAGTGACACAGGCAAATATTTAATGACTGAGTCACATAATGAGAGGTTGCTTAGAATGACTGAAAAGAATTTCTGTGCCTTCCTATACCAGTGACACCACAGAACCAGACCAACACAGTCTTGGTATCATGTTATGTAGCTCCATAAGGAAAATATTTATTATTTAAAAAAATTTGGAGGGGGGAAGACAGGGCAGTTGGGCTTAAGTGACTTGCCCAAGGTCATACAGTTATTAAGTCTTAAATGTCTGAGACCAAATTTGAACTCAGGTCCTTCTCACTCCAGGGCCCGCACTCTACTCACTGTGCCGCCTAGCTGCCACAATAGGGAAAACATTTAGTAAGGGATAGAATGCCTGTGGGAATTTGTATAGTGCCTTTAAAGGGAGACTCACAGAATTATAGAGTTGGAAGAAACCTCAATGGCTCTCTCATCAACCCATACCTGAAAAAAAGTCCTCGCTACAACATGCCCAACAAATTGTTAGATTTATCTATTTCTGAGAGCAAAGTTGGTCACCTCTTAGTATAGTTTTACTCTCTATTTCCTCCTGTAATTAATTTAACTTTTACTTTTAAGAATTTGAATTTTATGCCATTTAACATATATATGTTTAGTATTGATATTACTTCATTGTCTGTGGTACCTTTTAATAAGATGTAGTTTCTCCGATTAATCTCCTTTAATTAGGTCCATTTTTGGTTTTGCTTTGTCTGAGATCATGATGCTACCTCTGCCTTTTTTTTACTTTGACTGAGGCATAATAGATTTTTCTCCAACCACTTATTTTAACTCTATGTGTGTCTGTCTGTATCAAGTGTGTTTCATGTAAACAATATATTGTTGGATGCTGGTTTCCAGTCCATTCTGCTATTCTCTTCCATTTTATGGAGTAAATTCATCCCATTCACATTCACAGTTATGGTTACTAACTATGCATTTCCCTCCATCCTATTTTCTTCTGTTTCATCATTCTCTATTTTTTATCTTATTTCTTCTCTGAAGTCTGTTTTGTTTCTGACCGTTGCCTACTTTTATCTCTCCTCTTTTTATTATTACCTCTTCCCCCTTTCTCTTATCCCATTTTGGTTTTAATGTCTTTTGAGACTGTGTCTTGATCTTCCCTATCACCACAGTAGCTTTTTATGTTAGATTCCTTTTTTTGTTCTTTGCTCATTTTTCTTCCCTATTTCATGATGTTGGAATTTATGTTAAAGTTGGGCTCAGTTCCCAGCATTGGAATGAGTTGTGCTGTCTTGGGTTTCAATCTTTTTCTGCTTTTTAGTTTTTGTTAATATTGGTTACTAACTATTGCTATTACTATTTGTTAGGTATTTGTTAGTTTCCAGTTCTTCCAAGGTGGTGTGATTTGGGGAGAGATGTAGTCACTGCTCTCCTGGTCTGTGCTCTGATTTTTACACAGGAAATACCCTTGATCTCTTGGGATTACAATCAGTACTACTCCTCAGTAGTATCAGAAGTGATACTGCTTGAACCATTGTGAACAAATCAACACTGTCCCTCAGGGCTTCTGCTCTGTCTTGACAGAAAGTGTTCCTTTCTGCCCTTGAACTATGACTGAGAAGTAGAGATAAGCAAGGGAGATGCTAAACAGCATCTGGTCCCATTCCTGTGTCTGGTGTTAGCACAGGGGTCCCCCGTAATCCCTTTATAACTGGTTGCCAGGACCCCTTACTATCTTTGGCTTGAGAGCTCCCCAAAGTGTTGCTGCTTCTGCTGCCACCATCTGGTCCTGCCACTGATATTTAATCCATGTAGGCTTTAAATCAGTTTCTACTCTAATATCTTAGATCTTTCTTTCTGACTTCCTAACTTATCCGAGGTTGGACGAATATATAACTCTGACCTTTTGTTGGCTCTGCCATTTAGTATTCATTGTGAGGCATTATTTTAAAGTTGTTTTGAAGGGAATGTAGGGAGAGCTTAGCTGAGTACTTTCTCCACCCTGCCATCTTGGTTTTACTTACTTTATTTACTTATTTACTTGGAAATCCTTAAAACTTAATTCCTTCAAGAAATTTTCTGTGATTAATTCTACCTAATTCTCTTCCATCTTAATTGGAAATTTCCCTAGAACTTATTCAATTTGTAAGGTGTTAAATATTTTCTTATTATCTTGTGCCCCTTGAACTCTCTGAGATGAGGAATAATGTTTCCCATTTCATGGTTTCTTATTGTGCCTAGTACAGTGTGATATTCTGTAAATGTTTTTGTTTCCATCATCTCTTGATGTCCAGGTCATTCATGCCTTTTTCAGTGACTTCAGCACTTGATTGTTTACCCTCCTCATGATCTCTAGTACTTTTGACACCTTTCTCTTCTCATCTTACCCACTCTGGCTTCACTTGCTTCCATATCTGACATTGAGATTGTTACCTGCCACTTTCACATTTAGTTAGTTGCCACATGAGAATCCCTTCCCAAACACACCGTCCCCTATCCTTGACCAGGCACATTTCAACCCTACACAATTCCTACCATTAAATTTTTCACTCCTGAACTTAGACTGATGAGAATTACCAGGAACCTCTTCCCACCCCCACCCCCCCATAATTGTGCTGATTTTACCCACCATAAGTTGATGGCCCTATTTCCACCTGGCAGTACTTTTTCTGTTCTCTTATTTTCTTCCTATTTTATTTCCGAAATGAGGGATTCTGAAGCTTTTCTTTCTCAGCAGGCTCCCAACAACACCTCTGCCATCCCTTTCCCACTAAAAAATAAATGTATCAGAAGACTTAACCTTTTTTGACATAGAGAAGTTTGGGAAGATTTGACTGCTGGAGCCCCTATCAACTCTCTCTCTTTTTTTTTTTTTTTTACTACTAAACCCTTCTCAGCAATGCCATTCACTTCTTTCTTCCTGTTTTAAGATAATACTAGTTCCTCTGTTCCTGCCTTGGATTTCATGCATTGCTCTCTTCTCCAGGCTCTAACTACACTATTCCTTCACGCATATTCATGCTTTTCTATTGCACTGGCTTTTTCCTGTCTGCTTTTAACATGCTCACATATCTTTATTCTTTTTTTTTTTAAACCTTTATTTGACCTCTTTACCCCATCTAGCTACTATCTTATCTCTGCCGTGCTTCCTGAAGCAGTGGTTCACTTCCTTACTGGCTTCTGTCCCAATTCTATTGAAACTAGTCACCTAATCAATCTTTGTCTCCTGTGCTGTGTGGGTGTTCTCCAACTTTCTGTCCTCAGCCCTAATCTGAAGTCTAGAAACTCCCCTAGAAAGAATTCCAATCCTAGAATTCTATGAATAAGGTAAAGAAAGAGAAAGAAGTTAAATGCATCTTTAAAAGGAACAAGGAGGATTGGTGAGCCAGTAGACAAGCAGGGAAAAGAGCTGACATTATCAGTCGACATTTTCTTCAGTTTGTAGAGGATGCGGCAAGCCTAATTAATTAATGGTACCTTCTCCATGAAACTGTCCATGTTTTCTCAGCCAGAAATGATTTCTCCCTCCATTGAACTACCATACATATATGTACTTAACATATTCTACTTTATGTAGTAGCCATTTATATAGTTAGTTTTATCTCCCTTGTAATATTGAAGATCTTTATAGGCAGGGACTTAGTCTTAAATGACCAGACTCTTGAGTGCAGCATTGCCACCATGTGCTCCCTAACATTGTTGCTTTGTGCTTTTGGGACTGAAAATGGAGTTTTCATCCAGGGTGGATTTTTGACCTCTTCTAGTGGTTACACTTGTCATCTTTCCTGCTAGTGAAATTATCGAGCTAGCATCTGTCTTTGGTGTGTCTTCTTTACCTTCACATTAATTTTTTATGTAAACAACACTTCCACATTTGATGTCTTCTTGGAATCTTACTCATTCGCAGGTCTGCAGCAGACATTTATCCATCCAGTATTTATTCAGCACCCTTCCAGAAGAACACTATGATAAGCACTGTGGGAGATATTAGGAATCATAATACCCATGCCCTGCCCTTAAAGAATTTGCAGCTTAGTGGGAGAAAGGCTATGTAATAATAGTAATAAAATAACTCCATCAAAAATATGAGAGTGAGGTAACAACAACAGTAATAAAAAGATTTCTCAGAAGAAACTGAAAGTGATTTCCCTATATTTCTCCTGGACTTATTGGTGGATGCAAATTATGCAATGAAATGGTGGAAACTCTGCAGTATATCATCGTGCAACATATAATTGTAAAAAATTATCATTTACTATTACCTTGAAAGATATGATCAAGGGATCATTGTGCACCAGGAACTTTCTGTATTCTATAAATCAACAGACAACAAATCTCCATGCTACAAATATAAACCCAAAATGGCTTTTAGAATTCTGCAGTTAAACTATAATGGGCAGTTAGGTGGCACAGGGGATAGAACACTTGTCCTATCAGGACAAAAATCAGGAAGACTCATCTTGAGTTCAAATCTGGCGTCAGATGCTTACTAGCCATGTGATCCTGGGCAAGTCTCTTCACCCAGTTTCCTTCAGTTTCCTCATCTGTAAAATGAGCTGGAGAAGGAAGTGGCAAACCAGTACAGTATCTTTGTCAAGAAAATACCAAGTGACCAATAACTATAGCAGTAAAACTATACTGGAAATGGTGCATCATTACAGATGGAACTATGTATGGCTCACAGCTTCCTGGACTGATACCACACTCATCCAGAAAAAAAATATAAGAACAACATTTCTATTAGTTGCTGCCCTACAATACTCTTAATCTCTAATCTACATGGAATGAAAAACTTTAAAAATATAGAGATGTTGTGGAAGAAATTAAAATCAAGTGGGAACAGAATGAGGCATATATATCATCCTTGTCATCTTTTCTGCTAGTGGAATTATCTCAAACATACTTTCAGCAAGTCTACAGAAAATTAGTTTATATTTCAATGCTCTCCCTCAGTTAAGAAAAGACCATGATCCATCTGTGTAATAGTCCACAGTAGATTAATTTTTTTCTAAATAGCAAAATAGCAACTTGTCCAAGGAATGTTTTAATCTTAATTCTACTGACAGAGATGAAAATGAGGATAACTATAATTGTAACGATAGTTCATATTTAACAATAGCCAACATTTATATAGTACTTATGATGCGCTAGGCACTTTACTAAGTGTTTTTTTGCAATCACTCTTTTGCGTAGCTAGTATAAATATCACCTCCCTTTTATAGCTGAGGAAACTGAGTCTTAGAATTGTTAAATGGTTTAACCAAAAACACACAACTAGTAAGTACTGAAACAAGAATTAGAACCCAGGTATATACTGACTCCAGATCCAACATGCTTTCTACTACATACTCTTGAAAATCTAAGCAACAAAATTAAGAATTAACACAAGCCTGAGTAATGGTAGAGAACAAAGTAACATATTAAGTTGCATGGTATAGAGAATAAATGTCTGCCATTCAAAGAAGGTCATTATAGGCTAGATGTAGAATGTGGAAACGGGAGGGTGATTAGGAAAGTTAGACCTGTATTAGCCTCATTTTCTAAATGAATAAACTCAGGCACAAAGGCTAGTTCAAGTTGAATGAGTCTAAAAATTGATATCTACCTATGGACTTGGGTCCAAAGGAGCTTAGTAGTTGAAACCCTTTGATAGCCAGGTCCATCATACTTTTCTATTTGTATCTCTGTTGTTTATTTATTTATTTATTCATTCATTCATTCATTTATTTATTTATTTTTGCCTTTTGGAGAGCAATTGGGGTTGTGACCTGCCCAAAGTCACACAGCTAGTAAATGTGTCAAGTGTCCGAGGTCAGATTTGAACTCAGATCTTCCTGACTTCAGGACCAGTGTTCTACTCACTGCGCCACCTAGCCACCCCATCCCTGTTGTTTAGCACAGTGCTTTGTACACATTGAGCATGTGTACAATTTTTTAATTCATTTATTCACTTTTTAAATTTTATATTTTTTAAATTTAATTGTACTTTTAAAAAATTCATTTCTTCACTTACTGTTGCTTTTCTCTTTTTCTGATCTAGTTTTACAATAGCATTTTTACCAAGTTAAATGTACTGAATATTTTACATATCTTTCCAAATTTATGTGTCAGTAGATCTTATTTGGTTACTGTTGTACTTCAGCTTTCTTATAGAAAGAAGAGTTTTTGCCATTCAGCTTTTTGAAAAATACTGCTTGAAGTTTATGGCAGAACTTGATTAATTTGATAATAATGACAATGGTGGTTTCAAATGTTCAAATTCAGGGGTGTAATCTCTGTATCAACCCCAAGATAATCACTTAAATACTTTTTTTTTGTTCAGTAAATATGTTATAAGACCATTTTATGGATGTGATTTCCTGGTGGTCCAACTGTTGCCTTGGTGTTGATCCCACAGCTGTAATGTCATCACCAAAGTAGCATGCTCCGTCCACTTGCTTTGATTCTATCATATAAAGGAATGGGGCATTTGGATGTCACACTTCATCATTTCTAATGCTGCCAAGAGAACCAGTGCAAACTGCATTTTTAAAATTAAAAAAAATTTTTTTATAATTAACTGGTATTGCTTTTCTGCCCCTCGTCTCTCTTCCTCTCCTCCATCCCCAAGTGAACAACACAAAAAACAGAAAGAAAACACTTGTAACAAATATGAACACTCAGGGGAAGCAAATTTCCTTCATTGGCTATGTCAGAAAATGTCACCATATTCCAATTTGGAGTGCGTTGCCTCTCTGTCAGTAGGTTCAGTCAGTGTGCTTCGTCTTAAGCTGTCTAGAACCATGGTTGGTTATTGCACTGAGCTGTCCTTTTGCATTTTGTCTGGGGAATATGTCCCCCTCCCACTTCCTACACCATTCTTGACCCATCAGCACCTTCTGAAATCTTTCTCTTACTTAGAGATTTAGCCCAAGGAATAACACTTCCATGAAGCCTTCTCTGGTCCCAGAGCTTCCCAGTACCCTTTTCAGATTTGTCACAACATTTTGCCTTTATCTCTCCTTTGCATTTATTATATTATGACTTTTATCATAATTATTTACATATTTAAGCCACCTACTCCCCCATATCATGTTGTGGCAGCTAAGGAGCCTAGTTGCTGGAGTATTGGATTTTGAGTCACAAAGATCTGAATTGGAATCCTGCCGCAGACACTTACTAGCTGTGTGACTCTGGGCAAGTCACTTAAACTCTGTCTCTCTCAATGTTCTTATTTGTAAAATGAGCCTAATAATAGCATCTTCTTCACAGAGGTGAGAAATATGGAACACTTTCAAAACCTTAAAGTGTCATATAAATGCTAGGCATTGTTATTACTTTTTACTTGAAAGAAAGAACTGTATTTACTTTTTTTTTGTACACTCAGCACCTAATACTTTGCATGTAATAGGAGCACGTTTGTTGAATTGAACAGAATGAAGTAGAAAGATTGTATAGAAAAAAGAGAGATCTTTTAACTTCTAATAAATCTCTTTTTTTGAAAAAAAGTTTTCAAACTTGTTTGGGGGGGGGGTGACGGTGGGACTGTAGAGTACTGTTGTGTGAAATTTATTGTCATGCTCTGTAACAACTGAAAGGCATGCTGTAGCTTTTTCTACTACTAAGACCTGAAAATTCTAGTTGCAATAACAGTAGCTCACATTTATTCAATGCCATTTTTAACTGACCTGTATGTCATTCTATTGCCATAGGAGCTCTTAGCAAGGAAACTCTCTACCAATGCAAATCTATAACTTTTGAGGGACAATTTCTAGTGCTGGAAATTTGTCCAGGATGCTGAAATGTCAGAGGCTGAAATACACATTAAAAGAAAAAAAAATTGCTAGTGGAGGAGAGGAAGCAGAGAATAAGCCTAAAACAAACCCTTATGTAGATACCGTGTCCAAAAGAGCTGAGCTCAGATGTGAATTATAAATGCCTTTAGAGTGAGAACATGAATATCAGACCTGCTCAGAATTTTTGGTTTGGGCTTGTGCCAATTGTACACAGATTTGGCAATATACAGGCCCAGGTGGGGGTGGGGAGAAGGCTTCCACCCCAGTTTTTTGTTTTCTTTTCTTTATTAACTACTATAGTTAAGAGGTTTTGTTTCTTTGCTTTGGACTTTCACAGCGGGGAAAACTTTTTGAGCAACTCCCAGTGGAAGTTTGAGAGGTTTTTAACATTAGATTTCAATTGTATAATACTGTGCTGGATTGTGAACTTGATTAATAGGCTTGAATAAATGCGTTAAAAATAAACAAATTGTTCTTTGAAGTTGCAGATTTATTCTCATCTCTATTCTGAAGATTATTTTCAGCCCTCTCTCCCTCTCTTGTCTTTTTTTTTTTTTCGGTGAGAGTTAATAAAGCAATGGGTGAGCAAAGTTCAGTTCATATAGGTGCCAGTCAGATGGATGTAGACGGTTGAGATTTCCGTTTGTGCTCATATTCCAGGAATGTATAACAACCAGAGTGGGCCAAACAGAAATTGATGGAAATTATTATGCTTTTCCCCCAACTACCACTTCCTTTCTGTAGTTTAAGGTTAGCTTTTATGTTTGAATGAATGAGAATGGTTTCATATGAGTACAAAAGGAGGCATGGCACCCTTTTGGCATTGTGTCTTTTGATAAAAAGTATTTTGGCCAAGAAAGAACATAAAATCCAAATTAGCCACTGTACTTTATTTGATCATAGTGAAGATTGTGTGGTAGCAATAGTCATGTTTTTGTGTAAGGGAACATCATAGAGCATCCCTGGTTGGTGTTGGCCATCTATGGTGAGCCTTGCCTTAGCGTGTCAGTTTTATAATTTGAAAATCTGGAGTTCAGTTTTACAGTGGGTAATTAAGCTCTTTATATCCCAGATACTTTTGCAAACCTTCCCTGACTGATCAGAGCAGACTACTTCCTTTCTCCCTACTCAAAATGGATGTAGAACTTTCCTTTCAATGTTAGCCCCATTATGCAGTCGTTACTTTCTTTCATGCTTGAATCAATGAGTCAACTAACTTTTAGAAAGTGCTAAGTAGAGGAGATAGAAAGAAAAAAAGAAAGTAGTTCCTGTCTTTAAAGGATTTACATTCTCTACAGGGATATAGTATATGTACATAAGTAAACACATGCAAAAATCATTGGTATTTTTTAAAAGATTTATTTATTTTTGGTGAAGCATTAGCAGCTTGGGGCTGGGATAATTAAGAAAGGCCTTATATTAGAAGGTGATGTTAAGCTGGATTTTTTTTCCCTTTCAGATAACATGGTTCATGTCCTTTATTTTTAATTTGTGTATTTATATAACATTTGAAATGATTTAGTTGCTCAAAGTTGTTCTTAAAAATATATTGCTGTTACCATATATAATGTTCTCTTGGTTCTGCTCACTTGGCCCTTCACCATTTCATGTAGGTCTTTCCATGTTGTTCTAAAGTCATTGAGCTCATCATTTCTTATTGTGCAGTGGTATTCCATCACAATCATACACCACTTCAAAAACCATGCTTTTTTGAAGGAAAGTAGGCATTGTAAAAGTAGGGGATTCTAAAGCAGGTACCAGGCACAAGCTTGTCCCAGTTTGCTTGTGCTTGCTGCTGTAGGCATGTAAAGGCTGGTGGCAGAGGGGAGCCAAAGAAGCCCTCTAAATATTAGAGTTCTCTGTGTTGTCATAAGGATTTTGTCTTCTTGGAGGTTCTGTCATCTGTGGATTTAGCTGTAATTAATAGATTAACAGACATATAACACCTGACAAATCCTTTATTGGAGATTCAGAATATTGAAGAGATCTGTAGGAAATGACTAAGTCCCATGACGTTTAGATTAATATTTCTTCTACCACCATGTTTATTTCTATCTTTTTTTTATTTGAGCTTGGAAACTCCTACAGAGTAGGAATTATATCTGTGTAGCTTTGTTTATGTGGCATAACGTATAATTAATGGAATTCAAATAATGTTTTTTCATCTGTCTGTAGACACATAAAATTTCAGGCTAAGGCCAAACAAAAGATGGATGTGAATGTATTCTAGTTATGATCTCTTCCTTTTCTCCTCAACTAGGTTTCATTCTTCCCCCAACCCATTTATATATTTAAAGAAGATGTGGTAGTTCAGTTGGCATATATGGATCGAAAGAAAGCTTTTTTAGGGTTGAGAAAACAAAATAATATTTTCAGGCAGTTGGGAAGAAGGCATTAAAGAGAGACAGACTGAAAATAAAAGAGAGAGGAGTAATGATTACAGAAGTGAGGGCCTGGTGGAGGTGGAAAGGAATGAGATTGAGGGTGTAGGAAGAAAGAAGTTAGTGTTATTGGGGAATGGGACTACAGCATCTTTGTGACCAGACTTGAGACCTTGGAGAATGGGTGATGTTGAGAAGCTTTGAGGAATGTTGGAAGGGAACTGAATTCTCATTGCCAGATAGCTAAAGGTATTTTTAATAAAGCATCTGCTCTAATATGAGGTTTGAGTGTTCAACTGAGACCTTGTAATGAGAAAAGTTTTGGGATAGTATCTCCAGGTAGCTACTAGTTAACATCTATTTTGGGAAAGCTGTTTCCCTCCTTGGACCTTTATTTCCTTATGAGGAAGATGAGAGGGGTTGGACTGTGAGTCTCTAATTGTCTGATCGCATTCCATAAGTTTTGTTATTCAGTCATTCAGCCGTGACTGACTCTTTATGACCCCATGGACCATAGCAAGCCAGGCTCTTCTATCCTCCACTATCTCCCAAAGTCTGACCAAACTCATGTTCCTTGCTTCTTTCACACTATCCATTCATCTCATCCTCTGCAGTCCCCTTATCCTTTTGTGTTCAATCTTTCCTAACATTAGGGTCTTTTCCGAGTCCCATCTTTTCATTATGTGGCCAAAGTATTTAAGGTTCAGCTTTAGTATTTGTCCCTTCATTGAATAGTTTTAATTAGTTTCTTTAAGTATTGACTGATTTGATCTCCTTGCCATCCAAAAACCTCAAAAGTCTTCTCTGGTACCATAAGTTGAAATTGCTGGTTCTGTGGTGTTCAGCTTTATAGTCCAATTCTCGCAGCTGTACGTTACTACTAGAAAATAGAGCTTTAACTATATGGACCTTTGTCAGTCAGTAAGGTGATGTCTCTGCTTTTTATTTGTTCTAGAAATATCCTCTAATAAAGTAGCAGTGTTTCTGGAATGGATCTGGGATCCTAGGATTATGATTTTCTGGTTGGTTTCTTTGGGCCACTGTTATCTCTTGGTCTTCAAAACTTGCAAAAGCTGCTGAGAAGAAAGCTGTGAGTCCTATAGGGTGAGTCAATTCAAGTTTTGGTGCCCAAGAAAATGGGAAAATCTTTACTTTTACTATGTTCCAATAAATTATAAACTGTTTGAGTTATTTACTCCCCTACATTGGCAAAATGGAGAGGCAAGAAAACTATTTTGGTACCTTACAGCACTTCCAAGACAGATTGGCTCTTACTGGTCCTGGATTTTTTCATTATTTGGCCCTGACTTACAGAAGTTGACTGTCTCAGTCTTTGGAAGAGAGTTCATTTCCTTGGCAAAGCAGTTATCAATACATAATCCCTGTCCAAAACCATACAAGCTACAACTGCAGGATTAATGTTCACTCACATGCAAAGTAAATAGTTATTTGAACTAAGAGATCAAAGGAAAACGAGAAAGGAATAAAAGCAAGGTAGTCAGTTTTTTAAGTCACAGGGAAAGCTTGTCCATATCATTATCTAATTAAATGTTTTGTATAGTAGGAGAAACATATTAGAAGAACAGAAGTACAAATGTGTTCAGAAAGAGAAAGGCACAAGTTACTGCATAATTTTACAAAGAAAATGAAAAACAAGTCATTTTTCTTAACTAGTAACATGAGCAAAGAACATTATTATTCTCTAACTGTATGGAGTCTAGAGCTGCACCCTCACTATTGTCTAGTTCAAAAATGTGCTCTCTGGGAGTTATTCTGAAAACACGCATATAAAACAACATAGAAGGTTTATTTACTTAGCCCCGGGTTCTTTGGGTTCCTCCAGCTAGCTAGCTCTATGAGAGAAGGAGCTGCTTGAGCAAGCGAACTTCTGTCAAATCAGTGTTCACTTGTTTTTGTTATTTTTTCTTGTAGCCTTTCTGACTTTAAGCAGATTTCTTTATGATAAATAATGTGGGGGCAAAGGCCTTTCAAAGCAGTGAGTTTAATTGATTGCATTTGTCTTTTAAGGGGTAATTTTGGTAAAGATGAGTCTTCCCAGAGGCCTAAGTGGTGACTGACCTTACTTAGAAAGATGGTGCTTTTTTTCATGTTTGCATCACTATATCTAGTGAGTTTAAACATGTTATTGTCTGGGAAGTAGATCTGTGAGAAAGATCTAGAGAATGATGAGTCAACACATTAAAAAAATGAACGTAATATACATATTTAATGAACACCTACTATGCAAAAAATTAGCTTTAACTCAGTTACTTTCATAGGTCCATGGTAGAGCTCCTTGGCATAGGTACTTTATCACTGATGCAGATTGTGACCTATGCACGTCTTCTTGTTCTTTGAGATTTGTGTCTCTGTTATTCTATTAATCCGTGTAGAGCACTGCTAATATGCTGGGAGCTTCCTCACTGGGTCTTTTAATATTTTGTGGATATTGGAGAGACATTTGGACTATAACAGTGCAATTATTTTGCTATAATCATTTAGGTATGATAAAAACAGCCTGGAAATGAGATTTCAAAGAAGATTTATTAAATTTTAATATAATTATATTGAGAAGTCGTACAAAGGTGGTTACTTTAGACCCAAGGACAAGTTGTTTTATGTGGTTAATAGAGTCAAAGTCAGTATCTGCTTTGAGAAGACTGTTAAATTTCCCTTTAAATACCTTTTACTGCTTGTTTCTATTGTATTTACAACTTGAGTTTTTTATTATTAAAATGTAAAAGCTTAAAAAAAATGCCTCATGGCATTGTGGATGGAGAGCCAGCTTCAGATCTGGGAAGACCCAACTTCAGGCCTCCCCTTGGAGGGCTGTGTAACCCCGAATAAGTTAATTAACTGCTTACTCAATGCCCTAGGCAACCCTATAGGACTGTGGAATATAGATAAGGTAACAATCTCAACTCCTATCTCTATCCTTAAAAATCAGAACAAGTCTTTATGAAAAGACCCTGTATTAGAATGTGTATTATCCACTTCTGATTTCACCCAACAATCAGTCAACAGACAATTTTGAAGCACCTACTGTGTTGGAACCATGGTTCCAAGTGTGGAAGAATATTTCAGATTAAAGGAAAATATCACTTATAAGTATCTCAGCAGAGCCCAAAATAGGTTAGCTAAGGCAGGATATTGTTGAGTATGATAATATGAAAAAAAGAGTGCCAGATTTGAAGTCAGAGAACCTGGGTTTGAAATCCTGCCTCTGTTGCTGCTGATCCTTCCTTCCTGGGCAGCCAGGTGGCACAGAGGAAAGAGTTCTGAGTCTGGAGTCAGAAACTCATCTTTGTGAGTTTAAATACAGCCTCAGATCCTTAGTAGCTTTGTGACCCTGGGCAAGTCATGTCACCCTGTTTGCCTCAGTTTCCTCATCTGTAAAATGAGCTGGAGAAGGAAATGGGAAACTATTCCAATGTCTTTACCAAGAAAACCGTAAAAGGGGTCACAAAGAGTTGGATCCAACTAAAAAACAACAACAGTCATCCTTGTAGTTCTAAATAGCTATAATCTTGCCTCTTTTCAGGAGGGCCTGAAAATATCTCATTTCCTAACTCATCTTATTGAAACAATGGACAAATCATGCCACTTGATTTATTTTCTTTTTGTTATCTCAATTTTAGATTAATAGTTTTGAAAGTTTAAAAGATAGTTTAAAATCTTTGTTATCAACAAACTAGTCAGCAAATATAAACATTTAAGTTTTCAAAGAACAAAAAAGGAAGTTAAATGTGAAATTATGAATTGCCATCATACCACTAACTTATCAGATGGATTTTATACCTCTGTCCTCATTTTTCTGATGAGGGAATTAAGGCACAGTGTTGTGTGTTTACATAACACCACATTTCTTGATGGAATTAGAACTCATTGCCACTGATTAAGTAGTAAGCTGTCTGCTTTTCCTGTGATTAAGCAACAGAAATTTCACTTCAAACAGATCGTTTCCTATCTAAAATGTATAATCCTAAATAAATTCTGAACTTCCCCTAAGGCAAAAAGTATGACTGAAACATAACAAAATATTTATTAACACCTTTCACTGAAGAAGATCAAATGCCTTTGAACATGATTAACTTTCACCAAACCCCTTTCAAGTAAATAAGTGGGAAAAGTACAATTAACCTACCATTTGAGCAAAGTACAACTTCCCCAGTGTCAGTTTGTCAGTTTATTAGCCAGTTGAACTAAGGATGTTGGTTTTAATAATATGAGCCAAACAAGTTAATCTCACTTTAATGATCATCAATCCCATGATCAAATTAATGCTTAATATTGAATACTTTTATATCCTGACCAACATTAAGACAGCTTTGATGATGTGGATATTAGGAATTCTATTAAGTTAAAAAAAAAACCCCAATCCATGTAAGAAACATTGACAACTTTCTGTTCAATTAGTCTTCTTAACAAAGATGTACTTTTATTAGAGTATTTATGGTGATACTTTGCTGGATCTGTGATTTCCTCATTGTGGGTACTCCTTCTACAGAGTAGATTGCAATCCATATATTCTTCCTCATCCTCTGTTTCTTATCCATGTCTTCCCATGAATCCTTCACAGTGTACATAACATGTTGGCTCTGTTTGTGTATGTGTGTGTGCATGTGTGTAATTTTTCTAGATCTTGAAGTTGCATAGATAGAGATAAAGCACATAGGTTGTCAATTAACTGTTCATCGTTCGGGCTACATGACCATTTACTTTTCTAATGTTAGATCTCTGATGACCTTCTCTCAACCACTTTCCTAGTGTAATTCTTCATGGGTAATGTGTTTTATAGCCTATTCATGGCTACCATGAACTTCTCTGTTGCTCTTTGGGTGGTCTGTGACATTGTATGTAACCACACAATTTTAACTTAGAGAAAATCCTAGAGAATCAACTAAAAAACTACTTTAAATAATTAATAGCTTTAGCAAAGTCACAGGATAGAAAATAAACCCACATAAATCATCAGCTTTTCTACACATTACCAACAGAGCTCAGCAGCAAGAGAGAAATTCTTAAATAACCATGGGCAATATAAAATATTTGAGAAGCTACTTCCCAAGACAAAACCAAGAACTATATGAACAGAATTACAAAACACTTTTTATACAAATAAAGTGAAATCTAAAGTATTGGAGAAATGTAAATTGCTCATGAACTAATATAATAAAAATGACAGTTCAACTTAAATTAATTTGATTATTCAGTGCCATATCAATCAAAGTACTAAAACTTTATTTTATAGAGCTAGAAAAAATAGTAACAAAATTCATATGGAAGAACAAAAGGTCAAGAATATCAAGGGAATTAGTGAAAAAAAATTGGAAAGGAAGGTAGCCTAGCCACACCAGATCTAAAACTGTATTCTAAAGCAGCAGTCATCAGAAGTGTTTGGTACTGGCTAAGAAAAAGAGTGGTGGATCAGTGGAATAGATTAGTTACACAAGTCACAGTAGTCAATGACTATAATAATCTACTGTTTGATAAATCCAAAGACTCCAGCTTCTGGTATAAAAACTCACTATTTGGCAAAAAGTATTGGAAAAACTGGAAAATAGTAAGGCATAAACTAGGCATAGACCAACATCTCATACCATATGCCAAGACAAGATCAAAATGGGTATATAATTTAGACATAAAGGGTGATATCATCAGCAAATTAGGAGGGCATGGAATAGTTTACCTATCAGATCTATGATGAAGAGAAGAACTGATGACCAAACAAGAGATAAAGAACATTATGGAATGCAAAATGGTTAATTTTGATTACATTAAATGAAAAAGGTTTTGCACAAGCAAAACTAATGCAATAAAAATTAGAAGGAAAGCAGAAAGAAGGGAAATGATGATTTCCCTGGTATTTCTGATAAAGGCCTCAAATATATAGAGCTCTGATATATAGAATATATATATATAACATAAAGAGATGAAGTTCTCAAATATATAGAGAACCAAGTCAAACTTATAAGAATAGAAGTCATCCCACAATTGATAAATGGTCAAAGGAAATGAACAGGAAGTTTTCAAATTAAAAATTGAAGCTGTCTATAGTCATATGAAAAAAATGCTGTAAATCGGTATTTATTAGAGAAATGCAAATTGAAACAGCTGTGAGGTACCACCTCATACCTATCAGATTGGCTAATATGACAGAAAGGAAAATGATAAATGTTGGAGATGATGTGTGAAAAGTAGGACACTAATGCATTGTTGGTAGAGTTGTGTACTGACAGATCCAACCTTTCTGGAGACCAATTTGGAACTATGCCCAAAGGGCAATCAAACTGCATATATGCTTTGATCCAGCAGTATCACTACCAGATCTGTATCTCAACGAGATCATAAAAAAGGGAAAAAGTCCTACATGCACCAAAATATTTATAACAACTCTTTTTGTGGTTGCAAAAAAATGGAAATTGAGAGAATGTTCATCAGTTGAGAAGTGGCTCAGCAAGGGGTGGTATATGAATGTAAAGGAATACTGTTGTGCTATAACAAATGATGAGCAGGTAGATTTCGGAAAACCTGGAAAGGCTTACATGAACTAATGCTCAGTGAAGTGAGCAGAACCAGGAGAACATTGTACACAGTAACAGTATCACTGTGCAATGATCAACTATGATTGACTTCGCTCTTCTCAGCAATATAATGATCCAAGACAATTCCAAAAGACCTGTGATGAAAAATGTTGTCCATATTGTAACGTCATGCAGTAGCAGATTCCCAAAAGAATGCTACTGTGAACAGCTTTTCAGGCTCAGATTACACAGTATTGTGAGCACTCTATTTATTCCATTACAAATCAAGGCAAACATTCACAATATATTACAACATAATATTCATAACATATCAAGGTACAGTACAATATTCACAACATTACATCTTATCACAGAAAATCACAATATAGTGAAAACTATAACATTAACATAACACAGCTTAACATTAGAATGGCCACACAGTTTTCACTACAGTGGCCACAATATTCAGAACAAGGAACAAAAGAATAATCATCTAGTTTCCCTAAGGGGGAAACCCTTCTTACTTAATCATTCAGTTGATTCAAAATGCAATAATCAATACTTAATCATTCAATCAATTCACAATACAGTAATCAATCTTCAACTCATGGGGCAACCATAGATCAACTCAATCAGTCACTAGTCTAGATTCACAATCACTAAGTACAGTCATTAGAAAATTACACAAACCCTCCACCCCTCAATGTCTAGTAAACTCATTCAGTATCCAAGGGGAGGCCTTTTCTTCATCTTGACTTGGGGTAGTCTCTCAGATTCTCTGGATCCCCTTCTACAGTCCCAGCTCCTACCTGAATCCACCAAACAGTCACTTGGATTCAGAGGCAGACAGCTGCTAGGTTCTTGTCCAGTCCTCCGGGCAGTCCCTGGCACACACCAGAGTTCACAGGGTCCAGCACACCTCAAACCCTTCACCACTTCTGTTGCTGGGAACTCAAAGATCAGCCGAGCCATGAACCAACAAAGGCTTATCCTGGTCATGCTTATTCAGTCCTCCAGCAGTTCAGCTGGCCCTAGGACCCAGGGGAAATTTCAGCTTTGCAGGAGGCCTTCCAGGCAAGCCCTAACAGTCTTCTAGGAGGCTTTCACCAGATTCTGGTCTCAAGAAAAACTCCAACTCAGTACTTAGCTTCCAGATGCTGGGAGAGAATCTCTCCCCTCTCCGTCTCCATCTCCGTCTCTGTCTCCCTCTCCCTCTCCCTCTCCCTCTCCCTCTCCCTCTCCCTCTCCCTCTCCCTCTCCCTCTCTCTCTCTCTCTCTCTCTCTCTCTCTCTCTCTCTCTCTCTCTCTCTCTC
>CM053593.1:313121887-313194363 GCA_028646575.1 Pseudocheirus occidentalis | reverse complement strand
TTTTAAAAGTGTTGTTTTCTTCAGTCAGGTTGTTGACTCTCTTTTCATGATTTTCTCGCATCATTCTCATTTCTCTTCCCAATTTTTCCTCCACTTCTCTCATTTGGTTTTCAAAGTCCTTTTTCAGTTGATGTATAGCTTCTAAGCATTCTTCAATTGTCTTGGAAGCATTTGGTGTGGGAGTTCTGATTTCTGGACTCTCTTCCTCCCGTTCCATGCTTTGACCCTTTTTATCCATAAAAAAGGATTATAGAGTTTTATTGGTGTTTATATTTTGCTTCCTCTTTCTCATGTTGGCCAGTCAATTAATTGGTTGGTTTTTTTAGGTCTGTGAAACTCTGCTTCCAAGGGGGGAAGCTCTGTTCCAAATTGCTGGGTTTTCCCAACTTCTGGAACTATTAGGGGGGTTGTTGCAAGTCCCCCCAGCTTTGGCTTGCTGAAAGTGCACCCCAAGACCTCCACCCAAGACCACGATTTGGATCCAGGCCACTCAACGCATGAGCACTTGGCCCTGATCAATCGATTCAGCCCCCCTGCGGAGTCCGCAGGCCAGTGGCTCTGAAGCAGCCCGGTGGGGGCCTCTGGAAGATCCAGCATTTCCCTTCCCCCACTGCTTCTTTGCCCAGGGGGCAGAATGGCCGAACTGCTTTATCACCCCCAAATCAATTTTCAAAGTTTCAAGTTTCACTAACCATCTCTGACTGAAGCTCCCCTCAGGCAGGTGCTTTATATTTTCTTTGACGTAGACTCACTCTGTGGTTTGGGAGGCTCCTCCTGGCCATGGCTGGGGTTTTGGGCTGGCCAGGTCTCTGCTCCACTGCCATGCGAGCTGCCCCTCTCCCGTCCCATTACTCACACCTTGGCAGATGTGGAGGTGCTGGAGGCTGTAGAACCTGTGGCTCAGCTCAGCTCCTTCCCACCATCCCAGGCCTGGCAGTGGTCTTGGCTTCAGGCTGTTCAAGTCTCCGCTCCTGTGGCCGCGTTGAGCCCCTGCTGCCGAGCTGCCTTCAGCGAGAGATGGGTTCTCTGTATTTTTGTGAGTCTGATAGTCCTAGGCTTTCCTAGACTTTGTTTGGGCTCATATTTTCTGGGTGTTTAGGGTGGCGGTGTGGGAGCTGCGGGACCTTGCTGCTTCTATGCTTCCCCCCCCCCTGCCATTGACTCTTAAGATGAAATAACATTCTATACAAAATCTATCTGTAGCCCATGTTTCCCACCTCATTTTACGTTACTCCACTTCACACACTCCAGTCTCACCAGACTGATCTTCTTGACCTCAAATTACTTTGTATTTACTGGGCTATTTATTTTGCATTTACTTATATGTATTCGTGCTATTTCTCCCGAGAGATTGTAAGTTCCTTGAGGGCAGGGACTTTTATTTTGCATTTGTATTCTTGATGCCTACCTCATTGCTCAGCATTTAATAAATGCCGATCAAATAAGTGATTGATGTTAACAAGCCCAAGAATAAGCTAAAAGATACACCAGCAGAAATTGTGTCTAACTTGTTATGTGACTGATATAATGTTACTAATGATAATTGGAGTTTTCTCAAACATAAACACTAAAGGTCCTCATCATGCTGCTCAACACAGGAGGCAAGACTTTGTCAACATCTCTGAGAGCCTTGGTTCCCAAAATGGGTCTAATAGTATCTATAGTCCCTACCCTACAATGTTGTTTTGAGACTTCAGTATGTTTGTGGCACTTTTAATCTGGAAATGGCACTCTGTGTCAGTGATTATTGTTGTTAATACTGTTGCTACCACTACCAACAGTATAAACCCCAAACTATAACTAACACATTGACATTGAAGTTATTCTGACTGCAAATCAGTACTATTGGATTTTAAATATGAAATGAAAAGTAATGGCAAGTATGGGTCCCAAGTGAATCTTTTGAGACAAGTCATTATGAATTGATGGTGACAAAAGGGGCAGAGGAAACACCATTGAAGACTGACAAGAATTCTAAGCATTTCATCATAGATTCTAATCATTAGCAGATCTTGTTGATATATAGTGATGAAAGATGGGTAGCACAGCACCAACAAAGGAATGGAATAGTCCAAGATACAAAGATGTAGAGCAATCTCATAAATAAGATAGACTGAAGTATTGATTATACCTGTACTCTGTTCAGAACAGATGGTAGTGCCAATAGTGTTGGATTTTAAGTAATATTTATGCACATGGATAATTAAATCTTTCAGCAGTATCATCTTTGAACATGAAAGGAGGATCTATTGGAAGCATTTGATTTCAGAAAAAGGCTTATTGGCTTTAGACCTTGTGACCAGAATTTTTAAAATATGTTTTTTTTCTCATTGAGAATAAATTTTCTGAGACTATTATCATTTGCTCCAAAGAAATGTCAGTATTCTTAATATCTGTCCAGTATTGTCTTGCTTTCATTTGGGGAGTATTCTGCGACATTGTTTCCTGAATTTTACCTTCTTTCAGCCTAGAGCAGTCCTACTATTTGGACTGTTTTTAAAAAATCACTGAGTATAGGATAAGGATCTCATTTCCATTAATATATTTTTACATTTTGTTGCTTATCATTAAATCTTTCATTTGTGTGAATGTATTGGAATAGTTTTATTACATTTATGGGATACATCTCTTGGAATTTTGCTTTGCTGACAATGGTTTATTCTTTTTGTCTTTTTCTTCCTGGAAAGCAATAGATTAGGCTATTGTTGATTTATTAAAGAGAACATTTCATAGACTTGTTTTTTATAATATTGCCCTTTTTTGAATCCCCAAAGTAACTAACATCACATTCTAATAATGGTTGTCAGGTGTTTTTTGAATGAGGGATTTTTTATGCTAAGAAAAGTACTTATGAATCATCCTGATTCTTCTCATTTAAACAATAATACATAGTGTTTCAAAATTAGCTCATTTCTTGGACCTTTTCTTGTCTTTTTTAAGACAAGTTCTACCTTGATGTACCTAAGCAGTCCTCAGAATTTTTTCATTATATATATTTTTTCATTATATATTTCTATTCTTTCCCCCCCTTTATTTTCCCTGTGCCTCTAGCTCATTCCCACCTCCCACCAAACAAGCCCCCCCCATCTCTTAAAATTAAAAGAAGCAGGATGAGAATTTGAGGTACAGGGCATATAAAATGTTAGGAAAAATTAGGATGGTTAAGAGGCATGGATTTATCTGTGGGATGATTTGACTCTTAATATGTGTCTTATAGTAGTGATATTAATACTCAAATGTAGTTTTTAAAGAAATGATTAAGCATTATATGGCTCTGAGATTCAGTAGCTTTAAGTGGTTATTTGAGGTAAAAATCAAAGCAGTTCTCTGCAATTTTTTTCCCCCTGGGGAGTTTAACTTTAGAAAGGGGTTATTTCACATGTCCTCTTATAGTATTATCTTGGCATGAACCCAGTTTTATGAATGGAAGAAGTAGCAATCCCTGTCACTTAAGGAAGAATACTGAGAATGTTCTACTATAGTCTGCTCTGAGTCTTAAGAATTTGAACAGCTCTACAGAGCAAGAAGCTCCAGCTCACCATATTAACTGATGTTTGATTTGTGTGACTTTGCTGATAAAGAAAGAAGCTAAATAATGAAAACAAACCCCAAAGTATCAAGAATGTTGGCAATAGCTCACAACTATGAGCAACCTTGAATTTTGAAGGCTTAGTAGGATGTAGTTTATATATTCAAAGGCCAGAATTACCTCAAGAGAGTTGCAAAACAAGTGTTAATGTACAGCGGTAGAGGGTGTTTCTTCTGTGGGAATTTGATTCCAATAAGATTTCAGAAGTGATACACAAACAACCAAAACGAACTTTTTGTCTAAGGTTATTGCTGAGCGTGTTTATAGCCCACTCACACCTAACACACGCCTCTCCGTTGCCTTTTCACTCATCTGTGTTTTTGATTCTTCATAAACTTGGTGTTATAATATTTGCAACCGTGTGTCATCAACAGACATGGAAGATTTCTTGTGTGGGGTCCCAAAGGAAGGATTTTCTTTAAATGCTGAAGTCTCTTAGATCCTATTTGCAGATAATATTGGGCTGATCAATTAGAAGGCTCAACAGTTTTCTGAGTCTTAATATTCAGAAAAACCGAATGGATTAAAAACCCATTGTTTAGACATATGTCATACAGTTGGAAGGCAAATCTACTGGTTTGGTATGCCTATGAATGTGCCTGAGATAAGTATTGTAGATGAACAATTGAGTTGGGCCCAGAGTTGAATAGGCTAGAAGAGAGGTAGACTCCTTAAAAAACAAACAAAAACCAGACTCTAAAAATACACAATAAGAACAAAACCAAAAAATGATATAAAATATTGTGATATTGTAAAAGCTGCTGTCACATTTTCTTTTCTGCATCAGTTGGTAAGCAATAGGTATTTTGGGAAACTCATGAATTCTTCACCTCTATCATTGTGTTTAAACTATACAAAAGGTGTGTATCTGAAAGATTCCTGTAAAGTTTTCCCTTCTTATCTGACTTTCTTCTGTGTGGCCTTACTCTACTCTGGCCTACCAATCTTGGCACTGATCCACTTTGGTTGAAAAATTCTTAATTTTTGGATTTTATTAAGTTAAACGATTTTAATTAGAAAAAACCAAGAAAACCTAAAATAGCTGAATTATATGTTTCTGTAAAACAATTTGTGCTTTGATTTGTTTTCATTAAGTAGGAAAATTGTTGTCTAGTTGTAACAAGAGCTTCCAGTGTAGGGCACTGTAGCTCAAGCTAACTTGAAACTGAAATAACTTTGAAATGAACACAGACTTTGCTTATACGTGGTATCATTTTGCGAAATTATAAAATTATTTTTTAAGGGCTGCTCTCGAGAGAGAGGAGTTTTCATGACTAACATTCCAGCTGTGGTTTTGGAGAATATATGTTTACTGAAGCTCCATACAGAGGGTGTTAGGTGTGTATGTTAGCTATGAGAATGCTTAAAAAAGAAACTGAGGCTAGTTTCAAGTGAGTAAACCTTTATTCAGCAAACTTTCGCATAGTTTTCCTATGGAACTTTCGTGGTAATTCTGGAATGCAGGGTCAAACAACAGCCCAGTCATAAATTATTCCCTGGTGGCTCTGAGGCATTATGGCACGCTGTCCAGGCTAATCATTTCAAGCGGTCCATGGAAAACCACTTTCTGGTTAAGTCTGCATCATCCTGTTCCACCAATGGAAAAAATTGAACATGATGAGGGTGTGTAGCTTGCAGACAAAAATACATCCAGCATTGCACAGGATCTGTTTTTAGCTCCTAACGGCCGAACATTTTTAAGTGTTAGACACAGTTTCCTGGCTTACCATGGGCAGAAAAGAAAGGAGCATGTATATGTGTGGATATACTCTGCCTCTTTGTGAGATTGCTCCTGACACACAAAACCATGAGAAAAACTGGTTAAAATAGAAGTTTTGGTAAAGGTAAGGTTGTTCGTGGCTGAAGTCTGGGAGGAAATGGTTTGGCATTACAGCTTGTCTATGTTTATAAAACTATAAATGACTTTATAATAATAAATCATAATGTTCATTATTTTTAAGTTTCATGCTTGCTTTCTTTTTTTCTAACTTACGTGGTGTAACTTTCTAACTTATATAGTATAACTTTCTAACATATATAGTATACTCCATTGTAGACACAGGAATTTGGTGCCTTCAAATTTGAGTGACGATTGTCAACTTTATCTCTCAGAACTCATATCTATAAATGTCCTCTATTATTACTTGCCTCGGTTTTCCAATTACTTTTGGTAAAAGCTGATTCTCCTGATTTGTTGAGTATAACATACTGATGATGTAGCATTTATTTTACAACCTGGACACTTAAGGTTTTCTTTATGTATTCATTAAAATTTTTCTTTCGTTAAAATGTGAAAGAAAACAAGTATATTTTTTAAAAAATTTGTCAGTTATTAACTTCTCATCATGCCAGGTTTTTTTTTCTGAGTGGAAGTTATACAATTTGACAGTTGCATTTTAAACTTTAATACTTCAAATGTAGTCAAACATCACTTAACATGCTGAAGTTCTTTCCTGAACTCTCTGCATCCGAAAAGAAAGTCCTTCTAATCTAGAGAGTGCCTTGTTTAAGCAGAATGATTAATTCTCTTTACAGTTCAACAGACATGGCTGATTCCTTAGGGAGTTTGTGTGAAAAGTAGAAGTAATATATGATGGTAAGTGTGTGTTTCTATTATGAGTGACAGAGTTATGGCTTCTTGTTGGTGTATTTCACTATTGCCTTTATGTTTCTTTGGTCAAGCATGTAATTCATAGAAAATTGGTAGGTGGAAGTGCACAAATAGGAGACTGCATTAAAATAGTCCCTTAGCTTAGGTGATTATTTATAGAAATCCTGGAGAATATGATGTTGCTGAATCACTGTTATTGGGATTTCCACATTTCCTAGGGTAACAAAACTGAAGAGTTTTCTAATACTCTGAAAGTTTTTGTGAATTTAAATTTCTCTTTTTTTGACATACAGTCAGTATTTTAAAACTGGAATGTGTTTTTATTTATCTTAGCAATGCTAGGTACAAAATAGACATTTCTTTCTAATATTAATAGTGACCTAGATGAGAATGTTTTTGTGGTGCTCGCTTTACTCTTAAAGGTAAAGGACTAAAGTGAGCTTTTCTTTATTTAAGCAACCCCAAACTAAAATCTCCCCACATTCCTTCTCCCCTGAGAATATAGGTGGGAAGCAGCTGGGCAAAATATTCAACATCATTCTGTTTTTTGTTATTATATCTTACTGTTGATAAAATACTCATTGACAATTATAAAAACTATTAAGAGCAGGTATGGGATGAACAATGCCTGGTTTCCCTTTTAGTCAGACTAAATCTTGTCAGCTATGTTGATTTTTAACAGACAACCACCAGCTTCTGTCCTTGTTATAACCTTGTAACATGTCTAAACTGACTGTAAATAATAGTATGTTACAAATGGCAATAGATAAGCTCTTTTCCTTTTGTATTTTGGTATTTAGGGCTAGAAAACAGCTCTTAAAACCTCATCAGTCCAATGATGAATATGAAGGATGTGTGGAGATACAAGGTAAATGTTAGATAAAGAGATTTTAAGTGTAAGTGATAAGTTGAAAGATAAAGAAATTGTCCTTCCACACTGGTCTTTTGCTTTAAGAAACTTTTTAGAATGCTTTTGAGAACTAAGGATTTTCATTTTTCAAACAATTGGACCCTAATCCCTTTGTTTTTTTGCTACTGCTTTTACTCCAAGGACATTGTTTTGAGTGTGTTTTGCAAGGTTGGGTCAGGAGATGTAAAGGGATGAAATTTTCGTTTTAAAATATTTGACAAAATGCTCCTATCTTTGTGCATGTTCATATTTCTGTATGTTTCTCCCTTCAGGTGTCCAGCTACAGACAATCTTTGTATCTTTCCATGTGATTACAGTCTCAGTTAGGATGGGATCAAGATGAAAGGGAACTTAGAGGTCATCGAGTCCATTTCACAGATGAGGAAACTGAGGCTCAGAGAGATTCAGTGACTTGCCCATAGTCAACAGAAAGTGACAGTGATGGGATTTTAATCCCAAATTAACCATATTATGCCAGGCTGTCTTTTGTTGGACTTCAGAGGGTTGCATAGGCTAATCCTTGTATGAACAGGGATTCCTTTACAGTGACCCTGGCAAGTCATTATCTAGTTTTCTCTTGAGCTTGTTTCCTCAACTCACTATTCAGTTTTGTTTTGTTTTACAAAGTATACTCTTTGTGTATCCCATTTACTGCCGGAATATCCAACCGTACTATCTTTTTGAGAGATTATCCTGTCTGTTTGTTTGTTTCAAAGTATCTTGAAAAAATTCTAGTAAATACTTCTGAAAGGGTGATCTTTGTTTTCTTGTTGGCATTACATACATCTTCAATGGGAAGACATGAAAGCCAGGCTTACTAGTAGGGCTATAAAATAGGCTTAAATAAAAGTACAACATAGGGGGTAGTGAGGTGGCAAAAGGAATTGAGTCTAGATTCAGGAAGACTCATCTTGAATTCAAACCTGTCCTCAGATACTTTCTAGCTATGTGACCCTGCTAACTCTGTTTGCCTCAGTTTCCTCATCTGTAAAATGAGCTGGAGAAGGATATGGGAAACCACTCCAATATTTTTGCTAAGAAAGCCCCAAATGGGGGTCACAAAAAGTTGTACGTGACTGAAATGCCTGAACAACAATAGACAGTATTGAAAGAAATAACAAGTAATATAAAAAAAATTCTAGCGGTCGTCTCACTCATTTGTATAGCAAAGTATAGAAATTTATATTGTTGGTCATTGGATTATAAGATTTTTATGATTAACTTTATAGTTAATGGCATATATCCAGTTATGGTGGCTTGAGTGTCATATTTTCTGTCAAATCTTCCTCTTAGGACTATGAGCTTCTTTCAAAGCTCAGCATAAGTATTGTCTTCCACAAAAGTACTTGGCTCACCTTAGCTGCTAATGCCTGCACCTCACTCCAATTACGTTTTATTTATGTTGTTTATACTTCCATGTATACACTGTTGTTTTATCAAATAAAATATAATTTTCCTTTTTAAAAACATTTTTATTTTTAGTTTTCAACATTTACTTCCATAAGATTTTGAGTTCCACATTTTCTTTCCATCTCTCCACTCACCACACCCCAAGACAGCATATAGTTTTATGTTGGCTCTACATATACATTCCTATTAAATCTATTTTCACATTAGTCATGTTGTAAAGAAGAATTACAACCAATGGGAGAAACCATGAGAAAGAAGAAACAGAGAGAGTAAATAATATGCTTCAGTCTGTACTCAGACTCCATAGTTTTTTTTCTGGATGTGGACAGCATTTTCCATCATGAGCCATTTGGAGTTGTCTTAAATCTTTGCACAGTGAAGAAGAGATTAAGTCTATCAAAGTTAGTCATGGCACAATGTGGCTGTTACTGTATACAGTGTTCTCCTGGTTCTGCTCACTTAACTCAGCATCAGTTCATTTAGATCTTTACAGGTTTTTTTCTGAAATCTGCCTGCTCGTCATTTATTTATTTTTTATTTTTTATTTTTTTAGTGATTTGCCCAGGGTCACACAATTAGTAAGTGTTAAGTGTCTGAGGCCAGGTTTGAAATCAGGTTCCCAAGTTAGGTTGGAGAAGAGCCTGGACTTTAATCCATTTCTTCAAATTCCCAGTATTCTTCTCATTGGCTGACACTGCCCCTTTGATTTTTGTGCAGTGTTACTTATTTTGATATTTTACTTTGTAAATCTTCTCCTTGCCATTTGCCCTAAGAATATATGGTCTAGTCTTCTAGATCACTTCTATAGTTGAGGATGATAATAATCTGTTTTCTTTGATTCCTCCAAAGTCATATAAGTGCTATATTAGTCCACTGAAAATGAGCGATAGATTTGCTGATTGGAGAGAGGTGTCCTTAATCCACCTATAATTAACTGAGAGTGAGTCAACATTTTGCTTTCTTTTCTTAAATTTTAAATTCTAGATTAAAGCTCTGGTTTCAGTCCTAGAATGAGTGTCTTGTCTCTTCCCAAGTATTCTCAGAAATATTGAGCCCTGTCTCTGCACAGAGATAAATAAAAAGAGATAGAAAATGGGAAGATTACTTTTAGTATAAGCATGAGTTAAGGTAAAAATATCTTTAGAAAAATAATACAAACTATTATTGATAAGATGATTAGCTCCAGGTTATCCTAGGACAGAGATTGGAATCACCATATTATTCCCAGAAGACATTGATGCAATATGCTCAGAGTTAAATTCAGATACTACATTTTATCAGGAAGGGTATTTTAGAAAGAAAGTGACAAACATCTTGATCTTGCCCACAATGAAAGAACCTTCTATATTTGGTTCTTAGTAGAATGTAAAATTCTAGCAGGCTGGGACTCTTTAATTTTTGTTTCTCTGTTTCTAACACTTAACATACTGCCTGGCACATAAAAGGCATTTAATAAAACTTACTGATTAATTCTTGTCCCTGTACCTTAGCAGCAATATGCAGCAACTTTACTAAAGTCCAGAGAAGGGTAACTAAAAAGACTGGGAAAGGATCTTTTGTTCAAGGAAATATTCAAAAGAGTTGAAGTCTTGTCCAAAAAGACAAAAACTGTTTTAAGAACTATGAAACCATAACATATTAAGATAATATAAATGGCTTGTACTTTAAATATTAGTGTTCTAGGGTGATTGTAACTCTTGAAGGCGGAGAAAGGTATAAACTGTTAGACAAATGTTATTTATTACATACAAGACATTAAATTCAGTTGTGACCTTGGGCGAGTTACTTCTCTCTGGGTCTCAGTTTCCTCATTTGTAAAATGAGACTTGACTAATTGATTTCTAGGATTCTATCCAGCTCCAATTTCTGTGAATCATGGAATAAATAAATCCAGTATCATTTAAAAGGAAAAGAAGCACCAGTATCTAGGAAGAATCAGGAAGGACTTTGAATAGGAGGTAGTACCTGAATTGTGTCATGAAAGAAACTAGAGTTTTTAGAGGTAGAGTTGAGAAAGGAATGAATGGGTGAAACCTCGTGGAAGGGCACAGAAATGGGAGATGGAAGGCTGAGTTCAAGGAAGCAAGCTATCTGAGCTAGACCAGAGAATTTGTGAAAAGGAGTCATGTCAATAACCCTGGAAAGGAAGGTGGGAAGCAAGATTATGGAAGACTGAGTAGTCTATGTTTTATCTAGAAATCAATAAGATGACACTGAAGGTTTTTGACTAGGAGAGAGAAATCATCAGGGCTATGCATTAGAATAGGAATTATTTTGGAAGCTCTATGTAGGGAGAATCAGAGAGGATAGAGATTGGAAACAGACCAATTAGGAAGCTAGTGCAGTAGTCTAAGAAGGGGAAAGGTGATAAAGGTCTAAATTAGGGTGGTGGCCATGTGGATGGAGAGAAAAGAACAGGTGTTAGAAATGTACTGGGGGAGACTTGACAAGACTTGTCAACTGCCAAGATGGTGAGAGTGAAAGAGAATGAAGCATCATGAATGGTTCCCAGCTTGTGAAACTCACTGATTGAAAGGTGTGGCATACCCTAAATCGATACAGGGAAGTTTGGAGGAGGGGGCATTTTAAAGGTGAGCATGATGTGTTCTTTTTTGAACATGTTTAGTTTGAGATGCCCATGGGACATTCGGGTAGACATGTGCAGCAAAAAGTCAGAAATATGGGCTTAAAGTTCAGGAGAGAGATTATGATAGGTTATATAGAATTGTAAGTCATCTGTATAGAGCTGACAGTTGAACTCATGAGTATTAATAATATCACCGAGAGGATATGTTGACAGAAGAGCATTGAGTCAGATAAGATTGAGCCTTAAGTTATATCTACTTTTAGGAGTCTGTATGAAGGATGATCCAGCAAAGGAAATTGGGGAAATAGTTGGAAATATTGGAGGAGAATCTGGAGAAATCAGTGTTACAGATGCCAAGGGAGAAGAAATTCAGGAGTAAGAGGTGTTCATTAGTATCAGAAGCTGTAGGGAAGTGAACTAGAAGAATGAGAAAAGGTTGTTGGATGTAGCAGTTGAGAGATTGTTGATAATATTGGAGAGAGCAACTTCAGTCAAGTGTTCTGGTCTGAAGCCAGATTGCAAGTGTTTGAGAAGTGAGTGGGGGGCATGGAAATGTAGCCAACAAGTGTAGATTACTTTTTTAAAGTTGTATTTAAATTTAAATTTGATTGTGAAGGAGAGAAGAAGGGGGAAGAGAAGGCAACAGGCATTAATTTAGAATCTACTATGTGCTGGGTATTGTGCTAAGCGCTTTTGATAAATATTACCTCATTTGATCCTCGCAAGAACTTGGTGAGATAGGTTTTGTTCTTATCAGACAGCATTTTGGATGGGGAAACAGGCAAACAAAGGAAATATTAAAAGATTTGATATCTTACTTTGTAAATCTTCTTGCATTTGCCAGGGTCACACAGCTAGTTATGTCTGAGGCTAGATTAGAGTAAAGGTCTTCCCCAACCCTAGGGTCAACATTCTCTCCACCATGCCATCTGTTGAAGACATATAGTTTGATAACTCAAGGAAATGGCAAGATCTAGTGAATTTTGTTTAGGAAAAAAGTTTTATTGATACCTTTTTTTTTTTACTACATAGGAATTTCAAGATGTCAGATCCTTCCTCTCCCCTATCCCCCCCGCCCCCCAACCTCTGCCCATTAGGTCTTCATTCTAACAAAGAAAGCTGCTGGCAAAGCCAACTGACTCAGTGACCTCATCTGACAATTTTTTGTAAAATTCCACATCTGTGTCCCCCTACTTCTCTCTTGAAAGAAAGGAAGTCTTTCCTCATCTCTTCTGGGGAGCCAAGATTGGTCATTACAAATACTTAGCTTTGGGTTTCATTTTACTGTTCTTTTCATTTACATTATTGTGGTTCATGTGAATATTGTTCACTTCTTTCTTCCAAATGAATATATTTTTTTAAAGATTGGGTATCTTTTTTTGTCTCTGGGAAAAAAAAACAGTCCAGGAGAAACAAGATGAGAGATGTTTTTGTTCAGAATGATAAAACACAAGTTTCTGTGGGGAAAGTGAGGAAACTAAGCTCTTTCTGACAGTCTGATCTGATGATAACTAGGGGTTGTAGTCTGCTGTCCTATACTACTTTTGTTAGGGAGTTTGTATGGGATTTGTAAGAGGAGAATAAGGAGCTGACCATGGTTGCCAGTCACACTCACCCTTCTTTTCAGGACCTCAGCAATTTCTAGGGCACTACATTTCTGCTCTAAGAGTTGGCTCTCGGCTTACAACAGACCTTCTTTCAAGTAGGAATGAGTGGTATATGTGCTGGGGAGAGTTTCTGTATGCTGTGTATTAATAATATTTCAGGAATGGATGGGTCAGAACTTTTGTTGATATTCGGTCATTTTCCAGTTGTGTCCAACTCTTGATGACCCCATTTGGGGTTTCCTTGGCAAAGATGCAGAAATGGTTTGCCATTTCTTTCTTCTGTCAAAATCATACCTGTGATCAAGTCATTGAGCAAGATACATCATCAGTTTTTGACTGTCAATAAAGAGATGGGGCAATCCTTGCCAACGAAAGGTTGGGCTCACAAATAAGAGCTAAAGAAGGCAAAGCAGAAAGAAACTTTGCACAGAAGCAAAAGAGTAGGCCCAGTGAGCAGAAGAGCTCCCCAGGACTGGGAGAATAAAAATTGTGAGGTGAATTATGGACAGAGAAGAGATTGGTGCCAGTTGAAAAGAGCTTCAAGACCATGTCCAGTATAGGAGAAGCATGTGGAAAGCTTGCTTAGAGCCCAGAAAATTTGGAGGTGCTATCTCCTGAGGGAAGCTGTCCATGAAAAGCAGGCAACTGGCATCCATCCCCTTCTCTCTAACCCAAATAGCCACAACCTTGGTTCAGGTATTCTCTCCAGGACTATTGTAATAGCCTCCTAATTGGTCTCTTTGTCTTCTACATAGTTTCCAAATTAATATTCTTAAGATACAGATTTGACTGTTACTGCCCTACTGAGAGATTTTCAGTGCTTTCCAGTTGCTTCTAGGATAAAAGGCAAACTCTTCAGCCTGGCATTTGAAACTTTCTATGATCTTGTTTTCACCTACCATTCCAGTTTTATTTCATATTATTCTTCTGTCTACTGCAGTTCCGGACAAACTGGTTTTCTAGCTGTTTCCTGGACCCAACATAGTTTCTTTGATTTCTTCATCTTTACATAGTCAATGTCTAGAATGTACTCTCTCCTCACATATGATCCTACAAATTCTTCTTTTTTCATACTTTTCATTATAGGTAGAGTGGGATAGCCAGACACAGTTTAGATGATTCCAGTTTTGTTGGCAATATCTAAAGTATTATAGTATAGAGCAAGTTGGACATAGATTTCTTCTCTACATCAGGACATATCAATATGTTGACCTTGGCCACACTGATGTCATACAGCTTCTTTACCATCTGCTTGATCTGATGCTTGTTGGCCTTGACGTCCACAATGAAGATCAGGGTGTTATTGTCCTCACTCTTCTTCATAGTGGACTCACTGGCCAAGGGAAGCTTAATGATGGTATAGTAATCAAGCTTGTTTCTCTGAAGGTCACTTTTCTGAAGGTATTTGAGCTGCCTTCTAAGTCTTAGTGTCTTGGCTTGCTGGAAGGTGGGGAACATTTGGATCTTCTTCTTTTGTGGCTATGGACATCCTTCAACACTGCCTTCTTGGTCTTCAGGGCCTTGGACTTGGGTCTGTCTTGGAGGGGCAGCTGCTTTCTTCTATGCCTTTGGCATCATCTTGGAGGAAAGGCCTACAGATTCTTTAAAGTCAGCTAGAGTTCCATTTCCTGTAGGAGACCTTCCATGAGCCTCTCTCATACCTTGTACCCATTCTTTCTCTCCTCATATTAATTTATTTGTGTTGGATTTTTCTAAATGAAGATAAACTCCTTGGAGGTTATTTTGGTTTTTGTTATATCCCTACCACCTAGCCTAGTATTTTGTGCTTAATAGTCACCTATTCAGTGTTTGATGCATTGAATTGGATTGAGATCAGGACTTTTAAGGGCATTAAGCTAAGCATCCTACTTCTCATACTTTGTGATTATCTGGGTTTTTGTTTGTTTGTTTTGCAAAGGCAATTAGTCTATACAGTGCAAAGATTTCCCTAGAATTCTGAGTGTAGAAACATATTCCAAAATGACCTTTCCCTTTGTGCAATGTAAGGCTCCTGCAGAAGGCTGATAATAATGAGGATCTCTTACAGCTATAGAAGCATGTTTTTAGGATTTCACAGAGTTTAATAGTTTTTTTTTTAAATAAATTATTCCCAGAGAATTGGTAGGGAGTTGACTTTCTGAAGAAAAATGTTAGACCAGTAAGAGTAAGGACTTCATTAGAGACTGATAATCATTAAAAAATGGACCTAAGGGCAGCTAGATGATTCAGTAAAGAGTACCAGCCCTGGAGTCAGGAGGACCCTAGTTCAAATTTGACCTCAGACACTTGACACACTTACTAGCTGTGTGACCTTGGGCAAGTCACTTAACCCCAATTGCCTTGCCTTCCTCCCTCAAAAAAAAAAAAAGGACCTAATTTTGTGTCAGCCTTTATGTAGGCAATGACCTACAGGCTACTTAATTTTTAATTTTATTAAAATTATAATATATATATATATATATATATATGATAAACATGTAATATATTTTTTTTAATTTTTTTTTTTTTTGGTTTTTGGAGGGCAGTTGGGGTTAAGTGACTTGCCCAAGGTCACACGGCTAGTTTTTGTGTGTGTGTGTGTGTGTGTGTTAAGTGTCTGAGGCCGGATTTGAACTCAGGTACTCCTGACTCCAGGGCCGATGCTCTATTCACTGCGCCACCTAGCCTCCCAAACATGTAATATATTATATATAATATGTTATATATAATAATATATAATAAAAATATATTTAATCTCTTTCCAAATTTTTTCATTTTTTCTCTGAATCCATTTCTCTTTGACTTAGTAATTTTTTTTAAAAAACAGAATAGATGCAAAATAATAGGATAAAAGACCTTTTGCTTTGAATAGTCTTGCTATTCATGTAACTCGTCAAACAACAAACTAGAGTCAGAGGAGGATAGGGGAAAGTAACTGGGGATAGTGTCATGGAGAAAAGCTAGATTTGGGGTCAAAGGACCAAGGTCATGAAAATTTCTTAACCTTTCTGGGCCTTATTTTCTCTTCTATAAAAGCAGAAATTGGGGTGCTATCGACTCTAAAATCCCTTTCAGTCGTAAATCTGTGACCCTGTGGGATCTCTTTATATGAAAGCACGTGCTCTTTGGGGTGGGAAGGGCATGAGTTATTTTTGGATTTGGAGTTTCAAGTGAGCCATGCCCACTGCACTAAGGGTTTAAAATACAGCTGTGAGTTCACTGTCCATCTTCAAAGGTTTTACAAAGAGGCTCCTTTTACTAGCACTTCGTGGTCACGTGGCTGATCCTTGAGAGATGTGAGGCAAATCCTCCTTGGAATTTTTTCTCCCACAGGAAAGAGGTTCTTAGTTTAAGAAAAAAAAGCTACATGTGAGCTTTTAATGAGCACATGATGTGCATACTTGTCTGCACAATCCATACCTAACCAGAAAAATTTTCTTTCTTATGAAAAATAATGGGGTCCTGACCTTACTTAAAAGCAAACTATAGCTGTGAAAGTTATTTTGCATCAATAGATTTTAAATGGACTGTGTTTTCTTTTGTACTTTTATTTCTATACTTTTATTTTCATTAAGGCCACATTTCTTCATTTGTATTGATGTGGAGATTGTTTGAATTGACTTTAGAGATGATAAAATTTATCATTGTTGCATGGAGTCAAGAACCATGCTGCTTTAAAATAGATTTCATCAGACCTGTATACAGTTTATGCCTTCCACATTGTTGGGGTTAGGGGCTCAGTACCCCTGATAATCTGGAAAATTTGTGTAAAATTTTTTGGCCCTACATACCAGAGAAGTTGTCTGAATTATTAAGGTATTTAAAGGTAAATTATATTGATATTATGCAATTCTACATATATACATATATAAAATGCATTTTTGAGTTTCTGAATTTTTTCCTGTGTTATCTGTTGCCCTTCCCTTTGTATGTCGTATGTAGATTCTGTGAAACTCCCCCAAATTTCCATTTAATTTCTAATGCCGACCTGAGATTTATCCAAATTGTGATGGGGAAAGTCATGCTGTGAAAAAGTATAAATGTAATAGGACAAGAGAGTCTCATGAGGACCAGACCTCTATGGTCTTAGAATTGAAAATTTTGCTAAATCGTTATTGTTCTGAATATGATAATAACTTGCATTTACATGGTGCTTGAATGCCTACAAAGTACTTTATTCTCATTAGTGATGTGAGTTAGATGATGCAATTAAGATTATCCCCATTTTATAAATGAAGAAAATGAAGTTTATAGAAGTTAAATTGCTTGACTATTTCACACAGCCAAGATTCAAACCACAGTTTCCTGATCCTGCATTCGATGCTCTTGACATCATACTAATTTTCTGAACTTTAAAGGAGTTGATTTTTAAAATGATAAAAAATATTTTCAAAATACTATTTTATATTGCACATGTGAATAGAATCATAGAGACTTTTGTCATATATATATTAATCTATTTTGGATATTTAATTTTTTAAAATGCTATTGAATAGTTCCCCTTTAACTGTTTCTATTATTCTATATAGTGTTTTCTAAGACTTTATACCTGGTTATAAACAGCTCAACAGGTTGGTTGAATACCATGGTTTAAAAAAAATTATTTATTTTTAGTTTTCAACATTCATTTCCACAAGATTTTTGAGTTACAGTTTTTTCTCCTTGTCTTTCCCCTACCCTCACCCCAAAATAGCAAGCCTACCAAATACCCCTTCTCCCAATCTGTTCTCTCTTATATCCTCCTCCATCACCCCCCTAACTTTCTAGTAGGGCAAGATGGATTTCTGTACCTTAGTGCCTATATATCTTATTTCCCAGTTACATATAAAAAACAAATGTTTTTAAACACTTGTTTTTAAGTCTTTGAGTTCCATATTTTCTCCTTCTTTGCTTCTCACCCGCCCCCACTGAGAAAATAATGTGATTCAGTATAGGTTGTACATGTGTAGTTACCCAAATAATTTCCATAATAGTTATGTGATGAAAGACTAACTATATTTCCATCCATCCTATCCTTCCCCCCCCACTTATTCTGTTTTCTCCTTTGACCCTATCCCTTTTCAAAAATGTTTGCTTTTAACTACACTCTCCCCCAATCTGCTCTACCTTCTATCATTCCCCCTTATCTTCTTCCCCCCTATTTTTCTATAGAGTAAGATACCCAACTGAGTGTGTATATTATTCCCTCCTTAAGCCAAATTCAGTGAGAATAAGGTTTTCCCATTCCCTTTCACTTTCCTCTTCTTCCCCTCCATTGGAATACCATGTGTTTTTTTAAAAGAAAACACTTGCTAAAAATAGTTTTTATTTTATTTGCCATTCAACTTTTTTTTCTAATATGCTGAAATAATAGTTGTAAAAATTAAGGCAGTGGGTATGTATTTGAGCATTGTAAGGCTTACAGTGAACTTTACATGTATTTTTGTCTTCTGGTCTTTGTGAGATGTTGCTGATGCAGATATTAAAATCCCATTTTGAAATTAAGTTGCTTAGGTTTACAAAACTGGTCAGTGGCAGGACTGGGATTCAAATTCATATTTTGTGAATCAGAATCCAGTTTGTTCTCTATTATATGAGAGCTTGAAACACAGGGGCTACATATTTATTATGAAAATAGCCCTGTTTTAAAAAATGTGATGATTAAAATGTATTATTTAAACTGTGTTGATTGATAGTTACATACTGAAAAAATCAACCTGTAATGTCTTTATTATTACTGAATTATGTTTGTGTTACAGAAATATGATTGATTCTAGGAGTAAAAAAATCTGCTGACCTGTTGAATCATGTGATTAAAATAAAATTTCAGTGGTCTGTTGCTGCCAATGAGAAGCTCATGGTCGTTATAATTCCAGCAAAAATATTTTGGCTCCTATACTTACTTGGTGCAATATTTAGAAGATGTATATCTGCATTTGGGAGCAGCTCGGTGGCACAGCAGATAGAGTACAGAGCCCAAAGTCAGAAAGACTCTCCTGAGTTCAAATCTGCTATGTGGGCAAGCCACTTAACCCTGTTTGCCTCAGTTTCCTCATCTGTAAAATGAGCTGGAGAAGGAAATGGCAAAACACTCCAGTATCTTTGCTGAGAAAACCCCAAATGGGTCATGAAGGGTCAAACGTTCTGAAAGGACTGAACAAAAACAACATACCTCCTCTCAGTCTTATTTTCAATTGATTGCCTAAACTTTATCCTAGCACTCTCATAAAAGTGCCAAGGGAAAAGGAGATTTTGAAAAAGAATGGTAACAGTCTTAAGAAATCATAGGAAAACTAAATCTAATTATATTGCCAGTGGTGGTAAAAACTCAGTCTGATTAATCAGCAAACAAAGACACCACCTATGTTACATGCTAAAGATACATTGGCAAAAATTAAATAGACCTAGTCTTTAAAGAGCTTACTTTTTATCAGGGAAGACAACGGAACATAAATAAGTGCACAGGCAGTATCAACGAGATAATTGTAAGAAGGATGTAACTGAGAGGATCATATAAGGAGGTGGCCCTTGAGCTCAGGGTGGTCCTTGAGTTGAAAGAATCTGTAATTCTTAGAGGCACAGTGGAGAAGGGAGTGCATAAACGAGGGCCAGAGTTCAGCAGATGGAGATGGCATATCATGTGTGATGAAGAACAAGAGCTAGCCATTTTGGATGGATTTATAAAGTATTTGAAGCTGGAATGATGAGATTAGGGACAAGTTGTGAAGGGCTTTAAATGTCAAATAGAGAAGTATATATTTGATCCCAGAGCAAATAGAAAGCCACTCAGTTTTATTGAAGAGTTGCAGAAATAATGGAGAAATTGTTTAAAGGGTCCCAAGGTACATAGAAGCATTGATCGAGATATTAATAGACTTTGTATCTGGTATAGTAATGGGGCTAGGGAGTGGAACTCAAAGTGACTGAAAAGAGGAGAGTAGAATTGAATACTTTTGATATAAAATATTGAAAACTATGGGCAAAATCTATTTCATTCTGAAGAAGAGGGAAATGTGGATGGAGTGTTGAAATAACTCTAGAACTAGAAAAAAATAAAGGGCAAAACTTGATCTCTGTGCTGTGTTTGAAAGAGATTTTTCTTTTAAGAAGTCACTGAAATGCTTTCCATTTCTGTGAAGCCATATATTGATTTGTCTGGATGATTCAGTTTCCTTCAGGGTCTCTGCTTGATACTTGACAAAAACCTCACACCAAACCAACCCAAAACTTGCAGGTGTTTTGGAGTCATCTGTCCTGGCTTATGTCTCAGTGCTTCATCATCTGTTGTCTTATATATCTTCTCTTCACGTGTTTAAACCTTATTTCTCCAATAATATTGACATTTCTTGGAGATCAGGGATTATATCATATGTTATAATAGGGAATAGAGTTACTTCAAAAATGATTACTGAATTGTTGAAATGATAGCCTATGTTTCTGTTAGTATTTGTTGTCCACACTGTTTAATTGAGCCTTTCTTCCTAATGGTGGTATGTCATTCTCATTTTCAGTGGCTTGATACACCTCTCTTGGTGCAAGCATTTCCTAAGTAGAGACTTTGTGCTAGGCACTGTGCTAATTACAAGTGGTCTTGGCATATTTTGAGTGGGCATCTTGTCCTCTAAGAAGTTTTGAGAGAGGTGACATTAACCTTATCACATTTCATGAAGGAGAATCTTCTGTCACCATCAGGGAAGCACGGTGTGGTACAGAGTACTGTATCTGACATCAAGAAACAAGGTCTTTTATTTGGATATTCTCCCGCAGCTTCTGGAAATGAGGGCTTGATTCCGTCTCTTTCAGTGTTGTCTGAGATAAGGAAGACTTTCTGTGACCTACTTCAGGGAAACCAGAAGAGATAGGAAAAAAATGTAAAACTTTTAGGCTTCTGTTTTATTTCAGGATGCCAGATTGGATTTGGCCAAATTGAGTACATTTCTTCCAAAGTTATTATGGAAGAGTAGGAGACAGAATGGTGCAAAGGAATGAGCATTGAGTTTAAGGAGTAAGACCTAAGTCTAAATCCTGGTTTGGGCCTGTACTGCTTGTGGGGATACTGGCTATATCTCAGAGTATCTTGTGTGTTTGTTTTGCATTTGCGCCTTGTCTCCCTCATTAAAATTGTGAGCTCCTTGAGGGCAGTGACTGTATTTTTGCTTTTCTTTGTATAGCTCACACATGGTAGTAGTAACTGGAACATAAATAGGTTTTTAATAAATAATAAATAAACATAGATGAAAAAAAGAAAACCTTAACTGATCTATCCCCCCAATTTCACCTTCTATCTGTGTCTATATTGTCATCAGCATAGAAGACCCCCTAGTTTCTCAACACCATTCTCCGTGCTGCTGTCACTGTTGCCTTTGCCCAGATGCATATTGTCTCTTGTTCTCACAGTCTTCTCTCAGACTTCCTTCTCATCCTCCTCCAAAGGTGCATGCTTTGTTCATCTCTTTGATCACACCACATGCCTGTTGTTAAAGTTCCATAACGATGGTAAACAACTCACAGTCATATGGCACTTCCCTCACAACTTTGTGATGTAGACGGTATAAGTAATGTTCTCTCTATTTAACAGATAAGGAAACCCAGGGAGTAAGTATGAGAACTGGGACTTGAACTGAAGTTTTGCACCCCCCTATCATACATCCCTTTCTGCTATTACTGTTGTTGTTCCGAATGGATTGCCATGGTTGTAAATCAGGTCCAGCCGCTTCATAACCTGTTGTAACTCATTCTAGGTCCTTGCACAGATTCACAATCTCAAAGCTGAAAGGGACCTCAGAGGCCACCTAGTCCAAAGAGTACCTGAGCAAAACTCTAGTCTACAATGTGTGTAACAAGTCATCATCTACCTCTGCTTAGAGAGTGCCTGACCCATAGTAAATGCTTGTTGAATTGAGTAGAATTAACGTTTGAACTGTATTTGTTTCATGAGACATGTTTAATAGATTTTTTTTTCATTTAAGTAGAAAGGTTTTTTAAAATTGTATTTTGGGGGTCAGTCTAACTGGGTTTGATCTTTTGTCTTTCTGTTTCTGTTGCTTTAAGTGACTCAGTAAATAGAGCATTGGGCCTGAAGTCAGAAAGACTTGAGTTCAGATCTGTTCTGAGATACTGTGTGATTTTTGGGCAGGTGACTCAACCTCTTCTGCCTCAGTTTACCCAACTGTAGAGATAATACCATTTACATAATAGGGTTGCTATGAGGCTCAAATGAGAGAATATTTGTAAAGTGCTTAGCCCAGTGATAAGTGGCAGCTACTTAATAAATGCTTGTTTACTTCTGTTCATCAGAAATCATTCCAGTGATGCACAGGGATTGAAGCACTGGACTAATGGGAAGGCATCGTGGTATGGTAGAAAGGTCGCTAAACCAGGAATCAGTGCCTCTGTACTGCTGTCCCATTCCCAACTGTGTGACTCTAGGTAAGTCACTCCATTTTGAATCTGTTTCTACATTTGTCAAATAAAAGAGGTCCCTCAGCCCTGAAATTGTCATCACCTTTATTCTTGTTCTCTTTAATTTGTCTTTGTAGTCTCCCCCTCAACTTAACTCATTGGCCCTTTCGTTTAATAAAGTGCCTTGGGGCCTTCCCTGACAGTCTCCCATCCCTTTCAAAACAACCAATGTCCCTCCTTTCTACCAATTCTGAAATCTCATTCCCCACCCCACTGTTTAAACTTCCAAGTTACTCATGGCTCCCCTCTGTGCCAGAGGCATTTGTACCATACCTTGTGCATAGTGCAACCTCTGCTTTAACTTGTGTGTGTTCAGTGTTTGGACAGTTGGCACTTGACCATATATCTTTAAAAAAAATGTTTTTATAGATTGTAAAATCCTAAAGGGCAGAGACCATGTGTCTACTTTGCCGTGTAGAACACAGCATACAGATGGGTACTTTCATAAATCCTTTGGATGATGAGGAATATGGTATTTATGTTAAAGACTGAATTTTTATAACTTTCCATAAAACTACATTTCAACCACTCCAGAAATTCTGACAATATTTCCCTAGAGTGTGGATGCTTTCAGACCCGGTTAGAACTGATCTCCTACTCTTGACTAAATTTACCACATATGGCTCTATAAGCGCTGTTGCAGATGTCACGATTTCTTATAAAACAGGTGTGAATGCTTAGGCTCTTCTTGTAATAAATTTGCTGAGGAAGGTGATGAACGACGTGAAAACTTGTGCTATTTTCTCTGTGGAATTTATGACTTTTTCCCCTATCTTTTTGGCTGTTTAATTTCCAGTTGGTTTGCATACTGATTAAGACTCTACATCACAGGCATTTCTTGCTGCAGATCAGTGTATTTATTCACTTTATATGTAGGGCCCAATTCAATTGAAACGGGTACCAGTGGTGCTTGGACAATTGATGCTTAGCTTTTGAAGGCCTTAGCAGCTTGCTTTTTCCCTACTGTGTTAAAAAGGATTAACCACCCAGGGCATAGTCACTATGGAGACCAGACAGTCCATTTGCCTGCTTCTTTAGACAACATGGGTTCTAGTCTCCTCATGAATAGAAATAAGCCTTGTGACACACAGTTCATGTAGTTTGACCGTGGTTCACTGAGTTGAGAAGGCCAAAGCTGGTTTGGGAGAAAATATACAAGTTTTATATTTAAGTTTTGGTGCTTGGAAGGAGTTTAGTTTTGGTTTCTTTGAGGATAGTTGTTTTCTTTTGGCTTTTTTTGGTAATAGATTGACTTCTTACTACTCAAGAACTTATTATGAAAGTCCTCGAAATCAGATTTTAAGGGGACAGTTATGTAATAGGCATATGACGTTTTTATGCTGCATATCACTGCCCTTCTTTAAAATTTATACTCAGCAAATAGAATAAGCTTCTTGTAAATAAGTGGTTTTGCATAATGAGATAGTTGAGCAGTTCAGATAAAAATTTTTAAAAAGATAGCCATAGAATCTTGCAACTTTTCTGCTCACTGGACTCCAGATCCATTAAAGTATTCTTCTTTTCCTCTCTTTACCCATAGCCATATGTTTATGCTATTTATTATATTATTATATATATGAATTATCATATATTATAATATATATCATGTATTATATACAAACATTAGTATATACTTTATTCTGCTCCTTGGAAAAGGTTTAAAATAGCAGAGATGGAATAGATTTTAAGTTACTTGAAGGCACAAACTTTTTTTTTTTGGTATCCACACATATGTAGTACAGTGCCTTGCGTTGATGAAAGTTGAATTTGTTTGAGTATAGGTCTTAGATTGAATTTTTATAACTTTCAATAAAACTACATTTCAACCACTCCAGAAATTCTGACAATATTTCCCTAGAGTGTGGATGCTCTCGGACCCGGTTACTATACCACAATTGTAACTTCATTAATCTTACTGTTGGAATATCAGGTTCATATTTCCTGTCATTGTTGTTCAGTTGTTTTAGTTATGTCTCACTTTTAGGGACCCCTTTTGGGGTTTCCTTGGCAAAGTGGCCTGAAGTAGTTTGTCATTTCCTTCTCCAACTCATTTTACAGATGAGGAAACTGAGACAAACAGGGTTAAGTGATTTGCCCAGGGTCACATAGCTAGGGTCACACGAGCCTTCCTGACTGCAGACCTGCCATTCTCTCCACTATGCCACCTATCTGCCCCGATATTCCCCAAGTGTAAGGATAAGCATTATTTCTTTTTATTTCAGAAAAGTAAACTTAATTATTCTTGCCCATTTCTACCTACATCTCTAATTATTACTCTAGTGCCTAGGACTTGGACAGAAAAACTATTTCCATACAAACACCTCAGTATGTTTGCTTAATCTTATGTTATTTGTTATAGGGTATGGGATCCCCATAGAGAATCATATAAAGGAATCACAGAGGTATAAGGGACCTCTTGAGATCTCAGAACCCTCCCTAGTGAGGGATGTTTTGTGCAGATGTGAATCTGCCCTTGTGCAGTTATTCCCAATTGAAACACTAAGGATGTTTATAATTGAACACTCCTCTTCCTTTCTCCCCTTCACCAATCAGTACCTCATCCCTTCTCAGGCCTCAGATCACCATCTGTCCCATCAGAAAACTTCCCCTCATTATCCCCACCCCTCAGCTTCTTTACATAATCCCTCTGGCCAGACTGCTCAGGGCTGTAGCCAGGAAACAAAGCAGAGTCCGTCCTGTGCTCCTGGTTTACTTTACTCTGGACTCCAGGTCACACAGAAGTGGAAACTTTGAGAATCTGACGCATCAGGTCAAGGACAGTTTGTAGGTGAACACAGGAAAGATGGCTCTCGCATCTCCTCTCGGGAAGCATTTTCCTCTGGGATTCAGTAAGTCCATGAATTGTATTGATGGATTTGTGCACATCTTCTGCATTCTTGAACACTGGTGATTTGCTCATTTTCATTGATTTTGGTAGGTTTAATTCTTCATTATGATCTTGACTTTTAAAGTATGTACAATTGTTATTGAATCTCTTCATTTGGCTACGAGATCTATAACATATAGCTAAAACTCCCGTCAGACTGTACAAAGATCCATTTGAGACTATTTCTTCCACCTTTGGGAGGGGTTGTTGTTTGTTGTTATTCAATGGTTTCAGTTGTACCTGACTTTTTGTGACCCCATTTGGGGTTTTCTTGGCAAAGATATTGGAGTGGTTTGCTATTTCCTCTAGCTCATTTTACAGCTGAGGAAATTAACGCAAACTGAGGGTAAGTGACTTACCCAGCATCATAGTGTCAGAAGCCAGATTTGAACTCAGGAAAATGATTCTCCAGTTTGAAAGGGGAGGAGACATTAAACAAATTATCCTTTAAGGTTTTACCACACCCTTTTAACTTGGCATTTCCACAGTTAGAACCTTAATAACTTAAGGTTTTGGTATAAAAGCAAAGAGCTAGGGGAGATTCTGAGAACCTGAATAGCTCATCTACTCTTGCTCCCAAATGGAATTCCAGTTGAAGCACGACAGTACAGATGAATGTCTGTTGTCTTTTGTCATGATCACAAGGAAAAGTGATTATACAGATTTCCTTAGGGACTTGTCAGAACTTTCCCTCTTAGTATATATAGTCCCGAATCTGGCTTCTGCAGTTTAAGACCATTTCCTCGCATTCTGATCTGACTGGAGATATAGAACAGCTGGTCATCATTATCCATATATAATAACGAATATTCTTGTTCACCTTTGTCACCCCTCTTCCTGTTCTTCTCCAGACTACTATCTAAATTCCTCAAGCTGCTAGCTGTCTCCTCTTCCCTGTTCCTCAGTACACTTGGGCCTCATGTTTTATTCTTTGGCCACATACAATAGGGACTAAAACCTGAAATTACTCTGTTGAAACCAGTCTGTTGACTTGTGTAGTGTTCTAGTCCAATACAATGATTATTGTACCCCTACTATATGCATCAAACTTTTAGGATTTTGAGAGGACTTTTGCCAAGGTTTAAGAAGTACAGGGGCAGGTATTGGGATTTTTTTCTCAAGTAATATGCACTAGAATTGAGCTCTTTCATATCAGAGATTTTATTTCTGTTATTAAATGCATTTAGGCTTTAACCTTCAACTGGGGCAAAGAAGACTCTAGTTCAGATCTGTAATGGTGAGATTTTTGAAACACCATCTTTGTGTGCAGTGTGAACAGCTGACACATTCAGCCTCTCAATAGCAGCTTTTGTCTTGCTACCTTCGGTGAACACCATGCCTGGTGCTGTATTTGTTGCTCTTCAAGCATATTAACTTAGAATCAGAATAGTTCTACAAAGAAGAGCTGCCAGCTGAGTGAATTACTCAGTGGTCTTTCACCTCTGGGGTCATCCTTGGAACTTGGTTCTGACAAGAGTAAACAAACGCACCAAAGGTTACTCTGCTAAGCTCACTGGGAGAGATTCAGGAATCAGTGCCTTGATCTGGAGATTTTGAGTTTACTCTATAAATAAAAAAGTATGGCTATGAAAAGAGTGCCAGTTCACATTTTAAATTGGTTCAAGAATAAATTACTGGGGGGTTTAAAGTAAAAAAAATTGACACCCTAAGGTTTTTATAGCCTAGTACAGGTCTTATCAACCTGTATCACATATGCAAAAGGGGCATGAAAACCTACTTTCTACAAAAATGCCTCTGTGTTGCTTGTGAGAGCTGCCAACTTCTAGCTTCCAGGAGAAAAGGGATGAAAACCTAGGCCCATTACTTTTTAGGGGGCTAGCTTATAACGCAACTGGGTTACTCAGAATTCCTATAGATCTAACTTTGTGGTATGGAATCATAGATTGAGACCTGAAAGGTCCATTACCTTCATTTTACAGATAAGAAATCCAAGGCCAGAGAGATCAAGTGACATGCTCAGAGTTATGAGGTTAGTAAGCATGTAAGATGGAATTCCAGCTTGGGTCATCCTGACTCCAAATCCATGCCCTCTTCACTCTGCCATGCTGTTTTTCATTCAGAGATATCCCATATTCTCCCAATATAACTTTTGTCTGTCCATGTTCTACCTTTCATATTTATAGGGGGAAAGAGGTTGGAAATATGTCTTAGGATATTATAAAAAGATGATCCCAAAAGAACTCAGTGCCTCTTCTTTTTTCTCCTTATTATAAAGTACACAGACACACACAAAGACATGCACACACACAACCCCCCCCCCCAAATGTCAGTATTGAAACCCTATTGCTGTCTAGCTCAGCCAAGGACATAGAAAGGCTTTGTGTTTTTGCTGAGTACTGCCAGATGGCAGACCCTCATTCTTGTCCCCTGCCCCTGTTAGACCCTTAAATTCCTCTAAGGACTGCTTACTGGCCCCACTTTTAGTGGTGCAAAAGCCAGACATGTCTTTCACAACATTTTTTTAAAGGTCATGTATGACTAGTCTTAATAACTGAAATATTTTAAACGAGGTATCAGTTTATATGTCTCTAAATTTTGAGTTTGGTGTTATTCAATAATAGGATAATTTTAAAATCTGTCATTCTTTTCTTTAGGAAGATAATACCACCACCCCAGTGGAACATATACTTGTGAGAAGTTATCCTCCCTTCAGTGGTGTTGATAGGTTTTCATTGATCCGTGCATATTCTCGTAGTGGGGTCTCTATGCCACCACCACCTGTTCCTCTCCCCCCCCTCCGCCTCTCCCACCTCCAGCTCCCCTAACCTCGAGTAAAGGTGATGCAGATAGCTGTATTAGAGAAGTTATTTTTGCCTGTGTAAAAATAATGGCCACTGAAAGGACAGATCTCTTTAGCATCCTGCCTTCCCTATCCAACCAAATTGAATAGCTCCCAAATATTACATAAATTATAGCAGTGATAGTGATGTTGAAGTCATTTCTTAGAACTCTTTTGTTTTATATTGCTTGCAAGTATGATGAAAAGTGATGTGATTTCTCCCCATTGATATTTTTCAGAGTGTTTTCATGGATCCTGTTTTCGTGGTTGTTAAGCATAGTGCCTTGCTCTCAAGACCATGTGAACTGCATTGATCACTAATTGCTTGTGTGTCAAAAAGTGATTCTTCAGGTAATCTAACTTAAAGTGAATTGTGATTTACATAAATATGGGTAAATGCAGTTAAAAAATTGATGGGTGTTAGAAAAAAAAAGAAAATGCTGCTGCTGCTGGTACTACTTTTTCAGGAAAGATAGGAAGGATGGAATCTGCATCATTGATATCATCAATGTAGTGAACTTCCTTCACTGAAACAGATCAGTGATCGATTCTTCTATAATTTACAGTCTTTGAGATTTGTTTGGGGTTACTGAGAAATTAGTGAATTGCCTATAGCTATTATAGGTAAAGGACTTAAACCTAGGTCTGCTGGACTCCTTTATCCGTTGCCTCTGTTGTTCATAAAAGAGGAAAAAATTGAATTTCCATTTTTTCCTTAGCCTGGCTTCAGAAATGTCTATATAGTTTCTGTTATAGAAATAGAATTATAGTATATTTAGTAGAACACTGGAGATAGGAATTATGGATTTGGTTACTGGTCCTGTCACTATCTGTGTGACCTTTGGCACTTAATCTATCTTATCTGTAAATTTAGAGGATTGAATGAGATATTCTCTAATATTCTCTTTGAGTTCCATCACACAAGTTGGCTTTTAAATGGAGTTATCAAATCCCTATGCAGGATATTTTGTAGATTATCATCATCAATTTTTGTTATAATATGAAGGTGAGTTGTTTTATTACTTTGAAATTTAAAAAAACAGCTCATTGATTACAAGTTTGGCTTTCAAAAGGAATTAAAGGGAACTATACATACTAAACTGGGTCATTCTTACTCACCCCTAATCATTCCCACTCTAAAGCAAGAGGAACTAAGAACTTGAGTGGGAAGAAAATTATACCTTTATTTTCACCAATCTCTAACTGAAATTTAATGTTTCCTTCAATTATTTTTTAAAAAGTATTGTCAGAAGGGGTTCATAGCTATCAAAGGGGTCTGTTACACAAAAATGGTTAAGAACCCCTGCCCCAAAGATTTTCTATTTTTTCATCAATGTCTTGAACTTTTAATAATTTGAATATAAACTATAACATCTTAGAGATACAAGGAACATGTGATTATTTAATCCAACCACTACATGAATCATAAATCTTTTTTACAGTATTCCCAACAAATCTTTGTTTACCCGCCTCACATGTTTGTTAGGAAAGTACTTTGTGACAAAGTTGTGAAAATTTTTTATCATGATCATTAAATGCAGCATCCCCTTGAAGGGCTTTATTGTTGAGGAGCTTCTTCTGTCTAGAGATAGGCTTTTTCATTTTTAAAGAGCTCGCATTTTAAAAATGTTTTCCCTTATGTTGAACTGAACTTTGCCTCCCTCTACTTTTCACTCCTTGGTCCTTACTTTTCAGTTCACACTTGCCTGTAGGCCTGCCAGCTCATCATGGTGTCCAGATTGGAGCATAGTACTTCAGATGGGGTCTGAAAATCAAAGAGTAAAGTAATAATGCCACCTCACTCTTTCTGAATTCTCTGTTTCTACTAACAAAGCCCAAGATTTCATTAGGATTTTTTTTGCCTGTTATATCACACTACTGACTCATAATAAGCTTGCCATTCTTAAGAACTCATAGGTATATTTTTTATTGCATAAATGGCTTTTTCTTAGCATTCAAAAATCCTGTTTATCAGTGAATGAACATTTATGGTGTATGATGGTAATCTATTACTAGAGCTCTTGTGTAGATTTTGTACATGTTTCTTTTGTACCAAAAGCTGTATTTTTCTGACCATGCCTTTCAACCTGCCTTTGAAGGGAACTCTCCAGTTCTTATTCCTCCTTTTGCTTCATTTCTACTCCCTTTCTGGCGACATTCTCCTCTACCATTTAACCCTCATGCTTTGCTAATGCTGGGCCTGGTGCCATGACTCAAATATGGTATCTAGGACCTTCCTTTTTATGAACTGTACTTTTTCCAAAATCAGGTCAGAATCATAGAGTTTCATGCTATGTGAGCTCCTAACCTTAACTAGCTTAAGTATAGATGTTACAAGTTTCTTACATGTTTTGAATTTGTGTTTAGCTACAATAATCAATTATCATGAGACCACATATCATTGTGTGACTCACTGTGCATGAACTCAGCCACCCATGGGAAGCTTTCTCTTCTTTTTTTTTCTTAAAATGGTGACTTAAGAACTTTTATCAACCCTGAAAAATCTAGGAGGTCAGTATTAGGTTCTTTAAATATTTAAATGCTTTAAATAGTTTAGATTATCATCATCATCATCAATTCATGTGAATCTGCAATGTTGTCTGTCTACCCAACCTCACTTGTTAAGAGCCATTGTTATCAAAGAACCTTTGATAACTGCAAAGTACCTTCCATCCCCCTTGTTCCTGTAATTTGTTACAGACATAGAAATAAGTTGCTTATTTCCTTTTTGAAATATAAATGCTATTTTAAGATCTTCTGTGATATTGGTTTGTAACTTAGAGCATTGATGTTACTGATTCAACTATTCTTACTTTAGGTGAAGATGGGGAACTCTGAGAGTCAATACAGTCTTCAGGGATCTAAAACTCATAGCAGTTCTGCCGCTGGTGCAAAACAGAAGCCTTGTCCGCTGAAAATCCGCAGCATCCATGCCAAAGATGAAAAGTCTTGCTCGTTGCATGGGTGGGGTCATGGAAGCAGTGGGACAAATTACAAGTCTCGATCCCTGGCCAGGAGCTGCCTTTCCCACTTTAAGAGTAGCCAGCCTTATTCATCACGACTCAATGACCCAATGGCCAAAGGCTCCAAAAGCAGTACTCACACAAAGCACAAAATGAATGTGTCAGGAAACTATTTACAAGGAAAGAATTCTGCCTTCTTGTCTGAGAACGGCTTTCATTATATTAGTCATGAACCAGCCGATAACCGTATCACCTCCAGAGATTGTAATGGGCGCCTTCTGAATTGTTATGGGAAAAATGAGAGTCTTGCATCTACCCCGCCAGCTGAAGATCGGAAGAGCCCCAAGGTTCTTATTAAAACACTAGGGAAATGGGATGGATGTTTAAGGGTTGAATTCCACAATAGCAGCAACAACAAAGTACCTACAGAGGACTCCACTGGACCAGTCCAACTTTTGAGATATTCCCCTACATTAGAGTCTGAAACTTCCAACCTAACAGAAGTCCGGAGAAATTCTAGTACTGATTATTCTACCAGTCATTGCCTTTTTCCTACTGATTCCCGGCTGAGATCTAGTAAAGGCAGCTCTTTTAGCTCTGAGTCTTCCTGGTATGACTCTCCTTGGGGAAATGTTGGGGACATCAATGAACTGGAGGGATCTTACATGACCAGAAGCACTCCAGATACCAGCATCCATTCTAGTTTTCCATCAGATGATGCCAAAAAGCCTTTTAACCAAAGTTCATCTCTTTCATCTCTCCGGGAGCTGTACAAAGAGTCCACCTTAGAAAGTATCCCACCCTCGGGCATTAGGCTTTCTGATGAATACATTGGTACACACGCCAGTCTAAATAGCAGGGTTTCATTTGTCTCAGACATTGATGTGCCCTCAAGGGCAGAGCAGAGAGGCCCTGTACAGTACTGTTCTTACACCCTTCCCTGTCGGAAGTCCAAACCCTTCACAGAAGATACTTCTAAAAAGGACACATTAAAAACTAGAATGAGGCGAATCAGCGATTGGACAGGAAGTCTCTCAAGAAAAAAAAGGAAACTCCAGGTATATAATTTTTGGTCACAAAGAAAAATTGACTTTGATTTTTCAGTTCAGATCAATTATTTTTGGATTTTGGTGGGAGGAATGAGAAACATGGAGATATTCTCATAAAATTTGGGTAAAAAAATTTTAAATAGCACTAACTTTTCAAATATTATAAAATAGCATAAATATTTTTGGGTATCTATATCTTTGTGTACATGATTGAGAGAGGAAGTAAAAATGCCTCTCTAAATCAGTACCTTACACTGTGCTAAACTTAGAGAACTCATTCAACAAATACTTTTTGGTGGATCAAGTGAGGTTGAAATATATAGAAAGCATCCTAAAAGGAAAATACATTCATAGATAAATAAACATCATTCTCTTCCCCTCCCTCAGCCTCCCCTCTCCCCCATAGAAGGAACACAGTGTGATGAAACAGGAGACTTGCATTTTAGACCCAGCATAGCCATTAGTTAGCAAGGAGACCTTAGACAAATCCTTTAACTTAACTTCCCTGGGCCTTAGCCTTTATCTTGGGAATGACTGTGTTGTTTCAGTTTATTTCTGAGTTTCCATCTGGTGCTCAGATTCCCTGATTGATGACTTTTTTTTTTTCAAGTAGGATTTTCATGTTTCTTCCAGTTCAACAGAAATGCTGAAAAACATAGTGCTTTTCTGATCTTGCTCTTAGGAAGTTATCTTCACCTCATTCAACTATAGGTTTCTTCTTTTATATGGCCTTAAGTCTTTTTTTCCCTCATCCATATAGAGGAACATCAGAAAGCTCATCAGTTTCTGTTACCCTCTGGTACATTTGCAAAGTCCTAGATATATTGATGAAGGCAAGGGAAAGGAAATTAAAATGAAAACAGTCACATTCAGCTCAATATAGTGGCTTCCATTTTCTAAATTGAGTGAGATTTTAAATAACAAATAATCTTAAAGGTCAATTTCATTTCTTAAATGAAAGTACAAGAGTAAGGGGACTATTCCTATTCTATGGCAAATTTTCCAGCTCCGTTCTCACCAAAAAAGGTTTGAAGTGAACTTTGGCATTTTTTTTAAAGGAGAGAATAGAAGGGACCATACTCTTTTATACTCTTCTTTTTAGCATTTTTTAGAAATCTGGACTTGAACACCAAAGAAAGTGAACATTTTCATATACAAAGTAGAGCAGAAAAAGAATGTTCACAAAGTTGTAAATCTAAGGCTTAAAAGTAAACAAAAAACTTCTGTACTTACCTTTTGAGTAACTTCTGATTCTACATTTTTTTAGGCTCACTCGCCCCCTACCCCCCTGCCAAAAAAAGTGTTTTGTGTATTTATTTGATTTCGGTTCAGATAATGCTTGAGCCTTAACTTTACGCTTACGCCAAAACTGAGTGTTTCCCCAATTCCTCATTGCTCCTAGCATTTTCTTAGCTCTTTAGGCACCATCCAAGTCAAAATTCCTCTTGCCAGGAAAAGAGGTGGAGAGATTTCCTGAGTGAATTGGTTATCTGAGCACTCTTTTAGGCTTACTCTATAATTAGAGTCTGGAGAAAGGGCAAAGGGAACATTATCAGGATTTGGGGGGGGGGTAGGTATCAGTAAGTCGTCCTGCCCACTGTGTGGGTAGGATTCTTGAATATGAGTCACCAGAGTTGCTGGCACTTTGGGAAAGTCACAATTTAAAGTTTGCCACATCAGCAAAATGCCGATAATAATCCATGCTCCCTACTCTAACCCAGTGGGATTGTTGGGAAGAAAATATGAGCTAAATATATGGAAGTGCTTAGGACTACAGGAATCTGATATATAGAATGTGGTACTGACTGATAACCATAGCAACAACAATGATGCTAACAGTGGCGTACATGTTGTGAGTGAAGGAAGGAAATGGCTCTGGCACTTGAGATAGAAAGTTATTGTTTTCTTTAAAAGAAAACTCATAGTAGCTTCTAGTCTTTTGGCATAAAACATACTTTTATTTGAGGGTGATAGAAGGAGGAAAAGTTTATTTTTTTCTTCACTCAACAACGACTCATCTGCTTTTAAAAAAAAGCAAAAACATCTAAAACAGACTTTAAAGTTAAGTGCTAAACTTCAGGCTAGGACATATCACAGCGTCCTGAAGTTTCTGTCCCATTCTTGATTTGATCATTTTACTGTAGGAAATTCAACAAAATGAGATAACATGTAAAGTGTAAAATAAATGAGATAACATTTGTAAGATTTAGAGAACTATATAAAGGCTAACAGTTATTTTTACACAAGGGAATTAGGTGGCACAATTGATAGAGTTCTGGAACTGGAGTCAGGAAGACCTAAGTTCCAAGTCAGCCTCAGATACATAACTAGCTGCGTGACCCTGGGCAAGTCATTTAACCTTTGCCTGCTTCAGTTTCCTCATGTGTAAAATGGAGATAATAGTAACACCTCCCAGCATTGTTATGAGGATAATATTTATAAAGCACTTCACAGTACCCTATAAATGCTTCATCATCTCCATTATCATCAGGATCCTCCACCACGAATGAACTGATCAGGAACTGAACAGAATTCAAAACCAGGTTTTCTAACTCCTGATTGTGTGTTCTTTCTACTTATGAGAGCCTGAAAATAAATAATGCAGTGAAACCATTCAAACATCTAAAAATGTCCTGAGAAACAAATGCAGAAAAGCCATACTATAGAAAGTAAACATATTGGGGGTGGAGATGTGTATGCGTATTTAATATGAATGTATTTTCATTATTAAATATAGCTCTAGTGAGAGGAGTGAAGCCCTGTTTCTGTTATGTTCATACCAGCTCCTGGTTAAAATATCAGTTATTTAGTGATGCGGAATTCGTTGCAAAGGCAGGATTAGATTGGAACATAAAGTTCTTGAATTTCCAGATGACTACATTTAACTCATGTAGCTTCATTCCTGTATTGAAGATGCAACAATCTCCCTGAGACGACCCTTCTCAGACATTATTCTGTTTCGCTTTCATGTATAAACCAAAGCACTCAAATTGGACTAATGAGTACGTCTTATTTTTATATAGAAATGAATAAACCACTCTCCTATTATATCCTTGAAGAGTTCCTTATGCAAAACCATGTTAAAATCCATTTCCAAAGCACTGACCTATATTTTGGTCCTACTTTTTTACCTGCAGAGGATTACTATAGGATCCTTGTGACCCACTGCTGAGACAAAATAGGTAGACTTTATCTGGGAAAAACCCCCAAAATGCCAAACCAACAAACATTTCTGGGGATGTCCACAAGACTTTTGATATTGATCGTATTTTATATTGGGCCAGTGGATGTAAGGGGGAATTGGAAGACAGAAAAAAAAAAACAGTTATCACTCCTGCAGAGAGAAGTTGGGTGGGGAGAAAAACAGTAGATACACTGGAGAGAGGTGAAGGATCCTGTAGACTGATTTTTAGTGATAATGTGCTTTGCCCCTAGTGGCATGATATTATGGAAAGAACACTTTATTTGGGAGATCTGGGCTTAAAATCCTAATTATTGCTTATCAGCTATGCCAGCTTAGGTTCATAAAATGTGAGGGGTAGGACAAGAGGAGCTCTGAGGCACCCTCATTGTTTTATAACTAAGTAAAGAAAAATCATATTAGAAAGAGACAAGGCAATGAGGTAAGTGGCTTTTTATTGAAAATGGATAAGTGATCAAAGCCTTTCTAGTGGAAGTAGTTGACACTCTTACTCCTGATGATAACAATAGCTCTCATTTCTATAGGTCTTATTATGCTCTGCTTACTGTACCCAGGCACTGTGCTAAGACTTTTACAATGACTTTCTCATTTGATCCTGACAACAACCTTACTATTATTATCATTCCCATTTTCTAAGTGAGGAAACTGAGACAAATAGAAGTTTAAGTGACTTTGCTGGAGTCACTTAGGACTTCCTAACTTCAAGCCTGGCATGCTAGCCACTGTGCCAGAATAAAAATAGTGTTTTATTAAATTCATTTTGTAGATGAAGAAATGGAAGTTTAGACAAGTTAAATGATTTTTCTGAAGTCGCATAGCTAGTGTCAGAGTGAGGACGAGAGCCCAGGTCTGATGACTTTTTCCACTATACCATGTTGCCTCAACTTACAAGAGTGGGTCTCTCCCGTTAGCCTTAAAAGTTAGTCATGACAACTAGAATTGGAAAGTGTTGATCATGAGAGTTAGAAAATTCTTATAGACCAACATGATCACATAGATACCCGATGCAGACACTGAAAATGTTGCCATATGTATTCAAAGGAAGTCTTGGCTTTGCTGAGTTGGAGGTTAAAACTTAGGACCAGAAATGTATCTTAAGAGAAACAAAGTACAGTGTGTTTGTAGACTGCATTTAACTTTGCCTTTGGCAAAGAAACTCCTTTGGCATAGAATCTCTCTTATTTTGAAAAGCCTCATTATAGCTGATGCCAGCAACCATAGGTAATCCCATGTTGGTTTTGGGCTGCGTATCAGATCTTCCTGCAAATAATTGAATAATATTAATATTAGCCAAGTGAGAAGCATCTTTTCCCCCTGGATGTTTTTGAAGAGCTAGAAACAGAGAAAGATTTTCTTTTTTCGCTTTAAACATTTTTCAAAGTTTCCGGTGTAAGTAACTCACAGGAGCTCATTTATTTGCCTTATTCTTGCATAAGCATCAGAGAGTAAACAAATATCGTGGTGGGACATAGTGTAAATACAAGTAGAAAAATAATATTTTCATTGGTAGTAGGTGTATTTTTGGCCTAGCTGTTTATAAGACCTGAGTATTTGGAAGCAATAAATAGTTGACCGATTATTTTCCTACAAAAGACAGTAGATGGCTACTTCATTTGTATACTAATAAAAATCATTCAGATATTATAAATTCAAAACATTATTGTCCAAGATCAACCTTTTGTTTTGATTTTATTTCAGTAATTCAATAAAATTGATAGTATAGGAAGAGGTACCGGCAGATATATAAGTTTCAGAAATGACAAATTACTAGACAAAAAGCCAACACACAGATAGCTTCCTGTGATGGGTAAGGGTACTCTTGGCATACGCAAGTGTAAGGTGGTATGGAAAGATCTGGGTTCAAATCCATGGACAAATCAGTTCACCTCTCTGTATCTCAGTTTACTCATCTTTAAAATAGGAGAATATCATTAAGGCTATTACTTGCCTTTTTAGAGGCCAGTGCTCTGTAACTCTTTCAGAGCTACCTGAACCTGAATTATTGTTATCCTATTCCTATTCTGTTCTCCTATTCCTGCACTCACACGTTTAAAAATTTTTAATTTAATTAACCAATTAATGTATGATTGAATATCTCAGTTGTCTAAACAACAGATTTACAATACCAGTGTTCCTCTGAACATAAGGTTCAAATCATTTTTCATCTTTCCAAATTCAGGGAATTTATTTTCATCCTCTTTACCACAGCATTACTCATTTGTGCTCTTAAAAGTATTTTTCCCAGTCTCTAGGACTTGAACTTCAATTGCTTGGTATCTTCAAACAGTACAACTAATCTTAATTTACAAGGGAGCTGATATTAAATTGCTGCTTTTATATAGATCTGTCTTTGCTTGACATCTATCTGCAAGTAGGAATATTTTTAGGGCATAGAGTATATAGAGAATGAATATTTGTCATGACAAAGGGCTACAGGTACAGTGATATACTCCTTGATCAATGCCCTTTGTAGGGAAGAGATCCCAGGCATGTGGTTCAAAATCTGAATTTAGGGGTTGGGGGTGAGGAAGTCACTGCTGCAGGTTCCAGGCTCCAGATTTGGGTGGGGAGAGGCAGAAATTGGGAAGCTTTTACACCAGGCTTGAGAATGTAAATATGGGGAGCTTTTGAAGCCTCCAAGAGATCAACAGTATCTCTGCACAGCTAACTGTGCCATAACAGTGAAGAACCAAGGCTCCTATCCAGAGTCATGGAGTGTGGAATTAGTCCTTTTATTAAACTCTCGTAGTAACTAGTTAAATCCTACTGAAGTGTCTTCCTCTTTACTGAGGATATACGCCTGGGTGATTACAATTGTTAGGATCAGGTAGAACAGAGAAGATGAATTTACATTTCTCATTCTAGAATGAACTTAGTTTGGGAGAATAAGAATAGAACGGTCAGCCAGAATAAAAATTTTTGATGAATTTTGGTGAGAATATCTTGGTGAATAATGTTTATTATCAGTATTCTAAGACAAAATTATTCTCAAATCATAAATATACTGTGTGAAAGATAGATTTAACTTTGAAATTTTATTTTAAAATGCCACAGAAAAAAGGCGAAAACACCAATGACTTTTGTCAGGATTTAATTTATAGCTAGCAGAGATGTTCAATTCTAGACATTTCTTGTGCCACCAAACTATTAGGTATACTAATAAGTAGGTAGATACAGTAATACAGGATCTGTGATTTCATCAGTGTTTAGATACTAACTCCACTTAAAGGTATAATAATTGATGGATAAATCCTAGGAAATTTCCACATGAAAATTAACTGATTTGCCCAAGGTTTGATAGGCTAGATTTGAACCTAGCTCCTCCTGACTCTAAGCTGGCTTACCTGCTGTGACTAGATGGCACACATGGACTATATATACTATCTCGAGTTCTAATCTGTTATTTCCTCAGTATTTCATTGATCGATATTAGGCCGGTGAATTAATTTGATGGATTGAATTGAACTAGGTTATTTCTATAATTCTGTTTATCCCTTAAATTATACATTTAGAAGTTTGTTTTTTTTTCAAAAGGACCTTGCTTTATGTTAGCATTATTAGCAACAGAAAATTTAAAATTTTTCCCTTCAATACCCTTAGAGAAAAGAATTATGGATTTATGGAATATTTACAATCTCTGATCAGTGGCTATTTATATTGTGCACAGGAGCCCAAATCCAAGGATGGATATGACCACTTGGATATCCGAACTGATGGTCTCAGTGCAGAAGCACTGTTACCTTCACAGTTATCTGGTTTGCTCTGGTCAGGTGGATCTGGCCAGACTCTGCCTCAGAGGAGTGAGTCCGCTAATGCAATTAGCAGCGACCCCTTGCAACAAAACATCTATGAAAATTTCATGCGGGAGTTGGAGATGAGTAGGACTCATGTGGAGAACACAGAAACATCTACAGAAACAGCAGACTCCAGCAGTGATTCACTTAGCTCCTTAGAGCAACTGGACCTTCTCTTTGAGAAGGAGCAGGGAGTTGTCCGGAAAGCAGGGTGGCTCTTTTTCAAGCCTCTTGTCACTCTTCAGAAAGAGAAGAAGCTGGAGCTTGTGGCCAGGAGGAAATGGAAACAGTACTGGGTAACTCTTAAAGGTAGGTCAGAACTCGGCTGCTTACGTGGCATCCTCTCATGGGCAATCATTTCCTCACTCTAATCTTCCCAGTTTAATGCCTGAATGCATCACTTGGTTGATTAAGATTTGATATAAAGGATTTGCTAAAATATTTTATGGAAAAGATAAAATGATGTTTGCATGAGTATCTGTTCAATATTTGGCTCATCATAGGTAAATGTCATATATAGAGGAAGCATCTAGGTGGCATTGTGGATACAGTGCTGGGCCTGGAGTCGGGAAGAACCAAGTTGAAATCTAGCCTCAGATACTTTCTAGATGTTTGACCCTAGGCAAGTCATTTAACCACTACCTGACTCAGTTCCCTCAACTGTAAAAAATTAGTATAATAATAGTCCCCCCCACTGACGTGGCTGTTGTAAAAATTAAATGAGATCATATTTGTAAAGCACTAAGCACAGTAATTAACACATAGGAGGTGCTTAAGACATGCTTGTTATTCTCCACCCAATTTTTGCGATTGGGTTGGGAAGTTGAGTTCATAGTCTGTATATACAGTCTGAACATGGATTTTAATAAACTTGCACTTTGGGGGAGAGTAGAATCTATAATGTTATATATTGTTATGATCTCAAAGTAAGAAAATGAAGTGATAATCTTGACAAACAAAGGTGCCTTTTCATACAAAACAAATTACATTTTTTGGGGGGAGGCCTCATAAAACTTTCTCCTAAGGGCATGCCTTTTCATAATTTATACTCTTTTCACATGTAGGTATAGCTTTGCTGAAAGTTAAAAATAGCTGGATGATGTTGAGAATAACTTAAGTCAGTGCAGCACTGATTTATGCAAAGAGAAGGGAAAATCACAAAATACCCTTTGTCGTGTTTGTGCAGTGTTTCTGTGAACCATTGTCAAAAAGAACTACATGTGGTGGTTAAAAGTCAGACTCATTAAGCTGGTAACCTCTTTGGCCATCACTTTGGGAGAGCCAGAAAAGTGAATTACATTTGCAGCCAGTATGAGGAAAAAAGGCCAGTAAGACTTCAGCATCACTCCTTCCTAATTTTGTTTTGGCTTCTGTGTATAAATAATGAGCCTGTCATGGACTTTTAGACCGGAAACTTGTCTCAAACATGCACAAAGCCATCCAGCAACTGCCAAAACTGCCGTTCATTTTCTAGAATGAAAAGGGCTCATTAAAGCTCAAAGAAACAAACATTTCCTATATCTTGCACTTATCGGTGGCATTCGTGGTCTCTGTGAAGCTAGATCTTTGTGACTCTATTATTGCAAAGAAAGAGCTGAAGATTTGAACATATACCAGGAACTGCAGGTTACTAAAAATAGATACCTCATTGTCTCTGGCAATAGGCAAGACACTTGGTACTGTCATATTTAGAGTTCCCCCATGTTTATTTGTGAAACACAGAGATTCTATGATAAAGGGAGTTTCGTAAGCTTAAAATATTATCGAATATTCCTTCTTTCATTTCCTTTTTAGCAAGGGAAAGGCATGTGATAAAAATGTTTTTTGCCAACATAACCTTTTCCATGTGATTTAAACACTGTCTCCTACTTAGAGTACACTGTATGTTGAGTTCAACATATCTGATTTTTATCATCAGTTACATTTGCAGCTAACTTTTCAAATTATTTTTGAATAAAATGTGCATATGTATATATCTATGTGAACAGATAGATAAAACATCTATTATATCTATATTATATATATAGTCAAGCAGACTTCTCTTTATATATTTTCTAGGTACCTAAATAAATGAATTGAAAGATTGAAAGCATTCTTCTGGAGAGGGACTTATATGCAAGGCTTTTGCTCATCTTGTTATCTTGTTTGAAACTAGTCTTCTTTGCTTAAGGATCAATTATTTTCCCCACCTGTCTTCATTCTAATGAAAGGATGTTAATAAGATTAACTACATCCCCATCTTTTTTTTCTCCTCTTGGTGGAAGTAATCATATGGTACGAAATCAAGTTAAAAATGAAAAATTCCTGGTATTACTTTTTAATAGTGCTATTTCTATTTATACTTCTATCTACAAATAGTTCCTTTCCTAAAAAGCTGTAGATAAAGCAATATTAGGATTCAGTATACAAAATTTTGCTTTATGAAAGTGAAGATGTATTTTATGGAAAACATGTCTGATATTGTGGGATTGTAAGACTGGGGATGGTGACAGCTAGTAGTTGTGTTCTTTGTTAGGGCAACAGTAACTGAAGGGAACATATTTTGGAAGGAAAGTGAGGATGGGAGACTGGTATCATCAACACAGGACAGATGTTGGTGCCAAAACTTTCATACCTACCCTTTCTATCAATGGAGCTCCTCATATTGCTTTATGGCTGTTTTTCCCCTGTCCAACAATTAAAATAAAGTTTTAATTAGATGAGTTTGTATTATGGTGCCCCACCTTATAGAGCCAGGATCTAGCAAAGAATACTATAGCAGTGGAGAAATAAAATACTTTTGTTGATAATTGTCCCCATACTGCTAGGGGAAAAGAAACCTAACAGTATAACTTTTAAAGATTTAAAATTCCATTAACATATAACAACATTTATATAATGTTAACCTCCTGAAATAAAAAAAATTGTTCCATATTGATTCTACATTTTAAACTTGGCAAAAAATGAGATACTTTGTTTTAGCTGAAAGGTTGTCTAATGCAGTTGGATTTGAATATCTTTGTAGTTACTTAGAGTACATTGAATGTCAATGAATGTACTTAGCATTAAGATATGATGGAGTAAGGCAAAATTCTTTAGGAAAATGGGTTGGGCTTAAGAAAAATTTTCCTTAAGGTGACACATTTACCTCTTGTCTTTAAGTCATCATGAATGTAGTCACAGAAGTGAGGAGCGCTTCCTTCTTTGATCCTTGTCTCTTCGAGCAAGAATGAAATTTGGTTCTTCTAAATTTAGAGTTGATGAAGTTGTTTTTAGATTTGTTTACTTAACAGTTTTGGGAATAATTGTTCATTATGAGGGGTTTATTTGGGAGTTTGTTAATGATTCATATGATACATTGAAACAAAACATTTTAATCTAAATTTTTTTTAAAAATCAGCAACTGGGAGAAGAGATTACATGACTAAGCATGGTTGTTTTTTAAAAAAATTAATACAGTTGGCTTCACCTTGGTAATACCTTATTAACCTACAAGGGTCATTGATAGCCTGCTTGAAAATAAATAACACAGCAGAATTTTTTTTTAGAAATTTTACTTTAAACAAATTATAAACCAGTAAACTTGATCCTTTTGTTAATAAACATGAAGACTTTTTCTTGTTATTACATTTTCTTTTCTTTTTTAAAGATATACTTCAATCTGTATTCAGGCACCAACAGTTCTTTCTCTAGGGGTGGATAGCATTTTTCATCAAAATTCCTTCAGAGTTGTCTTGGATCATTGTATTGTTGAGAATAGCTAAGTCATTCCCAGGTGATTATCTTATAATATTGCTGTTACTTTGTACATAGTACATTTTACTTTGCATCAAACCATGCATATCTTTCCAGATTTTTCTGAGACTATTCTGCTCACTTCTTTTTTTTTTAGTTAATATATTTATTTTTAGTTTTCAACATTTACTTTCATAAGTTGTAAATTTTCTCCCCTTCCTCTTCCTCCTCCCTCCCCAAGATGGCATGCAATCTGATAGAGGGTCTACATATATTTCTATTAAATATATTTTTGCATTAGTCATATTATATAAAAATTATAATGAGTGGGAGAAACCATGAGAAAGAAAACAAAACAAAAAAAACAAAAATAGTCTGATTCACTCTGCATTCAGATTCCAGAGTTCTTTCTCTGGATGTAGATGGCATTTTCTATCATGAGTCCTTTGGAATTATTTTAGGTCCTTGCATTGCTGAGAAGGGCTAAGTCTATCAAAATCAGTCATCGCACACTGTGGCTGTTACTGTATACAATGTTCTCCTGGTTCTGCTCATTTTGCTCAGCATCAGTTCATATAAGTCTTTCCAGGTTTTTCTGAAGGCCACCTCTTCATGATTTCTTATAGCACAAATAATATTCCATTACATTCATATACCACAACTTGTTCAGCCATTCCCCAGTTGGTGGGTGTACCCTCAACTTCTAATTTTTTACCCCCAGAAAAGAGCTGCTATAACGATTTTTGTACAAAGAAGTCCTTTTCCTTTTTTTTTCTTTTTTGGGATACAGACCTAGTAGTGATATTGCTAGGTCAAAAAATGTATTCATGGTTTCATAGTCCTTTGGGAGTAGTTCCAGATTACACTATGGAATGGTTGAATCAGTTCATAATTCCCCCAAGAGTGCCAGTCTAATAGGTATGAAGTAGTACCTCAGAATTCTTAATTTGCATTTCTCCAATCAATAGTTAGAATATTGTTTCATATGGCTATAGACTGCTTTGATTACTTCATCTAAAAACTGAAAATTTCATCAGAAAACTTTTTATCATTTGTCAATTGGGAAATGGCTCTTATTTTTATAAAATTGACTCAGTGCTCTATATGTTTGGGACACGAGGCCTTTATCAGAGAAACTTGCTTCAATTTTTTTTTTACAATTACTATTGCTAACTGTATTTCCCTCCATTCTATCCATCCCCATTTATTCTATTCTCTCACCATGTCCCTCCTCAAAAGTGTTATGTTTCTGACTACTTCTCCTTCAATCAGCCCTCCCATCTATCACCCCCCTTTCTTATCGACTTCCCCTCCTACTTTAGGACAGATTTCTACTTTAGGATTGATTTCTATATCCAATTGAGTGTGTATATTATTCCTTCTTTGAGCCAATTCTGATAAGAGAAAGGTTCATTCACTCTCCCTTCCCTCCCCTTTCACCTTCCCTCCCCTGTCCACCTGCTCTGTAAAAGCTTTTATTGCCTCTTTTATGTGAGATAATTTACCCCATTCTCATGAGAGAGGAGATTCCTCTCTCATCCCTTACTTTTAATTTTTAGATATTGTCCGTTCATATTTGACTCACATCTAGCCCTCTGTCTAGTTATACTTCTGATTGCCCTAAAAATGAGAAAGATCTTATGAATTACAAATATCACCTTCCCATCTAGGTTATTACATTTTCGTATCTCAAATTTACCAAAGCATTTCTTTTCTAGTTTCAGTGTTATGATGATCAAAATTCCTTTATGCCTTCTCTATCACCACTCCCACAAAGACCCTCACACCCCTCCACACACATATTTTCATAACCCTTGACTTTTTTCTTTCTTTGTACTCCCCTCTTATCTTATTGTGTTTGAGTTTCCTTTGAGAGAACTTGAAGATATGGGACAGTTCATTCATTTTGCTCTTTTCTTTGACAGGATGTACCCTGCTGTTCTATGAAACATATGGGAGAAATTCCATAGATCAAAGTAGTTCGCCTAGATGTGCTCTTTTTGCAGAAGATAGTGTAGTACAGTCTGTCCCTGAACATCCCAAGAAGGAAAATGTTTTCTGCCTCAGCAACTCTTTTGGAGATGTCTACCTTTTCCAGGTACTGCTGGCTCTTTACATTGTATATAGTTTAAGGGAATGCAGAAATCCTTCAAAGGAAAAAAGTATATGAGGTCCTCTGTTAAGAAGAACAAGATACCAGAGTAAAAGAACTATATATTTTGCTTAGTTAAAATTGAGAAAGAGTGAAATTGAAATGGCATTCACTTGAGGAGTGAATAATGAATGAAATAAAGTAAAATAAGTATGATCAAGAGTGAAATAAGATAAATAAAATTTGTTCTGGGCTTAAATTTTGAAGAAGCCCTAGAGTACTCAGGAGTGGAGGGTTGTATTAGGACAGAGGGAAACAGGGAAAACTGTGCCTTTCTGCCTTGGGGGACACATGACAACTAAGTTTTTTGTGTCTGTAATCTCCCTAGTAACTTAGAGAAAGTTAAAAAAAAATGAACCCAACAACATCAGGACTTTGACAGCATGGCTGATTTACCAAAAGTTGTGCTTTTGACACATCATTCCAAAGCTCTTCTGATGACCTCACAAGTTAAGGAAGTCAGAAGGCCTGGGATAGTCCATATGGATGATGATGATGATGATGGTGATGATGATGGTGATGTTGTTGCTGATATCATAAAAATCAAGGCATGTCATTTATTGACAGTACCCCCCCCACACCTTAAACAGGAAAACACCAACATGCTGCTCTGGGAAGTGCCTTTTCCATCACTGATTCTACTTGCTGTATTTTGATTTTTCAGGCCACTAGTCAGACTGACTTGGAAAACTGGGTGACTGCCATACATTCTGCTTGTGCCTCTCTTTTTGCTAAGAAGCATGGGAAAGAAGACACGGTTCGGTTGTTAAAGAATCAGACTAAAAACCTACTCCAAAAGATTGATATGGACAGCAAGATGAAAAAAATGGCTGAGCTGCAGCTCTCTGTGGTTAGTGACCCTAAGAACAGAAAAGCCATAGAAAATCAGGTATGACTGATTAAGAAGTTTTGGGATACTTGCTCCCATTCTCTCAAAAAAATTTTTTTTCAATCAACAAGCATTTATTTTTTCTGTCTCTTACCTCTTCCCCAACCCCCCAAAAAAGCAAATATGCATGTTCAAGTAAGATACATTCTCACATTGTCCATGTTCAGAACTATACGTCTCATTTGTTACCTTGGGTTCATCAACTTTTTAATCGGGAGGTGGGTAGCATGTTCACTTTTTGATTCTTTGGAATCGATATTGGTCATTATATTGATCAGAATATTTGTTTTTTGAAGTTATCTTTAAAATGTTGTTGCTGTTATATGCATTGTCATCACAGTTCTGCTCACTTCACTTGACATCAGTTCATACAAATGTTCTTATATCATTATTTGTTCAGCCATTCCCCTTTTGCTGACTACTCCTTAATTTTCAATTCTTTGCCTCAAGAAAAATTCTGGTGTGATAATTTTTGTTTTCATATACATCTTTCTCCTTTTTCTTTGATTCTTTTAGGGTAGGACTCAACAGTATCATTGGGTCAAAGGCCATGATATTTGGGAAACAATTCCAAATTGTTTTCCAGTTTGACTGGTTCAATTCACAGATCAGTTTGACAGTGTATCAGTGTTCGTTTTTTATTTTCCTGTAGTACCTACAGCAGTGGTTCTCAACCTTCCTAATGCTGCAACCCTTTAATACTCCTATATGGGTGTATCTGCATGTGGGTGGCCCCACCTGGAGATGGATAGAGGAGTGGTGTCTCAGTACCTAAGACCATCAGAAACATGTGTTTTCTGATGGTCTTAGGCGACCCCTGTAAAAGGGTCGTTTGACCCCCAAAGGGGTTGCGACCCACAGGTTAAGAACCACTGCCTTACAGGATTCCCCATTTTCCTTTTTTGACATTTTTGTCGATGTGATTGGTGTGAAGCAGAACATCAGAGTTGCTTTAATTCACATTTCCCTAATTATTGGTGATTTTGGAGCACTTTTTCATATGAGTGTCAATATCTTGGTTTTCTTCCTTTGAAAGTTGCACCAAATGACCAAAGGGGTTTTGCCGTTTATCAATTGAGGAATGACTTTTATTCTTATCAGTTTGAATCAGTTCCTTATATATCCTGGAAACTTACCATCATTCTTGAAGTAGTTTCAAAAGAACTCTTCCTGCTACCTATGTCATTTACACTTTTGAGGCTGCTTTATGTATTTGGAGCAAATGTCACCATGGGCTTTTGAAGCAAATAAAAAAAAAATCTGATTGTTACTATGTGTCATTAACTCAGCAATGCTCTGGACCAAAATTTCTCAACCTTTTTGACTATGAAAGACCACTTTTGTAGAGCTTTACATGACAGTAGTACTACTATCATTATCTTTTGTTGAGAAAAAATGATGATGGCACAAATCTATCATGAATTCAGCAATATTTTAAAATGGTTTATATCTTGTTAATTATAGCACCTATAAACCTTTGAAAGATATATACGTTTTCTTATTATATTGAATTATACTTTTTTTAGAACTAAATAAAGTGACAATACTTTGTATTCGTGTAAATTCAAGAATCTCTTGCAGTAACTCAGACAATGGGTACTCATGTCCCTGCTAGACTCTTGCCATAGCAAATTGCCAATTTGAGGCCATAAATTTGTTTTATGCTGTTGAACTATGTGTGTGTGTGTGTGTGTGTGTGTGTGTGTGTGTATTAACATAATGGAAAAATCTAATAGAAATCTTTCTAAGTCACCAGTTGTAAGTGTTCTTTCTTTCCTTATTGATCTCCTTTGGTGATAGAAATTACAGCACAAAGTAAAGAACTTTACAGCTGAAGCAACTTAAGATGTCATTTAGTCCAAGTGAAGTGATTTGTTCAGTCACTTCACTAGTAGTAGTAGCAGTAAGTAGCAATCCAGTATTCATGCCCAGCTGCTGGCTTCCAGTGCAGATAAACTTGTATTGGAAGGATGGTTTCTATCTAACAAAGACAGATGGACAGATTAACAGATAAAATGGTAGATTAACAGATAAGCCGTTTGAGGGTTGGGTGAGAGGATGATCACTTATTCAAATTTTGAAATTCCAAATAAACTGTAAAAAAAAAAAAGAGGTGGACAGGTGAGAACAATGAGTACACTAGCTTACCTGGAATTAGAAAATTTTGTTTGTTAAGTAGTGAGAGGATTAAATTCAAAAGATAGTTTGAAGCCAAATTATGGAGGCATTTAAATGCCAGACTGAAAAATTTGGACTATATTATGTAGGTGATGGGAAACCAATGAAAGATTTTGAACAGAGGAGAAATGTGATAAATATAGCATTTTAAGAAAGTTAATCTGATGGGAGTGTGCACAGCTGATAGGAGGAAGAAAAGTTGGTAGGAACACTAGCTAAGATTTGTGCACAATAATCCAGGCTGTGAAACTTGACCTTTCTTGGGAGGTTGGAGGGTAAAAAAAAATATCACATAGAAGAGGAAAGGATAGAAAGAACATTATGCACTTAGAGCTAAATAAATTTGAAGCTATTTCTGGAGAGAAGGAAGCTACATGTTCTGAGGGCAAAATAGCTCATTGTTCTAAAAAAAATAGATAAAATAGACTAACAAAAACTTGAAAGTAAAAAAGAAAGAATAATTCCATGTAAGACGAGGACAAAGAGAAAAAGTAGTCTAGGTGGTTGTCATTTCCCCATTCAACAGAGAACAGCAGTTTTGCAACCTGATAACAGCAATAGAAAAGTTAGTTGTCTCCTTGGAATGTATTTCCAGTACATAACAGAAAACCTCTTAAGACTTGTTAAACTATGCCATAAAGCTAGGAGGGATAGCTAACACACTAGACGATGCAGTCGGGATTCCAAAAGATCTTGATAGACTAGCACATTGGACTGAATCTAGCAAGTTGAAATTTAATAGATATAAATGTAATCTTACATGTGAAAGCAGCCAGCAGGAAGCACAGGATAGAGAAGAGAGAGCTGTTTGTCTGAAAAAGACCATTAAATTTAAGTGGGTGCCGACTCATTATGACTCAGTAGTGTGACATAGTAGCCAAGAAAGCCAATATCATTTTGAGTAACATTAAGAGAGGCCATAGCTTCAGGGCGTAAGGAGGTGAGAGCTTTTCTCTGTTCTTCTCTAATCTTCATTTGACCACATATGTTCACGTCTTGGGGCTATAGGTTAGAAAGTACATTTATAGATTTCCAGCCAATTGTCTGAACCAGAAGCAGCCTGTCCAACTTCTACCTACTTACTTCTGCAAATACCTGAAGTTTGATCAAATAATGACAAAGAAATGCAATGAGAAACTACAGTGACTTCTTCTATTCCAGAACTATATAAAGATCAGCTTGACCTACCTTCCCCACCCCTACATCAAAGCCATTTCCATTGCAGGATAGACTCCCATTATGACCAAACACCATTAGGGACATGTGACTTCTGTGTACAGGGGCAGAAAGAACAGATGACTCCTCTAAAAAAACCTCGGGGTGGGTAGCAAACCCCAGAATGGGAACCTTGGAAACCCCAGAGAGTGGTAGGAGTCAGCAATGAGCCTGGTGCAGCATGGTGCTAACCAGATCAGCAAAGTGTTGCAGCCCTCAGATCAGGACAACCCAGGTCCAGTAGCTTTTTGGTCTCTCAAATCCTGTCCTGAGACACCAAAGACCTTGGAAGTTTAGCGCTCTGAACTTCAAAGATCCAGGGACCAAAGACCCCAGGAGGTAAAGAGAAGCACTGGTATCCAAGGGGAATCCAGGAGTGTGAGATCAAGACCAATTACACAAAGCAGGGTTCCACACAAGCATCAAAGCATGCACAAATGGTGTATAAATATAACAAATGATAGAGGAAAAGTAGGAATGGGGGAGGAGATGGTTAAGAGGGAGGATGATACCTGAGAGAATCATCATAGCAAAACAAATTCCCTAATTCTGAAGAGGGGATTAAAATGGATTTGAAAAAAAGAATTTTAGATTGCTTCATGAGCAATTGGGGAATGACTGAACAGATTTTCTATATGAATGTAATAGAATATTATTGCCCAGCAAAAAGTGACAAAAGAGATACTTTCAAAGAATTTTGGGTGGTATGGCCCTTTATATAAGAATAAAAAAGCTGTAAAGAAAATTAACTTTGACAGATTTAAGAAGAAAAAGGAAAATAAGACAAGAACTCTAATCAAAATGTATGGGGAAAAAAAAGGAATCAGAGTTATCTTGTAACATCTTGATGGACTGATCACCAAACACCTGATGCCCTAGTATTAGAAAGTAACCTATTGAAGGAGCAATAAAATGTAGCAAATTATGCAAGTACATAGTAATGCAGATTATCTTATTTACTGTTGTAACAACTACCTGTTTTCCCTGAATAAGAGTTTCCACAAGTTTGCCTAAAAGGACTTCTTTCACAATAGTAAAAGTATTTTGTCATTGCATAGAAAAAAAAGTTCAAAAGAAAGCACACACAGGCAAACAGGATAATTTTTAAAGTAGCATAGAGGGCTATTTTATATATATATATTTTTAAAGGCAAATATGAAATGGAGTCTCATGGTCTTGCATAGAATATTCTTTGTGTTTCTTACATATGGAAATGCTCTTTTTTATTTAGGTTTAGAATAAAAATGAAATTAATATTTTTAAAAAGATGCACGTTGATAAACTGGAGAGCATCCAGAGGAGGCAACAGGGATGGTGAAGGGAAAACAGTATGTAGATATGTGAGATCAGTTGGAGAAATTAGAAATGTTTCACTTGGAGAAAAGATTTTGGGGTCACGTAATAGCTATCTTCAAGTACTTGAAGGCTTGTCATGTGAAAGAAGGACTAGCCTTGTTCTGAGTGCCTCCAGAAGCTAGAACTGGGAGCAAAGGATGAGAACTGCAAAGATACAGATTTAGGTTTGATGTTCAATAAAACCTATTTACAGTTCAGGCTGTCTCAAAAGATAATGAGCTGCCTCAGGAAGTAATGGGATGCCGTCTTTGGAGGCGTTGAAGGAAAGGCTGTTTGACTAGTTATCATGCATGTGATAGTACATGCATGATATAGGTTGGACTAAACGGTTGCTCAACCGCTATCCCATTATAAAATCATGTGATTCTGTGAAATGTTGAGAGCCAGGACTAGAATTCACAAAACTATTTAGAACTTTATATTGAACATTTTTAAATTCAATTTGAAAAAGTATTTATTATATGCTTATTATGTGCTGGATATACTCCTATGATCTGAGTATAAAAGATGAGAATTGATACAATCCTTGTCATCAGGAAGGATCTTTGTCATTCAATAAGGGTAGATTTCATCATCATCATCATCAAAATAACTAGTGTTTATATGATACTTGGAGGTTTGCAAAGCACTTTACAAATATTATCTCACTCTCTTCACAACAACCTTGGGAGGTAGGTGCTATTAGACCCATTTTAGAGGTTCAGTGGTCATCGGCTGTGCCATGTAGCTGTTATATCAAAAGGTGAAGTGTAAGGGAGGGCAGAGGAGAGAGATCAAACTGAGTGCAAGAGTTTAAAATGAAAGAGAATACCTTCAATTGTGAGCTTCAGGAATGAGACAACGCCTGAAAGGAACCTTGAAGAAAATAATTTCATCAGGCAGAGATGAGCAATCAATTCATTCTAGCCATTTGGTACTACCTATATGAATGTAATAGATATTAAGTTGAGTTTGGAGTGGCTAATAGTCAGGTTTGGGTGGAAATTATTGTGCATTAGGATGAATATTGTAACATAAGACTGGACGTTTGGAATCAGCCAGACTGTGTAGGACCTTACGTGATGGCAGACCAAGAAGCATCTTTTATTCTAGAGAGGACAGGAAGCCAATGAATATTTTTGAGCAGGGAAGTGATACGATCAGATCTGTCTTTATATTCCCCAGTTTGTTTTCACAGCTGTGTGAGAGAAAAACTGGAGAAGAGAGAGACTGAAACCAAAAGATAACAGTATGGAGGGTTGTTACAATGGTCCAAGTGTGAGGTGAGAAGACCCTTAAGTAGAGGGGTGGCCATGCCTGTAGATAGAAGGGAACAGATGCAAGAGATCTTGCAAAGGTAGAATTGATAGAACTTGCTAATTGATTGGAGGGGTAGGAGGTGGGGTGGGGAGGATTGAAGGAGACTTTGTAAGTCAAAGTACTTTGAGCATTGGTGATTGAGAAACTGGCAGTGCCTTCAATAGAAATAGATAAATGGAGAGGAGGGGCAGGTTTTGAGCGGAAGATGATGAATTCCAAATTGACATGTTGGTGGAAGATGCTGACGGGTCATCCAAATGGAGCTGTATCCATGCTTCTGTTACTGCTCAGCCCTTACAGTCTGCTCCTTCTCATTCTGTCTCTTACAGTTGCAGATGCGAGACAGTGACTCAGGAGGAAACATTAGGATTGGATATATTGATTTATCAGTATTTATTTGTTTCATTTGTATAGCAGTGAGTTAAGTCCCTAGGAACAAGGAGAGAGCAATGAGGAAGTAGGTCTAGGGAGAAGAGAGAAGAGGCCCTGAGAAAGAACCTTGGGAGACATCCATGATAAGGCAGCAAGAGTTACCATTGTGCTGTAGAACTTTTAAAAATGCTCTTATAATACATATTTAATTTTATGCTAAATCAAAGCATCTGTGGAGCAAAATATGGTATTTGTTTTATGAGGGCAAAGTACAGAAGGGTTTTGTAGGGAGTAAAGCAGACACTGATATGTGAAATATGGGAAAGGTAGTGGAATACAATTACCTTTTTGGAAGCTTAGCTAGGGCACCATCACTACAGCCTGAGAAAAAGTGATGTAATTCACATGGTTATATTTATTTATCTCTCTCACTTAAGTAATGAAAGGAAGCCAAAATGTATTCACATCCCGAGGCAGTATCATTTTATACCTCAGAGAAGGTCTGTTTATAGACATATCTCTTTATCTGCCTGGTGATATGGCACATATCTGTATGTGACTTAGGTGATTTGGGAGGATGGACAAACACAAAGGAAGATAAAAAGGAAAAGCAGTGCCTCTCATTGATTCAATTGTACTAAGCTCATAGGAATCAATAATCAGATTCAGGAAAATGGATTTTTAAAAATTAATCCATGGGAGGAAACAAGTTTTGCCTGGATTTTCAAGTTGTCTAGTAAACTCCCTTTAAAATCCAGTTTAAAATCAATTAAAAAAAAGAAGTTGTTGGGGGTGGCTAGGTGGCGCAGAGAATAGAGCACCGGCCCTGAAGTCAGGAGTACCTGAGTTCAAATCCAGCCTCAGACACTTAACACAAAAAACTAGCCATGTGACCTTGGGCAAGTCACTTAACCCCAACTGCCCTCCAAAAAAGCAAAAAAAAAAAAAAAAGTTGTTTTAACTCTATCTTTTGTCTAAATGTTAATAACTATACTGAGGTGCCAGTAGCGGAATCTTCTCTGTGATTTTTAAGGTTAGATGTCAGTTAGAAGGGGTCTTAGATTTCATCAGGCCTAGCATCTGCCTGAAGCAAGAACCCCTGAACCCCTTCTGTGACTTCCCTCACAAACTTAGTATCTGCTTGAACATTGTGAGTGACTCAGAATTCACTGCTGTTTCATTTTGGGACCACTGGCTCTATTAGGAGGTTCTTCTTTGTATTGAGCTAACAGTCTGCCTCTCTGTAACTTTTGTGCTTTGGGGACAAATAGAACAAACTTCATGCTCCTTTCCCATCACTGGTCTTCAAATATTTGAAGAGTGTTTTCATGTTTGCTCTAAGTCTTCATTTCCCAAGCTTTAGCATTAGTCCCTTCAAGTTAAGTTTACTAAATTCCTTAGAACACAGCTTTGTGTAGTGGAATCAGTATTGACTTTGGAGTCAAGGGATCGGGGTTCAAATCCTAGCCCTCCTGTTAACTTTGTGTGACTTTGGACAAGTCACAGGCTTCTGTTTCCTTCTCTGTAAATGAGGAGATAGGACAAGATGAACTTTGACGTCCCTTCCAGCTCAGATCTATGACCCTATGATTCTCATAGAGTAAGGTAAGGTCTGGAGAAGGCTTTGTGTTTCTGGCTTATTGTTCTATCTTCCTGTTTGCTCAAAATAGCATTGACAACCATTCGTTTTTCTTACAACTTCAAATGAAATCATTTTTTTCTCTCCTTAATAATTTACACATTTTGCTGCTATCTTTGTGGCTCAGTTTCCCTAATTGGGATGAAATAATTACTTTTATATCTACCCATGCACAGGGAAACCCAATTGCCACTGTCCTGAACGGTTCTTTAGGAGACAGGAAGTAATTCCAGCCCGTCTTTTGTCATTCATTGGCAGTTGTGCTATATTTTAAAAGGTCTAGCTCAAGGGTGAGGAACCTGTGGCCTCGAGGCCACATGTGGCCCCCTAGGTTTTCACATTTGGCCCTTTGATTGACTCCAAACATCAAAGGGTTGCTCTGAGGATCTAGAGGGTCACGTGTGGCCTCGAGGCCACAGGTTCCCCACCCCTGGTCTAACTAGATCCCTGTTCTTCCTTATTTCTGCCTCTCTTCCTCTATACTTTTTATATATTAGTAAAAAACCATTTAATTAATGCCACTTGAAAATATTCAGGGCACCATTTCTGCAGTTTTTCTGCTGTGGTTTAAAAATGTTTTCGCAAAAAGCTTTCTCATGGATAATGTTGTCTCTGCCCATTATGTTTAAATCATTGACCAGATGGTTGTAAGGCTGTATTTGCTTTTTATTTGCAGGCACTCTGAGTTCAACAGATTAAGGGCAAAAACAGGCACATTCTTAAAATTACTTTTATGGGGGTTTTCTTCTGACTTAAGAGGATTTTATGTGAAACTACAAAAATCAAAGCCTTTACAAATCAAAATCAATAAAGACATATTTACCCCCAGATATTCCTTAGATGTGAAGTTGCCTCTCATCTACTTTTAAAAACTTTTAATGAAGTGCAGAAAGTTACTGTAACACATTATACACTTACATTTCCAAATCTCCACTTTTGCTTTTACTTTTCTTTATATTGTGCTATTTCTCAAGGTCCTCAGTAATAGTTGTTTATAGCTTAAAATGGCTGCAATTAATATGAGATACTGTATTTTGTATGACAAAGGCTCTGAACTGAGAGTTCTGGGAAACTCTGGGTAGAGATTGTCAGCAATGACTTACACTTGTACTCTACTGCCACCACCTCCTCCACCCCCAATCCAATATACTAATAACAAGAATAAATGTACTTCATATTGTTATAGAGTAATATGCTTTCTTACAATTTTTTTCCAGATATTCCATTTCCAGTGCTTTGCTGGTATTTTGTGCTGTAAGATGATGCAACTTGCATTTGGGCATATCCAATGAGGTCCAGATCCTGTAGTCATTTCATGTGGAGAGTTCCTTTTGAACTCCAGAGTTGGGATTAGTTGTAAAATAGAATCCATCTAGTACTTTCTTTTCCTTTTATGATAAATACTTGAATAAATGAATCAATACGAACTTTTAGGCAATATTATCAACTGCCTAAATGCCTTTCTAAAACTTTCTGGCCTTAATGAAGGAAATTACTCTTTATTTGGTTTAGTTTTGTTTTTTAAAATAGATATAACCCATCAATAAACTGAAAAGGGACCCAGAAGACAATAACAAATTATGTGCAGAAGAAATTGGAGCCTTTGTTGAAAGGCTGCTGGTGGTGTTTTAGCTTCTATGAAAATGAGGGCATCCCATTCACAAGCAGTTTGTTTTAAATCAAAGTGGTATACTTAAACTTATAGAGCATCCCTTTTGTGCCTTCAGACATCAAATGAATGGATTTAATGACGTTTTTAGGGGTGGAGAAACAGTGTCCTTGAGGCCACATGTGGCTTTCTTGGTCTTTGGGTGTGATCTTTTGGCTGAATCCAAGTTTTACAAAACAAATCTTTTTCTTAAGGGGATTTGTTCTGTGAAGTTTGGATTCAGTCAAAGGGTCAAACTTGAAGACCTAGAGCGCCACATGTGGCCTTGAGGTCACAAGTTCTCCTCCACCCCACCCCACTGCAGTATAGGATCTTTAGCTGCTCAAATCACCTGGTAGAGTTTTGAAATAATGAAGTGAAAGCATAAGACTGTTAGTGCTCTAGGCACGAGAGAGAGAGAGAGAGAGACAGAGAGAGAGACAGAGAGAGAGAGAGAGAGAACATGAACCAGCACCAGCCGTTGGAGGTAGAGGAGGAGGAATTGGGTTTGACTCTTGTTTCTTTTTTCTTTGACGTTCATTCTGGGCCTCTGCTTATGTTGTCTCGCCTTTCTTTTCTCAATTTTCAAATTAGGGAGTTGGACTAAAACCTTGCTAATATTCCTTCCTGCTAAATGGATGAACTTATTCATGTTATATTTAACTACTTTTTCTTTATTTTGCATTTATTCTCCATATACTTACTTATGCATATGTTGTCTTCCTTTATAAAATTTAAGGTCTTTGAGAGAAGAGATTGTTTCACTTTTTGTTTTTGAATCCCCTATATACAGTCACCACTTAAATGCATGGAATGCACTTGTTAGGTGACTAAGGGATGATTACCGTGATAGCATCAAAGACTCAAATTCAGAAGGACCATCTAATCCGGTACTAACCTGTATAATGCCTTCTCCAACATACCTGAAAAGTGGTCATCTAGCTTTTGCCTGAAGACCTCCAATGAAGGAAAATCTATACCTTCCCAAGACAAAACATTTCACTTTTGGATTGCTCTAATTCTCTGGAAGATTTTCTATTTATTTGGCCTAAAAATCTTCCTCTTTGGAACTTCTACCCATTGATCCTATTTCTGTCCTTTGGTTCCAGATAGAACCAATCTCATCTTCTTTCTGTGCTGTTGTCCTTTATATACATAACGATGACTGTCATGGCTCTCCCAAAGTCTTTTCTTTAGATTATACTTCACTGTCTCCTTTCGTCTATCTGTACATGGCATGGATTTGAGACTCTTTCTCTGGATATTTTGCAGAGTGTCGATGCCCTCTTTGAAATATACCCAGAACTGGACAAAAAATACTGTAGATATGGTCTGAGAGATTTTTATTTGTTGGATTTTCTTAGTGAAAGGTACAGCTGTATGAGGAACTTGGAATTACTTTTATGCATTTCTAAGTGATGGCCAAACATATTATCTGAACTTTTGGTTATACTCTGGTCACAGGCTGACTCTCTGTGTAGGTTTTGGTGTTTGGAAAACATTGGATAAGTTATCCCATCTCCAGGGAAAAGCTTATGATCAGAGGATAGACGTGGTAATGGACAAATGACCAAACCCTTTGGTAAAATGACTAATTGGTAGAAAATATTTTCCTAAGAAATTTTGTCTGGTTGGAATATGTTTGTCACCTTTACTTTTATTTAGTTAGGATTTTAGTGGCAGACTAATATGAATATTTCAGTCTTTATGAGATTATTCCATTTTACAGCTATGTCTAAATTAATGATACATTTGAATTGTATATACTACCGGAGTTGGGATTCTTTTCTTGGTTTTCCACTGTACTGATCACTTTCTTGGAGAGAAAAAACAATAGTTGTCTTCATAGAATTAACTTTTTGGTCTTCTTATGCTTAATATCCTTAAAAGTTGAGATTTCACTTTAACTTAATACCAAAATTTTCTAGTCTTAGTCTTTAAAACATAAAGATAGACTAGTTAACAATGTTTAGATAAAAAAATAAAACAGCTGGTATTGGTTCAGGACAATTGATTCCAGGTATTCATTTTCAATAATACAGGACAATCTCCAGGAATTCCTTTGTAGATTCACTGCCAAATAATGTTACTCTTGCATGTAGTGTTGTGTGTAGTAGCACTTTCACAATTATTTGAGTTCCACTCCTAAGCTGCACTGAGCAGCTTGTTACCCTTATTCTGGCCCTTTCTGTGCCTCTTCTTGAGCCATTGAAGACTGGCCATTAAAAAGCAATTTATTTTAAATGGACATTATTTTAAAATTTGAGCTCTACTAGAACTTCAAGACTAATGGAGAATTGAAATATTAAATTTTAAGTATGAAGAAAGCATTTAAATTACAAAGAAGGTGGTATTGAGTCACTCTGGGAATAGCTTCTTCCATATGTTCAGTCTTCAAAATATTGCCCATTTGTATAAATGCCCAAGCATTAATTTTACACGAATAATTTGGGGCAAATGAATTGGAGCAGATACAAGTTAAAGTAGGGAGGGAAGAAGGACAATATTGTGTCCTATTGATGAATGTATCTTGTCTCTTTTCTTCTATCACTTAATCTCAGTAAAGCTTTCTCAAAACAAAAAATCATAATGGCAAAAACTAAATAGCAAATTAAAAAAATAGGTATGTGTTTACTGTCTAAGTAGATTTGTGCATTTGTCTAAAGGAAATCTATAAAATTAGCTGTCTTGCAAATATGCCTTTAGGGCCTCTGGGCAAACCCTCCCTCCATCTAAAAACTTCAGTTTGTCCCCTCTCTTCCTCTTTAGTTGCCTTATGCTGTCTCTGTCCTTCAAGATAATTTCCTCTGAGGAAAGGCTAACTAGGAATGTAATGTTCAGTATATTGTACTAAAGTAAACCATTAAGCAGCTAAACTGCACGTCAGAGTGCACGGAATCTGGCAGCCCACAAAGAAGGACACAGCAAGTTCTTTCAAATGTAATTATTGACAATTAAGTGACTAGCTTCTTGCATTGAGTCAAATGATACACATTTACTGAAGACTTCTGGTCTGTGTGTCTGAGGGTTGTCCTTAACAGTATTTGAGTTTTAGCTGCCTACCCTGCTACTAAATCTGTGTTTTAGCAAAGTTGTTGTCTTCTTTCTTTAGCTACTTTATTTGTAAAAGAGTTTAATCTTTGCAGTAGAAAGCGATTTGAGATGACTATGGGAAAGGAGAGACACAGAGAGAATTTGGACTGTTTTTCTTTTTTCGCTCATGACATCAAGCTTGCAAAAGCACACATGATACTCTGGTAGGCAAAGAAGTATATATGCTTATAATTTTATTCAGATGTACAGATGGCACTTATGCAGAGAACGTACTAATAATAGGAGTAAAGCCTCTAATTATCCTTGTTCCTGAAACCCATTTGCTTTTGGTTGATTTGAATCATTTCCCTAGAATGAAAAGGATTGTAAAGTTAGAAATCTTGCTTTCATTTAGTTGTACATCTGCTTCTTTGCAGTCAAGTAAGTACAGTTTGGAATCAAAGGGTTGCAGTGTGAAAGGAAATGAAACAACGTGAAGCAATTGGCTTAAAAATTGTGTAAATTCTAAGATCTGTTTTCAAGTTAGGATTATTTTGGAATGGTGGAAATCTCCAAAGGTGGTGCTGCTTTAGACAGGTCACTGTGTTTAAACCAGACCACCAGCTTTGTTTTATTTTCAGCTGTCTGTGATAAATTGCAGAACTGTATGACCAAATGCATTTCAGCAGGAGGGGTTAAAGGTAGGACAAACAGGGAAAACTAATTTAAACCATGCACTTCCAGCTGTAACTCATTTTCCCTCAGTTCATGAAAGAGATCAAATTTTCAATCTGACCTGTGAAGATTTTTGTTTGTTTTAATTGTTCCTTTGTTGTTGTTGTTGCTTAAATAGATTCAGCAGTGGGAGCAGAATCTAGAAAAATTTCACATGGATCTTTTCAGGATGCGCTGCTATTTGGCCAGTCTACAAGGTGGAGAGTTACCAAATCCCAAGAGTCTCCTTGCTGCCACAAGTCGTCCTTCTAAACTGGCACTGGGCAGATTGGGCATTTTATCAGTTTCTTCCTTCCATGCCCTGGTAAGTCTCAGAAAGAGGTTAAATAATTGTAGTCCAGAGTCAAAAGGCATGACTGAAGTAATCTAGTCCCAAGCATCAAGAATTGATATATTCTTGAAAAATGACCATCCAGTCTCTACTTAAAGACTCAGCTATGCAATCTACTAAGCTCTGTTGCCTGGGGCCTTGCAAATGTCATTTACAGCTTAATACCTATGATATTCATCTAATCCTTCAAAGTTTAGCTCTAAGACCTCCTCCCATTGGAAGCTGTTCTTGATGCCTTCCATTGCCAATGCCTTCCAATGGATATTACTTTGTATATATCTTGCATTTAATTTTCTATTCCACATTTTCTTTCTTCCCAATGGAGAAATGCTCTCCGGTATCTGGAGAGCAGATACTGTTTGGTTTTCCCTTTATGTTCCCACTGCAGAGTGCCTGGCACACAGCAAATATTTAATAACTTATCAAATTGAATTGGATCCTATTGACCTCAGATACCAGGGAATTCATGACTTCCCACTGCAGTCTATTTTATTTTGGGGAAGTTTTAATTGATAGAAGGCTCTTGCTTATACTGAGCCAAAATCATCTTCCTCGTAGTTTCCATCCATTGATCCTCCTTTTCTTGTTGGGAACTAATTAGGATAGATATGAATCTCTGTTCTACAGGAAGATCCTTCAAACCTTTATTTTTTTTCCCCCAGTATCAAGCATTTATGCTTTTCTCTATTCCACTTCCCCCTGGAATAGGGGGCAGGAGGGACAAACTAAAAATGAAAATGACTCTGTAACAAATACACATTCCCATGTATGTCTTTTTCTTCATCTTGAGTCCATCACTTCTCAGTCAAGAGAAAAGTTACATTCTTCATGACTGAGCCTTTGGAATCATCGTTGATCAGTCTTTGGTTCAGAGTTCTTAAATCATTCAAAATTGCGTTTAGACTATCATAGTGTAAATTGTTCTGCTTCTGCTCACTTCACTGTGCATTAGTTCATATGTCTTCCCATTTTTCTCAGAAATCTCCTCAAATGTTTGAAGACAGAGGTTATGTTTTTTTATTTGTCCTTCAGTGCTTTCACTTAGAGTTTTTTCAATACTGGAGGACTCCATAGTCATACAGAGATGTCTTGCTTCCTTCCCTGTTCTGGCCACTTCCTACTTCATAGTAGCAGGAAGATGTAATCTCTGGGAATTAACAATGGTTGTATAAATCGTTTCATGATTAAGTGAGAATTGTTTTTCCTGGGACTGCTGAAAGCCCCTCTGGGTTTTCTGAGATCACTTGCATTTGCATAAGTCTAGTTTGGAAACCATTGAGTTGTTTTCTTAATCTTGGTGCTTGCTCTGGAGTCTTTCTAATATCTCAACTGACTTATTTCTTCTTGTATGTTGTCAAGCTATGAAATGAAACTGTGACTTTGACATGGTGACCAGAAAATCAGTATTCATGATGAGAAAGTAGACCTTCTTGATAGACAGTTACTTCTTTCTGGCAAACAAATGGTTCCAGAGTAGCATTTTTTAAAAAGAAATATGTTTCAAATTAGATATGCTCCAGAGATGAATCTGCTCTCCGGAAACGAACATTGTCGTTGACACAGCAAGGTCAAAGTAAGAAGGGATTGTTTTCATCACTGAAAGGACTGGACACTTTGGCAAGAAAAGGGAAAGACAAAAGACCATCCATAACTCAGGTAAATGTCCTAATATCTGAAGTGTAATAGTAAAATAAGCATAATTAATTTTTAGTTACTCAGTGAGAGCTTTGGGGTATTTTTTAGAATTACATAAAACCTTTAGAACTTAACTCATTCATGATTTTCATTATAAAAAAAGAATTAGATTATAATATGATATGAAAGTATCAAGTATATATGTGAATTTTCCCCCCTGAGATATACACATCAAAAAAGTTGTTTGGTTTCTTTTAAATTGCTTTTGACCTTTGGTTGCAACTAAAACATGTTAGCATACATATAAGTAAAATTAGGGGGGAAATGCCCAAATTTCTCATGTTTCTTTTCTCCCACCAGTTTTCCTTTTTAAAAGGATTAGGAACAAATTTTAAGCCATGTTAACACCCCTGTTTACCTTGATGTGTAACATTGTTATGAGTTGACAGAATAGGGTTTTTTTAAAAAATAAAAATAATCCCAGTACTTAGACAAAAAAAATAACATCCTGTACAATAAATTGTTTTAAAAATGTTTTCAGTCAGTGCTTGTTCATACTTATTGATAACGCCCACCTCAATTGACACAATAGTAAGAGATAACATAGAGAGCTAGTTTCAAAGTAAAGTGAGATGATCATGTCCTAGCTTTGACTCATATTGGCTTTTTTACTCTAAGTAAATCATTTCACTCTAGAGATTCCAGATAATTTTCTATGATTACGTTTCATGGAAGTTGCTAATGCGTATTAGTAAAAGAATTTCTTTACCAAGAGCTCCTTATGTCAATGAAGTTAACATTAATAATAAATAATATAATAAACAAACAAATAAATAAATAAATAATGAGTGAAAATTTTTAAAAAATGAATAAGTAATAAAATAATAAGTTAACAGATCCAGTTAAGAAAATGGTATGATAATAAATTTCATATGAATAATTCATATGACAGACTTAGGACTCTGGCCTTTCCACAGAAGACAGGTCATATTAGACACAAATGTGCTCATATATGATATTCTAATACTATAATTGAATTGGAAACTGTAGCAAATGTCAGTAAATGTCTTTGTTTCGTGTATTAACAAAAAAACAGTTATTAGTTTTGTTGCCATTACTGTTATATATATTTATTATTCATAGAAGGAAAAATTCTATAGAACTTTATTCAGCTACTTTTAAATTATTTACCTGAAACTTTTCTTGGGTAAATGAATGTCAAGCATTAACACTCATGATTAACTTAAATACTAAGGGGTAAGAATCTGAAACAAGGAGAACGTATAGTAAATTAATTAAAACAACAGCAACAACAAACAAACCACAACAAATCTCTATACACCAGCTTTAAAACCTATCCATATGTTTTAAAACATACCTAACTCTTATGAATAAAAACATAACCATATATGTATGCATGTACGTGTATATGTGTGAATATACACACACGTGTGCACTCACATACATACACACATGCATGTATGTACACACATGCACACATACATGAGAAAACACATGGAGTAGGGAAGAACAGTTTAAAAATATCCGTAATTAAGATTCTGTTTATGTATCCATGATTAAAAATATTTATCTATACATTTAAGGCAGATCTTTTTCATTTATTGCAGAAAATTAGTGTTAGCTAAACTTAATCCTTTTATTAAATGCAAGATGTATTCATTGTAAATTCTGTGATTAATACAATTATTGATCTATATCAATAATTGTAAAAACATAATTTATCAAGTGACCGCTAGTTTTTCTTTAATGTGCTTATTAATACTGGCTAATATGTCACCCGCAACCCCCACTAAACTTCAGTGGTTCCCTTTCATTTCCAGGATCAAATACAAAATTCTTTGGCATTCAAAGCCCTTCCTGAACTCCCACGTTCCACCCTCTGGAAATGCTTTCTCTTCCCATCTCCACCCACTGGCTTCCCTAGATTCCCTAATATAGCCAGTAAAATCTCTTCTTCTACCAGAAGCCTTTTTCAACTCCTCTTGATTCTAGTGCCTTCCTTTTCATTGTTTCAATTTTATTTTGAATAGAACTTGTTTATACGTATTTGCTTGTTGTCTCCTCCATTAGATTGTAAGCTTCTTGAAGGCAAGGACTACTTTTTTTCCCCTCTTTTTGTATTTCTAGCACTTAGCAAGTAGTAGACAATAAACGTTCAGTTGACTGCCAGACTGGTGGATATTATCAAGGGTTCAATCTACATGCATAAAATACCTACTACATATACCCAACTTAAAATATATTGATGGAAAAAAAATGTTTTCCATTGAAATGGTCACTCCTCAAGTATATGGAGCTCTTCTGATATCTTCAGTGTGCATATCAACAAGTAGAACTAATACTCAAATATGCTTAGATTTTTTTAAAGCTATTTTCTATCAAATTAATGATCTATGTTTTAAAATAGATCCAAGTCTGACCACTGTGCAACAACTGAAAGGTGAACTAGAAATAATATCAGAAGCTACATTCCTTATTAATAGCAAGACACCTATTTTCAAAATAACATGAATGGCCTATGATAAAAATGTAAGAGATGTAAATGTGTGGGGAGGAATAGAATAAGTGTTAATGAGATTGCTTTTTAAAAATTAACCTTTAAATGTATTAAAGTCAGAAATACTAAAGTTTGTGGAATGAATGTTTATGTAGAGCTGTTGGACCTTCAGGTTTTTTTTTACACTGAAAATAATTAACTGTCAAATTCATATGACATAGCCTTTTCATCTCTCTCTCTCTCTCTCTGTCTCTGTCTCTCTCTTTTTCTCTCTCTCTCTCTCATTTATCTCATTTAGATTTTTGACTCAAGTGGCAATCATGGATTTCCCGGAACTCAGCTGCCTCAGAGCTCCAATAATTCCAGTGAGGTAAACTTGGCCATAGATGCCAGCTGGTTTATATAATTCTTTTACATTTGTGGAAAAAATACTGTTGAATTACTGAACCAAAGAACTCTTCCCGTGCCTCCCTCTGGTGTGGAGGTGGCCTAAGGTTATTGAAGATGATTTTTCCAGTGTGTTATAAAATCTGGCAGTTCTCAACAGTGGGGTAAGATTTTGAATGTGAGTCTGGTGACCAATGAAATTGAAATTCTTGAACCTCAACAAAGAATGTTGATTAGAAACGGCTGCCTCACTCCATTAAATTGGGGGAGGGGCAGTTCTTTTTAAATACATAAATTGCTCTTTGAAGAAGTTAGGTACGTCTGAAAATGGTTTAACTCTTTAGGGTAAAAATATTGTAATAGAAATTTATTAAATGCTGCATTACTCCATTTCAAAATTACTAGCATGAATGATATAAAAATCTACTTTTAAAGACCCATAATCCAAGTTCTTTACTTCTTCATCATTGGATCCTGGTTGAACAGGCTAGATGATAAATCAGTTTTTTCTCCAAAGTTCTAGAAGTGAAATCCATAAATCTATTGATCTACAAATATTCATTAAGCTCCTACTGTGTGCCAGTCATATTATCTGCTAGGGATTAAAAAATAAAAGAATTGTCCTTCGATTAAGGAATTTACATTGTGTCAGGGAGATAACATGTACCTACTTAATAAGATATAAAATAAATACAAGATAATTTTAGGGAGAGACACTAGCAACTAGGGGGTGGGGATGGACTTCAGGAAAGCCTCTTAAAATGAAATTTGAGGGAAACTAAGGATTCTAAGAGATGGAGGTTAGAAGGAGGACATTCTAGACACAGAGGACAGCCTGTATGACAGGTCATAGAGATTGGATTTGGAGTGCCCTGAGTGAAGAACAGTTATTAGGTCACTTAAGCTATACTGTGGAGTATATGAAGGGGAGTAATAAAGCTGAAAGGTAGGTGGAAGTTAGGTTATTAAGGGTTTTAAATGTCAAACAGAGGAGTTGTTATTGGATCCTAGAAGTCATAGGGAATCATTGGAGTATGTTGAGCAAGGTAATGATTAGACTTTTGGTTAAAGAAGCAGTTTATATTGAGGATAGTTGGGAGACAGAAAAGACTTGAGTTGAAGGAACCATTTTAGGAAGCCCTTACAATAGTTTAGGGTGGGGAGCGATGAGAGCCTGGAACAGTATATACTAAAGAGGAGATACGTGTAGAGCCTATATCAGATTGCTTGCCATCTTGGGGAGGGAGAAGAGGAGGGAAAGTGAGAAAATTTAAAACTTACGGAAGTGAATGCTGAAAACTAAAAATAAATAAATTAACTTAAAAAAAGAGGAGATACAGGCAAAAGATATTGTAGAGGTGGAATTGACAACACTTGGCACCTAATTTGGTATGATATAATAAGGAGTCAGGGATAACTTCAAGATTGTAAGGCTGAGTAGCTGGAAGGATGGTGGTATCCTCCAAAGCAAACCATAAATTTAGAAGAAAAATGGATTTGGGAGAAAGAGAATTCTGTTTTGGACATAAGGAATTTGAGATGCTTGGAGGACATAGAGTTTGTAATGTCCAGGAGACAATTGGTGATGTGAAACTAGACCACCAGAGAGATAAGAATTAGGTTTAGAGATCTGTGAGTCATCTGAAGAGAGGCGATTACTATTTCCATAGGTCTCCTTCCGCAATTGGAGTATGATATAAATGAAGATTCCAGCCAATGACACTGAGCACAGGTAGGCAAACCATCGCTAGAGGAAGGAGTAGCATCTCCCAAACTGATAAAGAAGAGAGTATCCAGGAAGAGAGGGTGATCAGCAGTCCGAAATGTTGTACAGAGATTGAGAAGAATGAGGGACGACCGAGAAAATACTGTTAGATTCAGCAATGAAGAAACTTGATTTTGGAAAGAGTAGCTTCAGTTGAGTGACATTTATTTGTGTGACCTTGAGCAAGTCAGTTAACCCTCTTTGCCTCAGTGTCCTCATCTGCAAAATGATCTGGAGAAGAAAATGGCAAACCATTCCAGTATTTTTGCCAAGAAAACCCCAAATGGGGTCACAGAGAGTCAGACATGACTGATCAACTGAACAACAATTAGCACTGAAGTCACAGGGTTGTTGTGAGCATCAAATGACATAATATTGTAAAGCACTTAGTACAGTGCCAGGCACATAGTAAGTGCCATATAAATGTTAGCTATTATTACTATTATTATTATAATTGTTACAGTTTAAAATACTAATAGCTGATAGCATCTTTTAAGCACATGGCAGGGTGGAGGAGGTAGGGAGAGGAAAAAAATGCTTGTTAATTGAAAAAAGTCATTAAGAAATGAAAACATGTCTTAGAAAGAGACTATTAAAATAGAAATATTGAAAATACTGAGAATTTTGAAAAGCCTTTTGGGAATGGTAGAAATTTGGGTGATGGGATAAGCCAGTGAAAGAAAAATTTAGGGGCAGGAGTTTTTCCCAGCTTTCATGAAAAAAACAGATTTCTGGAAACTCCTATGCACCAGAGTGCCACAGACAATCCCCTCCCATCCACTTAGCTTAACGTGTTGTGCCTGTTCCTCAGTTTGCTGTTGAAGAAATCATTTGCTCCTTTGTCTGCTATATCATAATCATTTAGGTAAACCTGCATTCTCCGTAGTCTCTCATCCACAGTTCTGAGATGAGATGACAGAAAAAAGAAGGATGTGAGAGGGCAAGATGGATCAGGAAATTGAGTGACTAAGATTGCTCATATTGTTGGTGTTGGTGGTATCCATCTTGCCTTTGATCTGTCTGAAAGAGAAAAAAATCAGAGATTGACCCTTCTTCCCAAATCCAATCAGTATATTTATCTTTTCACTATTGTTTTCTGTCTCTAGTCCACCTTTCTTTACTGACTATTATCCAGAGATAGATCTAGGATTCCCCTTACCTTGAATTATGGTAGCAGGAATATAAAGGAGGGAACGAGAGGTGAGAGAGAATTAAGGAGGTACAATTGGCTTGATGTGGAAACTGATTAGCCTTATAGGATGGGAGAGCAAAATAAGGAAAAATGGCTGAGATTTTGAGACTCAGTGATTGAAAGATGCTATTAAAAAAGATAAGATGGTCAATTCAGTTTTGTATATTTACTAACATTTACATAGGGATCAAGGTGTACCTAGTGCTCTTCCGTCTCTCAGAGTTCCCATCTCCCTTCAAGGTTCACTTCAGGAGCCACCTTCTTCTACGCGACATCCTTGCATTTACTTACCTGTAGAGTCACCATTTTCCTTTAATAAACTACAGGTTACTTGAAGTTAAGAGACTTTGTGTCCCCAATTCCTATCATTGTGGCTGACACATAATAAATGCATTTAGAATTTAATTTGATTCTCACAACAAATCTGAGGTTGTCCAAAAGTGAAATGGTTTGTCGTGGGCAGTACTGGGTATCTTCTCATTGGAAGACTTTGGGTATATGCAGGATGGCTACTAACTAGTCTGGTGTTATGGTCAGGATTCCTTTTATTTATGATTGAACTAAAGAAATACTGAGGTGAAGTCACTTCTCAACTGAAATTCTGCCATTGTAGATGTAGATTATCTCCTTCTCACATGTATTATTCTAATTCTTAAAGCACTCATTTTTAGATACTAGAAGTATAACCACCTGTGTATTTAAATATACATTCTATATATGTGTACACACACACACACACACACACACACACACACACACACACACACTGATGTACTCACCTAGTAATGGCTCAGAGATGAATCACCCCCAATCTTAAATTTGTTAAGGTTGGAATGAAAATAATTTTAATTTAAGAATATTTTTAAAAGAGAAAAAGGGAGGGGAGAGCCAAGCTAACAGGAACTAAGTCTGGCAAGCTAAAAATGAAAGATATTTTTCTTTATATTGTTAAGTATTCCCTGGTGGATAACAATAAGTCCCTTGTATCTATTTGAAGGATGGAGTTTCTTTTGGAAAAGATGACAAAAGAAAGCTAAGTCAAAATAAAGTGACAAAGTAACCAACTGCTTTTGCTACATCATGGCAGAACTTGTAACTACCCATAGTCCTTGGCTCTCTGTGCTGGAAAATTAGATATGGGGCAGGGCCCGGCAGTGGGTTGAGAGGAGTAGAGAGTATCCTAAGTGTTTGTGGCAGTGAATGAATGAGGTATTGCCGTGTTAGTCATTTGACTATGAACTGGAAAAATTAAAAAATCCTGTCAGTTTCTAAAATGGAAAATATGAATGAAAAACTCTATCTTAACCACAGCTTAGTAATATGTTTCAAACATTAAAAATACTATTTTCTTTTTGTTGAAACCATAACACTCCTGGGGTTTTGGGCATCTCCCCAAGTGGGAAATCGTTTTGTGACAGCTTATATTTGATAAAGAAAATGCAGAACTGTGTAACGACTCCTTTTCTCCCAAATACTTGTCTTTTCTTCATTTCACTTGCTAATAGAATTTCTTTTTACTAGCAACTATAGAGATGAAGGCCCACTTGTGACAGCCAGATTGCCATGTTGCGTCTTATTTCCGTTTAGTGATCCAAGTAGTAATTACAAGCCATTTGATCCAAAAGCATCTGCTGTGCTAACACCAAGTATTTCCATTTTCTCTCCATGAAGCACATGGAGCGTGAATAATTTGACATGTGGTTTCAGGACCATTAATGCAATAGTAATCAGTACTTACACGGAGGTTGTCATACAAGGGTATCAAAAGTACTTTGCAAACATCAGTCAGTTAATCTTTATAGTAATTGCAATTGAGGTTATTTAGTAATTCTATATTGTTCCCATTGTGTAGATGGAGAAATAAGAGATGAGGGGATGTGAAAATCTGTTGCTACTGTAGTATATGAAAGTTGTTATTGCCGTTTTGATTCCTTATAATTAATTAGGTAATATGGTAAAAACGATTGTTTCTTATTTCTTTAGTGTGCTATTTCTAATTGTGAGCATTCTCATATTATAGTTTGTTATACAGTGGCATAAGTTCTTGGTTTACCCTTAAGTGATTATAGGTGTTCATCAGACATTTCAACTTGACAGTGCTAATTGGGGAAAAAAGGACTTTTGTGAGATGTACTGGTTCCTGAGGTCTACTTTTGATCCCTCATAAAGGCTTCTTAGAGATTTTGTAATCAGAATAAGTTTGCATATCCTAAAGTTCTGGAAAAGTTTGAAATATTGGCCTAACAACAGATTGTGTGTTTACTTTCCAAGAACCAGCATTATTAATGCTAGAGAGATTTATTTACCAGAATTTTGGCTGTCAGGGATGGAGGGGGTTTTTTTTTGTTTTTTTTTTAACCGTAGTAACTTAGTTTGGAGTCTTCAAGGGTGGCTGAAGAAAATCTACTTGTAGTCATGTAATCACTGATCCTTAAATAAAAGTAAATGAGGTCACAACCTTGAAAATGACCTGTTGGAAGGTGATGTAACAAAATGTAAACAAATAAATAAATGCTTACATTTGCTGAGAGACCGAGGAAACATGGGATAGAAAACTGTCTTCAGAGCTAGGAGGACAGAAGAACCGAGTTCCAGACCTTCCTCAGACATAGTGTCTCCTGATGCTGCTGATGCCACTTATCCCTCAGGGTCTGAAAGAAGTCATTAGGTTGAAGAGCAGGTGTAGAACTGAGGAAGTTTCCTCTGTAGGGATACATCCTGTGTTAATGAAATGGCTGGTCTGGTCCAAGAAAGAGAAGCAATGAGAGAGTGGTTAAGAATATTAATTTATAGCAACACTTATGACTTTTAGAACTCTTTTCCTATAATCCCATTAGGTAGAGTTTTGTTTTGTTTTGTTTTACTGTGCTGGGAGTGCCATTTTCTAGACTATTTTTGTATTTTTTCAGAGGTTCCAATTTACCTTTGTTAAAGCATAACTCACAAATAAGTATATTCTAGTATTGTACTAGGTATAAAAACTAGTTTTCAGTCTCCTTAATTAAATGATAAATAGGGGTAGGGATTTCACTGGTATAGGAAATTCCAGGTTAAGGAAACTCTTGACCAGTGTGCAGGGTAAGGTTTTTGCAGATCAGTCTTAAAGAATTGCCTAAATGCTAAGTGATTAACTAAATGACTTGACTAGGGTGATGAAAGCCAGGGATCTAGACCAGTGGTTCTCAACCTTCCTAATGCCATGACCCTTTAATACAGTTCCTCATGTTGCGGTGATCCCCAACCATAAAGTTATTTTTGTTGCTACTTGATAACTGTAATTTCGCTACTGTTATGAATCATAATGTAAATGTCTGATATGCAGGATGGATTTTCATTGTTACAAATTAAACATAACCCACAGGTTGAGAACTGCTGGGTTAGAGGCTGGGCTCACCCAGAAGTCCTCCAGCTCCTAAGTCAGTGCTCTAGGTACTTTATCCACTCTTCCCCATCGCCTGTTTGAGTATAAAGAATTCCATGACAAGGAACCTAGTTGTCCCTACAATAACACAAAGTTTACAATCACCAGCCAGATTCTGTAGTTAGCAAAAAAATAGCTTCATGGGGTCATTGAAAAGATCATATGAGATTATAGGTCAATATGTAATAGCTTGTAAGCCTTAAAAGCTATAAATGTTTGGTCTTCCTAAAAGGGTCTCTCTGTAAAGGCATTGACTGTATGAAGGAGATCAGGTGACAGCTAGCTATTTAACTTCACCACAAAATAAGTGCTTAAAATACAAAAGGTTCATAAGTGCCCACTTTTTGCTGTTGTTCAATTGCTTTAGTTGTATCTTGACTTTTTATGACCTGATTTTGGGGTTTTCTTGGCAAAAACACTGGCATGGTTTGCCTTTTCTTTCTCCAGCTCATTTTACAGATGAGGAAACTGAGTCAAACAGGGTTAAGTAATGGCCCAGGACTAGATTTAAAACATGAAACATTTGTTGACAAGTCCTATTATAATTGCCTTGGAAAACAATTTACGTTTATTGATTTCCATCTCATCCTTCCTTGCTTTCAACTTGCTGTTTCAGCAAAATCACTTAACTGTCTATGTGTGGTTTGTGTGTGGGTACCATTGTCTAAATCCTCTACAATGTAAACCTTCCAGAGCCTGGATGAGAGGAATCCACACCTTCTTTCTGGCATGTTCTCCTCTACCAAATGACCTAATATATTTCTTGCTGAAACTAAAAAACAAACCCAAACAAAACATGAAAACATTAAACGCTGTGGGATTGCTGAGTACTTATTTTACGTTTGGTCTGCACTGCCCAAGTAACTCAGTGCAGTTCATATCTTCTGGCAAGACAGATCATGGCTTGATCTGTTCCTCCTGGTGATTGTCACCTCATATGAGAAGTTGTAGTAATCCTTTCCTACTGGGCGAGCAGAGCCCAGATCTAAGAGGTGTTGAGGTTACTTCCAAGGCTAGGAGAAAAATGTCATCTCAGGACCATTCTTCAGTCCCTCGTGCTCAGGGAAGTTAATATAAAAAGGTGCTCTAGGCATATTAGAACCTTTAGATACAGTCTGAGTCTGTCCTAGACAAACACTTGTTTTCACTGTCCTATGTGAGTAGTCACCACTGCTACTAAGGTATGCAAGTTGGGACAAGAACTCAAAGAACCTTTATATGCTTGACAAATGAGAAGTGGTGGGGTAAGGAGAAAGCAGAAGTTGTCTCTCTCTTTCAAGTATACTGTCTGGCAGATATTCCTGTTCCACAGCCATCCCTCTTTGGCATGCTTCCCTTACTCTACCCTTATTCCCCCTTGTCATAAGAGGGATCAATGGATGGACCAGAAACCTCTTTACCCACCATTCAGCAAGGGACCAAGATACATGTGTCCTTGGAAGTATCCCAATCATAAGGCTAATGGAAGTGGCTAAGTTTTCATGAGAAGTGCGCCAGTCAGAGTAGATGGGGGGAGGTCCCAGGATTATGCCCATTCTGTTTGAAAAATCCAGCTCATTTTTGTGATTTCTGATATCAAATCACTTGAAAAACTCTGGGATCTTTACTCCCTGGTAAATGCCTGTAATTCACATTCATTTTAGGTTGAGTTATTCTTGGGGCTAGAGAATACACCCTTGAGATTTGTTTGATGCTATGAATGCCAATGAGTAGAGGTATCTTGAGACTCCTACAGCTCATTGAAGGTGTTAACTGAAAGTCATAACAGCTGTACTAAAAGTACAGGGATGTGTTTTGGCTTTCAAGCATCCACATCAGGGAATAGCTGTGATTTGTAGACATGCTGTGCCAATTTTAACTTAAGGCTGCATTTCTTTAGTGCAACCTCTATCTCCATCCCAATGCATCATCTTGTGAATAGCTTTGAGTCCATATCGAATAAACAGGTGCCTTGCTCTAGCGACAGAATTGCTTTAATGTAAATTGTAATGTAAATTATCAGTCAGAAGGGCTCGATACATTTTCCCCATATAAAAAATGCCATTTTGTTTATAACACTGAAATACTCATCTCACAGGGTTGTGTTGAGGCTTAAATGGGATAATGTATGCAAAGTGCTTTATAAATTTAAAGCTCTATATGAATGTGAGCTATTAGATCATTTTAGT
>CM053593.1:313085679-313121387 GCA_028646575.1 Pseudocheirus occidentalis | reverse complement strand
AAAAAATGAAGTTGAACCCCACACTACTGACCATCAGACCATGCTCCACTAAACAGTTTTGAAATAATTCCTCTTAAGTCACCTTTGTAATACGTAAGACACTAGAATATGGATATTCTCATAAGTATTTATATTATTTTAAAAAAAGGTATTTGCTAACCAAATTAAATCTCCAACAGATGTAATCTGCAGCAATGTAGGAAATAGATGTGAAAAAACCACCTACAATATTTTCAGATCATCACTGATAGTGCTTAAACTGGTTAATTCAACCAAAAAACTGTAAGTGAAGGTTTACCATGAATCTACCCAATTTAAAATTCTTCTAGATGTGCTACTACTATGCAGTAAAATAACACTTTTTGGTCACAAGTAAAATACTCAGGCTTTTGAGGTATGAAGTGGATGGAGAGAAGAATGGTCCTGAAATCTAAGAGCTAAAGCCATGTTCTAACTATCTGCCTTATCACTTTCAAGTCTGTATTAACCTGACTTTCTTAGGCACACAGTGACCTCTACTGGTACACAGTCAGAAGACACAAAGTACAAATTTCCCCACATTACCAATTTTTATTATCCCACCTGTTTTGAGAAACCACACAAGGATAAGCTACAAAATGGATTTAAACTACATTACAAAACTTGTCTGCCATCAGACAGCCTTACATCTGAAGAACACAACACAGAGAATGCCACAAAATAGAGAGAGTATATCAGGAATGAACTTAAAAGCTAATCGTGATGATGTTTTCAGTATGCTGAAGCATGCAATTTTAAAGGTACTGCCAAGAAGTAAAATAAAAATAAACCAGTAGAACAACAATTCATGCCACACAACTATTCTGTTCTGGTGGCCTTTTAACAATCTGAGAAGTTTACCCAAGGAATAAAAGCAAAAATACACCTCTTAGAAGTATGCAATTCCTTAAACCTATCTAACCCAGAAAGTTGTTACTATATTTAATAGTACTGGCCTGATTCCTAGGTCCTGAGGGTTAAGGAACCATGGAGTTGGAGTCTAGTGGTCTGGTATCATAGAAGCTTTTCTGAGTAGGTTCCAGAATATATGCAATTCTTTTGATTGTCTACCCAGAAGCTGCGACCACCTGGTACACAATACCACCATTTCAAAAACATATGCCAGGTACTATTTTATACCAGATGCAGGAAATATAAAGACAGATGTGACACAGATGCTGTCCTCAACAAGTTTATAATTGAATGAGGAGAAGGAATCACCTAGAGATTACCAAGACTCCTGGGGTTTACTCTAGATTAAAGTGAACACTTTGGCCGTCCTTCAGTTTAGATTTGTATTTCTGTGGGTCTGTCAGAACCAAGCCATCTTCTCACTGACATTTGGGACTTAGCTAATGTAGACACTGAAAAGTACAGACATTTCTTGCTTACCTGGTGGAATATTATGGCTGGCTAATAATGTTAACTGGTGGGAAAAACATGTTTGCATATGAAGTGAATATTACAAGGTGACAGATAAGTTATTTGGAGTAATGTTCTAAAAAGATGATTGGTCAGAGAAGGTGACAGTAGGATTTCATGACTTTAAAATGGAGTCTGGTTATAATGTAGCAGCATTATTATAAAATCATGTTGCTACGGGCCTGTTATGATAAATGATAGTGGGAAGCTTAATAAGAAAAGCACTACAGAGATTAATGAGGTTTGGCCTTTGAAAAATTATTAAAATGATCTGCAGGTGGAAAAGTCTGGCAATGGCTTAAATTTATACACCATTTTATGTTGAACAAAATGTACTCCTCACAACTTTATGGCATCAGTAGTATAAGTATACTGTATCCATTTGAAAGATGAGGGAAATTAGAGGATAAGAATTAGAAACATGCTCATTTCCAGGTAACTTTACTGTACTGAGTGGCATTATAATTACAGGGGAGTCCTATAATGCTGGTGGTAGCTGTAGTGACCCACTTTCTATCAAGCAATTATTACTTAAAGTTATTATGTATGTATGTGTATATATATGTACACACACATACGTACATACACACACATTATAGATCATGAAATAGAAGAGCACAGGCATGCCCCAATGACTATTAGCTGGTCTGGGGAACATATAAACCCAAGGTGGTAGTTAGTTCTTTGGAAAAAAGTTATAAATGGATAAACATCCAAAAAGCTACAACACATTTTCTCTTTAAAGTTTGTAGCTTTTAAAGGGAACCTGTGTATATTGTACTAACAGTGTTATTCTAAAATTATGGTAAGGATATAATTATGCAGGACATTAAATCTATAATGATAAAAGAGGCAGCACAGAGCTGTGTATGGATCTGGCAATGGAATCAGGAAGGCTGGCACACAAGCCCACTCTTTTGTTCATGCATTAAACATTTACGAAGTGCCTACCATGTACCAGGTACCGTGCTAAGTGCTACTGGGAATACAAAAAGAGGCAAAAGACAGTCCCAGCCCTCAAGGAGCTCGGTCTCATGGAGAAGCTTACCTTTTAGGACCCCAAGCAACTCTATGAAACTCTAACTTGCACAGAAGGCACGGACTTGCACTGGTAGAAGGAACTTCCTCAACCCAGGATTTTCCTAAACCACTGACATCACTGGTTCAATTCTAATCCTATATAGCTTTAAGGTAGAGGCAACAAGAGCTGATATTTAATAGTGGTTTAAGTTTGCAAAGTGTTTAACGTATATTATTTCATTTGCTCTTCATCTGTGAGCTAGGTATTACTATCCCAATTTTAAAGATGATTAAACTGAGGCATGTAAGGCTGAATGACTTGTTCACAGTTACATTACTAGACTCAAAATGATGCCAAGTAGAACACTCCCTTCACACCACATGGCTACTCTTCTAGAAATGCCTGACAATGAGCTCCTATAAACATAGCAAACACATCACCTGAAAATATGGAAATGTTGTAGAATGCTCAGTCAAGCATTACATATTGTATTTCTTTGCTTGGAGGATAATATTCCCTTGACACCAGGATATTATGTGGCAGACTGCAGAAGCAATATGCTTAAAGGGAGCCATGGCATCCTGAAAGAATTAAAGTTTTTTCAAAATAGATTCCAAATGTTGCTGAGAGAAACAGAGAGAAAGAAAGAGAGAGACAGACAGAGACACAGAGACAGAGAGTAAGTTCCTCGAGGGCAAGAGCTGTTCTTTTATTCTTTGTATTCCCAGTATTTTGTATTCTTTGTATTCCCAGTGCCAAGTACTATGACCAGCAAATAATATTACAGGAAAATATTTCCAAAGAAATGATTGTCAGATATTTTAAAATATACTAGAAGAGGTAAAGGGGGAAAAAGGAAGAAAATGAAGGGAATATCTAAATTAGTAGAATAGAGATAGATTATATAGCATTCTTCCATCACCACACCATACCCTTTTAACCCAGTTTCTACTACTGGGTTTCTACTATTAAACTATTCTACTACTCTGGGGGAAATCAGTTATTATACTGTAGATAAGGAGCAGGCCTGCAGTTTTATTGGTATATGGATCTCCTGGGTGAGGGGGTCTCTCTTTGTCAATATTAGTCTGTAGTTCCACTGAAAATTTTAGTTACAGAGGGTTGCCTAAAGCCACACAGGGTCATGCAGGCAGCACATAGCAGAGGCAGGCCTTAAACTCAGGTCTTCCTGGATTAAGAATCCTTTCATACCAAGGGGCTCTCACAACTTACAGAAATTTTCATTATTTCTTAAGCTAAAACATTTGAAAAGCTCACCAACTTGGGAGTTTTCTGCAGGCTGGTGTATTATTCAGAATTTTTGTTTATATATTTTCCTTTTGACCTTGTCTGCCTAAAATTATGGTGTTTGCTTTCTTTGATCAATGGTGCTGTAAAGGTCAACTCTTTTAGGACTGGCTTTGAGTAAAACTGCTTGCATCCTCCCCTGTGAAAGCTTGAACTCCAGAATTCTAAAATGTCTTGTCAATGGTGTATACTGATTGTTAGAAAAAAGCTATTTAGTCTTCAATAGTAGAAATGCCCAAGAAGACATAAGCTATGGTTACACAATAACATGGTGGGGAATAATAAGCTGGAGTACAGTGATGTACAGTCCTGCCTGTGATCTAAAAGAACAGCCATTTTTCAGCTTTTTGGAGTTGGGACATCTGACTGTTTTCTATTTCTTGTCAAGCAGGGACATTCCAATATCTCTAGTAGGAAGCCAAGAAGAAAAAGTTAATGAAAAACTATTTTTAGTAAAGTAATATGATATATTAAATAGGAAAACATTTTCTTTTTAAAAATGTAAATCTAGTCCCCAAATTCTGAAAATTGAAAGCTTGGCATGATCTAAGCTGTGTTATCTTTCCTTTTCCTAATAAGAAATGTCTTTATAGAGCACTAGCCTTGGAATCAGGAGGACCTGAGTTCAAATCTGACCTCAGACACATAACCCCCCACCCCCCCCCACAAACTAGCTGTGTGACCTTGGGCAAGTCACTTAACCTCAATTACCCTGCATTCCCCCCTCCAAAAAGCAAAAACAAAAAACTTCTGATCTCTTGTCAAATAAATCTTGTCAAAGTTACCTTGAAAAAAGTGACCAGGAAGAGGACCTGCTAAGAAGTTGTTTCCCTGATATTTCAGACTAAATAAGTCACATGTATTCACATCACCTCCCTCAGAAACAAATAATGAAGCTGGAGATATAGCCCATCATTGGACAACATGAAAGAACTGTGATTTTGTGCCTGGAATGCACTTACTCCCTTCTTATCTCCAACACACAGAATCTTCATTTTCCTTTAAGACCTTGCTTAAGCACCACTTTCTCCAAGAAGCTTTCATAATTCCCTCAACTGTTAGTACCCTACCTCTCAAACTACCCTGTATATAACTACACTTCATTTATTTGTGTTTATTCTTATACATATTTATATATGTTCTCATGTCCTCCATTAGAATATAAGCTCTTCGTTAACAGGGGCTGTTTCATTTATTATATTTTTATCTTCAGCACCTAGCACACAGAAGGCATTTAATAAATGCTTATTTATTGACTGATTTTTTTACTAAGCTACGTTTGCGGTTTATTAATTTTTCAGTCATGTTCCACTCTATGACTTTTTTTGGGGTTTTCTTGGCAAAGCTGCTGGAGTGATTCACCATTTCCCTCTTCAGTTCAATTTTACAGATGAGGAAATTGAGGCAAAGAAGGGTAAGTGAGTGACTTGCCTACGATGCCACAGCTATTAATACCAAGTGTCTAAGGCCAGATCTGAACTAACAAAGATGAATTTTCCTGATGCCAATCCCAACACTCTATCCACTGTGCTACCTAAGCCACCTATCTCATTCCTATTTATTTATTACAATATCCCCCACAAAACTTTTACTATATACATGCAGAATCTTTCCAAGACCAATAATAAAAATAAAATTTCTATATACTTCCTAAGCACCAAATTCATTTAATACAAATAATAATATAATACAGATCTATGAAGATAACCCCTTCTATTTCCTATTCTATTCAATTTAGTTTAATTCAATAAACATTTACTAAGCACCTACTATATGCAAGGCTCTCTCTCCATTAGGCCCTATCTGTCCTCCAGTTGTTAAGTGGCAGGAACAATTCTCTAATGATAAAATGGGGGGAGTTGTGACAGAAGGAATATGATTACTTCCCAGTGTATGACCAAATCTATACCTGAGCAGGGAGGAAAATGTTTCACTTCAAAACTGATGCCTTTACTAGTTATTGAGCATGCCAAAAAATCTACCAAGTGTTTATTAAGAACCTATTAAGTGTTAGAAACTGGGATGGAAAGCAATGAAAAAAATAGCTCCTGCCTTTAAGAAGTTTACATCTTACCAGAATGTGTGTTGGGAGAGGGAAAGGTATGGAGAAGGAGTAGAGTGGGAGGAAGAACTGATAAACGGGGCAGTCATGGAGTTGCACTTGAGTCAAGTCTTGAAGGGAGCTGGAGATTCCAAGAGGTGGAGGTGAAGAGGACTAACATTTAAAACATGAAGAACAGCCGGTGCACAAAAATAGAGGAAAACAGATGAAATGCTGCGTATACAGAATTCTAAGTACAACAGGTGAGTTGTTCACGAGAAGAACTGTGAAATTAGTCCAAAAGACAGGCTGGAGCCAAACTGTGTAGGATTTTAAATGCCAACCAAAGGGATTGCATTTTTTTATCCCAGAAGCCAGAGGGACTGGAGTTTTGTGAGCAGGAGGAGTGACATGGTCATATCTATAGGAACAATTTGTCAGCTTTGTGAAATATGGATTGGAGGAGCAAGAGACTGGAAGTGGGGAGACATATTAGGATGCTATTGCAATAGTCCAGGGGATCAATGATGATGGTCTGAACTGGGATGATCATATGAGTTTAGAGAGGGTAGAGGCAAAAGGTGCTGTGGAGATAGAACTGACAATTAACAACTGACTGGATACTGGCGGATGAGACAGAAGGAAGGATGAATCTCAGATTATAAACCTGGATGAAAGGAAGGATGCTGATACACTCAACAAAAGATGGGAAGTTAGGAAGAAAGAGAGGCAGTAAGGTTGGCTGACCCTTGGGAAACCCTAATCAAAATTAATTTAATTACAAAGAAGTAGTTTGCATACTAAACCTATTTTGTATAATAAACCAGAATGCTCACAGTCTCATTACAGCATATTCTATTCAATTATTAATCATGGTATAACAGATTTCAAAGTTGAAGGGACCTGAGCAGTTATCTAGACCAAATTATACTGGAGAAAGAATTCCAGCTATAATATACCCAACAAGTAATTATTAAGCCTCTGCCATATGGAAGAGGAGCCAACCATTTCCTGTCACTTCTACACAGATAGATCTAATTATTGTATTTTTTCCTGAGAGCAAGCCCAAGTTTGCCTCTTTGCAATTTCTACCCATCTCTCCTGGTTTTCCTGTCATGACAAACATAACAAGTCTGATCCTCTTCCATAGATCAGTCAATCAGCTAGCAACTATTAAGGACCAGTGTATCCAGCACTGTACTAAAATCTGGGTATACAAAAAGAAAACAACAACAATAATAACAATAAGAAATACCTGCTGTCAAAGAGCTCACAGTCTAACAGAAAAAAACTATTCAAACAACTATGCAGAAACAAGATATATACACATATATATATATACACATATACTATTATATATGTATGTGCATGTATATACGTAGACACACGTGTGTGTGTGTGTTTCTCCTCATATTTGTTGAAGGCAGTCCCAGAGGCAAGGCACTAAGAGTAAGAAGAACTGGAAAAAGCTTCTTGCAGAGGTGGGACTTTTGCTGAGACTTGAATGAAGACAGAGAAGCTAGGAAAAGAGATGAGGAAAGAGCATTCTGGGCATGGAGAACAGAGTTTCAAGGAACAGCAAAAGGTCCGGTATCACTGGATCACAGAATACATGGAAGGGAGTTATGTGGAAGAAAACTTGAAAGGAAAGAAGAGGTCAGTTTATGGAGGGCTTTGAAAACCAAACAGAAGATTTTATATTTGATCCTGAAGGTACTAGGAAGCTGCTGGAATTTAATGAACGGTGGAATGATATCAAATCAGTTCTTCAAGTACTTGAAGACAGCTATCATGTACCCTCAGACTTTTCTTCAGGCTAAACATTCCCAGCTCCATCAACTGGCTCTCATGAAGGAAGGTCTACTCCCTGTCCAAGTAAGAGTCACTCAGTATTATTACAAAGATTGTTGTTATGTAGGAGAAGAGAAATATCAAGATGAGGTTCATCACCTGTTTATCAAGCCATCAAGTAATCATACTTCAATCACCTTCATTTTTTGCTACCTTCCAAAAAAAATTAAACTTTTGTACCATTCATCAAAACAAAATTACACAGGGAAAAAAAGATCTGGGAGATAACAGAATAGAAATGATGGTGATGGGAAGTTAAGGAGAGAAGAGAGAGAGGCAGTGAGTTGGTTGGCCCTTTTGAAACTCTTAATATATGCATCAAAATGGATATTATTACAAAGAAGTATTTTGCATACTAAAGCTATTTTGTATAGTAAATGTGGATACCCAGTCATTTAATTATTAATCACACTATCCATAGGATGTGCATGACATCTTCCCTTTTGAGAAACATGGGGAATTGAAAGTATGTTCAAAAGGCTTTTTTCATTTATTGAGGTATTAGCTACTTCTTGCAAATGACTTCTAGTAAAAAATTCAAACAAATTTTTATGATAACAAAATAAGTAGATGTCCATGCTGCTTGTATAAAGGGATCATATACAGATTCTCCCTAAAGTCAATCACATCCTTGATTTTGATTCTGAGGGGACAAAAACAAAACAAAACACTTTCTGCCAGAAGTATCATATATGTTCAATATTAACTTGTTCATTAGTAATCTGACCCTTCCCCTGGATCATTGCCTTGTTGTGACAGAGGGGCTTGTATAGCTCAATGAAACTATAAGCTATGTCACGTAGAGTTACCCAAGACAGGTCATCCCAGCAGATTCCAGGAATTCAAGTTGAACTATTTAAAATCTTAAAAGAGCTGCATGCAATATGACACAAATTTGGAAAACTCAACAGTGGACACTGTATTGGAAAAGATCAGCTGATGTCCCAATCCTAAAGAAGGGCCAAAACCAAATAATTGTGCTCATTTCATACCAGCAAGGTTAAGATTCTGCAAGCTAGGCTTCAGCAATATGTGAACTGAGAATTACCAGAAGTGCAGGCTGGTTTTTGAAGAGGCAGACAAACTACAGACCAAATTGCCAGTATTCACTGGATTATGGAAAAAGCAAGGGAATTCAGAAAAACATCTATTTCTTGACTACACTAAAGCCTTTGACTGTGTGGATCACAACAAAATGCTGCAAGTACTCAAAGAAATGGGAGTACCAGACCATCTTAACTGTCTTCTGAGGGACCTGTATGCAGGCCAAGAAGAAACAGTTAGTTAGAACTGAACATGCAACAACTGATTGGTTTAAGATTGGGAAAGGAATATGACAAGGCTGTATACCATCATCTTATTTATTTGGCTTATATGCAGAGTACATCACGTGAAATGCCAGGCTGGAGAAACCAAAAACCAGAATTAATGTTGCCGGGAGAAATATCAACAATCTTAGCTATACAGGCAATACCATTCTCTGGGCAGAAAGTGAAGAAGAATTAAGAAGCTTCTTAATGAGAGCAAAAGAGGAGAATATAAAATCTGGCTTGAAGCTGAAAATATTAACAAAACTTAAGATCATGGCAACTGGTTCCATTATCCTTGGCAAACAGAGGAAAAAGAAATGAAAGCGGTGTAAGATTTTATATTTTTGGGCTCAAAAATCACTACAGATGGTAACTACAGTCATGAAATTTAAAGATATTCGCTCCTTGGAAGTAAAGTTAAGGCAAATTATATATATATATATATATATATGTTCATAAAATCAAAGCTATGGTTTTTCCAGTAGTAATACATGGCTGTTAGAGTTGGACTATAAGGAAAACTGAGAGCCACAGAATCAATGCTTTCCAATTGTAGTACTGGAGAAGACTTTTGAAAATCCCTTGGACAACAAGGAAATCAAATCAATTAACACTTAAAGAAAATAATTCAGACTATTCACTGGAAGGTCAAATACTAAAGCTGAAGCTTAACCACTTTGGCCACATAATGGAAAGCCAAGACTCAGTGGAAAAGACAGATCTGGGGAAAGACTGAAGGCAAAAGGAGAAAGGGATGGAAGAAGATGAGACGGATAGTGTCACTGAAGCCATGAATATGAGCTTGAACAGACTTCAGGAGATACTGAAGGACAGAAGGGCCTGGCATACTATGGGTTCATTAAGAGTTAGACACAAATGAATAAATGAACAACAAACTGACGATCACTTTTTTTAGGTGTATGCAGACTGTGCCTGACACTGTTGACTGATTCCAAGAAAACATTCTAAGTGAAAATCATAAGGGATAGTTGATTCTATTGGGATTAATGTTATAAATGGGCAAATATCTGAATGGTAGCTAGATGAAGTTTCATAATTCATAAATGATGAGGTTTCACTACTATGAATCAGTGGTACTACTGCAAAATGATATCAGCTAGGATAACCATATATGGGATGTCTCTCTAGTTGTTCTTGGCTGATAGGCAATAATTTTTTAAAAATCAGGCACACACACACACACACACACACACACACTCACATGACTTCCTGTTCTTGGAAACTATTCCTTTCAAATAACAGTGCTTTTAAATTAAAGGCTCATGACATATAAGCCATGTTATGGGTTGTATACAGCTACTTTTGGTTCAATGATTTATAAATTTTATATTTAACAACTAGTTCTCCGAAAAAAAAAAGTAAACATTTCAGACTTAAAGTTAATCTACATTGTTAACATTTTCTTCATTACTTTCTTAAGACCAGAAACCAACAAAATAAGAAATCAAGTGCTGGTTTTTAGCATTTTCTGAGTTCTAAGATAAGGAAAATGTTCATACTGAAAATTTAACAACTGACTTTCCTGAACTAGTACTAACCAACATAAGTTTGTTGCTAATTATGAAATATTTAAGGCATAAATTCTTAATCTGGGTCCTATGAATTCATTTAAAATATTTTGGTAAATGCATTTTAATTTAATTGATTTCTTCTGTAATCCCAAGTATTTTATTTTGTGCATTTAAAAGCACTCTGAGAAATAGTCCATAGGCTTCACCAGACTGCCAAAGAGGTCCATAACAACAAAAAAGTTAAGAACTCCTCACTTAAAGGGACAAGTAAAATGCATTCCTGAGATATTGTGACCTAGGTAAAAACAAAAAGCTTCTGCGTTATGATGGAGCTAATCCAGAAACATTGTAATATCAACTGCAAAATAACATTTTAAATAAAAACTTCCATTTTTAACCAGTGAAAATGATACACATGAGCACGTACCTGCAAGTAAAAAAACACTAACAAACAGCAAACTTAATGGCAGGAAATGATATCATGATTAGCTAGAATAAAATCTGTTCTTTAAAAATATTGCTCATAATGGAAACATTGATTCCACTCTGGATGACCTGAGAAGTCATTCCAGTTGCCAGTGACTTACATCCCTGCAGTGAACGGTCTGCTCCTGTTCAAATTGTCATTCTCAGTGCTTAAAGGTCAATTTGAATGTGTATAATTAAATTGCTTCCTTTCCTTGTGGTATCATTGCTCTTTACACAGATTACAGAAAACAGGTTCTAATTTAGAATGGTTGTCAGGGTAGATGCAAATTAGTACCAAAGCCTTGTGCCTTGTGATTTGGTAACCTAGTATGGAAGATAACATAATCTGTGTCTAGGCAGGAGAACGAAGAATTTAGGGATCTATTCCTGGTTCCAACTAGAAACAGAGAAAGTATATTTAAGTAATTTAACTACTAAGTACTTGGATTTGTTTGTTGGCCAAATAAATAAGAACATGGTATAAAATGTTTTAATTTAACTAATTTAAACAAAGGGTTATCAACCTGGGGCCTTTATTTTAATAACTGTATTTCAAAATAATTTATTTTTTTGTAATTCTACATAACTAATTTTATAAATTTAAAAACATTGTTCTGGGAAGGGCTCTATAGGCTCCAACCAACTGCCAAAGGGGTCCATAACAAAAAAAGATCAATAACCCTTGTTTAAAACAAAGGTCACTGAAAAATAAAGCACAATCCCAAAAAAGTGTGCTGCAAGATAAAGCCTTACAAAGAGCCACTTCCATATAAATGATGTTTTGGTAATATTTTACAGTGAGAAAGTAACAAATAATGCCAATTTCACTTACTTCTTTACCTAAGTAACTACTAAGAAAGTATGAGCTGGTTTTTTTTTTTTATTTTAAAGGTAGAGGTGAGGTATTGGTAAGCCATGAGTTTTTATTTCATAGGTGAATTCTCAAACTTTATGGTCTTAAAACTCATTTACTTGCTTAAAAATGATTAAGGACCCCAAAGAGTGTTTGTTTATGGGGGTTGTATCTATCAAAATTTACTATATTAGAAATTAAAATATCTTGTTATTATGAAAGTAGTTTTGACCTTGTAAGCCCCCTAAAACAGGGTCTTGGGGACCCTCAAATTTCGAGAACTATTGTCTTAGGCCATTGATCCAATCACAGGATTTGGGAAGGGACCTCAGAGACCAATGACTATATTAAACACTATCTGTTCCAACAAGTGTATCATTAACACAACAGTTAAAAACTACCCAGATATTCCAAAATTCTCTTGTCCTAGTATTTTTTTTAATTGAATTTCAAGTGTTTCATTTATAGCATACCCATTAGTGACAGGGTTTGAATAAGAAATATATCATTGTGAATATATTGATGTGGTTCAGAACTAAACAGTTCTCTAAACATAAAAATCACAGGATTTAGAACTGGAAGATCAACTAATTCAACTTCCTCAGTTTATAGATATGGAAACTGAGATCAAAAAAGATGAAGCAATTTGCCTAAAATCGCTTGTGCAATAAGAAGCAGAAGTGAGGTCTGACGCCATGTTCTCTGATTCCAGAGCTAGTGCTTATAGTTTTAGAGATTAGAAAATACACCTCATACCTGCTACCTTACAAATTTACACATTGGTCCTAATTTTGCCCATTGAAAAGGCACACTTTCACAGACCTTGCCATCTGACTATCTAAAGAAGGTATAATGTCTCTTCTCTTTCCCAGTTTAGATACTTCTAATTCCTTCAGTCACCCTCATGGACTTGTGGAATAAATAAATTTGTGGAATTTATTCAAAACTACTTGTTGTATCAGCATTTTAAATGAGTATGGGTCCTCAGACACAGGAGAAACAAGAGGGGGAAAACTGGATGCAATTCAAAATTATTAAATAAGAAGTTTATCGAATATTTTGCTTAAAATTTTTCACCCCAATATGAAAAGACACTTCCAGCCCATTCCTCTTGAGAAACAAGAGGTCCACTAGTTTGGTATGTTGCATATATTTTCTGCCTTTTAAAATTTATTTACTAATTTTGCTAAATTTTTTCTTTTTTCTTTAAATATACGTTAAATGGGATGACTCTCTTGGAGCCTGAAGACGGAGATACAGGGGGAAAAAAATTTGGTAATGTAAAAAAATAAAAGATATCAATACAAATTTAATTTAAAACGCAAAAATAAAATGGTTTGTGGCATAAAGTGACTGTTACATAGTTGTACCTTAAAAAAAAAAAAGAGTGCTTTCTCTGTAGCCCAGTAAGAGGTGGTAGCAGCAGTGACCATTTAAAAAGAACAATTATCATTAGTAAAATGTCCAATTCTCAGATGGAATTTCTAGCTACATATAAAGTACCTCTAATGATACAGCTTACTGCAACCCTATGTCTCATTCGAGAAAGTGCTTTTCATTAGGTACTGAAATCTAAAAGGGTGTTTTAATAGCTCTTTCCTGTTGGGGGTGAGGGATGGGGGGAACTTGTACGGGGACTTTCAGATGTGGACAAAGGGCAGTTTTGTGGATATGTGATGTGATCTGAGAGTGCCACATCATCCAAAATATCAATCCTTCTGCCACTGAAATATCATACCTTTAGGTCTTAACAGTTTATTATTTGTTTTGTCTTTATGGGTCACTTACTTAAAAGGAAATATTTTGGGAAGAGTTCAACCCTTTAATCCCTGTCAGCCAACAATTTAGTAAGGATTACTTGGAGTGGAGCAAAGGATAGGCACTTGTAGGAAGAAAGGGAGACCTATGTGTGCAGTAGAAGAACAGCATCTTCATCTATCTTCACAAACGAGGCTAAGCTGGATACTATGGGCAGAAGCCATCTAAAGGGGGCAGTCAGGTCCAATGATACAGCAAATTCAATCCAATTTCTCTCCCACGCAGTCATGATTGATCATTTCTAGAACATCATTTTCATATCATTCACATATTCAAAAATCGAATGGGGAATTCCAGATCATCCAGGTTATCACAGAATGGTCGAGTTGGAAGGGATTTCTGCATTCATCTAAAATCCCTCAGATAATTCCTCTCTTCCTTTCAGACACATTCATGTGCCACTAGTTACAGGAAGTCTTTCCTGATTCCCCCAACCCCTAGTATCCTATTTATTTACTCTGTATATGTTTATGTAAGTACACTGTCTTCCTTGAGAGAAGTTAAGTTCCTTAAGAGCAGGGACCATTTTACTCTTTGCTTTTGTATCCCCAGTGCACAATGCCCAGCACACAGTAGGTTCTCCCTCTATAAATTTTTGATTGACTGATCTGTTTCAGCTCATACCTGACCAACAATCCCCTCTAAAACATTTCTGATGAGTGGTCGTCCAGATTCTGCTTGAAGATCTTCACTGAGCTGAAATTCATTATGTACCTAGGGAGTCCATTCCATGTTTGTGTGAAACGCATGACTAGAAATGGAAAATAGAGTAGTATGCAAAAAGGTAACAGATGGACAACTCTATTCTAATACTAGTGAAATTTAAGAAGACCTAAAGGAAGACCTATACCACAGTGGGCAGACTAATACTTTGTGGGGTACTTATGGAAGGTGAACAAGATTCAAAATGGAAGAGAAGGTATGAATTGGTTGTGATCTTCAGTGATGTAAGGAATACCCAAGAATTCAATGAAAGTACACAGTAAACAGCTGGTTTCTGGGTTGTTGGGGTTTTTTTTTAGGTAATTTTCTTGAACCAAAGTAGATTATTCCCTCTTCCCCACTTCTGTCCTGAGTTCTATCACAGATAAGCTAGATTCTAAACCTGGAATATTCACCTCTTTCTTTACCTGTTGAATTATTTTCTGTCCTTTGAAGCTCAATTTACATGCACTCTTTTAACAAAATCAGACTTGAAAAGGATCTTTGAGAAGACCTAGCCCAACCCCCTACCTGATCAAGAATTCCCTCTATAATACTGTTATGGTTTTTGCCTAAACACCTCAAGTATGGGAGAAAAACCTCAAAAGATATTTCATTCCACTCTTCCAAAGTGCTAGTAGTAAGAAAGATTTTTCCCCCCTCAAACGATGCCTAAAACTGCCTCTCTGCAACTTCACCCATTGTTCCTAATTCTGTCCTCTAAGACAAGCGGGACAAATTCTTTCTGCCATATGACAGCTATTCAAATAAATGAAGATAGTTATCATATTCCCCCTAAACAGTTTCTTCTCCAGGTTGCCTATTCCTTCATGAAGCTTTGTCATGATATGGTCTTTGGTCTTCTCACCATCATGGTACCCTGTTACAAAGGCATCCTCCAATGTATCAATCAACGTCTTTCCTAAAACGTGTGCTTGGAAATGAAAGAAGACTTTAGGTGTGGTCTCTCTCCAGGATAGCATATAAGAGAACCATCACTTTGATCTTCCTATGTAAGTTTCCACTTTTAGTGTAACTTATGGAAGTATTAGCATTTTAACAGCTATGTCATATTCTTTGAACTTGCAGTCCACTAATATCCCCCAGATCTTTTTCAAAGCTATGCTCTTTAATCATGCCTTTCCCATCCTATATTTCTAAAGTTGATTTTTAAAGAGGCACAGAAATTTGCATTTATCTCTATTAAATTTCACCTTATTCAATTTATTTTGCTATTCTAGTCTGTTGAGATCTTTCAGAATTCTGATTTTTATCATCCAACCTGTTGGCTATTCCTCTAAGTTTTTGACAAGTCATTGGTAAAATGTTTCTAATTAAGCTCTCCCTGATATTCCTCATCCTAGCCCTAACATTGCACCTTATTTTGTATCCCTAACATATTTGTAATACAATATTATGTACTTATAATTTATTATCTATATCTACCTATCCCACATCTAACTAATTTTCTTCATCCACTCAACTGTAAGCTCTAAGAGGATGTGTTGTGTCATAGCTAGACTCTGTATTTCCCTCGACACCTTACATAGTACTCTGTATTCAGTATAAACCTAATAAACATTTACTGAATAAATGCAAACATCTACATTCTTCAGTTTCTGTTTGTATAAGTATATACACACATAAGTGAATAAACCACCAACTAGACTACAGATAGGTAAGCTATAAGCATTTCTGAGAGAAAATGTATTCCATTACTCATAGTTTGCTTGGAATGAAGGTAATAAACTAATAAATATTTGTCACTGAGTAGTTGTATGAACTTAGGCAAGACATGCTCTAAACCTGTTTATCAACAAATTGGTGGGGGAGGGATTATATGATATCTAAGATCCTTTCTAGATTTAAAATTCTGTGAGTCTACGGATTCACTTGAATAAATGGAAAGCTGATATTTTGCATTTATAAGGTCTTTCTCTCACTCATGGTGAATTTATATTACTGGAAGAGGTGTTAAGCCAATCTGATTTTCTTCACAGAAACAATGTTTAAAATAGGACTGAAGGTTCCTGAACAAGGTGCTTTTGCCTACTTTTTAGGAAAAATGACAACAAACACCATATTTTAATCAACTATTTAATCAACTATAAATGATATATCTGGACCTCATACTGTATAAATCTGAGGTAAAACAGTAAGCCAAACACATTGTTTTAACATGATGTAGTCATAGCGTACCTTACAAAATTCTTCTCTTACATCTTTGAAATTTAATTAGGCCTTAATTTTACAACAACAAGTCAAAAGGTAAAGAAATACCTTCATTAGGTCATAGAATTCAGAAGTGATTCTTTGGGAGAATTTTATAAATATCCTGCAGAGATTTATTCGGTAACTTCTGGAAAATGAACCAGAGGAGTTTGTTTTGCTGCTTTTCTCTTTTTTATTATAAATTTCCCTATAGTGGACACAGGAATCAGAGATCAAGCTGCCAGGGTTTGGGGCTTTTTCCCCCCTACAAATGAGGTTAAGGTCAAGATCCATTTACTAAAAATCGGCCAATTACATACATTTGTTTAGCTTGCCATAGCACAGTGTGTATAAAGAGGAACATGGATGTAACAGAATACATTGTAAATCTCTGTGAGGTTGAGGATTTTTTTTTAAAAAGTTAGAAAAACTAGCATTTTTCTGAGAGCTCCCTAGAATTAGTCTAATAATCTCTGAGATATACAGAAGACAGAGTAAAACCAATTTGATTTTACATCAAGACTATGTTCTTTTGAACATACTTAGGGAATTAGTAAGATACATAAAAGGTATTTTTCCTTAAAAAGGAATAGTATTTAAAATATTTTTCTGAATTTTTAAAGTTTTCAAATTTCTTAATACTATAGTTATAACTAGGAAAAAAACCTTCCTAAGAAATTTAAATAAGAAACAGAAAGTAAGGAGTAAGTTAACAAATCTAGATTCCTCCTACAAAGAGACTGCTGTACAGTCTGATGTTAACAAGTTAAAACTGCAAGACCACTGTGGTTCTTGACCTAAAAAAACAGTAAAGGTGACAGATTTATTACTATTTTTCAAATGTATTTGAAGGAGTAAGGCAACTCTAATACATATTACTAAGCTGAAAAAAACTGCTTCAGTAAAATATTACACCTATTGAGAACATGAGCTCTTTGGGGTGGACAGACTATTTCATTTTTCTTCATATTTGGATCCCCACCATCTTAGCACAACCCTGGAAAAGAGGAGGTACTTAACAAATGCTTGTTGATTGAATGACTGAATCCTAATAGCAGACACAATTCTGAATAGTGACTATCAACTAATCATTAAGCTCACTAAGTTTTGAAAGAAAAGATGTGAAAAGGAAGGGCCATTATTATTTGTAGCAAAGAGTAAGCTCTTCAAGAATTAGATTTTTGAAAAGATTACATGCAAATATCAAGCACAAAATCTTTTAAAAACAAATACACATTCCTGTGCAGGCAGGGATGGAAGAGCTCTGTGGGATTAAGATATGTACAAGAACAGGACAAAGAAATTAAGAACAATGGAAGACAAATAAAGAAGAGGACGCCATAATGCATGTTAAATAATCAGAGTAGTTTGGGGAAATAAGTTTGTCAAAGGCACATAGACTTCCTTTTCCAGAAATTTCAAAGATGTTTGTTTCATTTTAAGATATGTGCTGGAACTTTTTATATTAACCATGACTTCTTAAGGGTCTAGTTCAGAACGCAATTTGTTTTGATTGTATCATGAACTGGTTTTGAGATGAATCTTCCTTTTCAGGTTTCATGAACACATTCTGCTCCTCCTCCTCCATTTGATTAATTTTCCCCTTCCTTCTCTTTATAACTACATATATATGGAGTAAGTTTTTAAGAATTAAACTGGACTTTTGGCACATACAGGAAATTAATAAATGCATGTTAACACCCCTTCCCAATTTTTTCCAAAAAAAAAATCAAAGCTTCAGGAAGATTGCTTTAAAGGGTAGTTCCAATAATGACTAGCAAATGACTGCCTCAACAGGCACAAGCTAGTTCTCCCTTTAAGTGCCTCCTAAATTCCTTATTTCTGTCAATTCAGCCTAGGTTGAAACTTTTGAGCACGGGCTCTTAACCTTTTGCTTTCATGAACCCCTTTGTCAGTCTGATCAAGTCAACTGGCATTTTTAAAATTAAGCATCTACTACATACCAGGTACAGTCCTAAGGACTAGGGATATAAAGAAAAGCAAAAGGTCATTCCTGCTCTCAAGGAGCTCACAGTCTAATTTGGTGATGCCTATGGACCCTTTCTTAGAATAATGTTTTTAAATGCACAAAAATCAAACATGTAAGATTCTAGATCAGTGGATTCTAGATCAGTGGTTCTCAACCTTTATAATGCCGCAACTCTTTAATACTCGTATGTGAGTGGACCTACCTGGAGATGGATAGAGAGGAGTGGTGTCTCGGTTCCTAAGACCATTTGAAGTATGGGTTTTAGGCGACCCCTATGAAAGGGTCATTCAACCCCCAAAGGGGTCATGACCCACAGGTTAAGAACCACTGTTCTAGATGAAACAAAAAGGTTCTCGGATTCAGGCTAAGAACTCATGTTTGCAGGGGTGGGGAACCTTGTGGCCTTGAGGCCTCATGTGGCCCTCTAGGTCTTCAAGCACAGCCCTTTGATGGAGTCCAAGTTTTACATAACAAATCCTTTTATGAAGGGAATTTGTTCTGTGAAGCGAGGCTTCTGTCAAAGGGCTGCACTTCAGGACCTACAGGGTCATAAGAGACCTTGAGGACACAGATTCCCTACCAATGAGTGTCTTACACTCTTCCCTTTCTCTTAATATCACAGGACACATAAGACCATTGACTAACTACCAAGTTCTATCAATATTCCCTCACCTGTATTTACTGATCACTTCTCTTTCTTTCTTAATTGCTACCACCACAGTCCAGGTTCCTTATCACCTCTCTTACAGAGACTTCTGTTAATAATCTCTCAACTGGTCTTCTTCCCTCCAAATTCTCCCCTATCCCTTCATAGAAAGAGTCTGAATACTCTTTCTCATGTACTTTCCAACAGTGAAACCTTTCAGTGGCTCCCTAATGTTTGTTAAATAAAATAGACTTTTAAATATGGCTTTCACAACACTATTACAATAAATAAATAAATCTTACTTAAAATTAAATATAAATGTAAAATGTAATAAAATATAAAATCCTTTATTAAATCTTTATATCGATTTTACCAACCATTTACCTCTCTCAGTTCTTAATCCTTTTATACAAAGTGAGTTGAAAGAAGACTTAAAGATATAGAACCAATCTTTTTCATCTTATGGATAATGAAACTGAATCTCAAAAAAAAAAACCAAACCAACCAACCGCACACCCAAGGTCACATGACCAGTGAGTTGGCTGGAGCAGGTCTCCTGAGTACAAGTCTAGGGATTTTTCCACTACTTCTTTTTCTCATAGGCATCCTTATTCGGTTGCTGGCATGTTCACCAGGTACTGCATCATCAAAACGATTATGTTGTAGGGGTAAGAGACTGTCATATTTCAAAGTCTGCCACAGCTTGGCACAGTGGAATAAGCTATCTAAATGACATGGTAATAACTATGTAATCTGAGGGGCCACAGTGCCAGTATCTTCTGACTGATTAGTCACTGCCACTCCCAAACTAATGTCAGTCTATTATTTGGCCTGGACTGTAGCTAACATCAGATGTTTTTGTTCTCATGACTTGAGTGCAGAAGTTTTAGTAGAGGTTGGCAGGGAAGTCACTCATCTAATAGTGTGCTAGGGAACTCTCTGAATCAAAGAAGAAGTATTATTTAGTATAGAAAATTTGGTTTTTGATACAGAAAATTTCCTCACCTGGGTGTTCAATATAGCATGACAATCATAGGCCTAATCAAGAGCCCTAGTCCTATCCAAAGGACAGTACTAAAAACTGGGTGAATTGAATCAAATTAAAATATAGCCTACAAAAATTAGAGAATTAAAGCCCTAATAAGAAAGCCAATGATCATTTTAAAATGTTAAGAACAAGTTCCCTGGCTTCATGTAAATAAACTGAAACCCATGTGCCAGAATAAGCAAGTCATGCTTCTCTGAAATTCATTTCTATTAAGTGCAATTTTTACCATGTATATACCCCAGAAAACTTACTCATGATTTATACAATAAATGGAAATCTTTACCTTGATTAGAGAGAGTCCTTGGACTTCTAGAAATGATAAAAGCACAGATAGTATTATCTGTATTGAACCAGAATGGGCTATCTCATCCAGCTTCATTTTACATGTGGGGAGACTGAGGCCCAGGGAGGTTAAATGACTTGTTCAAGGTCATGCAGATAGCAAGAAGCAGAAAGGCAGGATTTCAACTAGGTCCTCTGACTCTGGAATCTAGTAATCACCTCACTGTGCCAATCTCTAAGAATTTAGTATAATTTAAATGTTTTTTATTTGGAAAATACTATAAACTTTTAAGTTTGTTTTGATATTTTTAAATGTAAAATGATTTTTTTCAGAAGTTCACCCATTAAATTCCATTATAAGTCCTACCATAGTGAAAGGACATTTTCTTCAAATGTATGGAAAACTTCAGAATTTAATCCCTTAGCGTTCGAAGTTAGACACCACTCATCTTTTTTAAAAAATAAGCATGTGTTTCAAGTTTCATATATCACTCACCAACAGACATCTCAAACTGAATGTACTACAGATCTCTCAAACTCAACATCCAAAACAGAATTCATTTTTAATCCCCTCCCTCCCCGACTCCAATCATATTCTCTTTCAAACTTCCCTATTTTTCTTGACGGCACCACCATCCTCCAACTCATCCAGGCCCACATATCAAATCAAGTCTTCATTTCTAATAATTCTAACTGGCATTTTACATAGTTCTTAAAGCTTTTTACTACTACTACTACTACCACCAGCACCACCGTCATTATTTTTCCCTTATTTTTATCTATGGTATTTTATCTACTTTCATCTTACAAAGGCTGATAAAATGCCTTGTATGTATGTATGTGTCTCCTTTCCACCAACATGTGGCAGGACCTCACCCCTCAAATGTTACAATAACTGACTTAGGTGGTCTGTCTCAAGTCTCTCCCCTCTCCAGTCTACCTTCTACCTAGCAGCTAAAGTGAATTTTCCTCGGCTATGGGTGATTTCTCTATTACTTCTGGGATCAAACATAAAATTGTCTGTCTTTTAAATCCTTTTATAATCTGACTCCTTACTAGCTTTCCAGTCTTTTTTGCTTACTTATGCCCCTCCATGTACTCAGAATACAGCTACACTAGACTTCTTGTTGCTTCCTCATCTCCCAGCTTCCCATCTTTTAAAATACTGACTGTCTTCCGAGCCTGGAAATGTCCTCCCTTCTCATTTCTTTTAAAGAGTAAGCTCAAATCCCACCTTGTGCTAGATGTCCCTCATTGCCAGTGACTTCTCTCTAATATTACTTCCTGTTTACATACACACACACACACACACACACATGCCTTATAGATACAAGATAAATATCTTGTTTACATGTTCTCTCCCCCATTAGAATGTGAACTCCTGGAGGCCCAGGGCTATGTTTTTGCCTTTGTTCCATAGTGCTTTAACACTAAGCCTGATATTTACTAAGCATTTAATAAATGCCTGTTGACTGACTACCAACTAAGAAAAATTAATCCATAAAATACAGAATTAGAAAACTCACTGAAAAGCTATTTCTACAGACAACACTATGTAACAGTGTCAAGTAATTAAAATATCAATTGTCCCCACAATGTGATGAAAAGATCACTTTCTGCATTTATGAATTTTTAAAAATAGGTTAACCTTCATTCAAATATTGCTGAGAAAAAAATAGCAACATACTGGAAGAGTAATGAATGAAGTGTAGGGTAGTAAACAAAGGACATCAGATGTCTTTCATAAATCTCTTAATCACAGTTATAAAGCCACAAAGTTCCAGATAGTGGCTAAACGCAGCCGCAGTTAGAACTCCCAACAATTCAACCACACTGTCATGCTTCTAGCAAAAGGACTTTACTATCTTAGATACAAAGGATTTTGCCAATTGTAAAAAGATAATGGGTCTTAAATCTATAAAAACAAGGGAGAAAACATTTTAAAATTGTTTCTAAAATGTATTAACAACATTATTTCATTACACCAAAGAAGCAAAATTATTGAGTACCGTTCCTCAAATGAATTTGCTGGGAGGTAAAGGCAAAACAACTGAAGATCTTTGGCCCCTTGGCAAAAAACAAAACAAAACAAAACAAAACAAAACCGCACAAATAACATATTAAAATGTTGTTTCAGGAAACCTCATAATAACAGCTACTTAGGAAAAAAAGTAAAGGGTCAAAACTAAATTGGTTAATCTTTCTAGTTTCAAAAAAGAAATCTTATACCCTGGGGTGTCAAAAATAATCCAATCAATGTCAATTAATATTTATCAAGTGTTCTTTATGTGCCAGACACTGTGCTAAGTGATAGAGATAGCAAAAGGGCCAAAGACAGTCCCTGCCCCCAAGGAGCTTACAATCTAACAAGCGAGAAAAACATGAAAACAAGTATGCACAAAAAAGCTTTGTATTGGAAAAATAGGAAATAATCAACAAAGAGTGGTTGGGAAAGGCGTCCTGTGAAAGATGGGATTTTTGTTGAAACTTAATGGAAGTGAGGGATGTCACTAAGTAGAGATGAAGAGGGAGAGCTTTCCAGGCATGAGTAAGAGCCAGAGAAAATACTCAGTGCCAAGAAACTTGGAGGATCTTGTTTGTGATACAGCAAGGAGGTCAGTGCCACTGGGTCAAAGAATTTGTGGCAGAAATTAAGGTATGAAAAAATAATCAGGATTTTAAGGCGAGCTTTCCAAATTATGATACTAGACTGATATTACCCTAACAGGAATAAAGCTAAAATGCTAAGCAAATATTGAAGTATAGAAAAAATGTTGTTTGCTGTAGGAGCAATATTAACGAATTAATAAGCTAAGAAAAAAAACATTACACAGTCTCTATGTATGAGGAACATTTTAAAGTTACAATTCTAGCATCTTTTCTAAATGAAGGATGACTGACAGATACTCCTTAGAAAGTCAAAGAAAAGAGCTGGCAAAGTAGGCTTTGTCACATGACCAAAGGCTGTAAGAAATATTATTTTGTGGGACAGTGGGTCAATATATTGCAATACTAATGATAAATGTCTGCAAAAAGACTACAATGCAAATAACTGTATTTCATGCACTGTCAGTTGCTAAGGACAAAGTAGTAGAGAAATTCTATGAAGATCTTGAAAAGATCCTCCAAATTAATACTTGGCAACTTTAGTACAAAAGTGGTTAAATGTGCAGGAGAAATATATGAGAAAGTTTGTTTTGGGAGAGAGAAAGAATTGGCAGGTGCTGAAAATAACATTACATGTAATGAAACTGATACTGTAATAGGAAAGGGCTTATTATTATGTACATGGTAATTAATTCTGAGTTAGCTATTTGCAAAACCCATCAGAACTAAGATTAGAATTTGTAATAAACAAAAATATTAATGAGAAAAAGCTGGAATACAAGAAGAGTTAACTCTGAATTATTTCTAAAAAACTGAAAACAAAAAATCAAACTTAACTTGAGAAATGACAATACTGGCTATAATAATTTCATCTACAATTATTAAACAAGATAATACTGTTATGATAACTAACTATGCTTTAATAACATTAAATAAACTACATAAAATCTCTCCTAATATTACTTCTTAGGATATAGTCATTATCATGTGAAAATGACAAGAATAATCACATTTTTAAATAAACAAGTCAAAGCTGATGTGACACAAGCACTCTTCTTTCAAAATACTTTATTTGAAATGTTCCTATAACCTTATCGTCATGTTTTATTTTGTATTAGTTATTTACATATATGCCATTTTTCCTCTCTACTACTCTGAAAGCTTTTATTGAAAGGTGTCAGGATTAAAATGTTGGGCCTAGCGTTGATAAGATCTGGGTTTGAATCTCACCTTTGATACACTGAGAAAATCAAACTGATTCTATTTTGCAACTGATTCTATTTCTATATCACTGCTTCAGCTTTCTTCTCTTAGTTAATTAAGTTGAGAAGTTCAGCTTTCCTGTTAATCACTGTTCTATTCTTGCATCTTAGAAATCTGTATAGCTTTAAGAGTAAGAGTCTCCATAAATGGAGAGATTGAAGAAATTATCAGTTTGATCACTAATTCTGTCAGTTACAAAGAGGTACATGAACAAAGGTATATGCCTATATCCTTCCATCAAGGAGTGGGATATTATTAGTAATAAGATCTTTGGGAAGTCACAGAATTCTCTCAAAGTTTAGGAAATCCAGAGCAGTAGGCTTCAAATCTTTGCTATGTGCTGTAAGAATCAAGACTTTAAGGGAAATTCAACAACTCAGCATGTAAGATTAGTAATTATACTTAGAATCGGGAAAACCAGGGTTCAAATTTCCACCTCTCATACTTCCTAGTAAGTATAGGAAAGTCTCTACCTCTCGGGCTCAATTTCTTCATCTATAAAATGACAATAAAAAAACCTGGAATAACATTGACCTTATAGAGTTACTGATCAAATGAGATAACACATATATTTTGCAAATTTTAAAGCACTATAGATGTCGGTTATTAACTCTCAGTCATGGTCAAAAGACAAATACAATGAAGTCCAAATCTACAACTTTCAGCACCATTTTAACCAATCAGAATATATCAATCAAGCATGTTTCTTCCTAGAACCCACTTATTGAATCATAAGAACTCCTGGAGATACTGGAAATGATGATGTTAGAGAAAAATGAGAGTTTTATGGAAGGCCTTCTAAGTACCCTCCGTGGAACCTGTAGGCTAAGAGGAGCATTTTGGAGTAAACCCCACATCCAAATAAAACTAGCACTGAAAGAAGGTAAGTATGTTCTTAAGGGGCAGCATTTTAAACTATTGAACTATTTCCCCATTCCTGAAAGGCAAAGATAAAAGCCAGAGAAGGAGGAGGGGAAAGAGGAAGAGGACGAGGAAAGGAGAGAAGAGGGAGAGGGAAGGAAACTTCAGAGCTGAGAAATGAAAATATTCAGCTGTTTGGACTAAATGGTCTATACAAAGAAAATTCAAAGGATTCTAACTTGGTTTTATAAGCAGATGTGATAATCAGATGCAACAAAATCTTTTCACTGGAAGCCAATATCAACATGAGATGTCATTGAGTTGAGTTGTGATGACATATAACGGGGACATAAGTTGACATCATCTTTGATTGCTCTTAGTGACATCCTCATAAGAAATCAACAAAGACAAATTATTTAATCTCCATGGACAATGTCCTAAGATGCTTTGTTAAAGTATCATGTTGCGACATTATGCTTTGCCTATTTAAGTTCAAATAGCACGCCAAATTTTATCTTTGTTTCCTCATCATCTCGAAACTCTGTGAACATATTGATAGACTAGTACACGTAAGACTTATATTCTAGTAAAGAATGATGGATGCATCTGAGCATTAAGTAACCCTTGGCCTTATCTCCTTATGCATGTAACAGGTGTTCACACTCTGATCCTAGTCTATTGATAATCTGGGTTTCCTTTTACACTAATCCTAGTATCATTCTCTTTCATAAAAATCTTTCGATATTGTCTCTCCAAAAGTATCCCAGTTCTATTACAATAAAATTTGAAGGTTTTTTAAAAATTAAATATTAAGCTTGCCTTTGACATCTGAAAAGAAAATATGGCATAATTTGTAGGTTGGGAATCAACTTAATGATACTGACTGTTCAAAGAATAATCAATTCTATTCAGTTTTACCAATATTCAATGACTGCAAAGGATTTTACTAAGCTATACAAACTATTTTGTTGTTTTTCAGTCATGCCCAGTTCTTCGTTATTCGACAGGCCATAGCATGCCAGGCCCTTCTTTCCTCCACTATCTCCAAAAGTCTGTCCAAACTCATATTTGTTGGTTCCATGCAATATCTATCCATATCATCCTCTGCTACCCCCCTTTCCTTTTGCCTTCAATCTTTCTTAACATCAGGGTCCTTTCCAATGAATTTTTTCTTCTCATTCTGTAGCCAAGGTATGTAAGCTTCTATATTTGCCCTTCCAATGAATAATCCAAGTTAATTTATTTAACTATTGGCTGATTAGATCTCTTGCTGTCCATGGAACTCTCAAAAATCTTCTCCAGTACCACAGTGTGAAAGTGTTGATTCTGAGGCACTTAGCTTTCCTTATAATCCAATCTCATAGCTCTAGGATTACTACTGGAAAAACCACAGCTTTGACTATACAGACCTTTGTTGGCAGGTGATAGCTCTGCTTTTTAGTATGTAGTCCAGATTTGCCATAGCTTTCCCCCCAAGAAGCAAATGTCTTTTAATTTCATAACTGCAGACACCATCTATGATTCTATAGTGATCTTTTGAGCCCCAAAATACAAAATCTGATGCTGCTTCCATTTCTTCTCCATTTGCCAAGAAGTAATTGGGATAATTTGGTCCCTCTTAGAAAACTATCTTATTGTGACAGAGGGGTTTGCATACCTCAATAAAGTTATGAGCTATGTCATTCAGGGTTACCCAGGATGGACAGGTCATAGTGGAGAGTTCTGACAAAAGGTGATCTAATGGAGGAGGAAAAAGCAAACTAGCTCAGTATGTTTGCCCCAAAAAACCAAACAAACAAACAAAGAAACCCATGGACAATATTAAAATGGTATGAGAGATATCGGTCAAAGATGAATAAGACAGTTGGTTAAAAAAAAAATCACACCATGGGGGAATGGTAAAAAGTGCATTACATTGTCACTTTCTTAAATTTCATGCAATACATCAAATGAGGATTATCTGTACTCTATAGTATTACAGGAATATGAAGACTATGGAGACAAGATGCTGAGCCAAATATGACAAACTTAAATTTTACACAGGTAAATGTAAAGTCCTATATAGTGGCTCAAAAGATTAACTGCACAGGTATAGAATGGGTAGGTGGCAAGGACAGGTACGGGTGTTGAATTCATGTGAGAAAGATCTAGGCAGTTCACCGTAAAACCAATGAGTTAAAATAAAATGTCATAGGGCAGCTAAAATGCTAAATCACTCTGAAGTTTCATTAGCAAAGAATGTTTTAAGAATGACAAAAGTAATAGTTTTCTTGTATTTTGCACTCTAGTCATATGACACCTGATATTCAGTTTAGTTGTTAAGATATTGAAAAGCTAAAGGACATCCCTCCAAGGAGGGTACTAGGATGGCTGGATGGTGAAAATACTTGAAATCATGAGAACTGTTTGAAATTACTGAGAATTCTTAGCCCAGAGCAGAGAAGACACTAAGATTACAAACTGATAATGAATAGTTTAATTTATAATATTTTTCCCTTTGAAAATATGGATTGATAAAACTGATTTATTTAAATATTGAAAGATATGATTGTGTACTTTAGGAAAGGGCAAAGACAAGGCATTTAGTAGAGCTGGCTTAAGTACTATAGTTTAAACTTCAGTAGAAGTTTGATTTCATTTAAATGGTATTACCTGCACTGATGTAGATCCCAGCCCTGACATACCTTCTCATCATATATATGTGTGTGTGTATATGTTTCATAAGTATCAGTGCAGCATTCTGGCTGTTAATCTGATACTTCCTACTACCATAATATGATTAGCCCACCTCCTTTCTCTGTTCATATGTATCCTTGATATTATTGTATTTCGTGAAGCATTCTACAAATCTTAAAATGCATTATTATAAGAATTAGCTATTATTATCATGCCATTCATATTACTTATTGAATATGGGTTGTCATCTAAAATCTGATAAAACCTACTCTGCTCACTATTCATCTCTCCATTGATCTTCAGGTCAACTTTGATTGAAGACTAGGCTGTTCCAAGATTTGAAGTCATACATAATCCTCAGCACATCTGTGTTAAACAGATGGGCTTTTGTGCAGGGGGCAGTTTAAGGCTGTTAAAAGGGCCAAGCTATTTCCCATAGAAATCTGGTCTACTTTTTCCAACTCAATTTCAGCCCCAAATTACTGGCATGCCATAATACCTGTCCTACTGGCATAGCAAGTATGTGTGTGTATGTATGTATGCATGTATGTATGTAATACATATCAATGCTACTAAATGAACTCAAATTATTAACCTAAGTATATGTCCTGATCTTGAGTTTTTCATCCATTTATTTTTTTCCTGTAAGGGCTATATGTTTTGTGTTACTAGAGTTCTCATTTGAGAGGAGCTATAATGTTCTGAAGCTTAATAAAATACTCCAACAGATTTATGTCATGGATATAAGTACTCCTTACAGAAACACAAATGACAGTTCAACTTTATAATCCATCCTATCAAACTCTTCTCCATGTCTTCCCATAAATTTTCCATCAGTAGGTAGGAGTCCACCCAGCATGCTAGGGGGCCTTCCTCACATTCTTCCCATGTGGGGCCTACAGTAATACAGAACACGAGCCATTTGCCTGTTATTCCTTGCCGTCACCATGTGATCAGCTCATCTTCTTTTTAGACTATATATTTCTTTGATGACATGCTTTACTCTGCTTCTGCCTGATTCTCATTTGTAATGTGTTGCAGCCTGATTACACCCACTATGCAACTGTCCATTGCCTTTTGGGAGACCCTCAACTTCAATTCTTTGAAAACCATAATGTCCTGTGAATTCACAGATATTACAGCATCATGGAGAGAATATTTAGTGATGCAAAGATGGGCTTTTCAGAAGAAAATGAAGTCATTAAAAAAACGGTATCATTTCCTGAAATCAACATAATTTATCCACAAAGAGGAGGTTCTAGAGAACATTATCCTCTAGGGAATTCATCTTCTGTCTGGCCTCTGTACTGGACTTCCTCCAAGAGAGGGAGCACCTTCAGGAAGGATGTTCCCCAATTTGTTGCCTTACTTGATGTTAATAACCAGAAGGTTGTTGAATTGAATTATCTCTATGGTTGTATTTAATCAAAGAATTTTTATGTACTTAATATAAGAGGATGATCCTTACAGCTATTGTGCTCTACCAAGTTAAACATTTTTTTTATATAAAATAGGAACACTGAGATCTTCTGTACCTTTCAGTCAGTAGGATGACTCTAAAAATGTGATCTACTGTGGAATATCATTTATGAAATGTTTCCTTTTCAAATTTTTGTCATGTCCACTCTTGATACATCTGTAGAACATTCTCACAAAGATATTTATGAAGAAAACAAAGTAGGTACATGGATGGGTAAATATGAATAATTGAAGGAAAAAGCATTTATTAGGAACCTGCTACATGCAATGCACTACACATTAGGGATATAAATAGAAAAGTAACACTGTCCCTTCCCTAAAGAAACATACACATCGTAGTGGGGAAGAAAAGATATATAAACAGTTTCAGATACTCTGGCTCTGGAAGCAAAGCAGATATCAATGTTTCATCTTAAATCTCATTTTCACTGGTAAAATAATAACAGTTTCTGGTGTTGAGCTATTTCAGTGTCAAGGACTTTGGTAGTTAGAACCTTCTATTCTGGGTGCGACAAAATTTTGCCAGGAATGCTTTCTAGGATGAAACTGGAAATAAAATTGGTAGACTGATGGGCACTGTCACTCCAGAATTCTTGGGTATATCTGCCGGCTGGTCAACAGTTGATGATGGTAGCAAAGAAGGTAGGTAGTTACTGATCTGTCCTCTAAATTACCTGTTTGGAGTATTAATACTGTATATGTTGGCTTTTTCTTTTTTTCTATTTTGCGGAAATCTTCCCTTCCCCCTAAGATATACTATACATATTATAAAGGGATTTCTTAATATTTTGAAAATTGTATTATCTCCCACAGTTTGTACACATCTCTGTGTGTATTTGGTGCAATCTAGACATGTTCCTCACTATGTCTTCTTTGGCACCATTTCTATTCCCTCATTTAAAAATGGGGGATTCGATGTAGTGTTTGGGGTCTAAATGGGGTACTCCTATTGTCACTGATGATGAAAACAGTGACAAACCTGTCTCATTTTCTATTTGTTGCCATCTTGCCAGCATCATCTATGAATTATCTTGGAGATTAAAAACTTAAGTCTCCTGACAACCTGTAGAGTTGTTTATACCTCCACTGATTTCTGCTTTCTGAGGAGATACCACTCATAATCTTTCAAACATCCCCTCTAATATTTTACAAAGAAGTCTATAGATTCTAAGTTGTTACTTTTGCACTTTCTCTCTAGCACAATGCCTAATACATAGTAGGCACTTAATAAATGCTTACTGGCTGACAACCTGGTAAGGAATTTGAAGCAATATAGTGTAGTAGACTGATGGATATGACATTAGATGGCATTAGTTAGAATCCTGGATCTATCCATTTGGGGAAGTCACCTAACATCACTTTCTCTACCTGTAAAATGAAAGGGCTTTAATTCACTACATGGATACTACGGTCCTTTTCACATCTGAGTCAGTGAACCAAGTGTTTGTTCAGGTCCCTTCTAGAATCCTGTCGCTCTTCATTGTGGCAGTATTAAATCTGTTCAACTTTTGCAGGAAATGGCAATAGTTTAAATCAGTATCTTTGGTTTGTTTGTTTTTTCCCCAGTTCTTGTATCAGTATCAATAACCTATCTGAGTAGGTTTTGATGCAGCTTTATATAGCATTTTATCATTATTTTTTCTTCTAATATTGATTTTAACCTTTGGTCTGACTCGTTAATGAACTGCACATAGCTCTTGTTGATAGAGATCTCATACCTTTCAACCCATTGCTTCCTATCTATTAAAATTTAAATGATTTCACTTCTTTGGGGGGCAGGGTAATGTTGTTTGGTGCTTATCATATTCAGCACCTCAAAAAACTTGTAAGAAAATATTAATATCCTCCAGTCTCTAAGTTGCCCAAATAACAAATCAGATTTGCAGCCAAATGTTCTGCTGCTTGCTTCTGTCTGTGTATACACATACACACATACACTGCACGTATACATCATACACTAAAGAACTACACATAAATCTTTTATTCATTTAAATATATGCTCCATAAAGAACTCATCTATACCAATTTGATTTTTAAATAACTGTGCTTTTCCAATCACTCTGATGAGGACAGAGAATAAATTAATAACAGTATTCTCAAACTTCTTAATTTCAGAATGCTGAGCTTCTTTGACAAAATATAAAAATTGAAAAAACAGATGCAGACAACTTTGATTTATTCACAATAAAAAGTCACTGACTTTAGTAATCATTTAGTTCAATCTCCTCGTTTCACAGATGAATAAACTGTGGCTAAGTGGTTTGCTTAAGATCACGACTGTGATCACTATCTCTGATGAGAAAATACTCATGAAAAGGTTTAGCACTAACCATACCTCCTGAGCTTTCTGACTCTAAGTCCTGCGCTTTCCATTAGGTGGGCAGAAGCACAAATAATTCATATGTGGCATTCACTGAAAGAAACATACATGTGCTCATTCTTCCTGTGCTCCAAGACCCCTAAGTTCAACATTATTTTTGCATCACGGGTTTAGAGCTGGAAGGATCTTAGTAATCCCTTAATTCAAATGCCTCACTTTAAAGCAGTGGTTTCTCAACCTTCCTAATGCTGCAACCCAACCCTTTAATACTATTTATGGGGGAGTATCTGCATATGGGCAGACCCGTCTGGAGAAGGATAGAGGAGAGGTGTCTCAGTTCCTAAGACCTTCAGAAATACATGTTTTCCGATGGTCTTAGGCGACCCCTGTGACCCCTGTGAAAGGGTCCACGACCCACAGGTTGAGAACCACTGCTTTAAAGTCTAAGAAACAGACAGAAGGTTACGTGGCTTGTTCAATATCACACAGGTAAGTAGTATGACTGGAATCTGAATCGTAATCCTTTGTTTCTAGACTATATTACCTTGGAACCCAACTGGAAGGTGAAAAGGTGAAATGGAGGAAGCTATAGATAATCCATGAAGCAAACTATAGTTGATGGTATTATGAGTAATGAAAGAAAGTTTTAAGGACTTTGTTAAGTAACCAAAGATGGGAGAAAAATGGTCTATAAAAGGGGAGAGAGTGCAGTAAAGGAGGAAAAAGAAAAAAATAATACAACAAAATTTCCGTTAGAAATTAATAAATACCATAAGTGGAAAGAGTTGATGAAGGTTCTGGGTAATGAAAGAAAGCTATAATTAGGACCCTTTTCTTAGCAAAGGCTAGGTTTGCTATCTCTGATGAGAAAATACAAATAAGCAGAATAAAACAGGAAAACAGAATCGGATCCTAGGCATAAAAAATAATGACAAACATAGTGAGAGAAAGGCTTTCAAAGTTTATGATATTCCACACTGTGTTCAAAGACAATGTTCAATGTACAATTTTAAAAGGAACATAAAGATAACTACCAAATCTGTGCTTGTTAATCTGAGTATCTCTTGAAATTCCCTTGGGTGATAAGCATGTTTGAAGAAAACCTAACCACTGTTTGATTTTTCCTTTTTCTTTCTTGGAAAAAATGAACAGAAAAATTAACAATCTAAGTACAATGAAAACAACATATGTAGATTTTTGAGGTAAAAAGTCCACTAATCTACTTAAAACCAGAAGAAATAAGGGGTTGTCAACTAATCGTAGTTCCTCTCACCAGCTTCCTTATTCACTTAGGCTTTCAAAGAAATGACTAAGTTGAAAGGAAAAGAAAAGACAGCAACAGAGTACAAGATAATTAGTTAGAATATGTTGAAGTAACAAGAGAGCCTGCCTACAGTTGATTATTATAGCATAGAGTTTAACCACCACAAGAAAAGAAATAGAACCAAAGGACTGAGGCTGGAGCTGAACTTGTGATGTCATTCTCATGAGGAGCAATTAGATGAGAAGGCTACTTGGACCACGGCAAACTGCCATCTCCTCTGCAACTAGAAGTCTTAAAGAGTTGCCTAGATTTTAGAGACACATGGAAAGAGTTATGCAAGCTGATATGCTGTGAATTAAGAAAAATCAGAAGAACAATTCACACTATGACATCAATATTATAAAAAAGAGCAATTTCGAGGACTTTTAAAAATGAAGAATGAAATAACCAGAACAGATTATATGATAACAACAAAACTTGGAAAGCTCTAAAAACCATGATTAATAGCACAACCATTCATGATTCCAGAAAACCAATGATGAAATGTGTTATCCATTACAGAGAGGTAATGGAGTCAGGGGTGCAGAATGGGGACAAATATTTTTGTTTATAGCCACAGAGGGAATCTGTTTTGGTTGTTTATGCTTATGTGTTACAAAAACTCTTTGTATGTAGGGCGGCTAGGTGGTGCAGTGAATAGAGCACTGGCCCTGGAGTCAGGAGTACCTGAGTTCAAATCCAGTCTCAGACACTTAAGACAAAAACCAGCCGTGTGACCTTGGGCAAGTCACTTAACCCCAACTGCCCTCCAAAAAGCAAAAAGAAAAAAAATTAAAAAAAAAATTTTATGTGCTTGCAGATGAAGTCACTGTATTATTAGTTTTACTTTAAGAGACTTCTCACATAGTTGTAATCTACGAATGTATATAACATAAAAATAAAATGTCAATAAAGTTAAAAACAAAAAAAAAAAATCTCGCCTCAGACACTTAGTGTAACCCTGGGCAAGTCATCTAATCTGTCAATCTCAGTCTCCTCATCTGTAAAATAATCATTATAATAGTATCTCACAGGTTTCCTGTGAGGATTAAAAAAAAAAAAGACATTTGAAGAACTTGGCAAACCTTAAAGTGCTATAGAAATGTGAGCCATTATTACTGTTACACTCAACTCTCTTAATTTTGTTGAACTGCTTTCTTTTCCCTCTTTTATTCTTTGTTACTGATGATGCCTCTCTGGGCAAGGGGGAAAGATATATTTGGAAATGAACATGTTGTAAAAACTAAAGATGTCAATTAAAACTTTTAGAGGGGAAAAAATGAGAGAAGAAAAAAAGGCCTGCTTAGGACACTAAGCTGTAGGGCAGCTAGGTGGCACAGTGGATAGAACACAAGGCCTGAATTCAGGAAGACTTTAGTTTAAATCCAACCTCTGACACTTACTAGCTGTGTGACCCTGGGCTAGTCACTTGACCCTGTTTACCTCAGTTTCTTCATCTGTCAAAAGAGCTGAGGAAGGGAATGGCAAAACCACTGCATTATCTTTGCCAAAAAAACCCTAAATGCCAAGAGTTTGGCATGACAAACAACTCAACAACACAACATGAAGAGGTTAAGTAACATGCTTAGTCACAAAGCTTGTAAATGTTATAGGTAGGACTTGTACTTGGGTCTACCTGGTTCCAAGAGCAGCTCTTTCCATTTTGACACATTGCCTTTCAGCTAAATGAAGATGATGATAAACACAACATAATAGCTGCTTATATTCATGTGGCACTTTAGCAATTCACAAAGCATTTTCTTCATACAATGTGCAGTCAGCAGTTTGGGGCTGGACCTCTGATTTCCACCAAGAAGAAACTCACTTGATACATACTCTTAGAAAGTTGCTGAAGTAACTTGGAGGTTAACTGATGTGCCCATTAGTCAAGTAATCTACATCAGAGGCAGAGGACTTAAAAACTCAGTTATTCCTGACTCCAAGTTTGACCAATCTGTGCACTATTACAGGATGCCTTCTGAGATAGCCGGTGCAGAATTAAACCTGAAACTGAGAATTTAGGTGATTTTTCTATGATTGCCTGGCCTTGAGCTAGGACATGAAAAGAATAAGTGGAAGAACAGAGATTCAAACTCAGATATTCTAGCACATAGTCTACTGCACTTTCAACTACACTAAGCTGTATCCCTAGAAAGGAAGTCGAAACTAAAAAAAAAAAAAAATCGAAACAAATAACTTCTGGCTGTTGGCATGATCACTATCAGTCAAGCCATTCAGCGACAAAGCTCATACCCCAAAAGATGATGATGCTCAAAGGTTCAATGCTGAGGTCTCAGAGAGCAGTGGAACACAGATCATTATTCACAGTTCTCCTCACAAATCTCCAGTGAACTTGAAAGAGATTCCTGCCAAAGAAGTCAAAGGGACAGTGTTTTTTGATCAAATGTCTAAGAACCTCAGCAAGACTAGGAAGCCAATTCACAGTGGGTGATGCCATCTCAGCATAGCCTCAGACAGAGTCTGAGATGGTGTAAGAATCAACCACATAAGGTGCAAACGAGAAGCCTCAGTTCAGTTCAGAAATGTTTGATAGATGCCTACCATGTGCATGGTATTATGCCAGGCACAGAAGATATAAAAATCAAAATCAAAGCAGTCTCAGCCATCAAGGAGCTTATATAGTAATGGGGGAAGGGGAAGGAAGAATATGGACACAA